>JAQPPZ010016715.1:0-1200000 GCA_028583015.1 Wollemia nobilis
ACGCAGTTTTTTGACACCCTAAGCGGCTATTTGACACTCTACACAGTTTTTTTTGACGCCGAAATAGTGCCATTGACGCCTGTGACGCCTGATTATGGCCATTTGATGCCTAAGCAGTCTACATGATGCCTTGCAAGCACCAATTTTGAGAGTTTCTCTAGGTATTTTTTTTTTTCCCAAATTCTTGTCTATTTTGCAATTTGAAGGGGGGAGTTCACCAATTTCACTTTTTTCACTTGCAAAATTGTCAGAAAAAGGGGGGAAATTGTAATAGGAGCTATAATTTGCAGGCATTTATGATTCTTATTTGCATTTAAATACTCTTTTTTTCTTGCATTATCAATCATAAATTAAAAAAATATAAGACCCCAAATTTATACCCTATTTGTGCAATTTATTGCACAGCAGCGTTCGGTATTTGAGATACCTCTGGTCCACACTTACGGAGTAATGTTGTCGTGCTTTGGACTACTGTATTCGCCGCCTAATATAGCTGCAACAACGACGTCTGAGCTTGTTCTCTATAAATCATCGGGGAGAAATAAGGCAAACCAGTTTTTTTTGTTTTTCCCATTTCATACCCACATCGTGATTGTTGTTAGGCGTAAATCCTAATGAAAGCTCTTTTTTTCCAAAGTGTTTAGGGGAAGTTACGCCCCATGCATGCAAAATAAAACTTTCTATGGTAGGTGTCATTAACAACACGATGCCCTTTCAGTATCGCCTATGTTCAATATATTATGCTTCTCATATGTACTTATAGTCTCCCTCTCGTAAGGGCGAGTACATATTGAGTGGTATACTGTTCCTATATACCTATAGTTTCCCTCACGTAAGGGCGGGTGTATATTGAATGGTTACAATATAACGATCCGCGGGTATAAAGAAAGGGAGACCAATTGGTGATATAAGGAACTTTCATAATGGCCACAATTCATAAGTATCTCTCAGATTCTCAATTGTTGAAGGGTCCTAACTTTGTTCCATGGAAGACAAAGATGAAAGCCATACTTCAGTTGGAATATTTATGGGATGTATTTTCTGGCACTGAAAAACATCCTCAAACAACAGGAACAGATCAATATGATTGGGATAAGAAAGACAAGAAGAGTCTTGTATTTATCTTACTTGCTATCGCAGATGAGGTGCAGCCTCATATTTGTGATGCAAAAACTAGTAAGATAGCCCGGGATGCTTTGCTCACAGTATATGAAGGGAAGAATCAATCCACTATTCTTCATCTTCAAACTCAACTACATAATCTCGAGTATGAGTTCTGGAGAAACAGGTTGACATATTCCTATAGTGGCAGATTTGAAAGCAAAATTGAATGCTATGGGAAAACCTGTGGATGATGATGTCTTGAATTCTGTTATCTTGAGAGCATTACCAAGTTCCTACAAGATGTTGATCACCTCTCTCAATGTTTCTGGTAGACAAGTCTCATTTGTGGAACCGGTAAACTTGCTTCAGACTGAGGAGGCAACTCGAGTCCAGAAAGATGACATGCCAGATAATGCTCTCTCCACTCAGCAAAGTGGTAAACAACAAGGCCAGTTTCAAAAAGGAGGTGCTTCTTCCAAAGGAAAAGGGAAGCAATCTCAGCAAAAAGATACAAAATATTGCAAAATTTGTGACATGAATAACCATGACACCAACAGATGTTGGTTCAAAAACAAGCAACCAAATGAGAGAGGTTCCCACCAGAAGGGCAAGCATAAGAAAAAATACAATAAGCATAAACAATCTAAAGGCCATGTTGCTTATGTTGAATCCAACTTAGACTCACCTTCTCCTGATTCCGATTCAGATTCTGACTCTGAAAGAGCACACAAGGTGCTCATGACTCATACTTCGTCTTATCAGATAGATGTTGTATGGTATATTGACTCGAGAGCTAGCAAACACATGACTGGGGATAAATCATGGTTTGATACTTTTGTGGAGAAAGAGGGTAAGCCGACCACAATTGCCGACAATCGGGTATATCAAGTAAAAGGAGAAGGGGATATTTTTGTGTCTCTTCCCGATGGTAATTGTCAAATTGAAAAAGTTCTCTATGTTCCAGAGCTTAGCCAATAATCTACTTTCGATCACTCAAATGTTGGATAGAAACATGGAAGTCGTGTTTCGAGTTGTCAATGGCAAGAAGAGATGCTTTATCACACATTGTGGTAAACATGTTGCCACCGGATCTTACAAACATGGCTTGTTTATTCTTGATGCTATTTCCACTCCCCATGTTGCTTTGGCTGCAACTACGAAGGAGGCCACTTCTCTCTGGCATCGGCGTTATGGGCATATCAGTTCTGGATATTTGCTTGAATTACACAAATATGAGATGGTTAAAGGTCTTCCACCTCTCTCATCTACCTTACCAGTGTGCTCGGATTTCTTAGCGGGGAAGCAACATCGAGTGCCTTTTGAAACAAGCTCCTCTCGAGCTACAAAACCTTTAGAACTGGTACATACCGATCTGTGTGGTCCTATGCCAACCAACTATGGTGGGAAAAGGTATTTTAAACTATTCGTTGATGATTATTCACAAAAGATGTGGGTTTTATTTCTTCAGTTGAAATCAGAAGCACTTCTCTACTTTCAACAGTTCAAGAAACTTGTTGAGAAGGAGTCGGGATGTTTTATCAAGACCCTCCGCTCAGATCAAGGGGGGAATACACCTCTAAAGAGTTTTCAAAGTTTCTTAAGAAACATGGAATCAAAAGACAACTGACTACAGCCTATACACCTCAGCAGAATGGAGTTGCAGAGAGAAGAAATTGTTCCATTATGGAAATGGTTCGATGTATGCTAAAAGGAGCACATCTTGAGGATCAATATTGGGCAGAAGCAGTAAACACAACATCATACCTTCTAAATAGAGCACCCACTAGAGCTCTACAAGGGAAGACTCCACAAGAAGCATGGAGTGATAAGAAACCTTCCATTGCTCATCTGAAGGTGTTTGGATGTAAAGCATTCATGCACATTCCAAAATAGAAAAGGAGGAAGCTGGATGAGAAAACCCTGCAGTGTATCTTTCTTGGCTATGATGAGTACTCAAAAGGTTATCGATTGATTGATCCTAAGACCAAGAAGACACATGTAAGTAGGGATGTTATATTTGATGAAGCTCTCACATCAAAATACACATCCACAACTGTATACCTAGATGAAGAAGAGCCTAAGAAGGAGGTTCAACTTCCACAACAAAAACAGAAAGTTCCAAAATGGTATACTAGCACTTTGAGAGATGCTAAGTTGAAATACCTTCCAGATCTATCTCTTGATAGGCCATGTACTCGCAGTATGACTCAAAAGATGAGAGCAGAAGAATCTACTTCAGAGGTTGATGAACTTTGCCAACACTTTGATGATTTGTCAGTGGGTATAGAAAATGATAGAGAGGAAGATAAGGATGGAGAAAAAATTTATATGTCTACATTGAATACAAATGAACCCACAACGGTTCAATCTGCACTTGATGAACCACAGTGGAAAGAATCCATGGATGTAGAACATCAATCTCTCCTTAAAAATAATACTTGGAAGTTAGTCGATCTGCCAAAAGGGAAGAAACCCATAGGCTGCAAATGGGTGTTCAAAGTAAAGTATAAGGCAAATGGGTCTATTGATAAGCATAAATCCCGGCTTGTTGCAAAGGGATATGCTCAGAAAGAAGGCATAGATTATGAAGAGACTTTTGCCCCTACTGCAAAAATGACTACCATTCGTGTACTTTGTGCCATGGCAGCTCAGTTTGGGTGGAAATTACATCAGATGGATGTTAAAAGTGCCTTCTTGAATGGTGACTTACAAGAAGAAGTATACATGACTCAACCAGAAGGATTTGTGGTCAAGGGGAAAGAACAAAAAGTATGCAAATTGATTAAATCCTTGTATGGGCTAAAACAAGCTCCTCGAGCTTGGTACATCAAGATAGACAGTCACCTTGTGCAGCATGGATTCGAAAGAAGTCCTTTAGATGCAAATCTCTATATCAAGAAAAATGGGTCTGATATAGTGATTCTTGTACTTTATGTAGATGATCTGATCATTACAGGAAGCTCAGAAAGTATGATTGGCTTAGTGAAAAAAGACTTGAAGCAATCATTTGAAATGATAGATCTAGGACTTCTGCACTATTGTCTTGGTTTAGAATTTACTCAAGAAAAATTTCATATTCGAGTAACACAAAAAAAATATGCCAAGACTTTAGTGGAAAAATATCGGATGACTAATTGTAAGTCCAAAGCAACTCCAATGGAGCAAGGACTTAAGTTATCTCGATATGATGAGTTACCTCAGGTAGATGGAACTCTCTATCGTCAGTTGATTGGGAGTCTCCTATATCTGACAAATACCAGGCCGGATCTCGGTTTTTTGTGGGATATCTTTCAAGATTCATGCAAGAGCCTAAGATGAGTCACTGGAAAGCAGCAAAAAGAGTTATTCACTATGTTCGTGGTAGTACAAATTATGGCCTGGAATATAGAAAGAATAATAATTTTTTCTTACTTGGATACACAGACTCAGATTATGCTGGATCTCTTGATGATCGTAAATCCACTTCTGGATATGTTTTTCATCATGGGTCTGGATCAATCTCATGGCACAAGAAGAAAAAGCATGTGGTTGCTCTATCTTCAACGAAGCGAGAATATCGTGCAGCCAGTGAAGCAGTCTGCGAGATAATGTGGTTAAGTCGCATTCTTACAAACATGGGCCTTCCAAAGAATCTTCCACTTCAGTTGTTTTACGACAATCAAGGTGTTTTGAATCTTTTCAAAAATCCAATTTATCATGAACGTACCAAACATGTTGATACCAGATGTCATTTTATTCGGGATGAAGTTCCAAAGCACCATATACAACTTCAATACATTCCTACTGATGAGCAAGTTGCAGATATCTTTACCAAAGCACTTGGACGTATCAAATATGAAAAATTTCGAGACACTATTGGAATTTGCCAATAATGTAATAAGGGTGGATGTTAGCATATAACATATACTATGCATGGCGTTGTATTTCATTATTGTAAAATATTGCTCGTAGGCAATCTCCAATTACGTTGATTAACCAACTCAACGGTTAATCAACTGCTTCAACTGTTTTGTAAATCCATATATTGAAATCAATGAGAATGAATTACTACTTTGTGAAATTCTTCACTTTTCAGGGGTTAGGAGCGTTAAATAAGGTTTCGTTACACCATGGGTGGTATGCCTTCTTTTGCGTGCCCACATGTAAAATGGGCGGACCAAATGTTGCCACCACTTGCGTGAAAGGGTCTTTGATTATTTGTTGCTCCTTCGGTGTCGAGATCCTACATTCAAGGAAACAAAAAACAATCAGTAGCACCTGCAGATGAAATGAAACATGCAATCCCCAAGCCTAAGATTAGTGCATGCAAAAAATAAATAAAATGATAACTAGAATAGATCAAAATGAGCTAAAAACTTGATAGAGGCATGAAAACATCATCGGGAAGGCACTACAAAAAGAACAGTCAAAAAATTTGCCATGGATTTATAATTGCTTCGGGGTGGGACGATTAGACCTGCAACAAAATGTCAGAAAGCACTGTCCCAAATGTCCCATCCAGGAGGCTCCAAATCACTTGCAAAGTTTAGGGCTATGTAAAATGGGGTATTTTTGAAAGACCTAGAAGGTCAGATTTTGCCAATTCGGCCTCTATCGCCAGGAATTTGATGATGCTACCTACATATTAGCGAAATCAAGAAATAACAAAAACATGATCAAAACTGCTCAAAATTACATGAAATTTGAATGCAAGCCTATCTAAGCAACCTAGAATAAAATGCAAAAAGAACAGAATTGAAATTTGCTGTAGATTTCTAATCACTCTGAGGTGGGGCAATTAGGACTACAGTAGTGCGAGGGGTGCCTAGTGGCAGGATGCCCGTCATTTGGGGCCCAATTTCGGCACCAATCCACTTGGGATGGGTCCAAAACCTCTTATGGGGTGTTGTTAGAAAATTTGGGTGGGATGCTATGGCCAAATATCGGGTTTGGGGTCTGGATTGCATTCCCAATAACCACCCAATGACCTCCCTTCCAAAAGAGAGATCAAGGATGTGAAAGGCACAATCAAAAGTGAGTATTCAAAATGGCAGCACTTCGTTGCTCAAAATGCTCCTTCTCTATATATTTTTGGGGTGAGAAGACTCACCATTTTATAGACCTGACGGTCTCTGTGTATGAGCATGCAGAGGTGCCACTTGGCAATCATGCCTTCCCAAGGGGGAGAATATTCCTCCCTGATTAAGGGCTCCATGAATGCCTCTGTAACTACCTCTAGTGCTCCAAAATGCTCACTCACACTCCCATGCAATGAAGGAGGAGTTAAGTGGCGGATCTAGGCTACCATTTGTCGAGATTTGACCTTTTGCCCATCAAACCTGATATTCTCCCCACCCTAGAGCGAATACTGCTAATCGTCCCTGGGTGGAACGAATACCAGTTTGTAATCATCCCTCGGTGGAACGAATAAGGAGCAAAGTTCTTGAAAGGTGCCAAATCGATCTCTAACCTTCAAAAACTATTGTGAGAGTGGTTAAGACCAATGTTTAACCTCTAGGGGCTGCCCTGGGGGCTGTGTGTGTCAATGCGATCAACATTTGTAGCAACATAATCGGATTGGTGTTGTTTTAGTGTCTACATTAATCTAATTCAAATTACCATTAGTTCAAATTTTATAAGATAAAAACCATTGCTCCTAGATCTAACGCATAAATGGGTACTCAAACATCAAGTGGTCAGATGTTTCCTCGCTCTTGTAGCATAAAATACATTGAGATAAACCAAAAATTCCCCTACATCTCATATTATTAAAAGTAAGAATTCCATTGTGCATGAACTGCCAGACGAAGAAGTTTACTTTCAGCCAACCCTTGGACTACCAAATATTTCTCCAATCCTCAACCTGATATGCATGAGGAGGAGGCTCTAGAAGGATATTATCATATGCATCCTTAACTATGTAGAATCTAAGGCTCCCATAGCCCCAAGCTAATTTATCCTTCTCATATATACCTACGGGAAATATTTCTGCTAAGATTTTAGTCATGATGGGTGTCAATTATGGAGGGATTGGAATTGGCCACTCACCCAACTTCTTAAAATGCATTGCTGATTAGTGTTGAAATAAATTTCAATCTGGATCCAACCCCTACTTTCCATGGTTGTTTTTACCGGTTGCAGTTCTAGGAATTTAGCAATGATAGGTGGGTATTGATACCATGAATGTATCCAAAATCATGCCTTCTCTCCACTTTCACTACATGAGATCCTAAATTTAGAGCCTACCACACCAAGGACCCATTACCATCCAAAGGAAAATGAATCACCTCATTCGGGTTCACTTGTCCCAAAAATTTACTAGTTAAAATTTTATTGAATAAAGAAGTTGGTTGGGAAATCCACCTCTAGTAAAGCTTTCCAACCAAAACTTTATTATTTAAATTAGATCTCCTCTGTTCCAAACCTTCCTTTATCTTGGGTTGGCTTAGTTTCTCCCAACCTACTAAGACCCATTTTCTCTCTCCTTTTACTCCTCCCCATAAGAATTTCCTAGCCATCTTGTCTAACTTTTTTCATATGGTATGTGGGGTAGCAACGATAAAAAAATTATAAATTGACATGGCTTGAATGAATAACTATAAAAACATTAATATACCCCCATAGCTTAACAATTTGTGAAAGAAATGGTTAATTCTTTCTTTGATAAAATCCAAAAGATTACTCCAGATATCTAATTTTAATTTTTTAAATGTAAAGGGACCCCCAAATATACCACTGGGAGAGAAGTCCTCATGAATCCCAAAATCTCTAACATTTTATCCTGAAGACTTCGATCAATGTTGGAAAATACCACTTTGGATTTTTTTTATGATTGATGACTTGGTTTGTGGCCCTAAGGTAAACATTAAGAGGATATCTAATTATTCTTGCTTCCCTGAAGTTGGCCACTCACACCAATCCTATGTCATCCACAAATTGTAAGTGAATCAAAATGTCCCCACCCACCTTGATACCTGCTAGCAAACCTTGTTGTCTTCTCCTCAATATGAGTCTACCCAAGCCTCCAAAAAATATGAGAAAAAGATAAGGGGAACAAGGATATCCTTGACAAAGGCCTTGAGTAGCTCGAAATGGTTGCAAGGGAAGGCCTTTGATTAACACTGAGTATGTCAGAGTAGAAACATAGATCATGACCCATTCTATCCAATTCTAAGAGAAACTTAAGGCTGCCATCATCCTTGACAAGATGCTCCACTCTACCCTATCATAAGCCTTTGACATATCCAATTTTATGAATATTTCCCTATTGCCAAATTTTTGCATCGAGTGGATTGCCTCCTGAGATAGAACCACACCATTCAAGATCTACCTGACCTCTATAAAACCCCCTGCTTCAAGAAGATAATGCTATGTAGGAAATATTTTAGTCACTCAACCATTACCTTTGTGATTATTTTATATATGACATTGCATAAGGCAATAGGTCTATAATCTAAAATATGCACCCTCTCCTCCCCTTTTGAAATTAAGTCAATAAATATATAATTTAATGCTTTAAGAATTCTTTTACTATCGCTGGACTGCTCTATAATAGCCATTACATCCTCCTCCAAGTTGTCTTAAAAGGTCTAAAAAAACACAATTGGAAAGCCATCTGGACCTGGTGTTTTTTCGATACTCATTCCAAAGACTACTTTCTATAGTTCCTCTCTATAAATGGGTTTAAGTAGGGGTTGATTTTCTTCTTCAGAGATAATAGAGGGTATGAAAAAGAACTTTTTGAGCCTCTTCATAGTGCACCAAACTTTCCTTAAACAATTTAGCAAAATGATCCATTGAATGGGGTTGTATCAAAGGAGTGCCCATTCTCATCCTGAAGAGCTTCCATCTTGTTCATCTATCTCCTAGCACAAGCAACCCGATGGAAAATTCTGGTATTTTTGTCTCCTTCTAATAACCAAGTGTTTCTTACTCTTTGTTTCCAGTAGATCTCCTCTTGGCTGTCAATGTCCTCAACTGCTTTATGCAATGCATCATCCTCTTATTTGAGTTGCTCTGTAATTGTTCCTTCCCTGAAGTATTTTTGAACCTCATTCCATTTGGCCACCAATGAAGCTCTTTAGACCTGGAAGTTTGTCTTGATAGCTCACCTCCATTGTTTTAGTTGATCCTTGACATAATGAAGTTGCTTGTGGAATCTAAACATTGTTGTCCCATATGTCGGGCGTCCCTCTTCCCACCACTGTGGAATTTTATTTCGAAGTTATTTTTTTTGTAACTAAAATTTTTTGAATCTAAATGGTTTGTGATGTTGCCCTGTCTTGATCCCGGCTTAGAACAAAATGGTGAAGTGATCTGAAATTGGACCCTCCAAAATCTAAAATTCTAGATTCCATTTCACAAAAACCTCATCTAAAACCAAAAAATGGTCCAACTTCACCTTCTTGCTATGTGGCTCCCTCCTCTTATTAGTCCGAGTATAGTTGAGTCTAGGACATTTAATATCCACCGAGTGTAATGCATGGACTTGGGCAATCATAAGTCAATCCTCTGGATCCAAAATTGGGGCTCCCCCTTCCTGATATCTATATGATAATTTAACATTAAAATCACCAAAAACAATCTAGTCTAACTCCTCCCTCAAGACTCTCATATTATGCACCACTTTCCATTGACAAATCTGACCATCTAGGTTTTGTGTCCTATAAAAAAATTGTGATTAAAACCTACTCAACTATCACATTGTTCCTAAAATGTGATGTGAGAACACCCCTCCAAGCTATATGTTCTATTACCGTCCATTCAAGAGAGTTCCAAAAGGTAACTATCCCCCTTGAGGCCCCTTGGGAAACCACTTCCGTATGACCAACACCCTTCCAAAGTCTATTTACTATTTTACACATAAGATCCAATGATATTTTTGTCTCCTCGATAAGCAAAAAATATGTTTTACTTTTTTCTAAGAATCTTCGAATAATAGATTAGTGGGTTCTACTGTTTAAACCCCTAAAATGCCATGATTGTATAATCATTGGTTACATTGAGACCAGTAAGAGTCTATTGGTGTCACCAATCCCTCAGTGATCAATTTATCTCCTTGAACTGCTATCAATTCCTTATTTGATTTTCTACCCACTCCTTGAGAGTTGATATTCTTTGATCTCTTTTCCACCTGAGTTATCCCTAGAGTTGGTTTTTCTCTGTTCTTTTCTGCTATACCCATGATGACATCCTTAATTATCGGTTGCTCTTGGTTATGCACTATCAATGCCCCTGCAATATTTGATTGTGGTAACTCATTGCACTCTATTACCTGCTCTACGATAGAAGGAGGTGAAAGAGGGGCTTGAACATGGTTGTTATTGTTTTCATTATTCCCATCCACTCCTTCCATGATTTGTTCTTTTTCCTGGTCCACTAGTGTCTTGAAGATCTCATACCTATTTGAGGACTTGAGTTGGATTTGCTCTTTGCCAACTTTTTTTTTTTCCTTCTCCTTCTTTTAGGCTGTTCAAAACCATCTCCTATACTTCTCTGCCCTAAGAAATATTGACTTCCTTTTCTATCCTCCTTTATCAGTCGGCTTTTCCACAGTTCACCACGACAATAATTTCAGTAGATAGTTCCACGGCCGGCATGACCGTAAACGTGTCCTTATAATGCCCATCTCCATCCATTGCAATCACTCACACATTCAATAGCAGCACGGCTACTCAAATTTAGAACAAAAGAAATCAAATTTGCTGCCATCGTAAAAATGATAAAGTTTTCTTTCGTTGACAAGATTATCCGATACACATTCCAACTCGGCGTCAACACCACATTAAAACAAAGCAGGATTTCGTAAATTCCATTTTGGTACATGTACGATTCCATGTGGAAAAGACCTACACTGAACCTAGGTACCCGGGGGATATTTAGTGAGATGATCAGGCTGACATCAAGGAGCGCACTAATAAAGGACACGAGTGGATGTCGCAGCATTTATGTCTTTTACGAAATCTCATCAATCTCCCTGGCTCACCTTTCTCTATTCTTTATAGTTCCCTTATAAAACTAAGACGAGATTGAAGGTTTTCTCAAGGAAAAGAATGGAGTCGTCCAAAGAGGGGGAGAAGAAAAGAGGCTTGATGTATTAGGCGCTGTTGTTGCTGAGCTGTATCGATTGGTACTACAGCTTGATCCCTGTTGTTGAAGTTCTATTTCCTCCACGGTGGCAAGCGGCGATGGCTTTCGGCTTGGCTAGAGACGGGAGGCGTTTCCCCTTCTGATTCTCCCCCTTTGGCTCGCCTACAGAAGGCGCCCCAACCCGGCCTGCCACGTCAGCGTGAAGCTCTGCCTCGCCAGCTTTGCCCTTGGCCTCCTCACCGGATTGGACGACTTTCTCTAGGCGTGGGGGGTCGACAACCTTCCCGTGTCCACGTCGTCGCTGCTCCTCTCCAGTCACCTCGTCTTCAACGCGGTGTTCGCCTTCCTCATCGTACGGCGGTAGTTCAGTCCATACTCCATTAACGCCGTCATTTTGCTCAGCCTTGGGTCCGTCGTGCTCTCCTTCCACAACAGGGGCGACAGGCCCAAGTGCATAACGGCCTTCTGTATTCCGTCGGGGGTGCATGGCTCTTGCCTTAGCGCGGAGAAGGGCATGGCTTTTGCGTTGTACCTCTGGGGATTCGTGTCGTATTTGTATGGGGAATATAGGACCATGATGAAGGCTAAAAATGTCAAATTGAAGAAGCGGTGCGAACCTGGGAAGCTCAGTTTTGACGACGCTCTGTAGTCTATTATGTTTCTTCGTCTTCTATAAAATACGATACGTAACTTGTTTTTTTTGTTTCTTTTCCTTTCCGATGTGTACCATTCAGAAAAAACAGAAGACATGTTTATACAATGAAAAAATTTCATCCGGGGATATAATGTCTGTGTGGACGCAGACAAATAAGTGGTTTTATTTTAGGTTTAGACGCGATATCATGTCGATTCACCTCACGCTTTTTCCCCTCAAGTTTGTGCATGTAGGATAGTCGACTCGCGCCCAGCTAATTTATTTGGCACAGAACACATTTTCGAAGAGATTAACAACATTGTACCAAAAAGCTGATTTGCTTGAGCTCGTAACCAATGCAATGTTTTGTTTGAACACAAGTAGTTTCATTTAGTGAATTTATCGGTTTGGGTATAACAACGAGGACCTTTTGCAAATGCATCAGTGTATATATATATATATAGTGGGAGTCCGCAGCCAAAAATGTGGCTATAAGAAGAGAAGTGGTAATGAAATTTTAATCGAGGGTTTATATATAAAAGAAAAATGTATAATTTAGTTATATTTAAAATAGAATTTCTTGTAAAAAAATAAGAGTATAATTTGTAAAATATAGGTTAAGGTTTTAATATTAATATTATTTTTAAGTAGGTTCGAGGTGGAGGTGGAGATCAATTGGGGGGCGGAGGTCCAAGGTTCAAATCTCGGGCCTTGCTGGACTGAACGCTTGTCCCTTTTCTCGTGCTTTTAGCAGCGTAAAAGGTTTAAAATGATTGTGGCATGGCGGTTATAAGGACGAAATGCACGAAGATCTGTGTGACGGCTTCTGAGGCGGACATCACATATTAGAAAATTAGAGTTTTTGAATACATATTAGAGTTTTTGAATAGATGGGAAACTCTAGATATGCATGGTGAGCAAAAAAAAAGATCCATTACGAAGGGGCGACGAGATGACGATGGGCGGGAAGTCCTCTGCGGGAGAGCACAGGAGCAGCAACGGTTCGAACCAAGGGCACAGCGGAGCAGACGAAGGGCAACCGGGGTCTGGGGGTTCTGAGGCGTCCTTGCAAAATGAAGGAGATCAGATTGATGACGATGACAGTCAATGTAAGGATCCGCCAGAAAAATGGGGAGGTGGGCCTCAGAAGTCGTATGCTCGAGCAAGTGGCTTCAGAAACCCTAAGCGGTTATTTTACCAAGGAGCTATTTTCGGCTGGGGACGAGTTGGACATCTCGACGGAAGTCCTCTCAAGCTTCGTGGAGTACGAGAAGTATACTCTCATTGGTAAGTTCATTGGTGGTCGTCCCGACATGGAGACTAGTCGTAAGTGGGCGACAAGCAAATGGAGGACCTTTGGGCACATGGAGTTGGCGGCCCTAACTCGGGGCTTTTTTGCTATTAGACTGAACAACAAGGACTATTGTAAAATCCTGGCTTGAGGCCCATGGTTTCTGGGCCGTAGAAGCCCGTTCCTTAGGAAGTGGGGCATGGACTTCAATCCTGACACCCAGAACATCAACATTGCTCCAATATGGGTCAGGTTCCCGAGTCTTCCCCTCTTCGGATGGCATGAAAATGTAATAAGAGGAATTACGCGCTCCATAGGGGAGTTGGTCACCATTGACCCTCCCACCCGAGCTTGAACAAGGTTCGTCCAAGCTCGTTTATGCATTTTGACAGATCTGGAGGCAGACCTCCCATCCTCCATCACCCTCTGGTCTGGAGGCACCGTCCTCCACAAATAAGCTATTGTTTATGAGAATAGACCAGCTTTCTGCCCCTAGTGCCGTTCTCAAGGGCACCTTCAGTCTAATTGTCCTCTTCAAAAACTAGTTAAGAAGAAGCGGGAAACCTGTAACCCCCTGGAATAGGGTGAAGGCCAGGCAAAGCAGTCAAATATTCCAAATGCGAAGGGCCATGATTCTCCAGGCCCCTCTAGGGACCGCGACGAAATCTACCAGCCAGAAGAGGATATCACCCACCAACCGAACTCAAAGCAGTTTGGAGCAAACACCCAGCAAGGAGCAAAATCCCACTAGGAGAGCCATCCGTAGGAGGAGAAGGATCGGTCCCCCCCAAAACACCACTCAGTCAGATTCACCCAAGCTCCAGGACCAGGGCCACCCCGATTTCAACCATTCCCAAACTTTGGTAGAAGATTACCTCCTAGGTAGGAGGGGTGAACAGTCCGATCATATTAGCCCTCGAAATACGAGGAGCCAAAAGCAAAGCATGGATTTTGGTAGTGAGAGGAAGCAGGGCCGACCTCCCAACAAAGATAGATGAGACAAAGAGACGACGATAGACGTCACAAATGGAAGTCAACGTCTATTGGTTTTGGATGTCTCTGATACTCAGACGACCGAGACGCAAGTACCAAAACCTCCCCCCAACAAGGAAAGGGAGGCAAGAAGAACCTAAAACTATCTAGATGAAATTTATCTCATGGAATGTGAGAGGACTGAACAAAGCAACCAAACGGAGGTTAGTGGTTGATCTCGAAAGAGGACTAACCCCTCCATCCTAATTTTGCAAGAGACCAAGACCGATGCTATCTCCTCTGATAAAGTTGCTAAAGCCATTTGGGCCAAGGCAAAATTTTTGTCCAGTACTGCAGTGGGAATAGCGGGTGATCTCATGGTTCTTTGGGATCCAGAGAGTGTCGAGGGCAGCTTGCTATCAACCTCCAATAGGATTATCAATGTGTTGTTCCACTCCAAAACCACCAATTTTTTCTCGATCATGTCCAATGTTTATGCTTTGAATTCTGCCACGGAGAGAGAAGAAATGTGGAAAGCTATTTCCCAGATGAGGGAAAATTTTAGTAATTTTCCTTGGGTCTTAGGGGGAGATTTCAACTGTCCTCTTCACCCATCTGAAAATAAAGGAGGATCCGACCATTCCAGTCGTAGCTTGGAGGACTTTAGAGATTTTGTCTCTACTAATAGCTTGCTTGACATCGAACTCAAAGGGGCTTCCTTCACGTGGAGCAATAGGAGGATTGGGAGCAGCCTTATGCAAGTCAAGCTCGACAGATTTTTCATATCCCAAGAAGTTATTCCCATCCTTGGTGGTGCAACTCTCTCATCCCTACCAAGGATTGGGTCTGATCACAACCCTATTTTTTTGGAGATGAACGACAGACCTATTTTTAAGACCCTCTTCAGATTTGATTCCATGTAGACTTCTCATAAAGACTTCAAAGGATTGGTTTCAACATGGTGGCAACAGGAGGTGGGAGGAACCGCTTCTAAGAGAGTGGCTATAAAACTCAAGATGGTAAAAAAAGAGTTGAAAATATAGAACAAAGAGGTTTTCGGCAACATTTTCGAGTCCAAAAGGTCCATCTCGGAGAACCTAAAAATTTTGGAGGAGAGAATGGATCTCGAAGGTTACAACGAGGGAATTAGGGAGGAAGAACGAAACCTGTTGGTGGATTACCATTCTATTCTTTCTAGGGAGGAAACCTTCTAGCATCATAAATCTAGAGACCTTTGGTTGAAGAGTGGAGACTCCAACATGAGGTTCTTCCACGCGTCAACCATGAGGCACAGAGGGGCCAACAAGATCAGATAAGTGTCTTGCAAGGATGGGCGCATTACCAGGTAGATAGAGGAAATCAAGAGCGAAGCGGTTGACTTTTTTGAGGACTTTCTTAGCATTCCTCTCGACAGCAACATACAAGTCCAGAAATATTTACTTGCCAACTTTTCGACTAAAGTCCTCCACGAGGTAAGCATCAAGATTTTGGAACATTTTTCATTGTCCGAGATTAAAGAAGATTTGTTCTCCATGCAACTAGACGAGGCCCCTAACCCTGATGGTTTTCCCCCTTGTTTTTTCCAAGTCATGTGGGATGTTGTGGGTTCGGATGTGTGCAAAGCTATTCGGGATATTCAAGCTTCTAGATCCATTCACCCAAAACTCAATTCCACCTTTCTTGCTCTCATTCCTAAGTATCCCACCTGCAAAAGCTTCTCTGACTACTGGCCCATCAGCCTGTGCAATGTTTTTTACAAGATCCTCACCAAGTCTATAGCCAACAAACTGAGACCCGTTCTCCCTCTCCTGGTTGATCCTTGTCAGGGAAGCACTGTTAAAGTCAAACCTTCTTGATGGTGTCATCACTGTCCATGAAACTCTTCATGCTGCTTATTGCTCCAAGAATGCTGCACTCTTTCTAAATATAGATATGAACAAAGCCTTTGACAGAGTTGATAGAAGGTTCTTGTGTGCAGTCCTCCTCAAGTTTGGCCTTCATCCTCACTCGATTGACCTTTTCTGTAGCTGCATATCCACTCCCTTATTTTTTATCCTGATCAAAGGGTCCCCTAATGGGTATTTCCAAAGCGCCAAAGGCCTCATACAAGGCGACCCTTTGTCACCCAACCTCTTCATCCTTCTGGAAGAGGTTCTGAGCTGGTCTTTGAAAGAGGCTCTTTGTCAGAATAAGATTTTTGGCATCCTGCCCACTTCTAGAGTTGAACCTACCACTCATTAGCAATTTGTGGATAACACCCTCATCTCCACTGGAGCGTTTGTTGCCCAAGCCAAATCCCTCAAGCGGATCCTCTCCCGTTATGAGCAGGCTGCTGGGAAAAAGGTCAATTACATCAAGAGAAAAATCTACTTTATTGACACTCCCCTGTGAAGGCAACTCCGGATTGCTAGAATTTTAGAATGCACCATTGACTCCCTACCTACATCTTATCTGGGGTTACCCCTGTCTTGCAATGTCCATACCAGTGAAAGTATGTGGAACATGATCCTGGAATGCCTTCACAAGAAACTAGGCACATGGAAAGGCAAACTCTTGTCGCAAGCCGAGAAAGCAACCCTTACCAAAGCTTGTCTTTAGGGGATCCCAACCTACTTTATGTCTATTTTCATGCTTCTAGTTTCTATCCACCCCAAAATTGAGAAGATCCAGAGGACCTTTTTGTGGTCTGGAAATGAAGAAAAATTCAGAATCCCTCTCGTTGCTTGGGATAAGGTTTTCTCATGGAAAGACTAAGGCGGATTGGGGATGAGGAGATCAATGCTTATGAACATAGATTTGATCGCTAAGCATGCTTGGAGGATCCTAACAAATGACTCGGTGGAGTGGGTTAAGCCAGTCAAAAGGAAATATCTAGGCTCCAATTCTTTCTTTGATGCTAGGACTCCCCCAGAAGCGTCAAATTTTTGGAGATTTGTGCTCCAAGCCCGTCATTTGATCATCTTGGGAGCCCGTTGGATTTTGGGTGATGATAACTTCATACTCTTTTGGAAGGACAGATGGGCTTCTAATGAAGCCCTTGGCTTGAGGGCAGGCCTTACTGGCTTGAGAGTTCAGACCGACCCAAATTCCCAACTCAAGGTGGTGGATTTCATAGACTGGAGCACCCTTTCCCCTCGGTGGAAACTTCTAGTCGTGGACGAGTTTAATAATGAGGTAACATTTCTGTCAAATATCCTCCAATCAATTTTAATCCCATCTGTTAGGAGGACTGACAGAATCATTTGGTGAGGCACGAAGGATGGTCTTTTCTCTATCAAATCTGCCTATGATTTTCTTACCAATGAGACTGCCTTGGATTATCCGTGGAAAGTTGTCTGGAGGAAAGGGGTCATCCCTAAAGTGAATTTCTTTGCGTGGATTGCTTTTCACAACAAAGCCTTAACCATTGACAACCTTCACAAGAGGGGCTTTGCCTTCCCAAATAGGTGCTACATGTGCTTAGCAGAGTGCGACACGACGGATCATTTATTCCTACACTGCCCCTTTTCCCACTTGGTCCTCAGCATTGTCCTATCCTCCTTCCAAATCCTCTGGGGCTCTCCCCGCTCCCTCAAAGATGATTTCCATCAATGGCCCAATCCTTTCAAAAATCCTAAACTCCGCTTCCTCCTTGAGGCCTCCTTCCACCACTCCATTTGGCAAATCAGGTTAGAGAGGAATGCCAGAGTCTTTTGCAGAGCCCCAAAAGTGCCTCCTTGTGTCGCTCAAAGGGCCTTATCCTACGCCATTGAGAAATCTAAAGCTGTTCCCAGTCCCCATCCCAAAATTTCGAGCGAAGAAGCAATTTTCAAAAGGATGGATCTCTGCCTGTCTCTGGAAGCTGTTACAGGTCCCTGTTGAAGAAGTGTTATTTGGACCAAGCCCCCCGTAGGGTGGATTAAATTGAATTTTGACAGAGTGGCAAAAGGTAATCCTGGGCCTGCTGGATCAGGTGGTGTTGGAGATCATGATGGGAATCTTGTGGTGGCCTATTGTGAAGAGTTGGTCTCCCAGACGAATCACTATGTCGAAGCTCGAGGCATTCTGAAAGGAATCTAGATCCTCTCCAAGGATCCTCGGCCTCTAATTATTGAAGGAGATTTGCTCAACATCATGAACTACCTTCTAGGAACCAAAGACCCATCCTGGAGGGTCTTTAACATCGTTCTAGAGGCAAGAACGCTCCTTTCCCAACATGGCAGGTGGAAAACAAGTCATATCCTTAGAGAAGGCAATCGCATGGCTGACCACATGGCAAACAAAGGGCTCGCGACCACATGTCCGATCGTGTGGCGATCTCGCTTCCCATCCGAGGTGGAAATATTGGCCAGAGCAAATATCTCTCCATGATGCGTTCTTTGTCTAGTGTTTGGTTGGTTTGCTTCTGCTCTCCAATGTTTTAGTTTCTTCGGCTATTACTTGTTATCTCGGTTAATTTTTGGTTTTTTATCTAGTTAATCAGGCTTAAATGCCTTTTCTGTAGCCTTTGGGCAATTAGTCTAGTTTTTGCTATCTTGCAATCAGGCTTATATATCCAGCCAGGAAGCATGATGCGTCATTAGAGGTAAGGCTGATTTTGTACATAAGGTTTTGGGATCCTCTATAAAAACCCACTGTTAATCTACTAAAATAATTACCAAAAAAAAAAAAAAAATCCATTATGGTTTTTCATATGTTAAATAGAAACTTAGCCTTAAAAATATGCCAAGAAGAACCATAGGCCAAGAAAAGGGCTATGGCCTAAAAGGTTATAAAAAATCATGAATCCATTTCCATTCTCGCTTGGGCCCTAGGGCAATACCAAAATAAATGTTCAATGGATTTCTTGCAATGACAAAAAGGATAGTTGGGAATGTGCAGTCCTAAATGATGAAGGTGTTCTCCTACACGAAGTCCTTGAAAAAGGATACCAAATAAAGTGGGCCACTTTAGGCTCCAAAACAATATCCCATAGAGTGTGAAATCTATTTTACCAATTTTTGCTGGTTGTCTGGGTTCTCCATTGCTCATTTAACTTAGGGACCATGGGAAGATGTGAGAGCCAATGATACCATTTGCTCGACTTATAGCTACAAAATGAGTGTTGGAATACCATTTCTAGTCCTTCCACCGAGGACGTAAAGTTTGAACCTCAATTTTATGAAGTATTTCAGGCAAGACTATGGCTTGAATTGCTTGAAATATTTCTTTGTTAATATTAGAGAGGTAAAATTACATTTTAACTTTTTTCCATGAAAGCCAATTCTTGGTTTTCTTGGAAAAGAGATCAAAGATGACCTGAATGCCCTTATAGAAAAATCACAGGGCACGTGTGTCATAACCCGTGATTTGGTGGATTAAGCCCCCTTTTGTTTGAAAGAATGAACTTGTAGATTTAAATAAAATAAAAGAATAAACTTATTAAAGTAGTTTATTTTAAAAATGGGGAGAACCTTTTTAAATATTAAAAAGAAGATATTTTTGGAAAAAAATCATTCTTTAAAATAAAATATCTTGTCCTTGCATAGGTGGGCAATGAATTTTGGTGGGTGGGCTTTGATTTTTATATTACAAGGAATGCTTTTCTTCTTGCCTTTTGGAGGTGACAAGATAGAAAAGAAAATATTATAAGTCTGTGAAAAAGGGCTAGTTTGGGAGGATGGCTTGATTGTTGAAAGGGAAGAAGGCATGAAGCTTGGAGAACCATGTTGGAGGAGGAGTAAGGGGAGGGTCATTTCGAAGGGGAGGAGATTTAGAGGCTCGATGGATGCTGAATTAGAAAACTAAACTTGAGGAGGATTATCAGGTTGGATCCTCTTATACATAGCCTCATTTTAAAATGATTGAACACTATGTTATATCTATTTAAATTTGTTGTAAGAAGATTTTATAGAACTTTGGGCTTTATATTGCTTATATTCCCCTTTTAGAAATTTGTTCTTGAATCCTTTGAGAGCTTTGAATGTGGTTTTGGATGTGTACTATCCTTTGGAAACTAGACATAGCAATTGAATCAATGTTGTTTACTATTTTAGTCAATTTATTAAAGTATAGTTTTGCTATAAATTAGACCTTGTTATTTTGGACGAGATTATTTTTTGGATTAAATAAATCACCACTTTCCCTCCTATGTTGCATCATCATGTAGTGGAAGAAACCTCCTGTTATGCATAGACCTGCTTCAGCCTAGCTTTGTAATAATATTTCCCCATAATCTTGCTCTGTTGCAAAGAAATAACATCTTTAAAATGACCTTCAATTAGGCATAGGTAGAGTAACTATCATCACTATGGTTTTATTATTTTAAGCCCTTTCAAAAATCTCTCCTTTCCCTTAAGTTTGAGCTTAATTATTGGTGGTTTTCATTTGAATTTAATTTTCATGGTTTTGATGAAAAAGAGGTGTTAAATCCTCAATTTTTGTTGCCTAAGAGAACTATGAAGGGAGAGGTAGTTTTCAGTTTTGCCACCACCAATTTGTTTTTTATCCTAAGGTATAACCTTAGGCTAGGGTCTTAATTATTGACCCACCATAGAGGTTCACCATTGATGTGGCATCACACTCAATGAGGTATGAACATGGTGGACCGTGAAAGCCATCCCACACAATTATCTTACATAGGATGTGTGGTGCCATGTGTACACCTTAAAGATATTTTGCTTCAATTTAAGGTTGACTACCACTCGATGGTTAGGGGCACCATCAAGTGGGACCACCTAATTCCAGTTAGATACACCTCTACTTGGACACATGGCCTGTTGTTTGCCTATTATCCATTTTTGATGTGATGCCCTCCTTTTGATATGCTTGTGTCATGGCACTTTATGTTTAATTGATGTTGAATTTACGTTCAGGTACAAACATATCATGGAAAAGGTACCAGGGTTGCTTATTAATGCCTAGGTTCCTATGGCTTGATAGCCAAGCGCCTAGGCACCTAGTTGTCTCTCATGGTACCTGTTGACTATTGGACTTGGGTTACTTGCATCTCTGGATACATCACCTGGAGGGTTTCAGTTGCATGTTGTTCACCCATTTAATTGTGGACACATCACCTGGAGGGTTTTAGTTGCATGTTGTTCACCCATTTGATTGTGAAATGCACCGATTGATGGCACTAATTGTGTTGATCGATTGAATGTGTTAGCCCCTCCTTTGGAATAAGTAATTAGCCTTATGATTCAAAGATAGGCTTCCTTAAACCTCGTGTTAATATTTTGGCTAATATTTTAATGGTTTTTAATTAAATAAAAGAAAATTTAATTAGGCTTTTAATGGTTATTCTTAATTAAATAATGGAATGCTTAATTAAGCCTTTAAAAGTTGTTTTAATGAAAGAACATCCAATTAAGTTTTAATAGATAAACTTATATATGGAAGAATATATTGTTTTATGTGAAAGAATAAATTTGTTTATTAATTTTTAACATATGGACTTATATTTGAAAGAATAGATTTGTTTACCAAGTTTTAACAGATGGAATTATATTTGAAAGAATAGATTTGTTTATTAAGTTTTAACAGATGGACTTATATATGAAATAATATATTTGTTTATTAAGTTTTAACAGATGGACTTATATCTGAAATAATATATTTATTTAGTAATTTTTAACAAATGGACTTATATATGAAAGAATAGATTTGTTTATAAAGTTTTAATATAAGGAATTATATCTGAAAGAATAGATTTGTTTGTTAATTTTTAATAGATGGACTTATATATGAAAAATAGATTTTTTTATTAAGTTTTAACAGATGGACTTATATCTAAAAGAGTAGATTTGTTTATTAAGTTTTAGTAGATGGACTTATATATGAAAGAATAGATTTGTTTATTAAATTTTTAATAGATGGACTTATATATGAAAGAATAGATTGATTTACTAAATTTTAACAGATAAACTTATATACGAAAGAATAGATTGATTTGTTATGTTTTAAAGGATAAAAATATATCTAAAGGAATAAACTGATTTATTAAGTTTAAAAGATAGAATTATATATGAAAGAATAGATTTAAATTATTAAAAGAAATATATTTTAAACTAAAAGAGTGAGTTAGGAAGTATGGGTGTTGAGATTTTGAAGATAGATCTTTGAAATGGGAAATATAGGCTTTGTTAAATAAAAGAAATGGTTTTTGTAAGTATTTAATCCACTAAGGGTATCAAACCTTAATTGATTAAAGAAAGGGTTCTTGTAAGTATTTAATTGGTTAAGGGTATGAGACTTTAATTGATTAAAGAAAATGTTTTTGTACGTATTTAATTGATAAAAGGTATGATATCTTAATTGATTAAAGAAATAGTTTTTGTAAGTATTTAACTTATTAAGAGTATGGGCTCTTAATTGATGAAAGAAATTGGTTTCGTATGTTAAAGTATGAACCTTCGATTGATTAAAGGAAGGTTTATTGAATTATTCCATGCTTGATAAATGGTAAATGACTTTCATTCTTAAAATATAAAATGACCTCCCTTCTATGATGAAGTGAATGATAGATGAGCTTTCTTCTTGAATTATGAATATACCTTTGAGCAATTGATGAGGAAAATTCTAGTTTGGAAAAAGGGGTATTAAATAAAGAATGAATACAAAATTCATTCAAGGGAATTTATGGGGTTTCCCTCATTGATGTTGTAATTGGGATTAAAAGAACAATCCATGATTTTTGAGGACATAAGAATTATGGGGTTATTATGTATTTATTTTGGTATGTTTTGGAATTTTTTTTTAAGGGATTCCTTTATATAGTTGTATTGGAGATAGTTAAGCTTATACAACAAATAAGATGTTTTTAAGTTGGGTTTTACTCACAAGGGTTTTCCAAGATATGTGATGTGTTGTGTGTGTTCCTCTTATAGAATGCTTATGGATTAGAAGTATCCTACTAATTTGTGAAGGATTACATAGGCTATGATACCTGTAATATTCTCCTAGTTAGCAAAGACTTTTATTCATCAGAATTTAGAGAGAGTTAAAAATAAGGGATTATGGAGTTCCTTTTAAGGAGGAAACTTTAGGTGATATTATTTTAACTTCTCCTAAATGGCCTAACCTTAGATAATTGTAGGAAGGAAATAATTAGGTTGTTGTGTCAATGAATGGACTATCACACGAAGTGATAGATGCTTAGTTAGCTTATCATGAAGATGATATGGATAGCTTATTTTTAGCAAGTGTGAACAAAACTTAGCTTGAAATGGCTTAGAAAAATCTAGTTTTTTTCTAAGAAAAGTGTGAACTCACTTACCTTTTGTTGGCTAAATTTGTCGGATGGTCGGCATGATTTTCTTTCTCCCTCACCTCTATTTTCTCCTTATCCCTCCATTGTCCTTCCTCCTTTCCTGTCGTTCATTTTCCCTTATCACTCCACTTCCTTCCTCTCCCCACGCCCGCTACCACCTCCCACTCCACTTCCTACTCCTCAGTTCTCTCTAATCTCCCCGATCTTCCTCCACCTTCCCTTCCCTACTATTTCGCTTGTTCTAAGCCTATATAAGGTTTATTTTAATGTAATATTCAACTGGTTATTTTAATGAATTATTTTGGATATATTTTATTCGTGTCAATTTTTTACCTTGGCTTAATGTTAATCTAAGCTTACCTTAATCTTACGTTCACACTGGTATCAAAGCTGAGGGGGCACGAATCCCGAGGGCTGAGGTAAGGCATGAAAGCCGAGCGCAACGGATATTGAGGTACGACTGGTGAGATAGTGCTACATGAATATTGAGGAGCGACTGTCACATGAATATCGAGGAGCATATGGATCCCGAGGAGTGGATGTCACACAAATCCTGAGGAGTGCATGGATCCCGAGGATCTGACTGGACGCAGATAGTAGGCGACACTGACGTGGAATGGAGTTGGCTGAAAGTTGACTAGGCAACACGTGGATCATGAGCAAACGTGGTAGAGCATGAGAAGACGTGGCAGAGCATGAGCAGACATGGCAGAGCATGAGCAGACATGGCAGAGCAGAGCTGAAGTGGTAGAGGCGCGAGCAGACGTGGCAGAGCGGAGCTGACATGACAGAGGCACGAGTAGACGTGGACGAGTGTGCCATGTAGCAGAGCTTCATAGGTCGAGGATAGGGCAAAATGTTGGCAAGATCAATTTGCCAAAGGCAATCGACCTAATGAGTGTTTGTAGGCTTTGATAAAGCCTGGAAACACCCATCGCCCACTACATGTGGGACTATTTTTTTTTTTGAAATTTTGTTTTAGCCACAAAGAACAACTAATGCCTGTTCCCTTCTTCTTCCTAGCCGGCTATGGTGGTCTAGCGGCCAAGTCTCCCGCTTGCAGAGAAGAGAGTCAAATCTTGCCACGGTCCAAAATACAAGTGTTTTTTTATTTTTTTTCTCCTTCACCGATCAACACGAGTTTAAACTTGATTTGTTTTACTCTGATCTACCACAGCAGCCACGTGGTGTAGCGGCTAAGACTGTCGGGTAGACGACGAAGGTTACCAGTTCGAATCCCATCGAGGATTTAAACAAAATAATTTAGTAATTTCTATATATTTTATTATTATTATTTTTTAAATATCCATTTTATTTAAAAAAATAATTAAAAATATATATAGGAAATTGTTAATTTTTTTTTAAAAGGTCTTTATTAAAACAAATTTTAGAATTTTTTTTTATAAAAGTAAAAGGGTGTGAAGATATTTTGATATAAAAAGTTTTTTTTGGCATCATATTAAGTTGTAACCTAGTTCATACGGTGTGATTCTAGGTAGATGATCCAGTCAGCCGGATGCTATAATGCATTTCTCTCTCTATTGAGAAGAGAGACTCATGATTCCTTTGACGGGAAAGTCCAGCAGTATGGACTTCATATAGTGTTTTGCCAATTAGAATACCAAGTTATTGCTCATCTGAGGAAACCAAATTCTGGCTACGAGGAAGATTCTAAAGATAATATCTTTGGGCAAAGGATAGTTGAATCTGAGACAGTTGAAATAGTACCTGAAGGACAATCAAGTGACAGTTATTCACCTACAGTGCTTGAAGTAGAAACAAGTGAGAGCTATACACCATGCTCTCCTGATTCATAACCAGAAGAAGAGGAAGAAGAACCAGTGGAGGTGAAACCTACAACTGAAGAATGAAATGTTCTCAAAATAAGTTATGAACCAGCAACAACATAAGAAGTCATTATAATTAGTGACGACGAAGTAGAAAATTTCACCTTTCCAGTTTTGGGTGATCCTCGAGAAGAAGAACGCCAAATCAGTGAGCATATTAAGAAAGCTAGATTTGATTTAAATAAGTAAATCAGTGATCTATTTTGTACTTCTTTGTACTACTTATTTGAAGTTGAAATAAAGTTTGCTTTCTAAAATGGCTTCCAATACTAGCCTACCAATCCCTGAGTTCAATGGTGGTGATTATGAGTATTGGTAAATTAAAATGAAAACTCTTTTGATAGGCAAAGGTCTTTGGGATGTGATTGAAGAGGGATATACTAAACCTACTGCTGTTGATTGGGCAACTTTGAATGTTGCTGATAAAAGGGCTAGAAAGTAAGCTCAGAAGAATAATTCTTCTACCCTTTATCATATCCAAGCCGCCCTTGATAGAAGTATTTTCCCTAGAATAGCTTCTTTTATAATTGCTGAATCTGCTTAGAATGCTTTAAAAGAAAGTTTAAGGGTAGTGACCAAGTCAAACAAGTTAAACTATAAACCTTGAAACGAGAGTTTGAGACTCTTAAAATGCAGAAGAGTGAAAAGGTTGGTGATTACTGCGTGCGTGTGAAAGCCATAGTAGATAAGATGGTCACTTTAGGAGAAGATGTAAAGCCTAAAGTTATAGTGAAGAAAGTGTTGAGGACACTTCTTCCTAAATGGAATTTAGTTGCAATAATTATAGAAGAATCCAAAGACCTAACTTATTTGTATTTTGAATCCCTAATTGGCTCACTTCTCTCACATGAAGAGAGGTTACATAAAACTCCTTCCACAAGTTATAGAGGATATGATAAAGCCTTTGCTTCACAAGAAGGCAGAGGTAGAGACCGTGGCAGAGGACAATATAGAGGTAGAGGCAAAAATAATCAGAGAGGTGGAACTCCTAACAAAGGAGGAAATCAGAACAGAGGAGGATTCTCAAATAGAGGTGAACAATAGAATAGAGGAGGATAGAAAAATAGAGGAAAACAATCAAGTAGAGGCAAAGGAGAAGATAAATCAAAACAATCTTGCTACAAATGTGGCAAACTTGGCCATTATGCTCGTGAATATTGGACAAAGACTTCACAAGGAACTAGTAGCAACTAGAGCAGTCAGTTTGGAAATTTTGGAGAAGAGGAAGAGGCCACAAATATCTTTCTCTCTTATGGTCAGGCAGATTAGAACATGAATGATACATGGATCTTGGACACTGGGTGTTCAAACCATATGAGTGGCAAAGAAGAGCTCTTTGCTACTCTAAAATCCTCATACAAATCTAGCATCAAATTGGGAGATGATAAATCATTGGCAATTGAAGGCATTGGAGCCATGGCAGTTCCAACTAAAGAAGGCGTCAAACATGTAAGTGATATCTATTACACACCCCATCTTCAACACAATATTTTAAGTGTTGGTCAAATGTTAGAAAAGAACTACAAGTTGCTTTTTGATGAGGGTAAATGCACTATTTTTGATAAAAATAACAGTAATAGAATCATTACACAAGTGCCAATGTCAAAGAATAGATTGTTTCCTTTAAATTTTAGCCATCCAGGGGGAGATAAGTTAGCAAATGTTGTTATTTCCAATCCAAGTGTCCTATGGCACTTGATATATGGTCATTTGAATTCAGCTAGTTTGAAAATGCTAACTTCACAAGCGATGGTAACCGGACTTCCTAAAGTTTAGGATAGTAAGGAAGTCTGTGAAGAGTGTACTCTTGGGAAGCATGCCAGATCAAAATTTCCTCATGGAAAAGCATGGCGGGCCAGCTATCCACTCCAGCTAGTGCATACAGACATCTGTGGTCCGATGCAGAATGTGCTAGATTTGACTAGAATGTGCTGGATATATTTTTTGAAATATAAGGATGAAGCATTTGAATGCTTTGTCAATTTCAAAACAAGAGTTGAAAGTGAGAGTAGATATTTTGTAAAATGTCTTAGATCAGATAGGGGAGGAGAATACTCCTCTAATGAGTTCTTGAATTTCTGTAAGCAACATGGCATTAAGAGGTAGTTCACAATTGCCTACACTCCACAACAGAATGGTGTTGCAGAGAGGAAGAATCAAACCATTATGGAGATGGAAATGTCTATGCTTTAGATGAAGTATTTGACTAATTCATATTGGGCAGATGCAACCAGGACCAGCGTACATATCTTGAACAGAATTCCTACTGCAAGTTTGGAAGGACAGACACCTTACCAAGCTTGGTATGGTAAAAAGCCAAACGTTAAGTATTTTAAAGTGTTTGGCTCACTGGAATATTCTCACATTCCTAATGAGCTAAGAAAGAAGCTCTATCCAAAGAGTCATGCATGCATCTTTGTAGGATATTGTGAGAATACAAAAGCTTATAGACTCTACAATCCTAGGACTAGAAATTTTGTGCTTTCCAAGGATGTGATTTTTGATGAAGGGGGAGAATGGGGTAAGCTCTAGATTTTCAATGATGATGAATCTAGTGATGCAGGTTCTAAGTAGGTGCAACATCAGACACCATAGAAAGGTAACCAGTCTCCTCCCATTTACCCAGGTTCATCTTCTGATTCAACTTCTTCACCAAGTCATTCTCCACAAAGATCAGTAAGTTCCTCACCAATGGACATCGATTCTCCATCCAGAGGTAAGAGAACTCTACAAAATCATCCATCATATCAGATGTTGGATAAGAATTTTTCAAAAAGATACACTAGGAGTCAAGCTAGTGAAATGAATTATGTTCTACAAAGATTAGAAAATATGCATTTGTATGGTGATGATGTTTCCCAGTAGGAACCTAGGGGAGATTTAGTTAACTATGCGTTGTTAACTAATACACAACTTGAAAATTCTAGTTATGAGAAGGCTTGTACTCAAAATATTTGGCAAGATGCCATGAAAGAGGAGATCACCTCTATAAAAAACAATGACACTTGGGAGTTGGTGAAGCTTCCTAAAGGAAAAAAATGTGTTGGATGTAAGTGGGTCTACAAGACCAAGTTTAATGCTGATGGTAGCATCGAGAGGCACAAGGCGAGATTAGTTTCAAAGGGATTTACTCAGAAATATGGAATTGATTATGAAGAGACTTTTGCTCCTGTAACCAAATAGGAGACTATTAGAATAGTTCTTGCCTTAGCTGCACACAAGGGATGGACAGTCCAACACATGGATGTAAAGAGTGCATTTCTAAATGGTTACTTGATAGAAGAAGTATATGTTGAGCAACCACAAGGATTTGAAGAGAAATACAAGGAACATCTTGTTTATAAACTGAAGAAGGCTCTTTATGGCCTCAAGCAGGCATCGAGAGCTTGGTACTCACGCATTGATGGGTACTTTAAAAATTATGGGTTCATCAGAAGCAAAAATGAACCCACGCTCTACTACCTGAATCAAGGAAATGACATCCTCATAGTTTGTTTGTATGTGGATGATCTCATTTTTATGGGTAGTAATGAAAAAGTTAACATGGAGTTCAAGCACTCCATGATGCAGGAATTTGAGATGAAAGATCTTGGCTTAATGAAATACTTTCTTGGAATGGAAGTACATCAAAAAAATTTAGGGATCTTCATCTGTCAACTTAAGTATGCTCGAGATATGATTTAGAATTTTGCTATGGAGCAATGCAAATTAGTTGCAACTCCAATTGGACATGGGATCCAATTAAGCAAGGATGATGGAGCACCGAAAGTTGATGTGACCACTTTTAGAAGCATTTTTGGGAGTTTGATGTTTCACGCCAACACCAGACTAGACATTCAGTATGCTATATCTCTTGTTTCTAGATTTATGTCTAATCCATATGAGCTGCATTTGTAGGCAGCTAAAAGGATTTTGAGATATGTGAAGGGTACATTGGATTTTGGAATCTAGTACTACAAAAGTGATACTATCAATCTTGAAGGCTTTAGTGATAGTGATTAGGGCAACAATATTGATGATAGAAAATCCACATCGGGTAACTATTTTAGTCTTGGTTCGGGCCTAATAACTTTGAGTTCCAAGAAGCAGACAATAGTAGCGCTATCTTCAACAGAAGCTGAGTATATAGCGGTTACTTATGCTAGTACTCAAGCTCTATGTCTACGAAAGGTATTAGAAGATATTGGAGAGAAGAAAAGTGGTCCAACTCAAATATTCTGTGACAACATCAGTGCCATTCAGTTGGCATACAATCCTATCCACCATAGTAGATCAAAGCATTTTGATATGAAGTACCACTTCATCCGAGATATGGTGGAAACTAATACTGTTGAGCTTCACTATTGCCACACTTTGGAAAACGTCGCTGACATCTTCACCAAGGCACTGGCCAAAGCTCAATTTGTAAAGATGAGAGACTATATAGTCAGTTCTCTCAACTTTAAGGGGGAGAATGTAGCAAGTGTGAACAAAACTTAGCTTGAAATGGCTTAGAAAAATCTAATTTTTTTCTAAGCAAAGTGTGAACTCACTTACCTTTTGTCGGCTAAATTTTTCAGATGGTCGACATGATTTTCTTTCTCCCTCACCTCTAGTTTCTCCTTATCTCTCCATTGTCTTTCTTCCTTTCTTGCCATCCATTTTCCCTTATCACTCCACTTCCTTCCTCTCCCCACGCTCGCTGCCACCTCCCACTCCACTTCCTACTCCTTCGTTCTCTCTAATCTCCCCGATCTTCCTCCACATTTCCTTCCCTACTATTTTGTTTGTTCTAAGCCTATATAAGGTTTATTTTAATGTAATATTCAACTGGTTATTTTAATGAATTATTTTGGCTATATTTTATTCATGTCAATTTTTTACCTTGGCCTAATGTTAATCTAAGCTTACCTTAATCTTAGATTCACACTGGTATCAGAGATGAGGGGGCACGGATCCCGAGGGCCAAGGTAAGGCATGAAAGCCAAGCATAGTGGATCTCGAGGTGTGACTGGTAAGAGACTGGTGCATGGATCCCGAGGAGTGCATGGATCCCGAGGATCTGACTAGACGTAGACAGTAGGCGGTGCTAACATGGAATGGAGCTGGATGAAAGTTGACTGGGTAGCACGTGGATCATGAGAAAATGTGGCAGAGGGCGAGCAGACATGGTAGAGCATGAGCAGACGTGGCAGAGCGAAGCTGATGTGGCAAAGGTGCGAGCAGACATGGTAGAGCGAAGATGACGTGGTAGAGGCACGAGCAGACGTGGACGAGTGTGCCACGTGGCGAAGCTTCACAGGTCAAGGATAGGGCAAAAGGTTGGCAAGATCAATTTCTCGAAGGTAATCGACCTAATGAGTGTTCACAGGCTTTGATAAAGCCTGGAAACACCCATCACCCACTGCATGTGGGACTAATTTTTTTTTTTAAATTTAGTTTTAGCCACCAAGAACAACTAACGCCTGTTCCCTTCTTCTTCCCAGTCGGCTATGGTGGTCTAGTGGCCAAGTCTCCCACTTGCAAAAAAGATAACCAGAGTCAAATCTCACCGCGGTCCAAAATACAAGTGTTTTTTATTTTTTTTCTCCTTCGCCGATTAGCATGGGTTTAAAATTGATTTGTTTTACTTTGATCTACCACAGCAGCCGCATGGTGCAACGACTAAGATTGTCGGGTAGATGACGGAGGTTAGAAAGGAATTTTATTCATCAAAATTTAGAGAGTTAAAAATAAGGGATTATGGAGTTACTTTTAAGGAGGAAACTTTAGGTGATCTTAGTTTCACTTCTCCTAAATGACCTAACCTTAGATAATTATAGGAAGGAAATAATTAGGTTGTTGTGTCAATGAATGGACTATCATACGAAGTGATATATTCTTAGTTAGCTTATCATGAAGATGAGATGGATAGCTTATTTATATCACAATGAATGATGGATAAGTTAGCTCATCATAGAGATGTGACATATAACTTGAGTTAGCTCATAATTGAGATGAGACAAATAGATTGAGTTAGCTCATCATTGATATGAGATAAATAGCTTAAGTTAGCTCATTATTTAAATGAGATAGATAACTTAATTGTAAGACTTTAGTTCTTAGACACCTTCATATAATGGTCTAATTAGGATGGAGAGATGCAGATCCCTAATGAATGTATCAAAAAAATCTCTCTCTGAGTTGGTTAGAATTTTTGGGTTGTTACATTTGGTATCTGAGTTGTAGGTAAGATGGACTAGATGCTTCTATAGAATGTGCTAAGGATTCAAGTACCTTTCTATTTAGACCCTTGCTTAGTTTTAAGCGAAAGCTATGAAGACCTTGAACTTCCAAGTTGCTTTAAAATCATAGCCCATGAGCGAAGGACTATAATATTTTCTAGATAGAATCTAGGTATGATGGACTAGAATCTTCCTTGGATAATATAAATATTGATTAAGAATCGATCCTAGGAAAGGTAGCTTTACTTGATATGGCATATTTTAAACTATTAAAAGAAAGGTATTTTAAACTAAAAGAGTGAGTTAGGAAGTATGGGTATTGAGATTTTGAAGATAGATCTTTGAAATGGGAAATATAGGCTTTGTTAAATAAAAGAAATGGTTTTTGCAAGTATTTAATCCACTAAGGATATCAAACCTTAATTGATTAAAGAAAGGGTTCTTGTAAGTATTTAATTGGTTAAGGGTATGGGACTTTAATTGATTAAAGAAAATGCTTTTGTAAGTATTTAATTGATAAAAGGTATGAGATCTTAATTGATTAAAGAAATAGTATTTGTAAGTATTTAACTTATTAAGAGTATGGGCTCTTAATTGATTAAAGAAATTGGTTTCATACGTTAAAGTATGAACCTTCGATTGATTAAAGGAAGGTTTATTGAATTATTCCATGCTTGATAAATGATAAATGAATTTCATTCTTAAAATATAAAATGACCCCCCTTCTTTGATGAAGTGAATGACAGATGAGCTTCCTTCTTGAATTATGAATATACCTTTGAGCAATTGATGAGGAAAATTCTAGTTTGGAAAAAGGGGTATTAAATAAAGAATGAATACAAAATTCATTCAAGGGAATTTATGGGGTTTCCCTCATTGATGTTGTAATTGGGATTAAAAGAACAATCCATGATTTTTGAGGACATAAGAATTATGGGATTATTATGTATTTATTTAGGTATGTTTTGGAAAAAAAATTTAAGGGATTCCTTTATATAGTTGTATTGGAGATAGTTAAGCTTATACAATAAAGAGGATGTTTTTAAGTTGGGTTTTTCTCACAAGGCTTTTCCAAGATATGTGATGTGTTGTGTGTGTTCCTCTTATAGAATACTTATGGATTAGAAGTATCCTACTAATTTGTGAAGGATTACATAGGCTATGATACTTGTAATATTCTTCTAGTTAGCAAGGAATTTTATTCATCAGATGTTAGAGAGAGTTAAAAATAAGGGATTATGAAGTTCCTTTTAAGAAGGAAACTTTAGGTGATCTTATTTTAACTTCTCCTAAATGGCCTAACCTTAGATAATTGTAGGAATAAAATAATTAGGTTGTTGTGTCAATGAATTGACTATCACATGAAGTGATATATGCTTAGTTAGCTTATCATGAAGATGAGATGGATAGATTATTTATATCACAATGAATTATGGATAAGTTAGTTCATCATAGATATGTGACATATAACTTGAGTTAGCTCATAATTGAGATGAGACAAATAGCTTGAGTTAGCTCATCATTGATATGAGATAAATAGCTTAAGTTAGCTCATTATTTAAATGAGATAGATAACTTAATTGTAAGACTTTAGTTCTTTGACACCTTCATATAATGTCTAATTAGGATGGAGAGATGCAGATCCCTAATGAATGTATCAAAAAAATCTCTCTCTGAGTTGGTTAGAATTTTTGGGTTGTTAAATTTGGTATTAGAGTTGTAGGTAAAATGGACTAGATGCTTCTATAGAATGTGCTAAGGATTCAAGTACCTTTCTATTTAGACCCTTGCTTAGTTTTAAGTGAAAGCTAGGAAGACCTTGAACTTCCAAGTTGCTTTAAAATCATAGCCCATGAGCGAAGGACTATAAGATTTCCTAGATAGAATCTAGGTATGATGGACTAAAAGCTTCCTTGGATAATATAAATATTGATTAAGAATCGATCCTAGGAAAGGTAGATTTACTTGATATGGCATATTTTGCAAAGCAAGTATGGCCGTCATCATTATCAAGGGACTAATAATGTGTAAGAACACCTAGGAATAGTATCTTGCAAGCATAACCTTAGCCATTATAAAATGAATGATAATAAAATAAGTTAGTTCAAAAGAATAAAAAAACTAACGATAATTAATAATGGTAATAACCAAGATTACACCTCGTGAGAATACAAGTGTGACAGTGACCATTGAAGATATATGTTAGTTTATGGGAATATATAAGTAACCTTTGGAAGTACAATTGAAAGTAATTATAACTTATCCAACTCCTTGATATGGAAAAGATAAATAACACCAAGATGAGGAGAAGAAGAGGATCTTCTCAAAATCTAAGGCTAGCTAGGCATGATGAAATTGAAGCTAGAACCTGAAGGAAAATCTTGGAGAATTCCATTAAGAGGTGGAAAACCTCATCATTATAGTTTAGTTACTACAATAACAAGTGATGATAGAGGGAACACATGAACCATTGAAAGCAATGATTGGAAATTATTAATCATATTTTCAGAATGAAAATTCTAAGGGTAGATAGGAGGAATATCCTGCTACAAAAGATCTTGAAGTTAAAAGCTCATATAAAGGTAGGATCTAGCCAAGGGCCTTAAGAATATCAAGGTATCCAAATTGGTAAAAATTAGCTAATATATGGTTGTATGAATTGGAAACATATATTTTTCTTGTGGAATTATTCATTAATAACCTTAATAGTAGGGTTACCCTTCATGTGCACGATACAAATTTTGAATGATGGAATAAATTCAAAGCTAGCAATAAAACATTAGTAGAATGGTTGTGTTCAAGCCTTAAATAATGACTATGATGGACTTCTATATTGTTATGTAAATCTTCCTCATAACAAGTAAAATTTATTCTTGAGGTTTATAATTTGAGAAGAGGCTTTTAATGTTCTTTATAACCACACTAAAGGATGATTTTCAAAATTAGGTAGGCTTTGGGAAGGTTCTAAGTGGTGTAGCTTGGTACTATGATAGATACATCTAGTGATATTTTGAACATTAATTGTACCCTTTACTTATTACAAACATTAACTATGGATCCTTGTGAACTTGGACTATGAATATGACATATAGTAGAAATTTGAAATCTTAGACATGTCTGATGGGGATAAAGAAATGTCTAGGAAATGATAGGTGAAGAATCTATTCTTGAGAGGAGTATGGGATCCTCTCCAAAAACCAACTATTTTTAGTTAAGTAGATCTTACCTAATGAGAGGGGACACATGGTTAAGATGACCTTAATTAATGAGAAGGGATAAGTGGAGAATCTATCTTTATTTTTAAACTTACTTATGGAAAAGAGTATATGGGAAAGCTATTCTTGAGAGGAGTATGGGATCCTCTCTCTAAGTTGTTAAAGAATATACCAGTTTATGAGTTTAGTAAGCTTTGAAATTACAAAAAAATCCATCTTAGGAGAAAATCCTAAGATTAAGAACAAGGTAATATTGCTTGAACTCAAGATATTGAAGAAGGCATGTAGTTGTTTGACCTAAAATCACATGGATTTAATAGATTAATTCAAGGAAATGCGATCTTGAGATGAGTATTGCAGTAAAAATTTGAGCCAAAAAAAAAGGAAATCCTAAAGAGAATAATATTTTAGCATTAAGGATAGACTCTTATGCTTTAATAATTGGGTAGTTTTACCTAAAATTGGCAATCTAAGGAGTTTTATCATGTGGGAAGTGCATATTTTTCTTATTTATCTCACTTTGGAGGGATTAAGATGAGGGAAAGTATAAAAAATACCTTATTATAAGAAGGTATGAAGAAGGATATTGTTGATTTTATTGCCTAATGTTTATAATTGCATATCACATGAAGTGAGTGTGGTATTGATATGATTAGGATATGATAATATTTGTTTAAATTAATGAAATAAAATTGACATTTTCCTTGTTTAATTGAAAGTGTATTGTAATAACATATTGTTACAGGAAAACACATGAGACTGTATTTAGTCTAAGGGGGGTAGTATGTCATAACACATGATTTTGTGGAATAAGCCCCTTTTGTTTGAAAGAATAAACATGCATATTTAAAAAAATAATAATAAACTTATTAAAGTAGTTTATTTCAAAAAGGGGGAGAACCTTTTTAAATATTAAAAAAGAAGATATTTTTAGAAAATAACCTTTTTTTAAAATAAAATATCTTGCCATTGCATAGGTGGGAATTGAACTTTGGTGGTTGGGCTTTGATTTTTATACTAGAAAGAATATTTTTCTTCTTACCTTTTAGGGACAAAAAAATAGAAAAGGAAATATTATAAGTCTATGAAAAAGGGCTAGTTTGGGAGGATGGCTCAATTGTTGAAAGGGAAGAAGGCATGAAGCTTGGAGAAACATTCCTAAGGGGAGGAGCTTTAGAGGCTCAATGGATGGTGAATTGGAAAACCAAACCTAAGGAGGATTATTGGGTTGGATCCTCCTATGCATAACCTCATTTTAAAATGATTTAGTAATATTTTGTCTATTTAAATTTTTTGTAAGAAGATTTAATTAGACCTTTGGGCTTTGTATTGATTATATTCCCTTTTCAGAGCTATGTACTTGAATCCCTTTAAGATATTTGGATGTGGTTTTGGATGTGTGTTATCCTTCGAAAACCATATGTAGCAATAGAATTAATGTTGTTTTCTCTTTTAGTCAATTTATTAAAGTATGGTTTTGCTATAAATCAGGCCTTGTTATTTTGGAGGAGATTGTTGTTTAGATTAAATAAATCTACACTTTGTCTCCTATGTTGTGTCATCATATAGTGGTAAAAATTTCCCTGTTATGCATAGAACTACTTTAGCTTGGCTCTATAACAATGTTTCCTCATGATATTGCTTTGTTGCAAAGCAATGACATCTTTAAAATAGTCTCAAAAGAAACCATCAGAAGAAGAAAGCCTCAAACCTAAACCAGTCAATTATTTCTTTTAAAACAGGAAATAGGAAACAAAATTATGAAAATGCTACTCAAAGCCCTAACTCTGTCTCCATTGCATACTGCAAAATTTTGTTCAAAGTCCTAGCTCTAAATATTTTGTGCACTATGAAATTCTGAACCAAAATGATGCTCAAATCCCTAGCTCTACCTCCATCGCATGTTGCAAAATGCTCAATCGAAATGCTTCTCAAATCCCTAGCTCTACCTTCATTGCGCATTGTGAAATGCTCAACCGAAATGTTGCTCAAATCCCTAGCTAGCTCTACCTCTGCCACGTGTTGTGAAATTATCAACTAAAATGTATCTCAAATCCCTATCTAGATCTACCTTTGTTGACGCATGTTGCAAAATGCTCAATCAAAATGCAACCTAAGATTTACTCGTGATATTTATAATTTTTTTATTAAAAACCTAAGATGGTGGTTTTAAACTGCCCTCTTAGACATAAGAGGGTAGTTTATAACTTCCCTCAAGTTGACTCTATGAGGGTAGTTATATTTAGAGGGCAATTTTTAACCACCCCCTTAGGATCTATTAAGGTAGTTTTTTACCACCGTAAATAATTGCCTTACTGTAGACACCAAAATAGCACCAATCCGATTATGTGACTACAAGAACTGATCGCATTGACACACACAACCCCAAGGGCAGCCCCTAGAGGTTAAAAAGTGGTCATAACCACTCTAACAACAGTTTTGGAAGGTCAGATGTCAATTTGGCACCTTCAGGCACTCTTCTCCATACTCGTTCCACCCAAGGATGATTACAAACTGGTATTCGCCCCACCTAGGGTTGATTAGCAGTATTCACCCTAGGGTGGGGCAAATAGCAAGTTTGATGGGCAAAAAGTCAAATCTTGACAAATGGCAGCTTAGATCATCCACTTAATTCTTCCTTCATTGCATGGGAGTGTGAGAGAGCATTTTCAAGCGTTAGAGGCAGTTACAAGGGTAGTCATGAAGCCCCTAATTAGGGAGGAATCTTCCCTCCCATGGAGAGGCATGATTGCCAAGTGGCACCTCTGCATGCTCATCCAAAGATACCGTCAGGTCTATAAAATGGTGAGTCTTCTCATGCCAAAAAAAATAACAGAGAAGGAAAATTTGAGCAATGAAGTGCTATCATTTTACTTTCATACCCACATCATTTTGAGCTGTGCCTTTCACATCCTTGATCTCTTTTGGAAAGGAGGTCATAGGGTGGTTATTGGAAGCACAAATCCGAAAACAAAACTTGACATTTGGCCACAATATCCCACCAAATTTTTTGAAAATACCCCACAAGAGGTTTTGGACCCATCCTAAGTGGATTGGTGCTGAAATTGGGCCACAAACGACTGGCGACCTACCCTCGGGTGCCCCCCACACTGCTACAGTCCTAATCGCCCCACCCTAGAGCGATTGGAAATCTATGGAAGATTTCCTTTTTGTTATTATTGAATTTAATTATATGCTTCTTAGATAGGTTGTCATTCAAATTTCACATTGTTCTGAGCAATTTTGATCATGTTTATATTATTTCTCGCTTTTGCTAACATGCAAGTAGCATCATCAAATTCCCATTTATGGAGGCCAAATTGGGAAAATTTGTCCATCTGGGTCTTCCCAAAATATCCTCAATTAGCTAATACCCAACTTTTTAGGTGATTTGGAGCTTCCCATATGTGACATTTGGGACAATGCCTTTTGATGTTTTGTTGTAGGTCTATTCATCCCGCCCCGAAGTGAATACAAATCTGTGGTGATTTTTCCAACTATTCCATTTGTAGTGTTTTCCTTGTGGTGTTTTGATGCCCCTATCAAAATTTTAGTTCATTTGGATCTATTTTAGTTATCGTTTTATTTATATCTTGCATGCATTAATCGAAGGCATGGGGATTGCATGTTTTATTTCATCCACAAGTGCTACTGACTGTTTCTTGTTTCTTTGAATGTAGGATCTGGACATTAGAGGATCAAAAAGAAGTCAAGACTCATCAAAACAATTTGCGGCGATGTTTGGTCCACCCATTTTACATGTGGGCACGTAGAAGAAGGAATAGCATCCATGGGTGTAATAAGAATGCATATTTAAGGCTCCTAGTCATTAGAAGAGGAGGAGGTGCATTGTAACCAAGTTCTGAAACATATAAATAAAAAGGGTTGTATTCCTTATTGGTTTTTTTTTTCATCTCGATTCGTTCATGCTTTCCCTCCTTTCATGCACTTTCAATTCAAAGGATTTAGCGTTAAGTCTAGTTTCGTTTGCATCGCACTTGGAGTTTCATTTTTGCTTCCGTATCCTTGTGCTTTTAGTGGCGATCACAGTGGGATGAAAAAAACTATGCATCAATGACTGGTTATTGTAGCAAAAAAATTGCGAGGTCGGATGACCGATTATTGTAGCCTGTGGGCATTTTTGATGATATATATACATATGACTTTATTTTGTTTATACACATGTCGGCATTTGATGTTATGCTTAATGATTGTTGAATGTGTATGTATGCATGTTAATTAATGTTGATGGATGCATATGTTATGATGAATGCAAATGTTTCTAATTTTTAGGATATGCAAATGGAATGGATGAATTAAATTTGTGATTTTTGGTAGGGGCACCATAGACTGTTTAGAACTTATGGCTTTTTGTTTTAGGCGATTGCTGTGGTAAATGAATTTTGTTGTATACATGCTATTTTTGTAATTTATAAGGGCAATGCGAGGATGAAAGATAGTGCAGTTGGTGTGGAATTTAGTTAAGGTTTTCTGAGACTCAGATGTTTTAAGTAACTAGCCATGACTATACTTTATCTTACAAGACTTTTGAACAAGGTATGAATTGAACTTGTATTTGACCAAGTTATTTCACATCCCTATGTGTGCAATTGAGTTCGTTTATGTGGTATTTGTCAGGATATCGCTAGTGCCAGATAGGTTGTCAACCAAACCTATACTGAGGATCACCTAATTAGCTCCACTAACTTCCTTTGTTGTATTTAGTTAGATTCATCTACGGTGCTATCTAGGATACCATAAGCTAGCTCATCCACATGCAAACATTAATCCATACATGAGTTAATGTGATAGATATATCGTCATGCGGGAGGTTTACCACCAGTTATCGATAGATTATCTACCAAACCGGTATTGAGGTTTACTTCATGACCTTCTAAATGCTGAGAGTTCTAGGGATTCAATTTTGACTCCCTTCTTTTCTTCAATTGTATTGGGATACTTGCTCTTTTGTAGTGATAAAAATCACTATATATATATATATATATTGAGCAAGGGTTTTGAATCTCGAGTGATGAGAATCACTATTGTATGTGCCTTTTGATGTATGCACTTTGGTGGTGATGTCAAATTTTTGGAGTTTTGAATTTTGCAAAATTTTATGATGTTTGCAACTTTTTGAGAACTTGGGATTCTTGGGGAATTGGGTAGGGAAGATGCTTGTCCTTTTTCCAACTCTCAACATTCTTGGGGTCATTTGCATAGGGGGATGAGCAAGATAACCATTTTTCTAAGGGACAAGTTCATGACAAATTGGTTAGGTCCCTATGTAATTGACAGTAAAATAGGACCTAGAACATACCGAATAGCCTCTCCTGATGGAATCAAGGAACTAGAACCCTTGAACATCAGTCATTTATGACCATTCCATATCTAAAAGAACCATAGCCCAACCCAAAAAGCTCCAAGGATTCATGCAATCGCTTGGTCCATCCCAAAAAGCTCTAAGGATTCATGCAATCGCTTGTTCAATCCCAAAAAGCTCCAAGGATTCACACAATCACTTGGTCGATCCCAAAAATCCCTAATGATTCATGCAATTGCTTGGTCCATCCCAAAAATCTCCAAGGATTCACGTAATCACTTGGTCAATCCCAAAAGCTCCAAGGATTCCTGCAATCGCTTGGTCAATCCCAAAAACCTCCAAGGATTCCCATAATCACTTGGTCAATCCCTAAATGCCCCAAAGTTACCTGTCATCCCTTTGGTCAAACCAAAAGCTCCAAGGGTTCCCACAATCGCTTGGTCAAAAATAAGAAAATTCAAAAACAATAAAATCATCAAAAATAACAAAAAATTGCATCTCATTTCCATGCATGCTGAAAATCATCACAACAATAAAGAGCTCTTCTTGCATATCACCTCCATACCAAAAAAAAAAAAAATAGCTGCATTAAGCATCACATCCATACATTGCATATTTGTGGTCATACAGGTCAAAGGCACCATAGACTGTAATTACTCCGCCAATCCATCTTGTTTCGCATTTCTCCATTTTTGTAAAATAATCCATCAAAAATAAATGCCATTCACATCATTTCACCATATCATAGTCAGTTGTCTTCTAATCTAGAGTTTTTGTCATTCAAATGTCATTTAGCTTTCTAGCCACGTACTGTACAAAGTCAGATAGATTTTGCAAAGGTAGAGTTCTACTTGGATCACACCTTGTTACGTAGCATCCCAACACAAATTAAAACACATAAAAATTCCCAAGTTGTGTGAACAAAAGATGAAACCTGCAAAGCAATCCAGGTCACCATAAGCGAAACAATTATCTTGCTCATCCCCTTGTGCGAATGACCCCAAGAATGCTGAGAGTTGGCAAAAGGAAAAGCATCTTCCCTACCCAATTCCCCAAGAATCCCAAGTTCTCAAAAAGTTGCAAATATCATAAAATTTTGCAAAATTCAAAACTCCAAAAATTTGACATCACCATCAAAGTGCATACATCAAAAGGTACATACAATAGTGATTCTCATCACTCGAGATTCAAAACCCTTGCTTAAAAAAAATATATATAAAAATAAACAGTTATTTTTATCACTACAAAAGAGCAAGTATCCCAATACAATTGAAGAAAAGAAGGGAGTCGAACTTGAATCCCTAGAACTCTCAACATTCAGAAGGTCATGAAGTAAACCTCAGTACTGGTTTGGTGGATAGCCTATTGGTCACTGGTGGTAAACCTCCTGCATGACGATATATCTGTCACATTAACTCTTGTATGGATCAATGTTTGCATGTGGATGAGCTAGATTATGGTATCCTAGATAGCACGGTAGATGAATCTGACTAAATACAACAAAGGAAGTTAGTGGAGCTAATTAGGTGATCTTTAGTACAGGTTTGGTTGACAACCTATCTGGAACTGGCGGTATCTTGACAAATACCACATAAACGAACTCAATTACACACACAAGGATGTGAAATAACTTGGAGAAAGACAAGTTTGATTCATACCTTGTTCAAAAGTCTTGTAAGATAAAGTATAGTCATGGATAGTTAGTTAAAACATTTGATTCTCATAAAACCTTAACTACATTTCACACCAACTGCGCTATCTTTCATCCTCGCATTGCCCTTAGAAAATACAAAAATAACATGTATACAACAAAATTCATTTACCACAACAATCGCCTAAAACAAAAAGCTATAAGTTCTAAATAGTCTATGGTGCCCCCACAAAAAATCACAAATTTAATTCATCCATTCCATTTGCATATCCAAAAAATTAGAAACATTTGCATTCATCATAACATATGCATCCATCAACATCAATTAACATGCATACATACACATTCAACAATAATTGAGCATAACATCAAATGCCGACATGTGTATAAACAAAATAAAGTCATCTGTATATATTATAAAAAATGCTCACAGGCTATAATAACCGGTCATCCAACCCCACAAAAGCAAAACCTCAAAAACCCCCAATCCTAAGGTGTTGGCCACCATGATCACGCTAGCCCCATGGTGTGGGTCCTATGGGACCCCTCAGGGTGACTACTGCTAGCCCCTGCATCATGCCTACTAGAGCCTCCCTCATCCAGTCACCTACGTCGATAGGATGCTGACTACTTAGTATCGCTCTCTCTCGAGCAGCATGATGATCTGCCTCTGCTAAACACAAGGACCCACCCACCTAGGTGGCTAATCTCTGCTTCCAGCTCCAACCAATGCTGCACCAAGTCCATCTCCCACTGATAATACATAGCCAAGTTATCATCGCACTACGCTAGTGCCCTCTCCCTCTCTGCCAACTGCATCCACAAGAGATCCCTCTCCCATGTAGCATTGGTATCCCCATCCTATCGGTGGTGCACAGCCCATGAATTCTCTCGCTCTGCCAGTTGCATTCATAGGAGATCCCTCTCCCACAGTGCATCCCCCAGCTCCTCATCGTGCCTCCATAGTAGCCCCTCCAATCATGCAATCTCAATGCGTAACCCTGCCTCCATGTCCTCCAAGACTACCTAAGGCATTGGCATCTCTAGAACATCATCCTGCTCTGGCTCCCACTGCTCTAAGATGTCCTGCATATTCGGCTGATATGGAACCCCAAAATCCACATCCACATCATCCACCTCCACCATGTCCACATCCTCTAACGAAACTCCCCAATCATCTCCTGGTGCATCTGCACCCTCCTTGCCGACTGTTGCTGCCTCTGCACTTCTTAGTGGCCCCTCTCCTCGCCATCGTCGGAGTGTCCACCATTGGTCGTACTTCATGGTAGTCCCGACATCATCCACATTTGGGATGTCAATAGTTGTATCTGAATCCTTTCCAAGTGGTGCAATGATTGGCCGGTCAAGAGTCCTCTTGTCCCCCCGATGCTGATAGACCACGAGCTCACCAGGCAACCCTTGGTGCACCCCAAACTGTCGTGTCACCCGGTTGTAAGGGAAGAACTCCTGCTCGGTCCCATGCTGCCCAATAAGCCATCGCCCCCTATGAACCCACCGAAGCCACTCTCCAGACTCATGCCAGGCTGGACAGTCCTGGTAGGGGCACCAGGACACCTCTCCTGGAGTAAGTCGAGTGAAGGCATCGACATAGTGCCCTACAAAACTTGACCACCATCGACTCTATCCCTGCTCCTCATACCATAGCCACAGAGCCGTGTAACCTATATCCCTATCCACCATCTCCACCTAAGTCATCCACAGTAACCCCACCGACCTCTCCATCGCTATGTGTTGCCAAGCCCAACTCTGCAACAGATAGCTGTAGCCAATCTCCTTTTGCCTCTGATAGTGGACCTCGTATAGCTCACCATAGAGCTATGCCAACAGCATCTATCCCCACCTCATAATCAAGGGCTCATGCATCGAAAACTCCACCAATCGACATACCATATCCAACAGGTTCCATGGGAACCTTGCCCCTGATGAGTCAGGTAGCAGCATGTTGGAAATGAGGCCCATAAGTACTACGTGCCTCACTCTCAACACCCCCTTCTCCAGCCACCATCAAACTAGAATCCTACCAATATGGTAGTCACCCTCCGCCCTCTCCACTAGGCTATCCATACCCACCTCCTCCCCATGCCCGAAGCATTGGGTCAGTACAGTTGTCCGCTGATCACGTGGCATCGTCTTGATCAGAAATCCATCTATCAAAATTCGTAGAATCTGGTAGACATCCTCCAAGGTCACTATCATCTCCCCTATTGGGAGATGGTAGGTGTTGGTCCAAGGATCCCACAAGTTGATCAGGGTCGTCAGATAGGCCCAATCCCTGACCATAGGCTCCAATCGAGTCACCTTCTTGAGCCCAAGGGCATCAAGCCACTCCCAATCAGCCAAAGTCAATGCCTCCCATGCTTTAGTAAAAATAGTAGGCACACGATACCAGCTCTTCACAACCTACAAAAGAAAACAACACAAAAACATTAAAATCATGAAAAATTGTACAACAATAACATGAATATACAGCACTGCATAAAACAATGTACAACTAAAACACAACAAAATTCACAAAAATTCAAAACATTCACAGTTTGTCAGTCTTAGGGTTTCTGTACTCTGTTTAAAACTGACAGACAAAAATAAAAAACAAAAACACAATTTTCAAACACAGTTTGTCGGTATTAGGGTTTCTTTACTCTAAGTTTAAAACTGACAGACAAAAATAAAAAACAAAAACACAATTTTCAAACACAGTTTGTCAGTCTTAGGGTTTTTGTACTCTAAGTTTAACGTTGACAGACAAAATAAAGAAAAACAAAAAAACAAATTTTCAAATACAGTTTGTCAGTCTTAGGGTTTTTGTACAAGTCTAAAACTGACAAAAAAAAAAAAAAAACAATTTTCACATACAGTTTGTTAGTCTTAGGGTTTCTGTACTCTAAGTTTAAAACTGATAGACAAAATAAAAAACAAACAAAACAAAATTAACATGACAGTTTCTTTACCTAGGGTTTTCAATCAAGTTTTAACAACTGACAAATTCAACCTAAAAAACTAGGGTTTCGTGGTCAGTTTATCCTAAGGTTTTCATGTAACAAAAACATCACAAAATACAAAATTTTTATTTTACCTAAGGTTTACCTTACTGTAAAAAGGAAACAAATTTTAGACTTTTATCACGTCTTTTCAGCATACATGTAAACTAGGGTTTCAGTTTTTACGAAGCCAACTAAAAAGAAAAATAAATTTTTAAAACTAAGTTTATAGCTAAGTCTTTACGTTCAGTTTTGATCTTTGTTTACCTAGGGTTTTTTTACCTAAGTGTTCATGAAGCCACAAAACAACAAGTCATGCATAACGACATACAGTTAATTAGGGTTTTCATTTTTAAATTGAACAACAAACTACAAAAGAAGCAACAAATAAATTGTGGTATTAAAAACTATAACAACAAAATACAAGCAATAACGAGGAGGATCACTTACCGGTCTCGCTTTGGCTCCACCGCTCGATCTAGGTCATGAACTCATGATGTCGAGATAAATTCGGTAGTGCTTCATTTCGTAGAATTGACCTCCTCCTCCTCAGATCTCCAAATCGCCAAGAAAAACAAATGCAAATGAGCCCAAAACTCAGTTTTGGCCTTTAAATAGGTTTTTTGAGCTTGTAATCGTTCTTCCCTGGGACGAGTGATCCGGTTAGTGCTCATCCCATGCTGGGACGAATACTAAATTGGTATTTGTCCCACACAAGAATGAATACAGGGCAAAAATTTCAAAAACATAAAAAAAAATGCACAAAATGACCCAAAAACAAGCAATAAACTTGCCCGATGAGAGTGCTTTTGCACTGGACATTATGGGCATGTAAAATAGACGTCGGGGTCACAAATCCTCACTATCCTATTCCCTAAGAATGCTGCCATAGCCGGACCACTCCACGGGAGGACGGATTTTCGAGAATTTCATCCCCAAACTGCATCACAAAAAGGGTTAACACCCACCAAAAATAGGTCTAAATGTCAGAAAACTACACACATTCAATGATAAACATCTGAAGGCACCCTTACACAAGTCATCTTGGGTCAAGCGACTCATCGCTTTTCTCATGTAGGTCATTCCCTCATCGATTCGTCGCTTGAGGGGGGTAGTCACACTTAGTCACCAATCAACAAATACACACCCAATCAAGGAAATGGCATGCATTCAAAGAATCATTGACAAAGACAATCATGCTCCTGATTGGGAAAACAATCAAGCAATAATCACAAGCTAATCAAACACTTGGCATTTCGTGAATCATGAACTCAAGGTTCCCGTAGACAAAAGGTTGCGCCCTTTGCCTATTCATGATTGATCAATGTCCAAGCTCAAGTAACACCTCACCGAAAAAGGTTAACACTTGAATTGAGTTCCTTCGCTCGTTAGAAGCAAGGATTCAAGAATGCATGCCCTTTCCATACTTGGGGCATCAAAAGTTGGTTAGGTTACTGAGAAACCCTAATCATTAGTGCTTTGGTTATCTATTTTTGCTCAGCACTATGCCATGCACAATGCTTCCCAAAAAGGGGCATCTGTAGACACCAAAATAGCACCAATCCAATTATGTGACTACAAGCACTGATTGCATTGACACACACAACCCCAAGGGCAGCCCCTAGAGGTTAAACAGTGGTCCTAACCACTCTAACAACAATTTTGGAAGGTCAGAGGTCAATTTGGCACCTTCAGGCACTCTGCTCCATACTCGTTCCACCCAGGGATGATCACAAATTGGTATTCGCCCCACCCAGGGATGATTAGCAGTATTCACCCTAGGGTGGGGCGAATAGCAGGTTTGACAGGAAAAAATTCAAATCTTGAAAAATGGCAGCTCAAATCTGCCACTTAATTCTTCCTTCATTGCATGGGAGTGTGAGTGAGCATTTTCGAGCGTTAGAGGCAGTTACAAGGGCAGTCATGAAGCCCCTAATCAGGGAGGAATCTTCCCTCCCTTGGAGAGGCATGATTGCCAAGTGGCGTATCTCCATGCTCATCCAAAGAGACCGTCAGGTCTATAAAATGGTGAGTCTTCTCACCCCAAAAAAAAGAACAAAGAAGGAGCATTTGAGCAACGAAGTGCTATCGTTTTAATTTCATACCCACACCCTTTTGAGTTGTGCCTTTCACATCCTTGATCTCTTTTGGAAAGGAGGTCATAGGGTGGTTATTGGAAGCGCAAATCCGAAACCAAAACCCAAAATTTGGCCACAATATCCCACCAAATGTGCCGAAAATACCCCATAAGAGGTTTTGGACACATCCCAATTGGATTGGTATAGAAATTGGGCCCCAAACGGCAGGCGGCCTGCCCTTGGGCGCCCCCCATGCTGTTATAGTCCTAATCGCCCTGCCTCAGAGTGATTAGAAATCTATGGCAAATTTCCTTTCTATTATTCTTGCATTTAATTCTATGCTTCTTAGATAGGTTATCATTCAAATTTCACATCGTTCTGAGCAATTTTGATCATATTTCTATTATTTCTTGCTTTTACTAACATGCAGGTAGCGTCATCAAATTCCCATTAATGGAGGCCAAATTGGGAAAATCTGACCATCTGGGTCTTCCCAAAATACCCCAATTAGCTAATCCCCAAATTTGTAGGTGATTTGAAGCTTCCCGAATGTGACATTTGGGACATTGCATTTTGACATTTTGTTGTAGGTCTATTCATCCCGCCCCGGAGCGAATACAAATCTGTGGTGAGTTTTCCAACTGTTCCATTTGCAGTGTTTTCCTTGTGGTGTTTGATGCCCCTATCAAATTTTTAGTTCATTTGGATCTATTTTAGTTATCGTTTTATTTATATCTTGCATGCATTAATCGAAGGCATGGGGATTGCATGTTTTATTTCATCCACAGGTGCTATTGACTGTTTCTTGTTTCTTTGAACGTAGGATCTAGACATTAGAGGAGCAAAAAGGATTCAAGACTCATCAATGCAAGTGACGACAATGTTTGGTCCACCCATTTTACATGTGGGCACGCGGAAGAAGGAATAGCATCCATGGGTGTAACGAGAACACATATTTAACACTCCTAACCCTTAGAAGGGGAGGAGGCGCATTGTAACCGAGTTCTGAAACATATCAATAAAAAGGGTTGTCTTCCTTATTGGCTTTTTGTTTCATCTCGATTCGTTCATGCTTTCCCTCCTTTCATGCACTTTCAATTCATAGGATTTAGCGTTAAGTCTAGTTCCGTTTGCATCGCACTTGGAAGTTTCCTTTTTGCTTTTGTATCCTCATGCTTTCACTTACTTTAGCCACCATTAAAGCCATTTTTTGGTGTAATGTGTATCAAGTTAATGTGCTTAAAACCAAACATAGAACAAACTAACAACTATTTTCATGGTATAAAATATTTTAAGAGCAACATTTTCTAAACCACATCACATTTTTTTAAATAGCTGAAACTAAGGAAGAAGATGCCTGGTAGTTTTAATACATAATTTATGTGTTAACTTTCCTGATAGTTTTAATTTTAAGGTTACCTGTACTATATGCATTTTGGCTCGGGGGTTGGGAAGGAGTGCATCTCCGATAATACCCTATTGTTGGTGCTACATCTTTGTACCCATCATAAATTTTAGAAGATGGACCTAGATAGTCACCCAGACAGGCTTGTACCCTTTAACTTTATGACTTTCCTGAGTTCTTCATTTCTATATCTATTTTACTTTCATTACCATATAAAATTATGGTTTATACTTGGAAAAGAGTCTTTACAGTCCTCTCATCTAAATGTCAAGATGGTTATAGATTTAGGATGCAGGAAATCGCTAGTAATGAATAAATGACTTAGTCTTTATAGTCTTCGAGATACTATGTTTTCACATCCATTTACTTTCATTGCCATAGAATACAATAGTTCATGATTGCAGAAAGGGTTCTTACAGTCTTGCTCATCTAATCTCCACATGTTACATATTGAAATAGAGTGTAGACAACTATCGTCAATGCATAGCTTAGACACTAATAAATCCAAAAACCAAAATAGACGAATACAACTAGGAAAGTAGTTATAAAAATGAACCATCCTTCTAACAAGGTAACTCCCTATAAATTAACATATTAAACCAAAAAAAATAGAATGGACCCTAAAATAGGACTATTATAGGATTACAATTCTCTTGGAATTACATTGCTACATGGAAGAGTCTATAAGTAATAGGGTAATTTTATTGATATGGTATCTCCAACTAGCAAGAAATACCATTGTATCATAATATAGGAAAATCCTACGACATTTTATTTACAAAACTTATGAACAGTTTGTGGTGTCTAAGAAAGCATAAAAATAGTCGACAAATACAAACCTATCAAAACCGTAATATTCTAAAAAGAAAAGAATAATATTGATCATATTTCTAATACTTCAAATACCTAGAAAATTGGAGCTAAAGAAGTGAAAATCCCCTATTCAACCTACTTTGATTTTATATCCATGCAATATTTGGTGCAACAAGCACAAGGAATGTTGGGAATCCTTTTAAAGGTCCAAAACGACCTCAAGCAAAAAAAATCTAAAGGGTAAATAAAGGTGCAATGTGAAATTTAGGGAAGCTAAGGCGGTTTAACATAGCATGCATAAAATATATTAATCAAACACTCCATGGTAAATTTTTTTATAAATATTTTGAAAATAAAGGAAATATTATATAACAAGTACCCAATTCACATCAAAAGAACACTAAAAACTAGATCTGCATAACCCATATTGGGCTTAGTTCAATTTTTGGATCTAGGGTATTTTCTTGCGCACACATACTTTAATTTTTTTTCAAGTGAGACCTTAAGAGGTTGGTTACCCTAAGAGGGTGGTTTATACCTAACTCAGGGTATTTTAGGGTGTTTTTTTATTGTTGTAAAAAACCATCATATTTTAGCCACCCTTAAAAGCCTTTTTTGGTGTAGTTTCATTCAGTTACTTATTGTTTTTAAGTAGGAGGTGCCTCAATTTATAGTTTTTAAAAGCTTATATGAGAATGTGAGGAGATGATATTGTGGAATCTGCATGCAATTAGAAAGAAGTTAGTTCCAACTAGGCAAAAAGCAATATTGGATAGGTGACATGCTTTGATCAAGTTGAAATAGGTAAAAAGCATGTCAAATTAGAAATATGTGGAGGCATGTTGATTCAATATGAGTTGTCAAACTATTGGTAGGGATAGGCATAGGTGCCAAGATGAGAAACTTTCCATTTGGTAAGTTTGAGGAGTAATTTTCCCCTTAGCCAAATTCATGACTATAAATTTATCTATGGAGAATTCGCCTATTTGACCATTGGAGGGAGGAGAAGTTTAATTTTTATTCCCAAAAATATTTTGCCACCAAGGGGACATGTTTATTGCCCATGATATTGGCTATAAGAAACAAACTTGTTTTGAGCACTTAATTTTTGTAATGAAGGCTGAGGAATGTCTTGGATAGATTGCTAAAATTTTCTAGAATCTTGGGATGTAATGGGGTGAGCAAAATTAGGTGTTTAAATTTTTCCCCATTTTGAGGCATTTATTGCTTAATAAATGCTTTAGAAGTTATTGTTGACGACCTTAATTTTACAAAAGGAATATTCCTAAGGTATCTAATATTCAAGGTGAAGGGAAGTGTGCAATTTTTAAAAAAGTGATTCAAGGAGCCCAGAGGAGTTATATTAGGAAGTGAGGGGGTAAAACATAATTCATTTTCATTGTGTAATTTGGAGAATCAAAGCTTTGGGTAAATATTTTGACATTCTTCCATGGCTCAATAGGGAGAAACTTGTTTATTGTATGGATGTAATTCGAGGGATGGGTGGCCCAAGAAGTGCCTCTACTAGTATGTATTAAAAATTGAGCATTTTTTGTCATATTTATAATATGTGCATGTTCAAAGAAAATTTTATAGATCCTTTGTTTGATAGTTGAAAAAATTTAACTAACGTCAATGATCCAAAAATATTTTTTAAGTTCAACATCAACAATCATCATTGTATTACTGTTCATGGAAATATGATACTTTTGTATTGTTTTGAAAAGTGATCACATATAGTTAGAGATGATGTTGAACAAATATCGATAACACACAATGGATTTGATGTAGTTTTACACAATACTAATATTAAATTGATAAAAAATATAGAATCATTGACAAGGGAAATAAGAGATCATTTTCAAAGATATGAGTTGCTTGAGGTAATGGGTGTGGTTAACCCCATGTTCTGGAATCTTTGTCCTGACTACAATACTACAAGTGAGTTATTTATAATATATGTGAGAACTCTTGTGAAACATTTCACTTAAGTGTGGAAGTCAATGGTATTCTCAAAAAAGAACTTTTGAGAAAACAATCAACCCATTTTGGATTGACAATGATTGGTCAAATGTCACATTTGAGTAATCCTCATGAGTCTAGTTCCATTATGCGTTTGTAAAACAATTGTATCTAAGTGGTGTCTAATAAGATACAATTAATGAATATTTTTGTTTATATGAATTATGTCAAACAATGATTTTGGGATTTGTGAAAGATGAAAGGGTTTCTAGTGCACTATTTTTTATGAAATCTAAAGTTCATAACAGGTTGGATAAAATTTTGGAAAATTGTTTGAGAATATATGTGTCATCATATAAGCTAAATAAGTATCCCTATGACAGAGCTTTGGCATATTGGAAATCCATTGCAAACAGAAGAGGTGTCACTAATATTCATGATAATGAGGATAATAACACTTGCAGTGATCAAATTGTGGATATGCATAGATTTGATATGCTTACTAGTGATTTTGGAGAAATTAAGAAGTGTTTATTTTAGCTTCCTCCATTGTAAATTTTTCAATATTTAACAAAATTCATATATTTAATGGTATTTGTTATCATTTGTTTTCTATAAGGATATCAAATTTCGCTTTCTGGTTTAATAAAATGTTATGTTTTATGATATAGCCTTGCTACTTTATGACATAGCCTTGCTTTTTTATTGTATTAACTATCTATAATTATAATGTTTTATGTTTTATGCTTTGGCTTTGAATAAATTTTAAATTGTAAACCCATGCATGCATGTATCCTTTGTAAATATTTTTTTATAGAAAGTATTGTATGTAGTTTAAAAAACACTATGGAAATAACATAATACTCAAGTTATGGAAATAGCACAAGAATATAAATGGAAATAACATAATACTCAAGTTATGGAAATAACATAAGAATAGACATGGAAATTGTAAAAAAACAAAAGAATATACATGGAAATAACATAAATGTCAAGTTATGGAAATATTTTTTTTATTAATTTGAAAATTTTCATTGCATTGTACAAAATCGTTGATTGCAATACAAAAAAATTTGTAGTCAACAAGTGAATTAAGTTCAATGTTTTATTCTTGAGATTAGGGGTTTGAGGCAGTTTCAGGTTCTTTTTCCTTTTGTGCTGCCTCTACAGTCTGCACTTCTAGTGGTCTAGGTCATTTGTCTAAATTTTTCACTTCTAGTGCTACAGGTTCTTCCTCTTCATTTTTATCTTCAATTGATCTAGATTTGACCAGGACTTTCTCTACTATCTCTAAACCCTCAAACAATGCCCTTTTTTATTTTGCAAGATCATATTCTCCTATCGAAAGTACTTCTTTACCCTTCTCCTTAAGCAAAATATCAAGATCAAAATCATGTAGGATTATGATCCTTCTAAAAGTGTTGTTCTCTCTAATTATCTCTTTTAATATTTCTTTCATTTTTATAGCAGCTAGCAAGTTTTCCTTTGTCATTTTTAGATAAAATTGCAGACTTTTTGCCTATTTATTTAAACTATAAAAATTGGTCTACAAAAGAGAAAATAAGAAATAAGTCAATAGATAGTTACATCGAAAAAATAGAACAAACAAAATTTATAAAACTTACCTCGGCTACATCCTTTGCAGCCTTAGTAAAAAAAATTTTATTGTCATATACCCATTGATTAAATTAAACCAGGGCTTCAACATTGATGTTTTCCAATCTATTCAACATAATATTTAAAATTTCATCATTGCAAAAATCTGTAGCCTTCACTATGCTAGATTAAGTTTGATGTAGTAAAACATCATGCTTTTTTAGTTCGTTTTAGAAAAACAAAAAAATGTCTTCCCTTTTTATTTTATTTTTAATTGGGCATTTATTTGCTTTATTAAAACTTTTTCTTGATACTCCCAATATTTTATATCTTTTAAATCTTGAAGAAATGTATATTTGATGATTGCTTTGCAATTGTCAAATATTAAAATATTTTTAGGAATAATTACTTTCTCATCCTCAGTTAGAGGACGAGGGTTGCTGGTTTCAAGAGGAGGTGATGAGGCCTATGGATATGTAGCTGAATATTCTACTTGTGCTTATTTTTTATGATATTGAAGCACATATGTTGCTTTAAATAAACTAGGAATGTTTCCATATAAAAAGTAATCCTCATCAAGTGGAGGATTATCTAACCCTAAAAAGAAACCCCCCCCTCCCTATTTTACTCTTCAGTAGGCCGTACATGGGTATTTTTGGGAGTGGTGTTCTTAAAGGACAAGACGATGGGTGACATATAGTTCCCTTACAATTTTACTATGTAAAAGAGCAATTTTCTTCATAATATTCAATTAATGGAGATCAAACAATGAGCGGTTTGGAGCTCCATGAATATGACGTTGGATTATGCAGAGGAGGTAGCTCAAATTTTTGGTGGAATCTTTGCTGAGGTTGATGTTGTGCTCTAGAACTGCCTCGGTTCTTCCATAGGTCTTCTTGTTTTTAACAACCCTTTTGGTCATCTAGTTTTCGGTATTGCTTGAGTAGTTTCTGGTTTATCTGGTTTAGTGTCGTAGTGATCTATACTTTTTTGTTCAGTGCTAGGTTGCATTAGTTTTGGATTACTATTTTCTTTTTTTTTTAAAGGTTTTGGGGCACCTTTCAAAACCCTCCTATCTTAATATTACCAAAAAAAATTTTATTACTTTGATATAAAGAAAAAAAACAATCGAATATAAAGGAAAAAAATTACCTACTCTTGTTCTACTGTCATGCCAACATTGGCTATGTCTGGGTATAGTGAGGTCGGTACTATATTATTTTGCACATTATGATAAGATTCATAAAAAATAAAGGATATAATTGCAATTGAAGTGTGTTGTGGAAGTGTTCGTTTTGACACTGTGGAGATCCGTTTTGATCCATTGTGAAACATAGGTGCACTAGTTGAATTTTTGGTCGAAAAGAAAACAAACCAAATATGCTAATGTCCAGAATGAAATATTTGTTGACCTTCCTTGCAAAAAAATTATTTCTTGGAAGAATCCGATACACCCTCGAAGAAACTTATCTAGAAGAGATGCTAAAATCAATCCCCTTCTGAACTTAGTAGCATTATCTGCAAAAAAAAACTAGTACTTGTAAAACCCAAAATTTTAACTTTAAATAAAACTAGAAATATGCAGGTATACCTGATAAAATTTCTAAGGAAACATTGAAGTTGGTCTCTAGGTATACTTTGAAATCTTTACTTAATACAAACTTTGGAGTGATAGGATCACAATTCATGTGAGGCAATGTCATCAATCTATGGACATCTAATGGTTTTACGAAAAATGATATTTTTGTTGTTGATTTTCATATTGATAGTTTTCGAATCATTGTCATACACGATAATAATATTTAGTAGTAATTTGTTGTTTATTTTGTATTGCATCATCAAAATTAAACCTTGAAGACCAGAGTTGACCCATAATATATCATAACATAGTGTGGTTAATATTTTAGAAATATGGGGGGCACATAAGGTTTTTGAAAGAAATTTTGGAAGCAAGGGTGGAAGAGGATACCATTGATGTATTTGATAGAAAATCTCTAGGGTAAGGTACGAGTTATCCGGGTGTAGGGTTGAAGGTAAAATGTATGAGGGTGTATGGTGGTTTCTGCTCAAATTTGATGTATTGTGCATGAGAAAAAGGTTAAAATTACTTAGGCATGATGGATTACATAGGATGCAAAGGGGATAATTTTAAAGTTGTACGATGGTGATGAGGATTGATGTTTGATCACTCATATGACCCCTCTAGTAATTTCTAGTTAGTTTTGCATAGTTTATTTCTTGCAAATTAATATTGTGAGTCTCTTTCTCACATGCACTTGTGGGCACTAGTTATCTTCTAGTTGTCATTTAGGAGTGTTAGTTAGGAAGTGTGAACTCAAAGTAGGAAGTGTGTACTTCAAGATAGCTAAAAAGGATCTTATAGTTAGCATTATTCCTTTCTCCTAGCTTAGAAAGTTACGTGCATTCTCCTTTGCACTTTTGTGGCTTGTGGTTAAGCATATTGGATCAAATCCATGATTTGATGGGTTTGGTTATGTATTTTGGGCCATTAGAGCCTATAAATTGAATTGTAAATAATAGAACACTTAGTTGGATTTTCAATCATTTTCATTGGTATCAGAGCCTAGTTCATGTTTGCACTAAGGCTTGTGAGGTGAGAGGGTAGGAGATAATTTTGTTATGATAAATTCTTTCTCATTGAGGACTCGATTTAAGCTCAAGGGTAGCTTGAAAACCATACGCAAAAGGAAGTTCCTTAGGCGTCAAAATCCTCATTCCAACTTTCTCTATATGCTCAAGGAGTATAGGAGAAGTTTACCTCGATTCCTTTCTTACAAAAATCCCTTGGCAGGTTTGGACTACTCCTATGGAGAAATGCATATTAGGGAGCCATTTGTTCCTGCCATCGAGGAGTCTTGAAGCTGGAGAAGTTCTATACCAGGTCGTGTGTCAACTTGGGTCTGGTTGCCTTTCAAATGCTGGTCGTGTGTCAACCGGATCTTGAAAGGAGAGCTACTGAAGGGATCTTGGTAATATTTGTAACAGTTTAAGTTTTTCAATGCTTTTGAATTAACCCTCCTGGTTGATTTTCAAAAAAAAATTCATTGTTTTTATTAGAAAAACTTAAAATTTTTAATTAATATATTATTTTTTTTAATATATAAATTTAAAAAAAATATATTGTAAGAAAAAAATATATATATATATTTTTGGAGCCGAAAGGCTGCAACAAGCTTCGGCTGCATTTGGCAGCACCAGTGCCTCTTCGGCAGCACACGACATGGTTGTTTGGCATTGCCTGTCGACAGCCGCTGTCCGGCATGACAGCGACAGTGATGGTGGCCATCGCTATCAGGAGCGATAGTGACTCGGCCACCGCTGTCCGCTGATAGCGCTAGGCGGGTGTACTGCCTTGGCGTCAGGCTAGCCGCCTGATGCTGCTGTCAAATCTGATAGTAGTTTCGTCAGGCGCTGTGGCTTGACATGGCTGTCATACTAACAATGATAGTGCCAGTGCCTCGCTTGACGCTGCTGTTAGGTGTGACAGAAGTGCCGTCAGGCACTTTGGGCCTAACCCTACTGTCAGCCGATAGCGCTAGAAGTCGATGCGCATGCTCAAGGGCACACGCCACTTTGACGACAAGGTCTACATCAGGCATTTTCACCTGACAACACCTGACAGCCTTGTAGTTAGGCATTTTAGCTTGACTACACTGTCAGGAGTTTCGGCTTGATTACACTGTCAGGCGGCCTGCATCATCACATAGAGGTCGAGCCAGCGTCAAGGCACAGAGTGCCTGACGTATACCTGGAGGTGTTTACAAATTAAAAAAAAAAATTGCAGGTATTCTAAACTGGCATTTTGAGCGCCTCGAGAACTGTGCAACTACAACTGGCCAGAAAATTTTTACCTCGGGAAACGTGCAACTGGAGATTGCAAAAATTTCATGCAGAGTAAAGTGCAGTGCAGTTTCAGTTTAGGCAGCAAAATCAAGGGTATTTTATTATAATTTTTTTTTAAGTTTTACTATTCTAAGGTTGCATGTAATTTTTATGTTTTTATTAATTTAATTTTTAATAACTTAATTAAATTAATTAATCTATGATTAATTAAATTTTAATTTTTAATTAAGTTATTTTTAAATTAATAAATTATAAATTGTAACCTTAGGTTAGTTAAAATTTTGCAAATTTGAGCCTTAAGGGTATTTTTCAAATTTAGGAGCACAATATTGTAACAAGGAAAATTTCAATTTTTACCTTGATTTAGTGCTTTCTCATTTTTTTACTTTGGCTTATACCCGGTCTCACATGGCTTCTGACTTGGCTGCCCAAGTGGCAGAAATTGCCCATGTTGTAAATGCTTTAGCAGATAAACTAATGATACTACCATGGTAGAAGTTCTTGGTAACCTTGCAATGAAGGTAAATGATATTTCTCTCCATAATGCTTCAACTTCTGCTAGTGATTCTCGCTTGAGAGTTCGTTGTGAAGTGCCACTTTATGATGGATCCCGAAACCTTGAAGTCTTGAATAGTTGGATTCTTGACATGAGTTCTTGGTTTTCTTACACTCAACTTGTAGATGAGGATATGGTTCCATATGCTAAACTCAAACTTTCTAGTTTAGCTAAAGTACTTGTTGAACGAAAAAGAGGTCATGATGAACTCACCTCATGGGATGAGCTTGTAGATTGTCTTAAGACCAATTTTTATCCTTCCAATTATTCTAAGGAATTGGTCATTAAATGGTTTCATTTTCGACAAAGTACTAATATGACTGTGTAGGAATATATCTTTCAATTCAACAGGTACATGATACTTGTGAATGTGGAGGAAGATATTAAATCTTTGATTCTCAAATTTCAAAGTGGTTTGTTGGAACATTTGTATAGGGAAATTATGTTTATTTCTATGGACACATTGGATTCAATTTTCAACCAAGCGCAACTTGCGGAGGACAAGTTTAAGGCGCATTCGCAGACATTCCGCACACCTGTTACTCAAGTGGTTGCAAACTCATCAAAAGGGAATAATTCTTTCTCACAAAAGAAGAATTTTGCTCAAAAGAAGAATTTTTCTTCTCCATCCCCTTCCACTTCTACTCCTTATTATTCTTCTAAACCTTCTTCTTCTTCTTCTTCTAAAAATTTTTGTAACTATTGTAAGAAGAAAGGTCATGAAAAAGCTGATTGTTTTAAGCTTAAAAAGAAGAGTTTAGTCATTACTACTCAAGAGGAGGATGCTCCCAAAGGTCCCCTTGAGTCAGTAGGAGAGAGTAGAGTATACACGAAATTATGAGGTAAGCTCAATGAAGTTACCTTGGTAAATGTAAGTTCATCAGAGGGCGCTCGTGATGCTTTTTTCATCACTCGAGCTCATTTGCTCCATAATTTTGCAACAGATTGTATAGTGGATAATGACTCACAGAAAAATCTAATTGCAAGGTCCATTGTCGAGCATTTGAAGTTACCTATGGAGCCTCATCCTCAAACTTATTATTTGGGTTGGAATGATAGTGGAAGAGGCTCATAAATCACTCACACTTGCACATTAAAATTTGCACTTGGCCCACATTTCATAGATCAAGTCACTTGTGATGTGACTCCTATGGATTGTTGTGGGATTTTGCTTGGACAACCTTTTCAGTATGATAGGAGGGCTGTTTATGATGCTTTCAAAAGAACCTACACACTTCAAAAATATGGTAAGGTCTTTCTCATTAAAAGCACCAACACTCCTAACATCATTCTAAGTTCCAAGCAAAAAAAAAGAGTAATTAAAAAAGGTGGTGATGTTGCTCTAATTTTCATTCGCTCTCAAAACACTTCTACATCCACATCCATTCCAAAGAAACACTCTTCAATGGATAAAATATTGCAAAGTTATTCACACATATTTCAGGAGCCAAAGTCTCTTCCTCCAATTCGCATAATTAATCACAACATTGAAATCATTCCTGGTTCTTCACTACCTAATGCACCCATGTATAGACAATCTATTTTGCAAAATGAAGAAATAAAAAGGCAAATAGAAGATTTGTTGTCTAAGGGTTTCATTAAGGAAAGTACTTCTGCTTGTGCCTCACCTATTTTGTTGGTTCTTAAAAAAGATGGCACTTGGAGATTGTGCATTGATTTTCGTGCTTTGAAAAAAATTTCTGTAAAGAATAGATATCCATTATCTCACATTGATGATTTATTAGATCAGCTTCAAGGAGCTAAGTTCTTTTCAAAAATATATCTCAAAAGTGGATATCATCAAGTGCGTATCCAAGCTGAGGATACATGGAAGACAACTTTTAAGACGAAGATGGGCCTCTTTGAATGGTTGGTCATGCCTTTTGGTTTTACTAATGCTCCTGCAACCTTCATGAGGTTGATGAATGATGTATTTCATGATGTACTTGAAAAATTTGTAATAATATATCTTGATGATATATTTATTTTCTCAAAAACTTGGGAGGAACACCTTAGGCATATCCAAAAAACACTTGATCTTCTTATGAAGAATCAATTATATGCCAATTCTTCCAAGTGTTCTTTTGGCAATACTTCAGTTTCTTACCTTGGCTATGTGATTAGTGAAAGTGGAATTCAGGTAGATCCCATAAAAGTTGATGTTTTACTTAAGTGGTCCCCTCATACAACTCTCACTGAGTTAAGGAGTTTCCTAGGACTTGCAAATTTTTATCGCAAGTTCATTCCTCAATATTCCACCCTTGCGGCTCCATTGCATTATCTCACTAAGTCTAAAGTTCCATTTCATTGGGAGAAAAGCCAAGAGATTGCCTTTGAGAAACTCAAAAAGAAACTTTTTACAGCACCTATGTTAACTTTACCCGACCTCTCTCAACCTTTTGAGATTGAAACGGATGCCTCTAAAGTTGCCTTAGGAGCTGTGCTAAAACAAAATGGTCATCCAGTTGCTTATCATTCAGAAACTTTTTTCTGCTGCTAAGTTGAACTATTCTACATATGACAAGGAGTTGTATGCATTACTTCAAGCTATCAAGTACTGGAGACATTATATTTTGGGAAAATATACAGTAGTACACACTGATCATATGCCTCTCAAGTTTTTACAATCTCAAAGTAAAATTGAAGAGTAATATTGTTGCTGATTGTTTGAGTAGGCCTCCTGCCACTCTTGCCTTAACAATTATGTCCACTTCACACTTGGGATTTCAGACTTGGCCTAATCAGTATTCACAAGATCCTAATTTTGGGAAAATATTTGAGCAAGTGAGTAAGCCTTCTTCTTCCAATTTGCGTCCTTTCCAAGATTTCTACATCAAAGAAGGACTTCTTTACAAATTGGACAAGGTTTGTGTTCCTTGTGAGCCTAGAGTGTCACTTCTTAAGGAAGCTCATTCTAAACTTTATGGTGGTCACTTTGGGAAGCACAAAACACTTCATCACTTGCAAATATTTTTCTATTGGCCTAAAATGTAGAGGGATGTGTTGAGATTTCTCAAATAGTGTGCAGTTTGTTGTTGCTCAAAACCAGCTAACAAGAAGTTTGGCTTAGGCATGCCTTTGCCCATTCCTTCCCGTCCTTGGGAAAGAATTTCCATGGATTTGGTTAGTGGTTTTCCTATGACAATGCGACAACATGATTGTGTGTTCGTGGTGGTTGACAGATTCAATAAAATGGCTAAGTTTATTCCATGCCGCAAGACAAGTTCTACAGAAGACTTAGCCCAATTTTTCTTTGACAGCATTTGGCGTTCCTTTGGTCTACCTACCAGCATTATCTTGGATCATGATTCACGCTTTGTGGGTCACTTTTGGCATTCTTTGTGGAAAATTTTGGGAGTTTCCCTTAACTTTTCCATCGCCTATCATCCGCAGTCAGATGGGTAGACTGAAGTGGTAAACTGTACCCTTATGCAAAGTTTACGAATCTATCATCACGCTTCACCAGAAAAGTGGGACTTGAGTCTCACTCATATTGAACATGCCTACAATAGGGCCCTACATTCTTCTACAGGTCATTCACCCTTTGAGGTTTGTATGGGATTTCAACCCTCGGCACCTTATGAGTTACCTTTGTCTTTGCCTTCTCCTGTCACTTCACATCTTCAAAAGGAGAAAGACAAAGCACACTCATTTATTTAGCATTTGCACAATCTGCAATCAAAGGTGGTTGAGATTTTGCAAAAGACACAACAACAACAAAAAAGGCCATGGATCGACATCGAATTCCTCATCCATTTCATGTTGGTGACAAAGTTTGGTTGCATCTTGACAAGCAATGTTTTTTTGATAAGACTCATAGTAAAACCAAACAGATTTGCTATGGGCCTTATACTATTCTTCAACGGGTGTCTGAGAATGCTTTCTGCCTTGATATTATCGTACACTTGGGAATTCATGAAATCATCAATGTAGATCTTTTGAAGTTGTATTTTGACTCTACATTGGAGACAGCACCAACTATCAGTCATCCTGTGGACGTGGTTCTTGATTCTCAGTTACCATTGGATTCTAATCAGATCTATGACACAAAGATTTGATAGACTCTCCAGGGGTCTACCACCTCATATATTGTGGCTCAACGAGGACAACTGTCGCATTAGGCTTGTTGGATTTCTTTTCATCAGATGTCCCATGACTTTCCTACTCTTCTGCAAGCTTTGGAGTCCAATGCTTCTATTGTGGGGAGGCATGATGAGTATTGATGTTTGATCACTCATATGACCCCTCTAGTAATTTCTAGTTAGTTTTGCATAGTCTATTTCTTGCAAATTAATATTGTAAGTGAGTCTCTTTCTCACATGCACTTGTGGGCACTAGTTATCTTCTAGTTGTCATTTAGGAGTGTTAGTTAGGAAGTGTGAACTCAAAGTAGGAAGTGTGTACTTCAAGATAGCTAAAAAGGATCTTATAGTTAGCATTATTCCTTTCTCCTAGCTTAGAAAGTTATGTACATTTTCCTTTGCACTTTTGTAGCTTGTGGTTAAGCATATTGGATCAAATCCATGATTTGATGGGTTTGGTTATATATTTTGGGCCATTAGAGCCTATAAATTGAATTGTAAATAATAGAACACTTAGTTGGATTTTCAATCCTTTTCAGATGGTTTCTACTTATCTCTAATGTGCTCTACATGAGAAAAAGGTTAAAAATAATTATTTATGCCTTTTTATAGGCTTTTACATGTAAAAATTAAATGTTGGATTGACACGTGGTATCTAATCATTTTATACATAACATCAAATCATCAATGGAACCCTTTGTTGCAACAAATTATCAATGCAATCATTTACTGCAATCAATATTCAATGAAGCCCTCTCTACTACAATCGATCATCAATACAACTCTCTACTACAATCAATCATCAATGAACTCTCTAATTTAATCCATTGTCAATGGAATCCTCTATTGCAACCAATTATCAACAAAACCCTTTGTTGCAACCGATCATCAATGGAACCCTAAGTTGCAACCAATAATCAATGGAACCCTCTACTATAATATATCATCAATGAATACCTCAACTAAAATTGATCAATAAAACCCTCTATTGCAATCAATCATCAATGGATACCTCTATTGCAACTGATCATCAATGGATCCATCTACTACAATAGATCATCAATGGAGCCGTCTATTGCAACCCATCATCAATAAAGCACTTTACTACAATCAATCGTCCTTTTGCTATCATAAATGAACCTCTACTATGATAAATCATTGATATGCCATCATCAAGATTAACTATTTGTAGGTAATATATCAAATATTGTATGATATTGATCGTTAACACTAAAAAATTCATCGTAGTTTTATAATTTTTTGTGAAATATAAATGCAATTCACCATGTCTCCTGCATGATTGTGGACACAATTCACCTTAATTTTGAAACTAATTCACCCTAATTTTATAAATAGATTTCAAGTCTGACCCCTTGTGCATAACCCTGAATCAATTGATAGATCCATAATAAAAACCTAGAGCTAGCATTGAAACTAGGGGTATGATATATGAGTGAAAGATAAAAATACACCCTTGATCTCTTCCATTTGTAAAAAGCCTTCTAGAAACTATTGACCTTATTTTGATAACCTATCTGCTTCCTAATTTAATTCCTTGTAAACATGAGTAAAAAAGATATTTTCAAAAAATAAAATTACCTCTAATAGTTCATCTCACACCGGTTTGAGCGGATTATTTTGTAATTGAGTAGATCCATTCATCTAGTTTACGACCAGAGTAGAAGCCCTAGCTAGAAATTATGTAAGTAGAAAGTACAATGTTAACTAATAGAAAGACAAATAGAAATGGACAATAATAACAACAAAGTGAGGGACTATAAGTAGCTAACAAGAAAATGAACATTAGTAGAGTTAGTAAATGAAAAATGGGACAAATATATTAGCCAAGAACAAGATAATGATTGAATCAAATGAGAAAAAAAAGAAAGGGGAGAGACAAAACCAAATATCAACAAGTTGTTACTCTTCTTTGCTTGTTGAAGGCCCACTGAAAACTTGAGATGGTTTATGGAATGTTTAGTTACTATTTAAGTCACCTTGAATGCTTGATGAGAGAATATTGCTAGAGATAGTGAGCCATGGTTGAGAAAATATTTTGGTAGCACCTTGGTATGAGAGAGAGAGAGAGAATACAATTTCTAGAGCAAATTTGGCATAGTTTTGTTGTTATAAATTCATGTTTTATCCTTCTCAAGGGTAAAATTTATAGATTTCTTAGAGGATTCTTGGAGGGAAGGTTCTAGAGAGTCAAATATTCTTGGGAGATCAGAATTTTTCTTGGCATAGCTTGTAGATCATTAGGTATGATCATACCTCAAAGTTGAGAGCGACTTATGGCATGCCACTAATATTTCACGCATGCCAAGTCAAAATCGTTGCTAGCCAAAACTGTTGTATGGTGGTTTTGCAATGAATTTTTTGAGATATGACCGTTGGAAGTCAAAGTTTGATGGGAAAGTAAAATTTGGCAAATCCGCTATCAATGTGCAAAACCACTGCCAATAAGATTGTTTTCAATATACAAAATTGTTACCAATACTACTAGGTATTTTTTTCACCATTGGAGGCATTGATTGTTATAGAAGTATAGGCTTATATATACTCATTCAAAAGATCTTTTTGAGCCTTTTCTAATGAAAGTAGTTTTGTAAAATTTTACGAATATTTAAAATGAAAATTAATGTCCCAAATATGCTATTATTTGTTGGAGCAATAAATGCTCTAAATCTAGACATGAGGAAGGTGGATTCAATTTTGTTGGTTGTAATATTTTTGTATGAGAGTTATAGTGGATTTAAATTTACAAAATTGGGTATCTACAAAAAAATTTCATTAATTTTTATCCAATAAGGATTTTTTAATATGGTTTATAAAGGTTCGAGGTGTAGACCAATTGGTTCGACCAAACCCCGTAAGGGGGGTGGAGGTCTAAGTTTAAAATCTTAGGCCTCGTAAAACTGAACACTTATCCATTTCCTGGTGCTTTCATTAGTGTAAAAGGTTTAAAATGATTGCGACATGGTGGTTATAGGGGCGGACTACACGAAGAACTGTATGGCAACATTCGAGGTGAACAATGCATAATACTGTGGCAACCATAAAATATGAATAACCTACTTAGATTCGTGGTGGGTACCGATTCCACCATGTAAATTAAAAAAAAGTTTTATAATATAATTTCAAAAATTATGGCAAATATAGTGAAAAATATTCTAGATTGTGTTGCCTTGGAGGAACAAGGTGATTTTTTTTGTGGTTAACGATTCCTTGATGGTGTTATCATTATGTAAGAGGCCATGTATTCTCTTCATTTCATAAAAAATCATATATGATTTTAAAATTATACATTAAAAAAACACATAATAGGGTTTGCTATAGTTTTGTACATGATATTCTTAAAAAAATTGTTTCTGATCAAGATTTTTAGGAATGGATTAGATAATGTGATAGCACTCCAAAATATTATAGTTTAATCAATGGATATCTTGGTAGACATTTTTATTTGTGGAAAACATCCCAAAAGGGATGCCACTTTCGGGTAAGACCCAAGGAGACAGGGGTATCCATTCCATCAAAAACGCCTAGGACTCGAACCTAGCCTACCACCTTTGACATACTCAAGGAGCAAAAAAAAACACAAAACCAATTTAAAAATAAGTAAATAACAACCAAAATAGTAAAATAAAATAAAAAACATGCTCCTTGAGTGTGTCAAAAATAAAAGCACAACCAAACACGCACAATAATATAAAAGAAACCACAACACAAACCACATAGAAAAACACAAGAACCACATAACAAAACACAAACAAGACAATAACAATAGAACACTACAAAGACAACCCAAAAAAAAAATGAAAAATAAACACAACCAAATCCTAAAAAATAAAAATAAAAAACAACCAACAACAAGCAATAAACAAAAACATAAAACATAGAAAACACTCACACATAAAAACACGAATTAACACAAACAAAGAGAAACCCAAGAACAAGAACGAAAAAAACACAAGAACAATAACAAAAAACATAAAAAAAAACACAAAAAAAAAACACATGAACAAAAAAAAACAACACAAAGAACACAAAAACAAAACAAAACAAAAAAAAAGAACCCACCCACCTTAAAAAACTAAACAAAAAAAAAGAAAAGAAAAAAGAAAAAAGAAAAAAGAAAAAAAAATTGAACATAACAATGACCTAGATAGACCAAAAGACTAATAAGGCAAGAATCAACAGAGGAAACAAAATAAATAATAGAATGAGCTAGGGAACTAAAAAAAACTGAATGAACCAAAGAGAAGCAAAAAAAAAAAGCAAGAAGAAACTAGGTACCTTAAGAACTGGAGCCATCCAAAGAAATGATAGAAAGAAGAGCTTCTCTAATTCGAGAATCCCACCATATAGGAGGGTGGCCATAAAAAGTAAGATCACCTTTGTCCAAAGCCCTATTAGCTAAAGCATCAACACTCTTGTTTTTATCTCTGACCACATGATTGTAATCAACTTTCAAAAATCCCAACTGGATTAATTGAATCTTCTCAATAATTCTTTTTATTCTCCAATCCACCTTATGATTCTTAGAAAGAGTCTTCAAGAGATTAATCATAATTTGAGAGTCAGACTCAACTAACACCTTTTCCCATCGAACCTTAGTAGCCTCCTGAAGGCCTCTGAGGATACCATACCCCTCAGCAAGGTTATTAGAAAGAATACCCAAATTATTAGCAAAAGTAAAAACCAGGGAGCCATATGAAAGTCTACCAATTCCTCCCACACTGGCTTTTCCAGGGTTCCCTCTAGAGGCTCCATCAATATTGACTTTTCAAAAATACTTAGGAGGAGGATGCCAATTTCTAGTCCTATCCATCTTACTAATACTCACATTCCCTTTAAGTTGGTTGCCCTTAGAATATTTAATATTCAATATTTGCATCACTTGATCCCATCTTTGGTGGGAGTTTTTGGGGTGATTAAGGAGTTGATGGAGTGATTCAACTAAGTTGGATATGGTCTTTTGCCAAATATAGTGAATATCCTTCCTGTCTTTTTAAAAATTTAGTTGTTCCTTTCATTCCAAATTTTCCAAAGAAGAATGGTAGAACCCATCCAAACTAACTGCCTAATAAAATGATCTACACCCTCTTGATTAGGCCAATCCCTCCAAAAGCTGTTCAAAAGTAAAAAAATTGGACCACTGTAAGCCAAGTAAAGTGGCCATTCTCCTCCATAGCTTAGAGGCTAAAGTACACTCAATAAAAATATGGTTGAGAGTTTCTACATTCTCTTCACATATTTCACATCTAAAAGGGCCATGAAAACCACGCTTCATAAGTTGCTCACTAGTAAGCACCCTACGATGCAATAAAATCCAATTAAATAACCTCACCTTAGGCCAAAGATTTTGAGCCCACAATCGAGAAAAGATGTCAAAAGAATGGTTGGGATTATTATGGCATAAGGTCAAATAACCTTGAGCAACTGAATACTCACCCTTAGTAGTGTTGTTCCATCCAAAACAACCTCTTTCATGGGACCAAGATAGGGATCTCATATGAAGGATGCCTTGGATATCTTGTATTTGCCTTTCTGGGATTTAAATAGGCCAGTCATCAATAGGGATCTAATATCTACCAACCTTTGAATTACCAGTATGGTACCGACAATAATTAGCCACCTTTATCTAATTAGCTTGGTGAAGCTCCTCCATCCAAGGCCTCCAATCGAGAAACTGAGTTATCAAAGGCTTGTGACCATCCCAAGAATCTGTCCAAAAATTTGCCTGCTGACCATTATGAATGATCCAAAATAATTTTTTCTTTATCAAATCCTCACCAGTCTTAAGAACTGCTAAAATGGGAGAAACTTTGGTAGGAAGTTGATAGAGAACAAGGTCTTCAAGACTTTTGTTCTCAGCATATTTAGCACAAATATTATTGGTCCAAAGAGCATTGGGGTTATGCAACATCCTCCAATATAATTTAGCAGCTAAAGATTTGTTGTTATTAATAGAAGACTAGAATCCTAACCCCCCTTCACTCTTAGGAAGACATAAAGTATCCCATTTCACCAAGGCCTATTTTATTTTCTCCTTAGTACCACTCCAAAGGAAACGATGACTGATTTGATCCAATTCTCAAATAACAACCTTTAGGATATTCAAAATGGAAGAAACATAAATAGGAATAGCTTGAAGTACTGATTTTACCAAGGTGATTCTACCCCAGAAGAAAGCCACCTGTTGGTCCACTTTCCAATTTTCTTCTTGACTTTGTCCAACAACCAATTCCAATATTTATTTTTTGGCCTTTGAATATTTATGGGAATACCTAAATAAATGATTAGAAGGGAGGTCTTATTATATCTTAATTTATTCAAGACCATGGATTCCTGTATAGCAGAGCAGTGAAAGAAAATAACTTTAGATTTGTCTTCATTGATCAACTACCCAGTAGCCTTAGAAAAATAGCTAATGATTTGCTTAATATTAGAAACTTCCTTAACTTAAGATTTACCTAAAAGTGTAGAGTCATCTACAAATTGAATATGAGAGATAGGTCTAGCTCCATGAGCAATGGTAACTTCCTCAAGGGTTTTGTTTTCCCTCTTTTTGGTTATAGTCCTACCTAAGCATTTAACAAGAATGCTGAATAAATAAGGGGATAGCGGGTCACCTTGCCTAATACCTCTGGAAGCTGTGAATGACTAAGAAGGCTTGCCATTAATAAGAACTAAGTAGGAAACTGAAGAGATACATCCCATAATCCAATCCATCCAATCCTTAGAGAAACCAAAGTGCCTCAAAACTTTGATAAGGAAGTGCCAATCCACTCTGTCATAAGATTTGGATAAGTCTAACCGAATGAACATGGAAGGAGATTTTTGCATATCCATGGAATGGATGGCTTCTTGAGCAAGAACCATCTCATCTACTATTTTATGTCCTTCCACATAACCCCATTTCTCTGGGGAAATAATCTTATGCAAAAGAGGATTCAACCTTTCTGCCATTATTTTAGTAATGATTTTGAGAAGAACATTACATAAAGCAATAGGTCTAAAAGATGAGATATGATCAACCTCTTGAGATTTTGGAACAAGAGTAATATAAGTTTTATTGATAACCTTCAAAATTTCTTTGGATTTCCTAGCTTCTTCCACCACCTCTAATAAATCAACATGAAGGATATCCTAGAACTCTTGGTAGAACTCAATGGGAAAACCATCAGGACCTGGGGTTTTCCCTTTTTGCATTTTAAAAATTACTTGTTGAAGCTCATTGATAGTAACAAGAGCATTTAAAATAGAGTTCTCCTAAGAAGTGATAAGAGAAGGGATTTCTTGAAGAACATTTTGTTGTGAAGCTGAGTCAAGAGAAGTAGCAGCAAAAATATTGGAAAAGTAATCAACAATAGAGTTCATGCCATCCCAAGTATAAACAACATCTCCAGAATCTGATTTTAAGGAAGAAATAAAGTTGTGAGATCTTCGAGCTAGAAGAGATTTGTAGAAGAAAATTGTGTTTCTATCTCCTTCTTTGAGCCATTGAATTCTAGATTTTTACTTCCATAAGTTTTCTTCTATTTTTTCCCATTCCTCTAACTGAGTTGTGAGTTTAATTTCATCTACACTTCTCTTCTCTGTGAGGCCACCTAAACAGATTTTCTTATTCAAATTTTCAAGATGATCAATAACTTCATGTTTTTTTTGTGAACATACCCAAACTCTTTCCAGTTCCAAGTCTTGATTTTGGATTTAATGTATTGCAGTCTTTTGGAAAAATAGAACATCTTAGTCCCATGCCTAGGTTTACCTTCCTTGATAGTCTCACAATGACACTGAGAGGGGGGGTGAATCGGTGTAGCTATTTAAATTCAAATCTACAACTCTTAATGCTAAAACAATGAAAACTTAAAATCAGATAAAGCAAGTATAACAAGAGAGCATTCCACAACACACGATGTAACGAGGTTCACCAATTTGGCTACTCCTCAAAAATGACTGCTTGGACTCCCGTCCAAATCTAGTCTTTGCAAAATACCAATTTTACAATCAATTTACCAGCACCCACTGGAAGGAGCACCAACCCCTGATTTATCTGCACCAACAGAAAGGAGCACCAACCCCTGATTTATCTGCACCAACAGAAAGGAGCACCAACCCCTGATTCCAAGCACCAACTCGGACTGCAATTTTGAAACTATAAGATTGACATAAAAATGCCTTCGCTTATACAAGACCCTATCTGGTCTATTGCTAACCCAACCTCTCTCGCTATTCACCAAAAACACCACACACACTTACGGCTCTGCTTGCTGCACTTTTACAGCTCTCTTACAGCCCTCTTGCTGCGCTTCTTACTGCACTCTTACGGCTCTCTCGGCTCTGCTTAACGCTCTCTTACGACACTCTTCCAACCCTCTTTATGCAACACTCTTCAGCATTTTTTAGCAATCTAATTCTCCACGTAGACCTCCTTTTATAAAAAAGTTTTGACTTTTCTCTGTAACTGCACCTGTAACTATCGTACCGACTTCTTCTGTAACTACACCTGTAACTGTCATATCGACTTCTTCTATAACTGCACCTGTAACTATCATACCGACTTCAGTTAACTGTCACATATCTTATTTTGGCTGGGTTCTCTTCTTAGCTCGCAAAAACACATGTCGCGATATCGTGACACTTTCACCTCCTTGCTTCTTTTTTGCACTCGCAAAAACACATGTCGCGATATCGTGACACTTTCGCCTCCTTGCTTCTTCTGTTTGCTTGTACCCATGAAAACACATGTCACGATATCATGACACTTTCGCCTTCGTACTCTTCCTTTTTACTTTTGTCACGATATCGTGACACTTTCGCCTTCTTACTTTCTCTCTCCTCCTATAGTCATGAAAATGCGACATGTCGCGATATCGCGACACTTTTTCTCCTTTGCTCTTTCTCTTGCCTTCGGGTCGTGAAAACGTGACATGTCGCGATATCGTGACACTTTTTCTCCTTTGCACTTTCTCTTACCTTCGGGTCGTGAAAACATGACATGTCGCGATATCGTGACACTTTTCCTTCTTTGCCTTCCTGCTCTTTTCAAGTCATCATAAATCGTGACACTTTTCCTTCTCTGCCTTCCTGCTCTTTTCAAGTCGTGAAAATGCGACATGTCACGAAATCGTGACACTTTTCCTTCTTTGCCTTCCTGCTCTTTTCAAGTCGTGAAAATGCGACATGTCGTGAAATCATGACACTTTTCCTTCTTTGTCTTCCTGCACTTTTCAAGTCGCGAAAATGCGACATGTCATGAAATCGTGACACTTTTTCTTTCGTACAATCTCTCTTGCAATATGTCACGAAATCGTGACACTTTTTCTACTTGCCTTTTTCTCTTCCAACATGTCACGAAATCATGACACTTTTTCTTTCATACTATCTCTCTTGCAATATGTCACGAAATCGTGACACTTTTTCTACTTGCCTTTTTCTCTTCCAACATGTCACGAAATCGTGACACTTTTTCTTTCGTACTATTTCTCTTACAATATGTCATGAAATCATGACACTTTTGCTTGCTTGTGCTTTCTCTTCGAACATGTCATGAAATCGTGACAGTTTTCTTGCTTGCGCTTTCTCTCCGAACATGTCACGAAATCGTGATAGTTTTGCCTGCTTGCACTTTCTCTCCGAACATGTCGTGAAATCGTGACAGTTTTGCTTGCTTGCGCTTTCTCTCCGAACATGTCATGAAATCGCGATAGTTTTTCTTGCTTCTCAACATGTCGCGATATCGCGACAGTTTTTCTTTCTTGCTCAACATGTCGCGATATCGCGATAGTTTTCTTCCTTGTGATTTTCTTTTGATTTTTAGCATATGGGCCACTTCGATCTTTTGGATAATCACTATACATACTCTGAAGAACCTCTTAACTCTTGTCCACTTCATCAATTGATCTGTCTGACTGTGTTGACAACAATGACAACAATACTTTTGCTGCACCTTGCTCAACAATCTCCCCCTTTGGAATTGTTGGCAACACACATGCAATTTCCTGTAATTCTTCTCCCCCTTTGACAATAATACCAAAGGGCTACTGCAGACTCCCCCTGAGTCCATGCACAACATTCTCAGGCACAAATTATTATAGTTAGCAAAAATTACAAACATGAGCAAAAAGATAATCAAATATATAAATGCTCCCCCTGAGAATGTGGTCCCGATTGCTAGTCAATGCTTGGGAAGCGTGACCACTCCCAACTTATTGCGAAGGTACTCAAAAATTTCCTTGGGCAGCGGTTTTGTGAAGATATCCACTACTTGCTCTGTAGTTGGGACAAAATCCAACTTAACCTCACCTTTCGCAACTTTCTCCTTCAGAAAGTGATATCGGATAGCAATATGTTTTGTGCGGGAATGCATAACCGGATTCTTTGAGATGTTAATGGCACTGGTGTTATCACACTTAACTGAAATTGGCTCACTGAAGTTAATGCCAAGATCTTTCAGGGTTTGTTTCATCCATAAAACCTACGTACAACACGTTGATGCTGCAATATATTCTACCTCTGCTGTGGATAAGGAAACTGACTCTTGTTTCTTATTGTGCCATGCGACCAACCTGTCTCCAAGATAGAATGCACCTCCACTGGTACTCTTTCTATCATCGACACATCCTGCCCAATCTGCATCTGAATACGCAATAAGGGTGAAATCCTTACCTTTCGGATACCATAACCCATACTCCATAGTACCCTTCAGATACCGAAGAATCCTCTTCATAGTTGTCACATGAGTCTCCTTGGGACTAGCCTAAAATCGTGCGACCATGCAAACTGCCTGCAAGATATCTGGTCTAGTAGTTGTCAAATATAGTAGGCTCCCAATCATAGATCTGTACATGGTTTGATCAACATCTGGAGATTTTTCATCCTTGCTCAACTTGCAACCTATCGTCATGGGAGTGCTAACGGGCTTACAATCCTCCATTGTGAATTTTTTTAGCATCTCCTTCACATATTTAATTTGAGAAATAAATATGCCCTTCTCATTTTGATTAACTTGCAATCCGAGGAAATACGCAAGTTCACCAATCATAGACATTTCAAATTCTTTCTGCATCTTATTTGCTAAATCTTTACATGACTCATCATTGCTGCTGCCAAAAATGATATCATCTACGTATACAACAAGGACAATGAGATGGCCATTCTCTATTTTGACATACAAATTGCTGTCCACCATACCCTTTTTGAACCCTTGTTGAGTAAGATAGTTGTCTAGCCTTGCATACCATGCTCTGGGTGCCTGTTTCAAGCCATACAGTGCTTTCTTCAACTTGCAGATGAAGTTGGGATTATCACCGAGTTGGAAGCCATCTGGCTGCTCAATATAGACCTCTTCTTCAAGTTTTCCATTCAAAAATGCTGATTTCACGTCCATTTGATAAACTTTGAAATTCTTGTGAACTGCTAAAGCCAGAAACATTCTAATTGCCTCAAGTCTAGCCACTGGTGCAAAGGTTTCTTCAAAGTCAATACCTTCAACTTGTGCATAGCCTTTACAGACCAATCTTGCTTTATTCCCGACTATCTATCCATCTTCATTCAATTTGTTTTGAAAAACCCATTTAGTACCGATTATATTTTTATTTGCAGGTCTTGGTACTAACTCCCAGGTTTTGTTTTTCTCAATCTGATCTAATTCTTCATTTATTGTCGTCATCCAACTTTCATCTTTGCTTGCTTCAGCAACATTTTTGGGCTCAATGTTGGATAATAGAGAGTAGTTACTTACTACTCTTCTTCTTGTCTGAACACCAACTGTGGGATCTCCAATTATTTGCTCTCTAGGATGATTTTTCTGCCAGCTGCCTGTTTTGAATTTCTTGTTTTCTTCCTCTTTGAAACACTACTTAAATCATCTGAGTCAATTTTTTGTTTCTTTTCCGTTTCCTCTTCCTCATCTCCTTCAATAACCTCTTCATAAATTGGGTAGTTTTCTTCATAGCTAATTTCTCGTTCCCTACCTTCATCAACTTTAACATCGGCACTCTCCACAATTTTCTTTAGCCTCTTGTTGTAGCATGTATAGGCTTTGCTTTTTGTCGAATAGCCAAGAAAAATACCTTCATCAGCTCTATCTTCAAACTTACCAAGATTATCTTCAGTTCTTTTGATGTAACACTTGCTGCCAAAAACTTTAAAGTATCTTGTTGTTGCCTTTTTACCGAACCACAGCTCATACGGAGTTTTGCTTTCATGTGTCCTCAACATGCACCTATTTTGGATGTATACCGCAGTATGGACTGCCTCTTTCCAAAATTTGTCTGCTATTTTGCTCTCAGTCAACATAGTCCGTGCCATTTCTTGCATTGTCCTGTTCTTTCTTTCTACCACACCATTCTACCGAGGTGTCCTTGCTACTAAAAACTGTCTCTTAATCCCATACTTTTCACGAGTACTTTGCAAACTCCTCCGAAATGAACTCTCCTCCTCTATCCGATCTTAAACATTTAATCCTTTTTCCTGTTTGATTCTCAACTTGTTTTTTGAAAATCTTGAACATCTCAAAGGCATCCGATTTAAGCTTCAAAAATAGTACCCATGTCATCCTGGAATAGTCATCTATGCACAACATAAAGTATTTGTCACCATTTATGCTTTGCGTTCTCATGGGTCCACATAAATCAGTATGTATTAGTTCTAAAGGTTTGCTTGTGAAGTACTCTTTTGTTTTAAATGTGGCTCTAGTTTGCTTCCCCTTTTGGCATGAAGCACAAATGCTATTTAATGGTTTGCCAATGGTGGGAATATCTCTCATTGCCCCTTTTGAGCTGATTTTTACTAGATTGTCAAAACTGATATGACCGAGCCTCTTGTGCCACAACCAATTTTCTTCTTCATGTCCAATCAAGCACGCTCCTTCTGAAGTCTCTGAGAGAGTATACGAGTTGCCGGATGTTCTTGATCCAGTTGCTATCAACTTTCCATAGTTTGTTGTTCCGACTTCACAACCCCTGCTTCTTGAAAATTACTTCATGACCTCTGTCACAAATCTGACTTACGCTTAACAAGTTATGCTTCAGACCAATCACAAACAAGACTTCTTTTGACTTGATTTTTCCATCACTGATCTTAACCGATCCTTTGCCAACTATCTTAGCTCCATCATTATTTCCAAATTTTACAGAACCACCTTCATATTTCTCTTTCCCCTCAAATTTTTTTGTTTGTCACCTATCATATGACTGGAGCATCCACTATCAAGTATCCATGGTGTAGATTTGTTCTGTGCTTTAAATGTTGTCTGTACAATCAAGGATTCCTTTTCTTCCTTGAGTCGCTCCTTTTCTTTCCACTCTGGTTTGATTACAGTTTTGGTCACTTGTTTTGACTTTTCTTTGTCAGTAGCCTGTGCATGTTTTTCGAGAAATCTTCTATTTTGTCTCAAACCATTTGGTTGAAATTTTCTTCCCTGATGTTTATTTGCTGCAAATGTACTTCGATAATTTCTTGCAATGTGCCCAAAATTATGACAGTTATAACATTCTACTACATAATCCATCAATGGTGAAAAAACATTTCTACTGGCAAAATTCCTTTGTCCTACATTATACTTGCAATCTGCAATCTTATGTCCATAACCATTGCATTTAAAACAATAACCAGAAAAGAAATGAGTGAACCTGGGTGATGGTCTTTGCCATTTTGTAGTAGGAGCCACAAATCTTCTTCTCCTTTGATGAGTGACATTGGTGAATTCATCATTGTCAATACTCCTCTCGTGCCTGGCATTATTGCTTTCTTTAGCATGATTCATTTTTTCTTGATCAATCCTGATCTTATCTTCATTCTTTATGGGTTCTACAGTTATGGCCTTTGATCCATTTGATGATTCTCCTTCAACGAAGCCCAAACCAAATTTGATGCCTGTAGTCCTTTGGCTATTTATAATCTTATCCAACTTTACAGAACTTTCTTCAAGTTTGTGATAACAACTCACTTTTCGATTCATCTCTTCTAGCTGCATCTTTAAACCAACAATCTCTTCTTCTAACTTGCTGCACTCATCTATTTTCACGGTTAATTGTACTTCGATATCTTTAGATATTTTCTTAGATTCGTCTATCTGTACTTTCAAGTTGGTTATGATTTCATTGGCATCCTCAAATTTTCTTGAAATTTTCTTATTCTTTTTTCTTTCTATACTCAGCTCTTTAAGTGCAGCGATCAGCTCACCTTCCAGATCTACTTCAGCCTCAGCCTCAAGTTTTTCCTCTATTTTTTCTTCTTCGAATGCCATGAAAAGAGCTTCACCTGTTTCTTCTTCAGAATCCTCACTAGAGCTGTCTTCTGAAGGACTGACATTCTTGGATATGAAACTTTTCTTCTTGAAGTTGCCTTTTCTAAAATTTGGTTTCTTCTTCCAATCACTTCTTTCTTGGTGTGAACCTTCATCACTTTTGTTTTTCTCATTAAGTGGACATTTAGCTGCAAAGTGCCCAATGCCTCCACAGTTGAAACACTTAAATGGTAGCTTTCCTCTGTATTTTCCTTTTCCCCTTATTAGTTTTCGAACAAAGTTTGCTTCCGTTTCATCTGATGTCTCTTCTTCCTCGGATTCTTGTTTTGCTTTTATATTTTTATGTGCTTTAAAAGCGAGCTTCTCTGTCTATGGGTTTAGTTTTTCCTATTCTCATCTCATATGCAGTCAAAGAACCATGCATCTCATCCATACTAAAAATATTTAGATCTTTAGCTTCTTCTATTGCTGAAACTTTAGAATCAAATCTTTGGGGAAGAGATCTTAGTACCTTTTTCACTATGACAACATCTTCCATTTCCTCGTCGAGTCCTCTAATCGCATTAACGATTCCATTAACTCTCAGCATGTATGCCTCTATGTTCTCATCGTCATTCATTTTTAATGCTTCGAACTGGGCTCGATGCGTTTGTAACTTGGCCTCCTTGATCTTGTCGTCTCCTTCATGAATGCTCCTTAGTTTATCCCACATGTCTTTTGCCATTTTACAACTCATAATCTTTATCAGTTTGCTATCCACTAAACCGCACATGATAGCATTCTTTGCTTTAGAGTTATTCTCAAATAGTTTCTTACCGGTAGCATCGGTTGGAGGAGTGATGGATATTGTGTATCCACTGTCTACTGACTCCCAAATGTCGTATCCCAAAGCGCATAGATATGTCTACATCCTGAGTCTCCAAAATGCGTAATTAGTTTCATCAAATAATGGTGCTTTGTTTGATGAGAATCCTTCACCACCTGCCATTGTCTCACTTCCAAGATCACCTTAGCCGATTAAGCTTGTTCAGGAACTTGGCTCTGATACCAATTGATAGTCTCACAATGACACTGAGAGGAGGGGGTGAATCAGTGTAGCTATTTAAATTCAAATCTACAACTCTTAATGCCGAAACAATGAAAACTTAAAATCAGATAAAGCAAGTATAACAAGAGAGCATTCCACAACACACGATGTAACGAGGTTCACCAATTTGGCTACTCCTCAAAAATGACTGCTTGGACTCCCGTCCAAATCCAGTCTTTGCAAAATACCAATTTTACAATCAATTTACTAGCACCCACTGGAAGGAGCACCAACCCCTGATTTATCTGCACCAACAGAAAGGAGCACCAACCCCTGATTTATCTGCACCAACAGAAAGGAGCACCAACCCCTGATTCCAAGCACCAACTCGGACTGCAATTTTGAAACTATAAGATTGACATAAAAATGCCTTCGCTTATCCAAGACCTTGTTTGGTCTATTGCTAACCCAACCTCTCTCGCTATTCACCAAAAACACCACACACACTTACGGCTCTGCTTGCTACACTTTTATAGCTCTCTTATAGCCCTCTTGCTACGCTTCTTACTGCACTCTTACGGCTCTCTCGGCTCTACTTAACGCTCTCTTACGACACTCTTCCAACCCTCTTTACGCAGCACTCTTCAACCTTTTTCAACAATCTAATTCTCCATGCAGATCTCCTTTTATAACATTTTACTTTTCTCTGTAACTGCACCTGTAACTATCGTACCGACTTCTTCATAATCGCACCATAATCGTCGTATCGACTTCTTTGTAATCGCACTAAACATCATATCGACTTCTTCTATAACTGCACCTATAACTATCATACCGACTTCAATTAACTATCACATATCTTCTTTCGATTGGGTTCTCTTCTTAGCTCACGAAAACACAACATGTCATGATATCGTGACACTTTCGCCTCCTTGCTTCTTTTGTTTGCTTGCACCTACGAAAACACAACATGTCACGATATCGTGACACTTTCGCCTCCTTGCTTCTTCTATTTGCTTGTATCCATGAAAACACATGTCATGATATCGTGACACTTTCGCCTCCGTACTCTTCCTTTTTACTTTTGTCATGATATCGTGACACTTCTACCTTCTTACTTTCTCTCTCCTCCTAGAGTCACGAAAATGTGACATGTCACGATATCATGACACTTTTTCTCCTTTGCTCTTTCTCTTGCCTTCGGGTCGCAAAAATGTGACATGTCGCGATATCGTGACACTTTTTCTCCTTTGCACTTTCTCTTACCTTTGGGTCACGAAAACGCGACATGTCGCGATATCGTGACACTTTTCCTTCTCTGCCTTCCTACTTTTTTCAAGTCGCAAAAATGTGACATGTCACGAAATCGTGACACTTTTCTTTCTCTTCCTTCCTACTCTTTTCAAGTCACGAAAATGCGACATGTCACAAAATCGTGACACTTTTCCTTCTCTACCTTCCTGCTCTTTTCAAGTCACGAAAATGCGACATGTCACGAAATCGTGACACTTTTCCTTCTCTGTCTTCCTACACTTTTCAAGTCACGAAAATGCGACATGTCACGAAATCATGACACTTTTTCTTTCGTACTATCTCTCTTGCAATATGTCGCGAAATCGTGACACTTTTTCTACTTGTCTTTTTCTCTTCCAACATGTCACGAAATCGTGACACTTTTTCTTCTGTACTATCTCTCTTGCAATATGTCACGAAATCGCGACACTTTTTCTACTTGCCTTTTTCTCTTCCAACATGTCGCGAAATCGTGACACTTTTTCTTCCATACTATTTCTCTTGCAATATGTCACGAAATCGCGATAGTTTTGCTTGCTTGCGCTTTCTCTCCGAACATGTCGCGAAATCGTGACAGTTTTTCTTGCTTGCGCTTTCTCTCTAAACATGTCACGAAATCATGATAGTTTTGCTTGCTTGCACTTTCTCTCCGAACATGTCACGAAATCACGACAGTTTTTCTTGCTTGCGCTCTCTCCGAACATGTCACGAAATCGTGATAGTTTTTCCTGCTTCTCAACATGTCGCGATATCGCGACAGTTTTTCTTTCTTGCTCAACATGTCGCGATATCGCGACAGTTTTCTTCCTTGTGATTTTCTTTTGATTTTTAGCATATGGGCCACTTCGATCTTTTGGATAATCACTATACATACTCTGAAGAACCTCTTAACTCCTGTCCACTTCATCAACTGATCTGTCTGACTGTGTTGACAACAATGACAATACTTTTGCTGCACCTTGCTCAACATTCCTTCCATCATTGTTGCACACGAGGTCTGAAATAAATGTCTCTAAGACACATTAATTGAAAACAAAAAGGACAGAAACTCACATTGGTTTTCCACATTTCCATCATGATTGGCCAATGATCCGAACCAACATTATTAAGACTCTTCACTTTAGGAATGTGACCATGGATTAAGAAATTTTTAGAGAGCAAAAATCTATCCAATATCTCCATTATACAAGCTAAGCCTTGCCTTCTGTTATACCAAGTCATAAGGCCATTATCTAGTTGGATATCCATAAGATGGAGGTTTGCAATATATTCACTCACGAGGTTAGTGCTTTTATCCAAATTTCTATTTCCCCCATTTTCTCATCCGGAGAGAGGATGGTATTGAAATCTCCTCCGACCGAGATCCAAGATTCAGGAAAATGAGAGATAATATGAGTAATATCCTTCCACTGTCTTCTTTTTTCCTCCAAATAAGTCGGAGCATAAACAGTAATGCAGAGCATAATTTGGTTGGAATATCTACTTTGAATAGCTATAGCCAACAAACCCCATCTGCCAACCATATGGTGAATAACTATCTCTTTTGGGTCCCAAAGACAAGAAATGCCACCAAATGTCCCTTGGGAACTGAGGGAAACCACTTTTCTAGCTGACCAAATTTTATTGGGAATTGAGTCCATATCCTCCATTGACATCTTTGTTTCTTGAAGGAAAACAAGATGTGGATGATTTATCTAAATCATTATTCTAATTTTATTTTGTTTTGAAAGACTCCCTTTGAGTCCTCTAATATTCCAAGTCATGATATTCATTAATACCAAAGCTAAAAAATTTGGGAAGGGCATTAATATTACCTTCCTCTACAAGCTTTTCACCTTCTTTTACCATATGATATTGATTGGTCTTGCGACCTGCTTTTTGATTAGAATCCATCTTCAATTTTTTTTCCCCGTTTCTTGACTTATTCCAATTGAATCTGAGATGGTTTCTAACCTTGAAGAATGCTCGTACATAGCCAAAATTTTACTAGATGGTTCAACGGAGTCTATATTGGGACCTGCATTATTTGAAGTTTTGACATTTGAAAGATTATTTTTCTTGTGTAAATTTTCTACCTTTTTTTTTTTTGTTGAAAACCTTTGATTTGTTGGTTTGTCTCTGAGTTCTTCCCTTCATATTTAAATTGTGTTTCTAAGATTTCATTTTCCATTATTTCCTCTTCCTCACTTGGGACATAATTTTTGGAAAGTATTTCAAACATATTAGCAGATGACTTTGATTGATCCTTCATAACTGGTTTTTTTTTAGTGTTATTTTTCTTAGGTATTTGGAAACCTGCTAAGTTTATATCTTCTTTCTTTTGATCAGGAATTTTATTTGGGCAAGCACTGGCCAAATGGCCATAATCATGGCAAATTCTACAACAAAAAGGAATGTTCTCATAGTCCACTACTTTCTCCCAAGTATCTTCCCAAAATTGTAATGTGATATTTTTAGGTAGGGGTTTGTCAAAATCCATTAAAACACAAATCCGAGCATAAATAATATATTCAAAATTTTGAGTACAATCAGTAGTTATCATAAAAGTTCCTTAAGAGTTTCCAATTGAAGAAAAAATTGTAGGATTCCAAAATTCAATAGGGAGGCCAAAGAGTCTAACCCACATGGGATCTATAGAAGGCATCTCTTCTTCGGCTTTAAATTTAGTATGCCAGGGCTTCATGAAAAGCCCTGCCCTTCCAAAAACCAAGGACCCCCTTAAAAAGTTTTCTCTCCATCTTCATTATTAGCAAATAAAACAAGAAAATAACCATTTGGATAAATAGAGATTTGTAACTCACCTTTAGTTTTCCAAATTTTTGTAGCCCAGACTTTGAAAGCATAGAGACACAGACGAAAACCCACAAAATGATAAATTAGTCCTTTTTTTTCCAAATCTTCAATGTTAGTCTGAATGTTACCCATATCAAGCTTAACAATAGGAGTTCCATCAACTTCTTTCAGACATCATGACTCCATTTTCCTGGGATCAATCTTAGGCATTCTTAGAGGTTTATGAGAAGCCCTTAGATTGATATTAGCATTGGGCTGAGGCTGTCCACCATGAAGGGCATCCCTAAAATTTATTTTTGGGACCGAGTCTTCGAAATTCTTACCCTTGATAGGGGTTTTCATAGTAGAATTATTTTGTGGGTGCACCTTAGCACCAGATTCACTTGAGATATGAGCCATTTTTTGATCAACTGCTTGAAACTTATTTCGTGATCTCTTTAATCCTTGCCCTAGATGCCATGGAAAGGTATGGTTTTCACTTTTATTTTGTGTAGCAAATTGGAAGCCGTTGTCACTCAAGTTCACAGTATGATCTATTGAAAGATAAATTTCTAACCCATATTTGATCCCCTACAACATTTCCTGCTAAAATATTGAGCATAAACCACAAAAATATTTGCCGCTAGGGCCCTAAGGCCCTAAAACCAACCTCTGGAGCTGTTTGCACTCAACCTAGATGAAAACCTCACTGTTGCGGGCCAAATAAGGTGAATGGTTTCCTATTTTTGTCACATGCCCGTGCATTTAATTATCAACCCAGGGAGCTTCGTAAACTTGTGAAGAGTCAAAATTAGGTTACTACAATACCACTGGAGGTAAATTTGCTAATCCTACATTTTGGGGGGTTTTCTTGAAATGGTTTGTCAATCATTCCCACACTCCTTAATGATTTACATAAGAAGAACATAATTAAACCTACAGGAAATAAATCATGTACGCGTTCCTAAAAATAAATCTACTACAAATGCTGGAACTAATAAACTAACAAACGTTCTTATGAAAGCAATAAACTAATTAAAATTAATAAACGAAAAGGAAATGGGGAAGAAATACTGGCTTGGAGTGGGCCCAGGCTCCAGTAGCTTCTTCCCGATCGAACATGCACTTAGAACTTCTAGAACTTTAATATATTTGTCAACACACTACAATTTATCTCTGTACGTCTAAATGGATCTTTATTTTATTTCTATATATTTCTCAAAATGATCTGCATGTGTTTATATAACACACCCTCAGAACTTCTATTATAGAAGTAGTTACAACAGTCGATCTATCCCAGACTAAATCAAGACAGTCTGGTAAATGCAATCGACATCTAGCATTCTGTTCTAATGGTGACGTGTTCATTGTTTGGTTCATGCTTTTCTTGGCATCAGTAAGACATTTTGATGCGTTGGTGCAATCTCCAATTTAGATCTGCATGATACAGAGCTGGAACTGCACCAGCCGCTGCCATCCATGTCATTCAAATATGGTCAACGGACAAAGAATCAGTGGCACCTTCTAGTTGTGGGGAGGCACTTGCATTTTACTAGCACCTTTTGACTATGTGCAGGCGCTTGCCTTTTGTTAGCGCCTTCCGACTATGGGGAGGCGCTTGTCTTTGGTTGGCACCTTTCGGTTGTAGGGAGGCGCTCGTCTTCGGTTGGCGCCTTCTGACTGCAGGGAGGCGCTCATATTCAGTTGGTGCCTTTTGACTGCAGGGAGGCACTGGTATTTAGTTGGCGCCTTCTGACTACAGGGAGGCGCTCGTGTTCTCTTCATTAACCCTCGATGAAATAAAGTTCCAAGTCCATCAAAAGGACCTCGACCGTTCCAAATCTAACTAAATCAACTGCAATTCCACAAGACATACTAAAAACACACAAATTAGATAACACACATAATTATATCAAATATCTATATAATCATTCATAAAAGTATGCAATCCTTATTATACAGACACATATTGATCAAAGCAATATGTACAAAATATGAGCATTTATGGTGCTTATCATCCCCCCAAGCCTAACATATGCCATGCCCTTGTGGCATCCAAGCTGCAGGTAGCCCTTTGACTTTTCATCATTGCCATATCTTGGAGGATTCTGCTACCGCTACGGCTCGAGTCTGTATTTTTGTTCTAGCAATTGAAGGTGTGGTTCACCTTTGCCTATGGGAAACTACGGCTGTCAATTGTCCTCTTCTTGTTTTGGCCTCTACTGGTGGTGGTCTAGCCAACGTTGTTCCTATCGATTGAAATGCAGCTTCGACAGCTTGCCATAAGTCGACGTCTGGAGTCTGACCACTGCTATAGGGATATCCGAGTTATCCCCTCTGGAAGGCACTACTTGGGCCTTATATAATCAGGCCACTTTAGGGGTAAGTCCTGCATTCTCCTTTGCAATTATAGTGGCCTCCAATTGTGGGCCATATACTCCCCATCGTTCCAAGTACTTCCTCATCATGGAAGGCCGCCCTCGGGATGAACCATAGATGTCCCAAAATTGGCTGTCTTCTATCGGATTGACATAGATGCCAGAATCTCATTTTACCCTCGAGGATGCCTTCCTGGCCTCCTTGGCTACTTTCATTTCATTGCGTCGCTGCTTGAAATATTTTTGCCTTTCGACAAATGGCTGCATGTCCCATTTGTCCTCTTCAAAGTCGAAGAAGGTCACTTTTGCATTTTGTCGAGCCGTCCTGGGCCTCTTTGCCTTGGCTTCTATAGAAAATGTGGTGGCTTGGACAGGGGTCTCTCCTTTCTCCTTCGGGGACTTCTCCTTGCTCTAAAGGATTGGCTGTGCTACTATCTCCGGGGGTGATCCTTCGTTCGCCTGTCTACCTAGTGTCGACCCCTTAGGCTCTTCTCCTTCTTTAGGCCTGGGGAGGTCCTCCTTATCCTCTGGTCTTATCTGTTGATGGAGACCTTCATCCTACTCTATGTCACTCAGGATAATGACAGGGGGCATGGTAGGACTTCTTTTCTTTTCACCCTTGAAAACAGAGGAATCCTCCCCTGCCTCCGGGCTACTCTGTCGGGCATCCGATTGAATCTCCCTCGAAGAGAATACTCGTTCGGTAGATGTGGGAGAGTTTGTCAACACTTCTTCTGCCCAATTAGTTTGAGTGGACGCCTCCTATCTTGTTGTTCCTCTATCTTGGAGCATTTGATTTTCCTCCTACAACTGCCAGACTAGCTGCTAGAGCTGAGCAATTCACCTATCTCTTTCCTCCAATTCCATTTTATGCTATTTCTAGCAATCTTCCAAAATCTACTGTGCCATCCAGCAATCAATTTGCCATTTGAGCGCCTCCTCCAAGGCTGCATCGATCTAGTCGTTACTCCCAAAAGTTCATTCTGTGGGCTTCGGTTCGTTAATTCTTAGAGGGTTTGGGTGGCAATGTCTATCTCTGGGTCACTTTGTCCTTCCTTTATCGATAGGAATCACCGTAGACATTTCCTTCTGGGGATTGGTTCGTCCTCACCACCAGCGAGTGGCGCTCCTTCCTCCTCATACTCAGGCACTAGGGAATACCCTCTGTCCTCTATGTCTTCAGGCACCGATGACTGCTCTGCTCCACTTGGAAAATAGGGCAACGCCAATTGCCTGATGTTTGTTATCTCCTCTGCAAGGGATGCTTCGTATTGCCCTAATTCAGCAACCGAATTGTGTTGCTCTATTTGGCTGCCATCTCCCTCTGCATCATGGTTTTGTCCTTGTGCTTCTGCATGGTGAACCAATGCCGATATCAGCCCATGGTGGGCTAAGGTGGATGGTGCCCCCTTCTAGTACCGAGCCGCTTCATCTTTCAAAGCATTCACCAGGTAGAAAGGTATGTTTATTTTCCTCCCATGCACTAGGTGATTGATGAAGTGCACATGATTAATGTGTAGATGGGTATACTTTCCTGTGCATGTGAAAAATTGAGCAATCTGCTCGAACATCTTCCGCATATTCATGGGGAGACTATTTTTGAGTAACCCCTCCCTGTCTATCTACACATTTCCTCCTAGCAGTAGTATTTCGACGTATAGTTTTAACACTCCGCCCTTGTATGTACATTCCCCCGTGAGAGGCAATCCAGTCGCTTGTGAGATGAACTCAGGGGTGACTGGAATTTCCACCCCTCGTACTTGGGCCGCATCGTCCCTCAAAGAGGTGGAAAATTCTCTAGCTGCCTCCATGTCCTGGCCTTGATAGACCAAGGTGCAGTATTCAAGCCACCCCTCGACTTCAAATTGGGTCTTCACTACCCCTCTGATCCCATCAGTATCACTAGGTTCATTCTTCTTGATCGCGTGGTTCTTGGACCTTCCTCCCATGGCACCTTCTGCTGCTGTATATTTTTTTTGTCCTTCCTTCTTTAGGAAGGCACCTTCTTATAGAAAAGAGGCCTAACCCTAGCAATTATGGAAGATGCCCTATCATTGGCATGCGATTCTGGCTATGGAGGGATATGATCTCTATTACAACAGTATATTTTTCGGTATGGCGTATTTATAAATAATTATATAAATGATTTGATTTAGTAAGCGCATACCTAATTCGTTGTTCTAGTCATTGTGGTAGCCGCTGATTTTTTGACTTGTGACACAAGGGAGGGGTATGGTCCTTTGATGCCGCTCATTCGTGCGATGCTTCGTTCCGCTCAAGGCGTCTGGTAGATGTAAATGTTGCATGTGGGAGGCATTCTTTGGTACCTTTCCCATGTGGATGGTGTCCTTGTAGCACCTTTCTGACATTGTCGGTGCTCTTCTTCGAACGAATGTGCCTTTCGGTGCTACGAGGTACCTTTGATTGGTGGGAGGCACTTTTGCCTACATGCGTCTTCCCAATGTGGGGGGCACCTCCTTCTGGTTCATGCCTTATTTATGTTGGAAGGCGTTTGTCTTGATGAATGTGCCTTCCTGATGTTGGAAGGTGTCTCGGTTGGATGAATGTGCCTTCTTGATGTTGGAAGGTGTCTCGGTTGGATGAATGCGCCTTCTTGATGTTGGAAGGCGTATTCGACTTTTTTTTTTTAAGACTTGGTGTCTTCCTACCACGGAAGGTGCCTACAAAAAAAAAAAAAAAATATATATATATATATATATATATATATATATATATATATATATATATATATATATATATATATAATAGAACTTTTGAATGGATGGAAGGCGCTGTCTTCTGATTTGGCGCCTTCTGGATGCAGTAAGGTGCCTTCTTCTGGATGGGCGCCTTTCAGTTCTAGTAAGGTGCATTCTTCTGGATGGGCGCCTTTCGGGTGTAGTAAGGCACCTTCTTCTAGATGGGCGCCTTTCGGATGTAGTAAGGCACCTTCTTCTGGATGGGCGCCTTTCGGGTGTAGTAAGGTGCCTTCTTGTGGACTTGGCACCTTCTTCTGGATGTAGTAAGGTGCCTTCTTCTTGATGGTGATTTGACTGGAAAAAGGGTGATCAAGCCTTCCCAGTTTTTCATGCTGCCCACATTCTACCTACGAGACGGTGTCGGAATGCTGAGCCAAATCAGGCTGGGTTTCCCAGATACCTATCCCTCGTTTTGTCAGGTCCTCCACCTACAAAAAGCAACCAAAAAAGAAAGGAAAATAAAGGTAGTTAGATGCATTTCATTCCTGTTAGGCCTTGGATTAGGATGCTTGCAGCTTGCATGCGGGTGTCGTCCCTACAAAAACACATTACAAAAAAACTATATTAACTAAAAAAATTTTGGGTGAGCACTTTCGTGCCCACCATTTCACCTGTGAGATTTCGGTCCAGATCTAGCAAGATGGGGTCTCCCCCATGCCTACTTTGGATTCCACCTGTAACCTTTCAGATGTATTATAGGGGCGTAGTCAGTGGCCATTGGCTGTGAACATGGTGTTGCTATCGTCAATTGTCTTAACGTGCATCGCCCCATTCCTAATGAGCTCTACCACCTCATACGGCCCCATCCACCTCTACATAAGTTTGCCCTTCCTTTCATGGAATCGAGAATCGTACAACAGTAGCCATTCCCCTACCTGGAACTTCTTCGGCTTGATGTGGTTATCATGCCACTTCTTTCTTTGCTTCTGTATAATCTCTATCCTCTATAAAGCATCCAGTCAGATTTTGTCCAGCTGATCTAGCTGGCGAATCCTCTATTTTTGAGCTTCTTCCAAGCTCAAATTTAATTCTGAATCCATCCTCAGAGTTTTGATTTCGAACTCGATGGGCATCATCGCATTTTTTCCATAGACCAGTTGGAAAGGTGTGCATCCTGTGGTGGATTTCCACGTGGTGTTGTATGCCCAAACTACCTCCGACAATCGTGTGGCCCAATATTTCTTGTGTTGCTACACGATTTTGGTCAGGATGTTTTCTATCTCCCTGTTTGTCACTTCTACTTGCCTGTTCGCCTGTAGATGGTAGGGCATGGTTTTATTGTGTTGAACTCTATACTACTCCATTAGCTCCTCAATCAATTTGGAGGTGAATTGGGGCCCTTGGTCTGTTGTTATCTCTCGAGGAACCCCAAATCATGTGAAAATATGGGAAAATAAGAAATTGGCAACCGTTCTTTCCTTTGAGTCCCTTAATGCCTGCATTTCCACCCATTTGGTGACATAATCCATGCAGACCAAAATAGACCTCCTTCCCATTGAAGGTGGATTAAATGGTCCCACGAAGTCCATGCCCCATTTATCGAAAGGTTCCAAGTGTACCTGGGGCTGCAGGGGCATTTCATCTTGGTGGGTTGGTATACCCATCCTCTGGCACTCGTCACATTTGCTGGTATATTTTGTCGCATCCTTGAACAGAGTGGGTCAAAAATACCCATCCTGTAGGATTTTGTAGGCAGTTCATTTCCCGGCAAAGTGTCCTTCGCATGGCTCATCGTGACATGCCTTGAGTACTTCTAAAAACTCCTGTTCTGCTATGCATATTATTATAATTTGGTCCTATCCTATTTTAAATAGGAGACCATCCATCCAAATGAATGATGCACTCTTCTCTATGACCACCTGCTTTTCTCGATAGGAGAGAGTAGGTGACGTCCTTTCGATGGCCAAGTAATTGGCTATGTCTGCATACCATGGAGTTTTTTCACTAATAGCAAACAAATGTTCATCCAAAAACTGATCTTCCACTACTTGATGATCTGCTGGTATCAATCTAGATAGAAAATCTGCCATGACGTTGTCCTTTCCCAGTTTATCGACTATAGTGATGTCAAATTCCTGCAATAGCAACAACCATCTAATAATTCTACCACCAATGGCTGGCTTTCTCATCAGATACCTGATAGCCGCATGGTCCGTATGGATGAAGACCTTGTATCCCGTTATATAGTGGCAAAATTTGTTTATTGCATGGACAACTATGAGGAATTCTTTTACTGTCACTGTATAGTTGAGCTCTGCTCTCGCCAAGTTTTTACTGAAATAATAGATGGCATAAAATTCTTCATCATCTTTCTTCCCGAGGACTGCTCCGATCGCACCATTAGATGCATCTTAGTAAATATGGAATGGTATGGCCCAATTCAGTCCTCTCAAGATTGGTGCAGATATCAAATTTTCTTTCAGAAATTGGAATGCTTCTTCACAATATCTTGTCCAATTGAACTCTACGTCCTTAGAAAGTAGGGTGTGCAGTGGTTTGGCAATCTTACTAAATTCAACGATAAATCGTCGATAGTACCCGGATGATCCAAGGAAACTTCTTACCTCCTTCTACATTCTGGGGCTAGGTAGGTCTCTGATGACCTCGATCTTCCTATTGTCTACTTTTATTCCTTCTGTAGAGAGGTGGTGTCCTAACACAATGCCTTCCTGCATCATCATAAAACATTTTTCATTACTTAGGGACAAATGATTTTCCTTGCTCCTATCGAGCACTCTTTCCAAATTTGTCATTGCCTCCTCAAAGGTTTCTCCATAGGCGACGAAGTCATCCATGTATACTTCCACCCCGTATCCTATCATATTAGTGAATATGCTAAGCACCACCCTTTGAAAGGTGGTCGGTGCATTGCACAGTCCAAAAGGCAATACCTTATAGGCAAATGTTCCCCATGGACAGGTGAATATTGTTTTATCTTGATCTTCTTCCTCTATTTGGATCTAGTTGTAACCACTAAAACTGTCCAGAAAGGAGAAGTATTTTCTTCCTGAGAGTGTGTCCAAGACTTGATCGATGAACGAGAGTGGGAAGTGGTATTTCTTAGTCGCCTTGTTCAATTCCCGATAGTCCACGCAGATCCACCATTTCTCATTCTTTTTGGGGACCACCACTAATGGTGATACCCATTCACTATCAAAAATCAGATATATGAATTCGGCAACCAAAAGTTTGTGCAGTTATTCTCTGACAATGTCTTTCATTGCTGGGTTCATCCTTCTCTATGGTTGCCGACTAGGAGTTGCCTGGTCATCTAAATAAATTCGATGGGTACATATTTCCGGGCTGATGCCGTGCATATCTACGTAGTCCCATGCAAATGCTTGCTGGTGTTTTACTAGAAGCTCTTCTAATTTTTCTAGCTGTGTGGGCATCAAACTGCTATTGAAATTTAATATCCTCCTTGGCCCAACGTGTATTTGTCGGATGTGCTGATATTGGGTGCCATTCAACGGTGATCTAGGTGTGGGGGTGGACGATTATCCATGGAGAAACTCCATGATAGCACCATCGTCATCCTCTTCTACCACCTCATCCAAGGTCATCACTGGATGGATTATGGACAACTCCATAGTTCCATGCTCGGTGATCCTGGGTTCTTCTGTCGAGTCCATAGACTGAGCTGGTGGTGAAATGGTCAGCCTTTTGACATTTTTCCCATTGGAGATGGTCATTAGCCCATCCCGATAGCTGATGTAAGCATCTACTATTTCTAGCCATGGCCTCCCCAAAATTAGCGGGTAACCACCTAGCCTGGTCTTGGTTTGCAAAACTAAAAAATCAGCTGGATATTCCCATTCACTGACTGTTACGATCACATATTCTAGCATCCCTTTTGATGACATGGTTGTTTTATCGGCTAACTGTAGCACTGTCATGGTTGGCTTTAGGTTTGTGAGCAACAGCCTCTGCATGGTCTCTTGAGGCATCACGTTGATGGCTGCCCCAAGGTCAACCAATGTGTTGGACAGGGAATGTCCTCCAATTTTTACGGTTAGCACTAGGCTGCCTGGATCTACATACTTTGGATGACATGTTCCACCCATCATTAGATTTGCTAGTTTACCCACGACATTGATAGTCTGGGTAGCTTTTCATCCCAGTCCCCTTAGACACATTTCTCCAATTGCCTTGGTGTAAATGGGGACATCTTAAATTGCTTGAAATAATGGGATTTTCACCATGAGATTCTTCAAGCTCGACAAGATGTCGAATTTTGGCTGTGTTGTTTTTATTTGTTCTTGCAACCGTCTAGGAAATGAAGCCTCCGCTCTCTCAAGTTCTTTTTCCTCTTCTACCAGAGGTATCTCCTCTATTTCTTCCTCCTCTTATACCAGTGGAGGTGTCTCTACTATTTCTTCCTCCTCTTCTACCAGAGGCGGTGTCTCTACTCCTAGCTGCCTACCTGATCTAAGCTGAATATTGTACATATGATACATCTCACCTTCTACGTTGTATGCTGGCTGATTTACTTTGTTGTTCGGGTTTGCTATCGGTTGTGCTAGTAGCTATGCAGGTCTCGCTACTAGTAATGTTGGTAAGTTCTGTTGGATGTGAGCAGGCGCTGCACCCTGTGGAGTCTGATTCCATGTATTGTGGCCTCTCCACTGCTGCCCAGGATATGGATATGGCATCCATGGCTGCTGATTCGAAAATGCTATTGGGGGTGCATTAGTCCAGGGTGATGGTCCCCACCACCCCATATTAGGTGGTTGAGGGGGTCCTTGGTGCATGTATGACCCTCCCCCATATGATGGCATTCCGGTTGGTATATTCCCCTCGGGGGGTTGTGGCCAACTCTTCCTATTGCCTATGAAGTAGGCCTCCGTGCTCTCAGCCACTTCCTGGTTACTAGGCAGTTGTGGGAATAATCGAGTTTTATTATTCAGCCTACAAACTACACATACTCTAACCTTGTTTTTTGGACATGCATTCTTTGCATGCCTTCCTCTGCATTTTGGGCAAAAATAGGCTAATTTTGTGTCATTTTCTTGTTTCTTCTTTTCTAACAATAGCGTATCCATCTATAGTGCTAGAGATGAGAGCATTTCGCTCTTCAAATCCTCCAGCATGTTGCCTATTTCTATTTTTGTGACTGAAGTAGTCGCCTTCATGGTCCTGGTGGTGATTTTGCCTCACCTTCTCAAGTAGTTCCGGCATAATTGTCGGATGTCGTCCATAGCATGCTGATAGACATCACCTCCAGAGATCATGTTGAGAGCCTCCAGTGACTCATTGGTAAGTCCCCTCAAGAATATACTTTTGAGGGACTTATTAGATAGCTTCGAGTGAGGGTACCGTTGAAGATTAAAGCTGAATCTCTCCCAATACTCCTCGGGAGACTCATCTTCTCTTTGTGTCATGCTCAGGACCTCCTCCCTCGAGTCTCTTGCTCTCCCAAAATATTGATATTACTCTAGAAAGAGCTTCCTCATATGGTCCCAGGTGGTGATGTGTTTGTCTCCCAGACTGATGAACCATCACAGAGCTGCATCATCTAATGTAGAAGGAAATAATTTCAACTTCGCGTGTTTGATTTGTAATCCACGAACCTGCACAAAACATCAAAATTGAATAAAAATAGGTCAGGGTCCTCAGTCGGGTGTCCTTTGAAGGACGAAAGGTGAGTAGGGGATATGTTTTTCATTTTGGTATCTCCTACTCCCTCCTCTATTGGGAAACTAAAGCTAGATGAGACTTCATCGTTATCTACCATTTTTTTGGGAAATGTGGTTTCTAATGCAGCGTTTATGGCCTTTCGGTCGTTTAAAACTTTTTGAGTCAATGTTCTAAGGTTGTCTGGCGAGATCGTTTGATCCTCCACATCCTTCCACAATAGGGCTTCCTCTAGAGGAGTCCTATTAGACAGGGGATTTATGATGATTCGTTCATCCCCTTGTTGATGGGATGAGGCGACACTTTACACAAAGTGAGATTCCTCACTCCAATGGACTGCTGGTAGGTCGGGCGAGTCTAACTCAAATCCAAAATGCTCAACTGACTCAGGTCCTGATGGATTAGTTCTTATAAAGCGACTGTCAGGTCCTCTTCTTCTCGAAGAACTCATACAAGGTCAGATGGAAGGTTTCGGGGTATTGTAAGTAATCTAATTAAGACGCTTCCTCGACAATGGTGCCAAAATGTTGCGGGCCAAACAAGGTGAATGGTTTCCTATTTTTGTCACATGCCCGTGCATTTAATTATCAACCCGGGGAGCTTCGTAAACTTGTGAAGAGTCAGAATTAGGTTACTACAATACCACTGGAGGTGAATCTGCTAATCCTTCATTTTGGGGGGTGTTCTTGAAATGGTTTGTCAATCATTCCTGCACTCCTCAATGATTTACGTAAGAAGAACATAATTAAACCTACAGGAAATAAATCATGTACGCATTCCTGAAAATAAATCTACTGCAAATGCTGGAACTAATAAACTAAAAAATGTTCTTATGAAAGCAATAAAATAATTAAAATTAATAAACAAAAAGTAAATGGGGAAGAAATATTGGCTTGGAGTGGGCCTAGGCTCCAACAGCTTCTTCTCGATCAAACACGTGCTTAGAACTTCTAGAACTTTAATATATTCGTCAACACACTACAATTTATTTTTGTACGTCTAAATGGATATTTATTTTATTTCTATATATTTCTCAAAATGATTTGCGTGTATTTATATAACAGACCGGTAGAACTTCTGTTACAGAAGTAGTTACAACAGTTGATCTGTCCTAGACTAAATCAAGATAGTCTGGTAAATGCAATTGACATCTGGCATTCTGTTCTAATGGTGGTGTGTTCATTGTTCGGTTGGTGCTTTACTTGGCATCATTAAGACGTTTCAATATGTTGGTGCAATCTCCAATTTAGCTCTACATGACGCAGAGCTGGAACTGCACCAACCGTTGTTGTCCATGTCGTTCAAATATGGTCAATGGGAAAAGAATCAGTGGTGCCTTCTGGTTGTGGGGAGGTGCTTGCATTTTGCTAGCACCTTTTGACTGTGGGGAGGCACTTGCCTTTTGTTAGTGCCTTCTGACTGTGGGAAGGTACTTGTCTTTGGTTGGTGCCTTCCGGTTGCAGGGAGGTGCTCGTCTTCAGTTGGTGCCTTTCGATTGCAGGGAGGTGCTCGTATTCAGTTGGCATATTTTGACTATAGGGAGGTGTTGGTATTCAGTTGGTGCTTTCCTATTGTAGGGAGGCACTTGTGTTCTCTTCATTAACCCCTAATGAAATAAAGTGCCAGGTCCATCAAAAGGTCCTCGACCGTTCCAAATCTAACTAAATCAACTGCAATTCCACAAGACATACTAAAAACACACAAATTAGATAACATGCATAATTATATCAAATATCTATATAATCATTCATAAAAGTACGCAATTCTTATTATACATCTGCATATTGATCAAAGAAATATGTACAAAATATGAGCATTTTTGGTGCTCATCACTCACATAGCTGCTTGCCAAATATCTCGTTCACACATAGGTATGCGCTAAAATATGTGTTTCTACATGATATGAAAATTGGTGGAGGTATTATAGGGTTTTTTAGGCATCTACCCTCAAAATTTCAGCTCAATCCGAGTCCGGATGAGTGAGATATGACCAAAATGAGTTTGGCAGTTTGGGCAGTCCTATGAAAAACATCCCTCCTTGATTATTCCTTAGAGGCTAAATGATATCAACATGTCCCTTTTCCTCTTGGTATACATTTTGAATCATCCTATGCACTCCAAAAAAGTGACCCATTATCTTCTTGTCTCTTCATTATTCTTGCTAAGGCATTTCAAAGAGATTTCTCAAATGCAAAAATTAAAGGCAAATAAAAGGTGCTTATGTTGTTATTGTTTAGATTGTTGTAAAATAATACGACATGATTTATTAAAATATCATAGTTATACAATATCAATGTAATATAAATACAATCCATGTGAACCCCTATCAACAATTCAAATAACAATTAAACATTAAATTTATTTATCAATGTAAAATAAAACTTTTAATAATTTTAACTACCTAGCTTTAGTTGAACCACCAAGACAATAGAATATATAGTATATCTAGTCCGTTGAACTAGAATATATCTTCCCCTTCAATTTATTTATCTAGGTCACATCTTTATTTTCAAATTCTAGTAGTAACCAAATGATGATAGCAATGATTATAAGTTTCTCATTGATCAAATGCATGTTTAAATATAAAATAGTTATATATATAGAGAAACCACACTAACCGTATGATTTTCATAGTTGGTTAAAATCATAACCAACTAATAGATCTTACATGGTTCCTACATGAGTGATTTTAACCACTCAAGTACATCTGATCATATGTAGTAAATTCCAACATTCTCCCTCTTATTACATCATGATCCAAACATGGGTAGGGATACTAGCAATAATACAAGTAACCATATTATAAATTAGAACACACTCAATTTTTCATAAACTAAACTTAGAGTATAGATAAGGATACACTCAACTATTTGTAGCAAGCAACAATGGGAATATCCTCACTATGCTTCTTCAATGGGAATGCCATTATTGAATAGTTTAACACAGATAGGGACAAAATCTGCTATCCATGATTCTTCAAAAAAACTAGATGAGGACACACACTATACAAACATAAAATTCATAAATAGAGACACACACTACTATTCACAATAATTATAAATAGGGACACACAATCATAATAGATAATAAGTCAGACTAGGCCTTACTAGTGTTTATATTCTTGTGGATGGAGACAAACCCTACCATTTACCTTGAGTGCTACATGGGCCTTCATTCATCCATATAGATTCACATATATTTTTATGGCAACCTTCTCATCCTATCGGACTGCATGGATAACTAGTTGCTACAACTTCCATATATATTATAGTAGACAACTACTTATGAGGTTCAATTTGTTATTTCTACATCAAACCTTCATGTATCTCATGTGTGTTACCTTGGTTCTACCACATAATATTTATCAATGTTCAACCAACTTGTTCTTATCAAATATTAAATATAGTTTTACAAAGCTTATGGGAATATTGAACATTGGGAAAGAATAATATTTCCTCCCCTAATGTAAACTTCTCTTGTAAAATATTTAGGATTTATGAGTACAACCAATCATGCACTAGAATTATACAACCAATAATAGATAAGTAAGAAATAGGCCTCCACTTGATACACCAAACATAGTCTCAGTTGGAATTAAAACCACACTAAACATCCCCTTTCTATATAATATATCAAATTTGGATTTTTGGAGAGAAAATCAAATTCTTTATTCAATATTCAAATTGTTATATACAAGATGATTAGTTAATATTATTCAGTTAACCACCAACTACAAATACTTTTACCATCTAATTTTCATATCAAATTAGATATCGAACTAAAGCTTATAATATTCCATATTATCTAGGTCACTATCTTAAGCTCTAACTTATCTTCTAGAGTATCTAGAACTTATCAAAATAATGTAATAATTTAATTATCCTAACATCCCATCTTATCACATTATTTGGAATACAAACAGAGTTGCAAAATAACTCAAACTTACACATGCAAGTGCATTTGTAAAAATATCTACAACTTGTTTTTTGGTGAGAATGTATTAGAGTTGAATCTTGTGCTTCTAAACTCATCTTGAATGAAGTGTCATAAAGCTTCAATGTGATTTGTTCTTTCATGAAACACTGAATTTTTGACTAATTTCAAAACACCTTGATTACCACATTTCAAGTGTAATAGTTGATTTTTTTGAAGTCCCATACTTTAGAGAATGCGATGTAGCCATATCATTTTGTACACAACTCCTCATGCAACATGAAATTTTTCCTTTGTGGATGATAATGCTACTTGCTACTTTTGATGTGTCATGAGATAGGTCCAAATCCTAGATGAAAGATGTATCTGAGCATTCATTTCCTATCATCTAATGATCCTGCATAGTTTGATTTCATGTATCCTTATAAGAAGAACTTGTCATTATTCTTGTATTCCAAGCCATAATATATTATTCCATGGACATACTAGAATAATCTATTTGATACTTTCCAATGATAGACCTTAGGCTCATAAACCTTGATAGATAGATCATAACAAAGCTTATATCTAGTCTGGTATTCATCATATATAAGACTCCTAATTAGTTGATGATAGAGAGCTCTAAACACCTAAGGAAATTTTTTCATGTCTAGAAATTTGTAATCTTAGTTCCATTATAGTTGCTTTGGATTTATAATCTATAATTCAATATTTTTTTCTAAAAATATCTTGGAATATTTTATCTATAATATCTTTATGTGATTATTCCTTTGTCAAATATCTAAGCCAAGATAATAAAGTAGAAGTCCCAGATCGACCATATTGAATTTCATTTTCAAGTCACTCTTCACAATGTCAACTATTTCATCCGAACTACCAATGACGAACAAATTGTCAAAATAAAAAACAAGTATGAATATCTTAGATCTAACTTTCTTGTAATAGATATTTGCATATGAGGTACTTATTTTGAATTCGTATTATAATAGGTGATTGTCAATTTTGATGTATCAGGATCTCAAAACCTGCTTCAACCCATATAATAACTTTGCCAATTTGTAGACTATGTGTTATTGTCCATCAATAGCAAAATATTTGGGTTGAATAATATATACCTCTTCCTTAAGATCACCATTTAAGAATGCACTCTTGATATCCATTTTGTGTGGCTTCCAACCAAACTATGTTGCCATTGCATAAAGAGCATGAACGGTTGTCATCTTCATTGTGGGAGTAAATATTTCCTCATATTAAATGTCTTCTTTATGAGTATAGTCCTTTGCAATAAGTCAAGACTTGTATTTATTCAATAATATATTTTTCTTATATTTGATCTTAAATATTCACTTATAGCCTATGGGCTTCTTTCCTTCAGCAAAATCAACCAACTCCCATGTTTTATTTTTCAACAGAGACTTACATTTTATTTCTATAGCTTCCTTCCAATAGGGAAACATAAGTGTATCCTTCACTGATATGAGTTGATTATGATCCATGACTGAAGATATCAATCCTATATTTACTTCTTGTTGTGATATACTTCAATTATGTGGTTGAGTGGAAGTGAGAACAGGAGGTGCATTATGTTTGGTGTCTCTCATTGTAGTTGTGTATCATTTTGGAATTTCACATTGTTATGAGGGAGAAACCACTTCATATTCATCAACAATTTTCTATTTTTATAACAAGAGATGTGTTATGTCTAGACTCTATAGAATCTATTGTATCTGACTTGGAATAAGCTCCATAAAATATCACATCTCTACTTATATATATTTACTTGGTGATAGGATCTATCAAGCGATACCATTTGGATTCATAAACATACCCAAAAAATATACATGGTAAGGATTTCCCATCTAGCTTAGTCCTTTCTTCTTTGGAATATGCATATATGCTTTATTTCTAAATATTCTTAGATGATCTATGGATGGTTTCCTTTCAGACTAGGTTTCTTTAGTTGTAATGCCTTGGAGTGATTTTGTGGGAACTCTATTGAGGAGATACACTATAATGGATATAACTTAAACCCAATATTTTTGAGATTAGATCCAATGAACAAGTAATGAACCATTTCTATGATGACAAAATTCCTCCTTTCAACAACCCCATTATGCTATGGAGTATAAGCTATAGTAAGTTATCTCTTTATCCCATTATTCATAATAAACCTTGAGAATTATTTGGAGTTATATTCCCCTCATTAATATAAGATAAGTGTCTTATTGGAACATCCTAAATCTTCTTGAACATGTTGCTCAAACTACTAAAAATACAAGAATGAATTAGAGTTTAACTGTAAAAATGACATCCACATTTTCTTGGAGTAGTCATCAACAAATAATTGAAAGTATATGTTTTCATAAAAAATATTTGGCATGGGTCTACACAAATTAGTATGAATAAACTCCAATAGTGCTTTAGCTTTAGAAGTGCTCAATTCAAATGGGACTCAATGTTGTTTTCTACTAAACAACCTAAGTAAACTGGAATTGAATGTGATAGGTTAGGTAGAACTACCACCATTTGATTCTTACTTAATTGAAATAGTTATCTTGAATTGAGATACCCATATTTCTTGTGCCACAATAAAGTTACTTTTTTATTGCTATGACCAATGTAGCATGAGAGGAAGATAGGGCATTAAGGGTAAATAAACCATGCTTGTATAAACAACATGCCACATGTTTACCTTTTTTGGAAATAAATCATTTATTTTTCCCATAAACAACTTAAAACTTGACCATTAGGTTTTAATCCAAGATTTGTGAAATAAATAACAAGTTGTTGCAATTATAGGTACATAGAATACTTTTTCCATTTGACATTCACCATTTGGTGGAGTAAGGAAAACATTACCAACAACTATAACTTGATAGGTTTTCTCATCAATGATAATCATTGGTTTCCCTTCTATTGCCTCAAAAAAGTTAAATCTTTCTTCATCCTAGTCATGTGCTTACTCGCACCTAAATCAATGTACCAAACTGCTTCTTTCTATTTGGGTTTACCATTTGTCACAAGCACCTTGTGTGCATGCTCTAAATCTGAATCAGAATCTTCTACAACATGTCCCTTTGGTTGCTATTAGTTGGGACATGGATGTTTCTATTGTTTGCAAACTTTGTCACTTTGGGTTGCTAAATTATACCAACAATGTTTGATATCATGTACTTCTCACTCATAGATAGATGTGAAAATTTCTCTTTTGTTGTCGAGGTTTATTTTGTAAGGAGGAGGATGAATATGAACCCTTTGAGAAATAACTCTTTGATGAAAATCCCTTCTATAACTTATTATTTCTAAATTTCTAACTAAGGAGTGCACTATTTGATATTGTTGGTTGCTTCTTCTTGTTGGAGCAAATTAATAAACTCCTCAAGGGAAACCTACCTATTGGAAACATGTAGGGATGTTATGAGCATTTGAATGAATTTGGTAAAGTTTGAAGTACAATTGAGATGAAGAACTTCTATTCAATGTTTCACCCTTGACATTCAATTGTGCCTTCAAATTAGCAACCCTACATAAAAATCCCTCAATACTATCTCAATTTTGTACTTTCAAAGTGTGAAGTTGTAATTGAAGGTGAAGAATAGTTGCTTGATTCTTCCCTTCATAAATAGTTGTAAGTTTATCCCATGCTTCTTTGAAACTCTGTGTTTCATAAATATGAGGTTGAATCTCATCAGTTGTGGAAAATGTGATGATTATGGGGCTCTACATCAACAACATCATATTTTTGTTGATCATGAAATTCTTTAGATCACATTACTCTACTAGTTGCAATGTCCCATAGATTTTTAACCTACAAGATGGTGTGTATATCTATCTTCCATGACATATAATTTGGATCTCTCAAGAGCTAAGTATCTATGAGATATATTTTTGGCATAGACATTATGAGGGTTCCTTATCTCTCCAAATGCTCCCTCTTTCTATATACTGTCAATCTGATATATTGAACCTTTCAATATACCATCCATACCTATTAATATGTGGAAGATGTTATTCCTCTTGACATACATGGTCATACATGAGAGAGACCTTAAGGTACATGAAAGTGAAAAATACATGGTGCATATGAAGTACTAAAATGGATATAGTCTATCTTTGACACTTGCTTTAAAAGACCTTCACATATGTAGGGAGTAACTTCCCTTACATACTTGGAGGATCTTGATTTTGAGATTTTTATTGAGCAACAAAAATGAATAAGATTAATCATAGAGTGAAAAAATTATATGGGCTTTCCTTATTTCTCCCTGACAATTGATAGGGATAGATCCCATACATCATTGTGGCAAATATGTTAGGCATTAAATATAGTAGCTCAAGCATGATAGCATTACATGTAAATATGAGATAGAGGTATCATAGATACTAAAGCTGCTTTGTATAAGTTGCACAATTTTAAGGTTTATAAAAATTTAGGCTCTTTTCAAAAGCATTAAATATTTTTGTAAAAGAGAAGTTAATGCATGCAATCAAGACTACAATTTTAAGGTGTTGGAATCCATCGAAAATGCACCTTTTTATAATGTAAATTTGTACTTTTTTTGTGAATGTTTACAAAATAAGCTAATGAGTTGAGTTTGCAAAATATACCTTAAGCATAAAATAAAAAAATAATTTAATTAATCACTTAAATAATTAATTAAATAAATAAACTAATTAATTAATTAAAAATAAATAATTAACCAATTAATTAATTTATAAATAAAATTAATTAACTAATTTAATAAAATAAATATGCTTAAGATCTTACCACTTTTTGCCAAGTCTCTCTAAAGTGTCCTTATGGATATCTCTATCATTCACAATTATTTCTCTTCAATGCCACCTCATGGGGTTTTTGGCAATTTCTTGTGGGGAGATCCTAGCTTTAAACAAGCCATAAGGCCAAACTAGGATGCATGTGGGATAAAAGGTATGAAAAATTTTCTCCTCCCATGCATCGTGATTAGTCATAGCTTCATCACGGGTCTCCACCTTAGCTTTGTTGAATCTCCATCATGGTAGCTCCTCCAACATGGCATCGACTCAACTTGTGGCTCCACAAAGTGGCCGAATTTGCATGACACCTATGTTCCAATGCCATGTAGTCTCCATTGTGTCTACAATGGCTACATCATTAGAATCCTTTAGGGAAGGTTCAATGAGAGGGCATGTGAGTTATAACATGGCATGTAGGAAGGAACAACAATATAGATACAACAAAGAGGAGTTGTCAAAATTTGATCTTGCCACTAAGGCCATCAAGGAAGGCAACTAGACCTACACTCCCACATCCATCATGGTGAAGGGCCTATGCTCTCAACATAATTCAACTCCTCATCTCAACTGGACTATTTTATCCAATTACATTATCGATCATTGATCAAAGTTGACCTTCAATCCCTTGATATCTCTATCCAAGGTAATTATGAGATAATATTACAATTGTCTACCACATTGCTCCTTCAATCCCTTGATGCTTTCAAAAAACCTGACCTTATCATCACCAAGCTTAGGGTATTTGAAGTCAAGCCACCTAGGAGAAAATCCTGATGTTGAAACACCACCCAATCCAAATAGTGTGATCAAATCAACAAGGCAACCACCATTACAAGATTTTATTGGCCTAGTATTTCACCTCATCATCATCCCAATGCAAAGCCATCCAAAACAATGAGATTTATTATATATACTTAAACAACATATCTATATTAATGAGAATACAATATCATGACCTTCAATCTTCTTTGATACCAATGTTGGAGAGAAAATCAAAATTTTAATTCGATATTCAAACTTTTATATACAAGATGATTGGCTAAGATTAGCCAGTAACCACAAACTATGAATAGTTTTTAATTTGATTTCATATCAATTTACATGTCTAACTAAAGCTTATGATATTCTGTATTATCTAGGTCACTAACTTAAGCTCTAACTTATCTTCTAGAGTATCTATGTGAGTATATAGAACTTATGAAAATATTATAATAATTTAATTATCCTAACATGGATGAGATATTTCTTCTCTGATATAAATGTAGATATAGTTGTGCAATAACTTGTTTTAAATCCCTTTAAATATAAAATTCAATGCTTCAAAAGACACTATAATTTGAGATCGTATGAAGATGTTATAACCAAAAACAAATGTACAAGTCATAAAATCTCTTTGGCCTTCTTTCTTCATTTTTTTAATATAAATTATTGATCAACTAATATATATGTGCTCCTATTTATTTCCTTCTCCTTTTATTTTTATTTTTAAATAAAATAAAAAATAATCCATTTTATTATAATTGTATAATTTTATTTGCACAAATTGATTCTCTTTCGACTACAGTCTGTATTCTTTTAGAGTAAAGGCTTCTCTTGATGGTCATCTCAAACAACTCCGTGTCAACTAAAGAAGTATGTACCTCCATTATTCTTGATTTCTTTTGCTTGAAAGAGATTCTACCATAATTTTAATAGACAAGGGCAGTCCTCCACAATGACATTCAATTTCATGGGCTAAGTGTAGGAAGTGTGATAAAGGAACAATCTCGTTACACTCTTTGAAAGCATGAATACAAAATAGTTTCCAACTATTTATTTTATTCAACATTTCAAATTTCAATACATGATTGCCACTCATACTTAAGGTGGAAGCAACATTATGAGTTGTAATTATAATTTTGGACATATTTTTATGTATGGGAATCCCAAGTAGTTTCACCATATTACACACATTGTCCACATCATCACCACCATGGATCCACATGTCATATAGAACCACAAAAACTCTTTTCCTTATAAATATGGATATATAATGGATGCAACCTCCTCTTTGAATATATCAACCAAATCATGGCCTATTCCTCAACCTATCAAGTAATGCACTTCCCTCACAATTTTTTTGGGAGACTAGTAACCAAATCAAGTAATCTAAATTATCGTAAACTTTCCTGTGATTAAATGCACATTAAACCAACAATATTTGTTATACCCCCATGCCCACCATGGCAATAATTCTAAAATCATTGTCCTTTATTAACCTATTCTTGAGGGTACATAGGTTCTCCCCCACACCTATAATCTAAGAATAAGTAGGCAAAGTGGACATTGACCTTGTCCATATGCTCTCCTTTCTTTCTAAAGAAGAAAGTTAATGTCAACTACTAGTGTTGGAACTACCATTAAGCAAATGCCAACTGCCACCCACATTCACTTATGCACAATATTCAAATAACTAACCTACTCATGAATTTCCTTGATTATCTTTAGTTTCTCTTATCCTTTGGCCCATACAAAATATGAAAAAAAAATCTCTAAATTTATAAGGCTCATATTCCTCAAATATATCTTTAGTGTTGCATAGAATCTCTTCCATGCAGCTAAATTGACCATACAATCCATAGTAAAGCTTCCACAAATTTAACAACTCCATTGAATTCTTTAAAGTTTTTTGAGAGTGTAAGAGGCGATTATTGCTACAACACTCAATCAAATGGAAGCCTTGAGAAAAAGACTATAATATAAAATTTTCACCATGGAGCAGGGTGGGAGGATGTCCTCATCATCTCTTTAATGGATCATCCTATTCTAATACCACTAATGATAGCAACACTTTAACCGTTTCGTATTGATGAAGTCACGTTTAAATACAATTTAATTGTTCTATATAGAGCACCCATACTAACCACACAATTTCTATAATTGGTAGAAATCATAATGAACTAATAGATCTCACGTGGTTCATGTGTGAGTGGTTCTAACCATTCAACTACTTTTGATCATATGTAATAAATTTTAACACCAAAAATATTGTAAATATTATCATGAGGTTTTGATAGAGTAGTCCATATTTGAATGTTACATAGAGTCTCTTCCATGCAACTAAATTGACCATAGAATCCAAATTAAAGCTTCCACAAATTGAACAACTCCATTTAATTCTTTAAATTTTTTTGAGAGTGCAAGAGGTGATTGTTTCTACAACACTCAATCAAATGGAAGTCTTGATAAAAAAGACAAAACGGTATAAATTTTTCACCACAGAGCAAGGTGGAAGGATGTGTTCATCATCCCTTTAATACCATTGATGATAGGAATGCTTATCCGTTTCTTATTGACTAAGTCACATTCAAATACAATTTAAATTGTTCTATATAGAGCACCCATACTAACCACATGATTTCCACAATCATAGTAAACTAATAGATCTCACATAATTCATGCATAAGTGGTTTTATGCATTCAACTACTTTTGATCATAAGTAAAATTCTAACACCAAAATTAATTGTAAAGATCATGAGGTTTTGATAGAGTAGTTGTTGTGAAGAGGTCAAGGATTTGAGTCCTCTAGACAATGTCCCTAGTGCTCTCACATATATGAATATTCGTAATAAAGAGGATAAGCATTTGAGTCTCTCCCACACTTATAATATCCCTAGAATTTAAAGTGATCAATAGTTTCAATCTTTTAAACAAAAAACAATATCCTTGATGGTCTCTTGTCCCATTATGTCTCCATTTATATGAGTAACATCAAAAAAATAATAATAAAATATAAAAAAAATTATAAATAATTAAATACAAAATCTTTCCAAACCCAATGATTGATGTACTTAGAATGTTTTAAGTATTTTTAATTGAAGATAGCAAAAGAAAACAACATGTATATACGTACACACCATGCATGCATTTCCTATTTACATCTAAATATCCCCCAAAAAAATAAAAGATGTTTTCACTCTAATCTAATAGAGCACACAGCCTGCACCCCCCGTCAGTCACGAAAAGTGACGGTGGTAACGGATTAGGATGACAGCAGTCAAAATTAGAATCTAATGTTATTAATTTACCTGTTTAATCAGTAGATATTACTAAACCTTTGCCTGTGGACTACGAAGAAATATATATTTACTTTAAAAATCACTGGGTTAATATATATATATTAAATGATTTAACACGCACATATGTAAGCCAATGAGAACTCTCAGGATGTTATTTTATTAAAGTTCAGAAAAAAGCCATGTGAAAAACTACAACCGTTTTCATCTTTTCCCGAAAAGAAATGCTCTGTTATTCAACCAAATGTTGCACTGGACAGTAGGTCTGTGTAAATATTTATAGAGAAAAAAGCAAAACAATCTGAGATAACTGAAGAGGTAATACGAACAATCACTCACACAGAATTGATTCTGAATAAATTAGCTCTTACAATTCTGTGCATAACTGCAACAAACTTCAATGGGAAAAGGTGGAGGTGAATAGGAGTGACAACCCTTTAAAATTATAAAAAGGAAATAGAAACCACTTATCTATTTTATCCACACATTCAGCTTGACACTCATTTGAATATATTCCAATGAAAAATTTGAACACTGCGTATTCGAATGCACTGTAAAGCTTCGTCCAGCCCCGATTCCGCAGACTCGCACGGCGTCTTATCTTTGACGTTTCTGGCCTTTTTCATGCTTCCGTGTTCCCCGTACAAGTACCACAGGAATCCCCAGAGAGACAACGCAAGCGCCATGCCCTTCTCCCCGCTAAAGTTTTCGTAATATAGGACCACACCTAGCACCTCCGTTACGGTAATACAGACGGCGACGAGGATACCACTCAACAGAGAAGTGGACAAGGAGATGACGCCAAAGACGCCTATGAGAATAATCACGTTGACATCCTAGGATGGCCCATAGAGCTTCTTCTCCTCGCTATTCTTCCTAGGTATTTGGGTAAAGCTTTCTCAAAGGCAACATTAGGAGGAAAAATTAAATATATTTAGCTTGGAATAAATTAGCTTACATCTCCAATAATAATATTTAGGTCAATGAAATCATGGAAGTTAAATTAATTTTATTAAGACAAGGAAATTAGATAACTGGTTAACACATAAAATTTAAAAATTAAAAAAAATTTAAAAAAAAAAAAAAAAAACTACAAACAAAAACTAGAAATATTGTCTTGCTAGTTAAAAATTTTAAGTTACTAATAATGGAGAGAAGAATGAATGGAATCAATGCCCATATAGGTAGGGCAAACCCTTAAATAAGAAATGTAACTAGTATTGAGCTAGTCTTTTGAATTCTTGGATTATGGCAACATAGTAGGGGATGGGCCCTTCCTTTGGTTGATCTAAATAAGTTTTAAGGAAACTTCAAAACTATTGTTGATATATAGATTGGGGTGTTTCCTCCTATGTTAGCATGTGATGAAGACTACTACAAAGGCTATTCACTAGGTTCCAATCCTCATGACCTAATTGTAGATGGTTTGGATGTTAGCAAACCCCATAACCCCCTTACTTTAAGACAAAGAAAGTTTTATTTTTGGAGCTTGTTGTAGAAATATGGAAATACAACAAGAATCAATTATAGAAATATTTTTATATTGATTTAAGGGACTAGCTATGCCAAACATAGGATAGGTAGGGTGATTTCAAAGACCAAATGCTGATTTAAGGAACTTATGTAGGTATAGCCTTTGAATTTGACAAAAAAAATAAAGATTTTTTTTTGAAAATTATGTAAAGAAAATTTTAGATTTTTCTTTTATAAATGGAATAGGGTATGCAAAAAAAAATATTGAGGCAACTACATTGTAAAATATTAAGGATAAAAGTAGCATTCTTTTATTTTGTTACAATTTTTTTATCTCTTTGTAGAAGAAAAATATTAAATCTAGATAAAAGAGGTATTGAGGAAGATGATGATCTTAGGAAGGCAATAATTAATTATTTCAAATATATTGTATCATAAGTTGGGCAAGAGAAGGATACTTAGGGTAAAATTCTACAAAATATTTAATCAATTATCACACAAGGATGTAAGAATGAGAAATATCTCTATGAAGGAGCTACAAAAAACCTTTTTCTTTTGTTTACCCTTGTAAGGCACCTAGAGTTAATAGATTTCTTTCATTTTTCTCTCAAATAATTTGAGATTTGTTGAAGATAAATAAATTAGTTGCAGTTGAAGAGGGCAAGAAAAGAAGACTATAATAAGTGAGACTAAGGCAAGATTTATTGCATTGGTTCATAAATAAGGTAACACAAAATATTTTATACAATTTCAAAAATTATGGAGAATATATTGAAAATCATTCTAGATTATGTTATCTCATAGGAACAAGGTGGTTTTATTAGTGGTCAACAAGTCTTTGATGGTGTAATCATTACACAAAAGGTCATTCATTCTCTTCATTTCATAGAAAATCGTATATGCTTGTAAAAATAGACATTAAAAAAATATATATTAGGGCTTGCTATATACTCTTCACGAAAACATTTACACAACATTGAGCCTCTATATATATTTTAGAGAAGAAAAAATGTTCTTGGTTCCCATTCAATCATTCACACAGCAACTTGTCGTTGCTTAAATCATCACAACATGTAGCAATAGTAATTCAAGAAGAATTAATTTGGTTTTAGTTTTCAACCAACCATACTTATAGCCATTCACCAACACATGCAGTAAATATTCAAGAGCACATGCATTACAAACATCACACAAATTGATTGATTTTTCCTTATTGCATATCTTGAATTCTTAATTCAAACATAGCTGAATTTTTCCATTAAATTTTCTTTTAAATTTTATTATCAAGAGCACTTACTATTTTTTCCTCGCCTCCCACTCTTTTTCTTTTCTTCCTGTACTCTATTCCCTTCTCCTTTTTTTCGTGGTTCACTTCACCTTTCGCTGGAAACCATACCTCACCACCACCCTCTTTCTCCTCTTCTATCCACCATCTAGGTGATGGTTTTTTTCCCCACCATCCTTCGTACGTAAAAACCGGTGGTAGTTTATAGCTTGTCTAATCTAAAACATTGTCAGGTGGTCTCCACTACTCCATTTTTTAACAACCATCTTAACCTTTGTAGATATGCCGATAAGTCCTTGATTGTCTTTTGCAAAGAATGCCCAAGCAATTTTCTTTGATATTTGAATTATTATGATATTCATTTCATTTCTTTTTTATATTTATTTTAATATTTATTTTAATATAACATTTGCTTAAAATCCTATATTACCTTACCTCCAAAGCATCCATAGAACAAATATTATTATTTATTTTTATATATTTATATATATATATATTGTTGTTTATGCTATTAGTTGTATTTTAATATATATATATATATATATATATATATATATATATATATATATATATATATATATATATATATATATAAAATTAAATTTTAAATAAATTCATTCCTTAAAAGAACACACATATTTTTCCTTTAAACCTCAAAATACTTTTAATCCTATTCCATTTGTTTCATTAATTTTAAACTATGCCTTTTATGCATTAAGCATTTTCATTGCCATTCATCATCACAATTTCACAAAAAATCAGACATCAAACACTCCTATAAATGCAACTACATGATATGCATACTACATGGACCGTTGGCGAATGCATTACCCATAGGGTTCCTTGCCCCTATCAACTAGCAAATACACCACCGCTCATCATCTCCCTTGACTTACCTTACATCAGAATAATCCTTTTTCCCTGTTGAGGAGACCACTTTCCTTTACATTGTCTTTCCAGTAACGAAACCTATCTCCTGCAACCATAGATACATTAGCAGTATCTTATCCTTGCAAAAATTAGGCGTATAGGAGAATAGAGTTTTGGAGGGTTGTTACATACTCCCCCCTAAGATTAAACATAGTCCCTATGTTTGCATTCACCATTATAAACATAAATAAAGAAGAAATTAATGCCATGTGAAAGCACGAGGATACGGAAACAAAAAGGAATATGCCAAGTACGATGCGTCTAAAACCAAACTTAACGCTAAAAGCCTATGTATTGAAAAATGCATAAAAGGAAAGAACATGAGCGAATCGACACAAGATAAAAGCAATATGGAATAGGGTCCTCTTTATTGATATGCTTTCAAAGTCGTGTTACAATACGTCTCCTTCCTTTTTAGGGGATAGGAGCGTCAAATATGTTTCTCATCACATCCATGGATAGCAATCCTTCTTCCGCGTGCCCACATGTAAGATGGGCGGACCAAAACATCACCGCCGCTTGTGTATATGATTTTTGACTCCTTCCTGCTCCTCTGATGTCGGAAACCTGCGTTCAAAGAAATAGAAAATATTAGTAGCACCTGCAGATAGAATAAAACATGTATTTCCCAAGGCCTACTGTTAGTATATGCATGAAAATATTAAAACGATAACCAAATGACCTCAGATCGACCTAAAAATTTAACAGAAGCATAAATATGTTACCAGGAGGCCACTGCAAAAGGAACAGTCTAGAAATTCCTCACAGATTTGTATTCGCTCCAGGGTGGGACGAATAGACCTGCAATAACTTGTCAGAAAGCACCCTCTTCAATGTCCTATCCAGAAAGCTCCAAATGACCTACAAAGTTGGGGTTAGCTAATTGGGGGTGTTTTGGGAAGACCCAGAAGGTCAGATTTCTCCAATTTGGCCTCTATCACCCAGATTTTTCTGGTGCCATCTGCAAGTTAGTAAAGGCGAGAAATGATAAAAACCTGGTCAAAATTGCTCAGAATGAAGTGAAATTTAAACTACAGCCTATTTAATAGACCTAGAATAAGATGCAAAAGAAAAATCAGAGAAATCTATCACAGATTTCTAATCACTCCGGGGTGGGGCGATTAGGGCTGTGACAGCTTTGGGGGCGCCCGGGGGCAGAACGCCCACCGTTTGGGACTCTGTTTCGGCACCAATCCACTTGGGATGGGTCCAAAACTTCTTATGGGGTGTTGTCGACAAATTTTGTGGAATATTGTGGCCAAAAATTGGGTTTTGGGTCCGGATTCGTGCTTCCAATAATCACCCAATAACCTCCCTTTCGAATGAGAGATTAAGGATGTGAAAGGCACAAATCGCAAGTAGGTATGTAAATTGGCAGCACTTCATTGCTCAAATGCTCCTTCTCTGTATATCTTTTGGGTGAGAAAACTCACCAATTTATAGACCTAGGGTCTCTCTGTTTGAATTGCGCATGCGAGGGCGCCACTTGAGTTGTTTGTCCTATTTTGAGAGAAAAGATAATTCCCTGATTTAGAATCTCCTTGCATGAGGTCTCTAAAATAAAGACATGCATGACTGAAGTCTCTCTCCTTGATTTGAAGCCATTCCTCGCAATTGCATGGCCTGAAGCTTCAGTTAACTGGCGGACTTGTCGAGGTTTGAATTTTTCCCAGTCAAACTTGCTATTCGCCTCACCCCGGGGCGAATGCTGATATTCGTCCCTGGGTGGGACGAATGCCAGTTTGTATTCGTCCCTGGGTGGGACGAGTAGAGAGCAAGGTGCCAAAAAGGTGCCAAATTGACCTCTGACCTCCAAAACTGCTTTTGGGAGTGGTTAGGACCACTGTTTAACCTCTAGGGGCTGCCCTAGGGGCTGTGTGTGTCAATGCGATCAGCGCTTGTTGTCACATAATCGGATTGGTGCTGTTTTGGTGTCTACAGATGCCCCTTTTTGGGAAGCGCTATGCAAGGCGCAACGTTGAGCAAAAATAGATAACCAAAGCACTAATGATTAGGGTTTCTCAGTAACCTAACCAACTCTTGATGCCCCAAGTATGGAAAGGGCACGCATTCTTGAATCCTTGCTTCTGACGAGCTAAGGAACTTAATTCAAGTGTTAACCTTTTTCGGTGAGGTGTTACTTGAGCTTGGACATTGATCAGTCATGAATAGGCAAAGGGCGCAACCTTTTGTCTGTGGGAACCTTGAGTTCATGATTCACGAATGCCAAGTGTTTGATCAGCTTGTGATTATTGCTTGTTTGCTGCCCCAAGCAGGGGCATGATTGTCTTTGTCAATGATCCTTTGAATGCGTGTCATTTCCTTGATTGGGTATGTTTTTGTTGATTGGTGACTAAGTGTGACTACCCCCTCAAGCGACGAATCGATGAGGGAATGACCGACATGAGAAAAGCGATGAGTCACTTGACCCAAGATGACTTAGGTAAGGGTGCCTTCAGTTGTTTACCATTGAATGCGAAAGCAGTTTCTGAACATTCTGACCTATTTTTGGTGGGTGTGAACCCTTTTTGTGATGCATTTTGGAGCTGAAATTGTCAAAAATTCATCCTCCCGTGGAGCGGTCCGGCTATGGTAGCCTTCTTAGGGAGTAGGATAGGGACAATTTGTAACCCCAACGTCTATTTTGGATGCCAAGAATGTCAGGCGCAAAGGCGCCTTCGTTCGGCAATGTTATTGCTATTTTTGGTTGGGTTTTGACCCTTTTGGTGACGTCGTTTGGGGATGAAATTCTCAAAAATCCGTCTTCCCGTGGAGCGGTCCGGCTATGGTAGCCTTCTTAGGGAATAGGATAGTGAGGATTTGTGACCCCGACATCTATTTTGCATGCCCGGAATGTCAAGTGCAAAAGCACTCTTATTGGACACTTTTATTGCTTGTTTTGGTGCATTTTGTGCAGTTTTTGTTGTTTTTGAAATTTTTGCTCTGTATTCATCCCTGGGTGGGATGAATTCCTATTTAGTATTCATCCCAGGGAGGGACGAGTGCTAACTAGAGTGCTCATCCCAAGGGGGAACGAGTACAGGCTCAAAAAGCCTATTTAAAGGCCAAAACTGAGTTTTGGGCTCATTTGCATTTGTTTTTCTTGGCGATTTGGAGCTCTAAGGAGGAGGAGGTCAATTCTGCGAAGCGAAGCACTGCCAAACTTTTCCTGTGACCATGAGTTCATGCACCGGATCATCCAGCGGTGGAGCCGAAGCGAGACCAGTGAGTGCCCTTCCTCTTTATTTTTTTGTGTTGCAATTTGAAAACCGCAATTTGCTTATTTCTTGTTCTTTTGTTTATTTTGTTTTTTAAAGTTAAAAATGAAACCCTAGTCTATCAAAATTAACACTTAGTTTAAAACTTAGTATAACCCTAGTTAAACAAAGATCAAAAGTTAGTTTAAAACTGAGCTAAAAAACTTAGTTTAGAACATAACTTAAAAACTTCGCTAACCCGAATTGAACAAAGATCAAAACTTAGGTTAGAAACGTAGGGTAAAACTGAGCGTAAAAACGTAGCTTTAACCCTAGTTATTTGTTGTGGTTTGTGTTTTTGTGTTTTTAATTTATCAGTTTAGAGTTAAAAACCCTAGGTCTGAACAATTATTTTTTTTAATTTTTTGTTTTTAATTTATCAGTTAGAGTTAAAAACCCTAGAACTGACAAATTATTTTTGAATGTTTTTGTTTGTTTTTTAATTTATCAGTTAGAGTTAAAAACCCTAGAACTGACAAATTAGTTTTTGAATTTTTTTGTTTGTTTTTTAATTTATCAGTTAGAGTTAAAACCCTAGAACTGACAAATTATTTTTTTAATTTTTTTGTTTGTTTTTAATTTATAAAAAACCAATTTAGAGTTAAAAACCCTAGAACTAAAAATTATTTTTTTGAATTTTGTTATGTTTTTGGCTGTACATTTTGATGCATTGTTGTATATTCATGTTATTGTTGTACAATTTTTCATTGTTTTAATGTTTTTATGTTGTTTTCTTTTGCAGGTTGTGAAGAGCCGGTACCGTGTGCCCATGGTTTTCACTGAAGCGCATGCGGCACTGACTTTGGCTGACTGGGATTGGCTTGACGCCCTTGGGCTCAAGCAGGTGACTCGGTTGGAGCTGGTGGTTGGGGATCGAGCCTATCTGATGGCCCTGATCAACCTGTGGGATCCTCGGACCAACACCTTCCATCTCCCAATAGGGGAGATGACGGTGACCTTGGAGGATGTCTATCGGATTCTTCGGATTCCAATAGATGGACTGTCGATCCGGACGATGTCGTGGGATCAGAGGACAATAGTGCTGATACGCTATTTTGGGCATGGAGAGGAGATGGGGGTGGATAGCCCAGTGGAGAGGGCAGAGGGTGACTGCCAGATTGGTGGCATATTGGTTCGATGGTGGCTAGAGAGGGGTGTGTTGGGAGTGAGGCACGCATTACTTATGGGCCTCATTTCCAACATGCTTCTCCCTAACTCTTCGGGCGTGAGGTTCCCATGGAACCTGCTAGAGGTGGTGTTTCGGTTGGTGGAGTGTCCTACGGATGCACCGATGATCATGAGATGGGGACAGACTCTACTGGCATAGCTCTATGATGAGTTGTACGAGGTCCGCTGTCGGAGGCGAAAGGGGATTAGTTGTAGCTACTTGTTGCAGTGTTGGGCTTGGTAGCACATAGCAGTGGAGAGGCCGATGGGGCTGCCCTGGATGACTCGGGCAGAGATGGTAGACCGAGAGATTGGTTACGGGGCATTATGGTGGAGGTCGGAGGAGCAAGGACAGAGTCGATGATGGGCAGGTGTCGTAGGGCACTATGTCGATGCCTTCGCTCGGCTTACTCCAGGGGAGGTGTTCTGGTGCCCCTACTAAGACTATCCGGACTGGCCTGAGGCTGGAGAGTGGCTCCGACAGGTATGAAGGGGGCGATGGCTGATTGGGCATCATGGGACTGAGCAAGAGTTCTTCCCATATGGTCGGGTTACATGATAGTTCGGGGTGCACCAGGGGTTGCCTGGTGAGCCCGTGGTCTATCGATGCCGGGGAGACGAGAGGACTCTAGCTTGGCCAATCATTGCGCCACTAGGTGAGGATGCAGATACAATGATTGACATCCCAGACATGGATGACATCGGGACTACCATCGAGTATGAGCAGTGGTGGACTTTATGATGATGGCGAGGTGAGGGGCCTCTAGGGGGTGCAAGAGGCACCAGGAGAGGGTTTGGGAGTTTCGCTGGATGATGCAGACATGGTGGAGGTTGAGGATGTTGGAGGGGAGTTTGGGGTGTCAGATCAGCTAGAGATGCAGGACGTCCCGGAGCAGTGGGAGCCAAAGCAACCTACCTTTCTAGAGATGTCGATGCCTCAAGCAGGTTTAGAGGATGTGGAGGCAAGGCATTGCGCTGAGATAGCACGATTGGAGGACCTACTACGGAGATGAGATGAGGAGCTAGGAGAGGCTTTGCAGGAGAGGGATCTCCTACGGACTCAGCTGGTGGAGTGGGAGAATGCATTTGCTACATACCACCGGGGGGATGGGGACACCAATGCTGCACGGGAGAGGGATCTCCTACGGGTGCAACTGGCAGAGAAGGAGAAGACATTGGTGCAGTGCAATGATGCAGTAGCTTATTACCATCGATGGGAGGTAGAGTGGTTTCGACATCGGATGGATATGGAGGGAGAGATTATCCACCTCGGTGGGTGGTTACCTGAGCCCCCTAGAGGTGGCTCTTCACGTCGGATGAGAGACAGCGATACTGAGTAGTCAACATCATCTCATCGTAGGTGGCTAGATGAGGGGGGCACTAGTGGGCATGATGCAGGGGAGCAGTAGTCACCTTGAGAGGTCCCATAGGACCCACACCATGGGGGGTAGTTCTCGTCGCACCGATCCTACGTGATCATGGTGGCCGATGCCCTAGGCTTAGGGGTTTTTGAGCTTTTGGCTTTTTTGCGAGGTCAGAGGACCGGTTCATTGTAGCCTACGGGCATTTTTGATGATATATATACAGATGACTCTTTTTTTGTGTTTATGCACTTTTCATGGTTTGTTTTTATGTACATGTATTTACATTGATGTATGCATATGCTATTATGAATGCGATGTTTCTAATTTATATGATGTATGCATATGGAATGAATGAAATGAGTTGTTGATAACTTGTCGATGGCACCATAGACTGTACAAGATTTACTGGCTTGCTGTACTTATGGGATGACTTTGTGGAATGACTTTGCATGTGAAAACTTTGTTGTTTGTATTTTGCATATTTTTTGATGGTGATGTACGGAATGAAATGTACCAGTTGTTTTTAAAATGTAGTTAAGCTTTTCTGAGATTCAGATATTTTAACTAACTAGCCAAGACTGTACATTTATCTCGCAAGACTTTTGAACAAGGTATAAATCCGACTTGAATTTAACCAAGTTATTTCACATCCCTGTGTGTGCAATTGAGTTCATTTATGTGGTATTTGTCAGGATACCGCCAGTGCCAGATAGGCTATCAACCAAACCTGTACTGAGGATCACCTAATTAGCTCCACTAACTCCATTGTTGTATTTAGTAAGATTAATCCATGAGACAATCTAAGGTACCATAAGCTAGCTCATCCACATGCAAACATTGGTCTGCGCACATGCAAAGCTAATGTGATAGACATATCATCATGCGGTTAGGATACCGCCATTGCCAGGTAGGCTATCCACCAAACCCGTAATGAGGATCACCTAGATGGTTTTCGAATGCTGAGAATTCTAGGGATTCAAGTTCAGGTTGTGTATTTGCTCAATGGTTTAGGATACTTGCTCGTATACATAGTGATGAAAATCACTATTTATTTTTCTCTTTGTGTTTTTCTTTTTGAGCAAGGATTTTGAATAGTGGTGATAACCACTGTTATTTGATTTTGGATTTTGAGCTTTGTAAGGTTGAGCTTGTAAGTTTGTGGCTTATGAATGGCATTGATCCTGTTGGCCTTGGGGATGACTACCCATCCTGTTCAGGGACGTGTAGTACGAATCCTTACGACTTTGGGAACCAAAGGGGATGATGGAGATTATGAAGTAAGGGCATTGATCTTTTAGGCCTTGGGGATGACTACCCATCCTGTTCAGGGACGTGTAGTATGAATCCTTACAACTTTGAGACCAAAGGTGAGTGTGATGATGGCTTGTGGGAATTTTTTTTTGAATGGCATCGATCCTTTGAGGTCTTGGGGATGACTACCCATCCTTGGCAAGGACGTGTAGTACGAATCCTTACAACTTTGGGGACCAACGGTGATTGGGATTTTTGGTAGTGGTGAAAACCACTATTTATTAAGGGGAATTGATGGGGAAGAGCTCGTCCTTTTGTCAATTCTCAGCACTCTTGAACCATTCGCACAGGGGGATGAACAGGCTAATCTTTCACCTATGGTACCCTAGACTGCTTTGTAGGTTTCTCTTGCATTCACACAACTTAGGAATTATTTTATGTGTTTTAACTTGTGTAGGGATGTTACGTAACGAGGCGTGATCCAAGTAAAACTTTCCCTTGTAAAATCTATTTAACTTTGTACAGTTTTTGGCTAGAAATTTAAAGACAGCTGAATGACGAAAACCCTATATACATTAGGAGACAACTGACTATGCTAAAAATGGTGATGGTGTTATTCTGGATGTATGCGTTTATAAAATGGATTTGATGTGGAAAATGATGGAATTGCCAAGTAATGACAGTCTATGGTGCTTTTGACTTGTATGACCTAGCAAATATGCAATGTATGGATGTGATGCCTAATGCAACCTATATTTTTGTATTTTGATTTTTACGAGTATGCATGGAATTGAAATGCAATTTTTTTGTTATTTTTGATGATTTTATTGTTTTTGTTTGTTTTTTTGAATATTTATTTTGACCAAGCGGTTATGGTAACCCTTGGAGCTTTTGGTGTTTGACCAAAGGGTTTATGGATACCTTTGGAGCATTTTTGGGGTTGACCAAGCGATTGTGGGAATCCTTGGAGCTTTTGGTTTGACCAAAGGGTTTATGGATACCTTTGGGGCATTTTGGGGTTGACCAAGTGATTGTGAGAATCCTTGGAGCTTTTGGCTTGACCAAAGGGTTTATGGATACCTTTGGGGCATTTGGTTGGACTATGGCTCTCTAGATGTGGAATGGCCTCAAATGACTGATGTTCAAGGGTTCTAGTTCCTTGATTCCTTCAAGAGAGGTGAGCCGGTATGTTCCAGGTCCTATTCTACTATCAATCACATAAGGACCTAACCAGTTTGCCATGAACTTGTCCCTTAGATGGGATGACAAATTAGAATTCTGTTGGTTCTCTTTTAAGACCAAGTCACCAACCTAAAATTCCCTTAAGTGGACCTTCATGTTGTATGCTTTCTTAAGTCACTCTTGATAGATACGCAAATGCTCGAGAGCATTGACGCGTCGTTCATCGAGCAACGTCAGTTGGTCTAACCGGCCTATCATGCAGTGTCATCATCGATGAACTCTTGCATTGAAATGCGCAGGGAAGGGATTTCCAACTCAAGAGGCATGACTGCCTCGGAGCCATACACCAGCGAAAATGGAGTTGCCCCAGTGGGCGTCCGAATGCTAGTGCGATAAGCCCATAGGGCAAGCGGGATTTGAATGTGCCAATCCTTATGACTATCTACGATGGTCTTTTTGAGGATGGTGACTAGCATTTTGTTTGATGCTTCTGCTTGCCCATTTGCCTGCGGATAATAGGGTGTTGAAAAACTATGCTGAATTTTGTACTTTGTGGTCAAAGCACGCACATCTTTATTCTTGAATGACGTCCCATTATCCGAAAGGATCTTGGATGGAATACCAAAATGACATATGATGTTATGCAAAATAAACTCCGTAATGCGGGTTCCAGTCATAGAGGTTAGCGGAATTGCTTCCACCCACTTGGTGAAGTACTCTGTGGCCATTATGATGAACGTGTGATGACCGGACGATGTAGGGGAGATCTTTTCGATTAGATCGAAGCCCCACTACAAAAAATGCCAAGCCGATTGGATCGGTTGCAAGGCTTGAGAAGGTACGTGTGTCAAATTAGCATGGTGTTGACACTTCATGCACTTCTTTACATATGCGCAACAATCTCGCTCTAAATATGGCCAATAATAGCCCATGCGAAGAATGCGCTTTGCGATGGCCATACCGCTGAAGTGGCCACCACATGTACCATCGTGTGCTTGGGTGATCGCCCAAGCGGACTCTTGCTGGTCCAAGCAACGGAGGAGGATTCCTTCATAGCTCTGACGATACAAAATATCTCCTAACAAGACATGTTTTGCCACTTTCTATTTAAATGATCTTTTCATGGCTTGTGTCAATCCAAGTGGGAGGTTACCTAGCTTGAGGTAATCCCTTATGGGTGTGTACCAATCCTGCTGATCAGAAACCTCGATGGTATGAATGACCAATCCCTCTTGAAGTTCATCCCTAGCAAAAGTTGAGCGGGAAAGAACTTGTAAAAATAGCATTGTGTTGCTATTAAGAGGGGTCGGGGAGAACAAGGACCCCTAGTTGGCTCGAGTCAGACAATCATGGATTCGAGAGAACCTATCCTGAGATGGTTCAATCTGGATCAAGTGGATTCCTGGCGTTAGGTCAGAGCTTGCATGCTCCATCATGGATTGTGATAATGTTTTAACCTGAATGGTTGTCATCTCACCGAAAGGGTCTTGCGGGATTAGTGACCCCAAGGAGGCCATAGTATCCATAAAATGATTCGATGATCGAGGGAGTGCCTCGATGTCATACCATTCAAGTTGTGCCAGGAATTTGTCCACAAGGGCTTTGTAGGCCTAGAACTGGACATTTACATTGGAATATCCCCTTTACTTGATTGACAATTAACAACGAATCACCAAAGATGTTTAAACATTTAATGTTCATGGTGATTGTTGTCTGAAGACCTATGAGCAAGGCTTCATATTCTGCATTGTTGTTGGTGCACGGGAAGTCTAATTTAAATGACAGAGGCATTGGAGCCCCTTGTGGAGTGAAGAATACAATTCCCGTGCCACCTCCTTGCTCACATTTAGAACCATCAAAGAATAAGGTCATGTCAGCCTGTGACTCAGGCTCATCAGAATCTGGCGATTCTAAAACATGAAAAACCCCATCATCAGGTAGTTCTATGGTCAGAGGCTGATCGTCTTCAAGAGGAGCCTCTGCCAGTTGATCGATGATGACTTGACCTTTTATGGATTTCTGTCCAATGAATTCTATGTCAAACTCCATCAACAACATGATCCATTTCATCATGCGGCTACTATGATAAGTATGACTCATCATGTATCACAATGGATTCTCCTTAGACACAACATACATCGTATTGTTGAGCATGTAGTGGCATAGCTTTTTGGTAGCAAACACCACTGCCAAGAAGAGCTTCTCAACGTATGCATAGTTAAGTTCATAACTGACTAGGGTGCGGCTAAGATAGTAAGTAGCCTATTCTTTGTGTAGTTCATTTTTTGGGATAGCATGGCACCCAGTGCCACCTCAGTAGCTGAGATGTATAAGTAGAATGACACTCCTGGTCTAGGTGGTGCCAATACTGGTGGTGAAGCCAAGTATTGTTTAATGTCATCAAAGGCTGATTGGCACTCGTCATCCCAGTGAAATGTTACCCCCTTGTGCAATAATTTATTCATGGGTCGACACTTGTCAGATAGCTGTGCTATGAAGCGCTTGATTGATGTGACCTTTCCCTGTAGACTTTTGAGCTGCTTGATGGTAGTTGGGGGAAGCATTTCAAGGATTGCCTTGACTTTGTGTGGGTCTACCTCGATTCCTCATTTAGAGACTATGTAACCCAAGAGCTTTCCAGATGTGATGCCAAATACGCACTTCTTGGGGTTTAGTCTGACTTTATGTTCCATGAGGTGATCGAGGATCTTGCTTAAGTCATCGAGATGATCTGGGTGCAAAAGAGATTTGGCCAACAAATCATCCATGTAATCTTCCAAAGTTTTGTGCATGTAATCATGGAAGATGTACGTCATGGCACGTTGGTAGGTGGCGCCAACATTTTTAAGGCCAAAAGGCATGACCTTATAGCAAAATGTCCCCCAAGGCATTGTGAACGCCATTTTTAGTTGGTCCTCGGGATTGATACGAATTTGATTGTATCCCGAGAAACCATCCATGAGGGAAAGCATTTCATGGCCCGCTGTAGCATCTACCAATGCGTCGATGCTCGGCAAGGGAAAATCATCCTTAGGACTCGCTTTGTTTAGATCTCGAAAATCGGTGCATATGCGAATCCTCCCATCGGGATTTTTGATGGGAACCATGTTAGACAACCATGGTGGGTAATCCATGCAGATGACAAACTGTGCATCCAACAACTTTTGTAGCTCATCTTTGACCATTAAGGCCACTGTTGGGTGCATCTTACGTAGTTTTTGCTTTACTGGCTTGACTGTCGGATCAAGCGTTAGATTATGCATGACTAGCTATGGGTCTAGTCCCGGCATGTCTTTGTATGACCATGCAAAAACCTCCTTCTTCTCTTTGAGAAGGGCAATGTAGTCGGCTTGCTCTTCGGGGGATAGACTTACCCCTAGCTTGATGATTTGCAAATTCATTGGATCTGAGCCGATGTCTACGTCAGTCATCTCCTCGACCGACATGTGGGACCCGTCCTCCAACTGGTGTGGAGTTGGGATCAAGTGGATATCGTTTGCTGAATTTAGATCATCGTTCGGAACATCGGGTTCCTCTTCAGCATGGAAGACATCCTGAGTCTGTCCTGGGGTGAAATGGAACATCCCACCACAAGGCCAGTACTCTGATGGGGATGGTGGTGTGTCAGCATGATCCCAGTCTATAGCATCTAGGTCTAGATGCAATGACCATGTCGGGTCAGCTGGATCATGGATGGGGGCGGTTAGATCAATGGAGATCATGTTGATGAAATGATTGTGGTCTCCATTACCATGGGTGTGACTGCTCGGACATCCTAGATGATCTTTGTGCTCCGGATCTGGCTCTGTGGGTACTGGCACAAATGGATCGGCCCTATGCATGGATATGAAGATAGGGTCTACCCTAGGCACTGATGGTTTTATAGGGTCTCCAGGTGGAAGATGCTCTCTGTATACCTAGAGTGGCGGGTGCAGTAATTGCTATAACTGCACCTGGTTTAGGTGCCACCTATGCCTTGGCCCTATGTGTAACTGTTCAAACATGTCATCTATGTCCAAGGGATATTGTTGTTGTCGCATATGATTGAGATAAGCCATCTCAGTTTCATCTTCGTAATCACTGTCAGAGATCCAAAGGCCTTCGTTGGCTCCAATAGTTGTTTGTGACATATGAGGCTCATCTTGCTCGAGCAAATTAATGTGGTCCCATCGAGGTTGTTCCGCTCTCTACGGGGGGACCTGATTCTCTTGAGGTGGCATATGCTCAATTGGAGCATCCAAAGGGAACATTGTCAGGAAGCTCTCCTGATAATCATCCATGGGATATACTTGTGAATGATTGCTATCAGACTCGAAAGGATCCCAAGGTGCTACCTCGTATTCCGACTCATCTTCTGAAGACCCTTCTTGGTCTTGTCCATATCCCTCTTGTAGGTGAGTCCTCGAATTTTCTCCCTGTTCGACCGAAGGGAAAGGGTTGTTATGGTCAACAAGGTTGGTTGTTAGCAATGGGAGATAATCTCCCAATGTATATGTTGTGTTAGGATTGGCATATGGATCTAATGCCAACCCATCCTTGTTGCCTATCCCTAGGCCTTGCATGTTCTCTACCAAGATGTCTAGGGGCAAGGGGTGGTTGAACCCTACTCCTGACTTGTCATACGACATTTGATATCTCGGTTGGCAAAGAACACGCACTCCTTGCTCATACCTGCCCAACCCATATCCATGCCAATTGCATTGGCCAAGATATCTCAATGCGAAGTCTGGGTTGGACAAATAGTTGACGTCCTCTGCAAAGGGCTCTTCATCTTCGTCTTCTTGCATACAAGTTTCAATGCCATTATCCAGGCCCCCATAAACAAAGTTTGTCTGATTGGGTGGGTAGCCTAGAGGAACCACAGAGCCGATGGGGAGTCGAGGCCTCCCCATGTCCTGCATGGACTCAAGTGTGGGTGTTGCTACAATGTTCCTCACTAGATACTCCCCGAGGCCCGTGTTGGCCATCTCAACGGTGACCGTTGGTGGTTGGAGGGGAGCGAATGGGAGTCCTTGAGTCCACTCCATGTGGGGTGAACTAGGCATCTCGACTTCCATTCGGCTAGGCATCTCTTCGGTAGAGATGGTTGAGACTAGGGGTGGTTCCTCTTCTAGGGGTTTCTTTCCCTTGTCCTTTGGTGTGGCCACCGTAGGTGGCATCGTTGTTGAAGGACCAGATGAGGAAGATGGACCCTGCTGGGGATTCGATGGACTCGACAATGGGGATGCCTACGAAATCGGACCCTGGTTAGATGGATTCAACTAAAAATCCAAATGTGTTGATGGGAGGGTCGATTGCGGCATGAATTGCACTGTATTGCAGTACTTGAAGGGCTCTAAGTCTGCCGGGACTACATGCACCTATCCTTCAAATGTATACTTTAGGCACTGATGAGCTATTGAAGGGACACACTTCATGTCCCTGATCCAAGGCCGGCCCAACAAGATATTATAAGCCATCTCACCTTCCAAGATGTGGCACAATGTATGAATAGTCTTTTGTCCCACTTGGATGGGTAGGACAATTGTGCCAACCATCGAGCATATTGCATCATTGAATGCTCGCAGTGTATAGGTGGAGGCCATGATGTGAGATGTTGGCAACTTCAGATGTTTCAATGTTGTTGTTGTGATGATATTACTAGACGAGCCAGTGTCCACCAACACCCTTTTATACGGAATCTCGTTGACCCACGCAATGACGTGCAGGGGTGGATCCGCCACATCACCAGTCACTGATTTCAATTCATCTTCTCTAAAGGTGATGACTGGTTCTGTACATTGTTTTACATGTCCCACGAAGTTGTTGAAAGAGTTTGCTTCATGGGGCTGCAACTCGATGGCTTTTAAAATCTCCATTAGAGCCTCCCGATGGGGCGTTGATTATTGAATGAGCTCGTATATGGAGAGCCTAGCCGACGTGGTCCTTAGAATTTGGGTAAGTCTAGTCCGAATCATGGCCACTGGTCTAGGTGGGGGAAGTTGCGTAGGGTGTTGTTGGGGTTGTGACGTCGATGGAACTTCTCTAGTGGCCGTCGCAGGGGCAGCTCCTTGATACCTCTTGTTCCTAGTCACTATGCTTATCATCCCTACATACCCCTGCATGGGGCAATTCTGTTGCACCTCATTGACTTGAAGGGGTTTTGCCTATGCATCATGGGTAGGCAAGGGGTCTCTGAAGACTCCCATATGTTGGTTGTTTGGCGCTACGGGGTTGTCCACCACCAATGTCTTGTTGTCGATTAGGTCTTGTACCAAACCTTTGAACTTCCAACATGCATTAAGGTCATGTCCCTTCCGTCTATGGAACCTATAGTACAAGTCCTCCCGGTACCCCTTAGGCTTCGGTGCATTGGGGTCTATAGTTTGAATCTCTGGAAGGTTGATCAAGTTTGCCACTGACAAGTGGTCAAACAGGGAGTCCCTAGACTCTGTGTAAGGTGTAAATTGTCGCCTAGGGTGACGCTACTGATTTTGTCCCACCGTGATCACCATTGAAAGCATGAGGATATGGAAACAAAAAGGAAAATTCCAAGTACGATGCGTCTAAAACCAAACTTAACGCCAAAAGCCTATGTATTGAAAAATGCATGAAAGGAAAGAACATCAACGAATTGACACAAGATAAAAGTGATAGGGAATAGGGTCCTCTTTATTGATATGCTTTCAAAGTCGTGTTACAATACGTCTCCTTCATTTTTAGGGGATAGGAGCGTCAAATATGTTTCTTATCACATCCATGGATAGCAATCCTTCTTCCGCGTGCCCACATGTAAGATGGGCGGACCAAAACATTGCCGCCACTTGTGTATATGATTTTTGACTCCTTCCTACTCCTCTGATGTCAAAAACCTACGTTCAAAGAAATAGAAAATATTAGTAGCACCTGCAGATAGAATAAAACATGTATTTCCCAAGGCCTACTGTTAGTATATGCATGAAAATATTAAAACGATAACCAAATGACCTCGGATCAACCTAAAATTTTAATAGAAGCATAAATATGTTACCAAGAGGCCACTGCAAAAGGAACAGTCTAGAAATTCCTCACAAATTTGTATTCGCTCCAGGGTGGGACGAATAGACCTGCAATAACTTGTCAGAAAGCACCCTCTTCAATGTCCTATCTAGGAAGCTCCAAATGACCTAAAAAGTTGGGGTTAGCTAATTGGGGGTGTTTTGGGAAGACCCAGAAGGTCATATTTCTCCAATTTGGCCTCTATCACCCATATTTTTTTGGTGCCATCTACAAGTTAGTAAAGGTAGGAAATGATAAAAACATGGTCAAAAGTGCTCAGAATGAAGTGAAATTTAAACTACAGCCTATTTAAATAACCTAGAATAAGATGAAAAATAAAAATTAGAGAAATATATCACAGATTTCTAATCACTCCGGGGTGGGGCGATTAGGGCTGTGACAGCTTGGGGGGTGCCCGGGGTAGAACGCCCACCGTTTGGGACTCTGTTTTGGCACCAATCCACTTGGGATGGGTCCAAAAATTCTTATGGGGTGTTGTCGACAAATTTTGTGGGATATCGTGGCCAAAAATCAGGTTTTGGGTCTGGATTCGTGCTTCCAATAATCACCCAATAACCTCCCTTTCGAATGAGAGATTAAGGATGTGAAAGGCACAAATCGCAAGTAGGTATGTAAATTGGCAGCACTTCATTGCTCAAATGCTCCTTCTATGTATATCTTTTGGGTGAGAAAACTCACCAATTTATAGACCTAGGGTCTCTCTATTTGAATTGCGCATGCGAGGGCGCCACTTGAGTTGTTTGTCCTATTTTGAGAGAAAAGATAATTCCCTAATTTAGAGTCTCCTTGCATGAGGTCTCTAAAATAAAGACATGCATGACTGAAGTCTCTCTCCTTTATTTGAAGCCATTCCTCACAATTGCATGGCCTAAAGCTTCAGTTAACTGGCGGACTTGTCGAGGTTTGACTTTTTGCTAGTCAAACTTGCTATTCGCCTCACCCTGGGGCGAATGCTGATATTCATCCCTGGGTGGGACGAATGCCAGTTTGTATTCGTCCCTAGGTGGGACGAGCAGAGAGAAAGGTGCCAAAAAGGTGCCAAATTGACCTCTGACCTCCAAAATGCTTTTGGGAGTGGTTAGGACCACTGTTTAACCTCTAGGGGCTGCCCTAGGGGCTGTGTGTGTCAATGCGATCAGTGCTTGTTGTCACATAATCGGATTGGTGCTGTTTTGGTGTCTACACCATGATCATATAAAATCAATCCAACACCTCATCAAATTTACATTATTCCCAATGTGATTCATCATTCATTATCAAAACATGCATAAATACTAAATACATGTATTATTTTTCACAACCCAAGATATGATAATATTCAAGATAAAACTAGGTCATGTAATATGCACAAATACCAGATATATGTATCATACTTCACAAACCAAGATATGATATTGTTACTACTTAATCAAAATAAAACTATGTCATGATGATCATAATGTTCAAATACTACTCAAACAAGAATGGAAATTGTCTCTTCATGATGGCCACATCTTCCCACGTGGCACTATTTTTAGAAAATTGGTCCCATTGGACCCTACACTGCTCAATGTTTCTCTTTCTCAATTGTTTGGTACGATATCCAAGGATCCTAACTGGTCGCACCTCAATGCGTAGGGGATCATCCATCTACAATTGATCAATATTCCAAACATGTGAGGGATCAAGAACATATTTCTTAAGAAGGGACACATGGAATGTATCATGAATTTTTGACAAATTGGGTGGCAAGTCTAATTTGTAGGCAACTGGGTTCAATTTTTCAACAATTTCAAAAGGCCCTACAAATCGTGGACTAAGCTTAGAGGATTTGATAGAAATTTTAGTAGGTTTTACTCTTAGGAATACTTTGTCTCCCATAGAGAATTCTCGTGGTGTTCTTTTCAGGTCCGCATAACTCTTTTGTCGATCTGAGGCTTCCTTAAGCCTTTGACGAATTTCATTGAGTTGATTTTCCATTTCTCTGACCATATCCGGCTCGATCATCACCCGATCCTCTGGATTACTCCATGACAATGGCGTTCTGCACCTCCTCCCATATAGAGCCTCAAATGGAGCCATACCTAAAGAAGTATGATAACTATTATTATAGGTAAACTCAACTAGAAAAAGATAATCTTCCCACTTCGTCTGATGGTCCATACAATACATGCGGAGCATATCCTCTAAGACTTGATTCACCCTTTCAGTTTGTCCATCTATTTTTGGGTGATAGGCAGTACTAATATTGAGTTTTGTTCCCCAAGCCTGGTGCAATATCTACCAAAATTTAGACGTGAAACGAGAATCCCTATCTGATATAATTATTTTAGGGAATCCATGTAGTCGTACCACTTCCCTGGAAAATTTTTGGGCTACAGTAGGAGCTCCATATTTTATATTTCCTGGCAGAAAATGTGCCACTTTAGTCAATTTGTCTACTACTACCAGAATGGCATCATGCTGAAAATGATTTTTAGGCAGTCCGACTATAAAATCCATAGTTACCACTTGCCATTTGTATTGTGGAATGTCATGTGAAAATAAGCATCCAACTGGATGTAAATGTTCCGCTTTCACCTTTTGACATTCTAAACATTTAGCCATAAATTCAGCAATGTCCTTTTTCATTCCTGGCCAATAATACTCTTTTTTTCAGATTTTCATACATCTTCACATAGCCTGGGTGAGCAGAATATGGTGCCCTATGTGCCTCGTGCATTATTGTATCTCTCAGGTTCTGGTCACTTGGTACCACCACCCTATTTTTAAAGAATAATGTATCTTCCTAGATTCTAAATCCCTTTGCCTTATCAAAATTTTGTTGAACCAATTCTCGATACTTCTGAGAATATTCATCTTGAATCTGTAATTGCCTGATTTGATCAGTTATAACAGATTGACAATGTGACATAGCATTGATATGCTTTCTTCTACTTAAAGCATCTGCTAATTTATTCTCTTTTCCTTTAATATATTCTATGCCAAAATCATATTCTGCCAGAAATTCCATCCAACGCCTTTGTCTAGCATTAAGCATTGGCTGAGTAAAAATATATCTTAGGCTTTGATGATCTGTTCTAAGCTCAAAAGGTTTACCAAGTAGATAATGTCACCATATTTTCAAAGCATGCACAACCGCAACCAATTCTAAGTCATGTGTGGCATAGTTTAATTCATGTTTCTTAAGTTTTTGAGACTCATAGGCAATAATGTCATCCTCTTGCATGAGAACCCCACCTAATCCCTCCAAAGAAGCATCAGTACATACAAAAAATGGTTGCTTAGGATCAGCTATTTTGAGAATAGGTGTTGATGTCAACTTTTCTTTAAGTATTTTGAAAGCTTCTTCACATCGTCCTATCCATTTAAAAGCTTTTCCTTTCTTTTGGAGGTTGGTTATTGGATAGGCTATTTTAGAAATTTTTTGGATAAAGCGGTGATAGTATCCAACCATCCCCATAAAACTTCGCACTTCAAAAATATTTGTGGGAGCAGGCCAATCAACAATAGCCTCAATTTTCTTTGGATCAACAGACACACCCTCCATAGAAATTATATGACCTAAATACTGTACCTGAGTCGCATAAAACTCACACTTAGACATCTTTCCATATAATTGATTCCTTCTAAGTATTTCAAGAACAGTTCTCATATGATGGTCATGTTCTTCTTTGCTTCTAGAGTAGATCAGTATGTCATCCAGGAATACCAACACAAACCGATCTAATTGTTCTCAAAACACACTATTCATAAAATTCATAAAAGTTACTAGAGCATTGGTCAAACCAAAAGGTAACACGGTGAATTCATAATGACCATATCTAGTTCGAAAAGCAGTTTTATGAGTATCTTCTTCTCGGATCCTCAATTGATGATAACCAGATCTAAGATCAATTTTGGAGAAAATCGTGGCTCCTTTCAGTTGATCAAACAAATCATCTATTCTGGGTAGAGAGTACTTATTCTTAATAGTCATTTTGTTTAACATTCTGTAATCAATACATAACCTTAATGTCCCATATTTCTTTTTCACAAACAACACTGGTGCACCCCATGGTGAAATACTAGGTTTAATATATCCTTTTTCTAGAAGTTCCTGAAGTTGAGTTTTAAGTTCTTGCAGTTCTATTGTGGTCATCCTATAAGGTGCTCGAGCTACTGGTATCACTCCTAGAAAAAGTTCTATAGTAAAGTCAAACTCCCTCTAGGGTGGAAGACCAGGTAATTCTTTAGGAAAAACATCATGAAAGTCATTTAACACTGGATATGTTTGGAATAGACTCGCTCTAGATTCATTTTCCTCCTTTTTATTAAGTTTAACCACAAAGACTCTACTACCCTTTTTCATAGCTCTTTTAGCTTGCATTGTAGTCATAAGATGTGGTTCCACTGATTCACGTCCATAGTGTACCCGAATCCTTTGCTTAGTGTCATCAGAGAATTCCATCCATATTTCTTCAAAATTTAACAATGCTTTATGTGCCTTGAGCCAATCCATACCTAAAATTATATCAAAGGTATGCAAAGGAGCTACGTATAAATGCCATCGGGTTTGTCCCTGAGGTAGCATTATTTGAGGATCAAATAGACATTGGTTAACGGTATAGGTTTGCCCAGACCCATACTCAACTTTCCACCCATTAGCCATAAATCCAGGTGTTTTCGGTATGTCCCTCAAAATATTTGGTGAAACAAAACTATCAGTTGCTCTAGAATCAACCAAAATACAAACATTTCTATTATAAATTTTGCCCTTCAATAAGAAAGGTGTTGTTTGGCCATTGAGTTTAGAGTTACCTATTGTTGCATATATCTTATGAGTAGGTTCCACAGGTTCTTTCTTCTTATCCGCTCACAAAGGATATTTATCAACATAATGAGGTTCTTTACAAATCCAACAACCCATCTGTGGTGCCCTCTCTTTCATATTTCCCTCATTATCTTCATGTGTACCAACTTTTGGTGCATTAACTCTTTGCTCATACCTATCCCTAAAATTTCTCTAGCCACCCCGATAATTTTGATTTCCCCTATTTCCTTGGTATCTATTCTTATTTTTATCAAACCTATTTCTATTCCCATTTCCACGATTCTTGTGCCAACCCCTATCTCCTTTGGTTGGACCTACATTTTTCTTTTTCTGTGGTTCTTCCTTTTCTGAATATTGTTGATAATAAGCTTTCTTGGCCTTAAAATTATCTTCTTCTTGTCGAGCCAAGTCACAAGCAACAGTTAGGGTAGTAGGTTTTAACATAAGAATCAAGTGCCCAATTTTTGGATGTAACCCTAGGAGAAATTTCTGAATTTTAATCTCATTCCTCTGCTCATATTCAGGCATGTATTTGAGCAATTGCACAAATCACTGGTAGTACTCAATTACGGACATACTACCCTATGTTAACCTTGAAAATTCTGTAGTCCTTTCAAGGTAAAATTATGGTGTTAGGAACCTATCCTTAAATGCCAATACAAATGTATCCCAAGGTACATCGACAGCCTCTACATTATGAGTTTTCCTATATGTATCCCACCAGTCAATGACAGCTCCAATCAATCGAAATACTACCCACGAGGTTTTTGATTTAGAAGAAAGGGTCCTAACCGCAAAGTATGCTTCCACACTATTCAACCACCTTTCAGCTTCTTCCCCATCACCTTTGCCATCAAATTTAGCTATATCAATTCTTCGCATATCCTTGTCCAATTTTGAACCTACTTGTTTTCTTCCTGGGTCAATAGTTGTCTCATCCTCAACTATTACCATTTATTTTCCTTTGGATAGATTTTCTATTATTTTCTGTTGATGGGATATCATTTCTTGCTGCTGAGCCAGCTGAGCTTTTTGTTGCTCCATATGCTCTATCATTTGAGCATTTTGTTATGCCATGTGTTCAACCATTTGAGCATTTTGTTGCTCCATTTGTTCTTTCTATTGGCTCATTTTCTCCCACAATAGTTGTACCATCCAGAATATTTTATCCTCCTTATTAACCTTCTTTTTCCTTCCTAACTGGTTCTTTTTCCTTCCTATTTTCTTGAGGATGTTCTACGACTTCTTTTGATGCCCCAATCTACATAAATTTTTGAATGACCCTTCTAGGGTTCTCGGTCAGCCCTTCCCATTGAACCATCATAGTTATTTTTGAGGAACTAGCTTTTTGTCTGGATGCCATTGCCTACCCAGCAAAAACAAGAGCCTTGTCAACTTATCAAGTCTTAGGTGAACACATTGATAATATCAAATTAGATTTGACATGGGTTTTCTAAAATTTTATTATTTAAAATATTTACAACCTTGGCTTTGATACCAAATGTAACACCCCAAGTCTACCCACTTGGTTGTCCATTCACCCCAAGTCTGCCCACTTGGTTGTCCAACATCAGAGGTTTCAATTTTGATAAAAATTCTCTATTTTTTTATTTTGAAATCTTATATCATTTTCTAGTATGAGCATGTTATTTCATCTTCATGAGTGTCATTCCACTATAGTCGAAATACTCATGAGATCGAGATTGGCCAAATCTCATAGAGTTACCTCTTTTGAACTTCACTCTCCTCTCGAGATTCCAAGTTCAGGCAGTGGGTTTCTTTTCCTCTAGGGCCCATAACACCTAGAGGTGTGACGCATAACTTTCCCATGTCTTAACATGAATTTATGAACTTGTATTTTTATGTCATGTAAGACTTAGCGCATACATGCTCGAGCTAGATGATCATCCATTATTTTTGGAGCATCGACTAAGGTCTTACCAATACCCGATAAGCACCCGATATCTTGTGTAGATTAACCAACATGATATCCCATACCATCGTGTTGTCGGATTCACCTAGTCTAACACAATTCACCACTCATCACTAGTAGGGATAACCTAGAAGAGATGCCCATACAACCCTTCGTTACCTCCCATTCTGACCCTTTTCCATCAAAAGTATGGTTAGTGCCCTGATCCATGATGAATGCCTACCCGCTTCATCATTAAAACTTATTTTCCATGGTGATTGCCTACCCATAACACCATTTAAAACTTGTTTTCCATGGTGATTGCATACCCACAACACCATTTAATTTATCTTCACAAGATTGTCCTCCCCGCAATCTTGATTTTTATCAAGGTTGTCCTACCCACAACCTTAGGTTGCATTTAAAGTTTATTTAATCCACAATTCTGAAATTCACTTTTCATAAATTTAGCTATAGTTGGAATTGTCTATAAAGGTTTGACTATTTAAAGGTTTAATAATCACCACTATCTATTGGCTTGAAACTCAATAAGCAGCCATACATTTTCTAGTTTCCAACTTTCTCTAATGCAGCTAAGGCTGATCATAAATTAAAAGACCATGAAAGTATAGTAAATAAATTAAGAAATCCCAAATCCACATTACTATTTTATTTCAATATTACTATTTAATTCTTTTCTTTAACTAATATAAACTACCTCTAAAATTAATAGAAAGAAAGACATCTTCTCTTCTCTTATGGTTCTATAACACTTGCGCTACACAAATAAGTGATTAAGTGGTTTGCTCTCAACGGACTAAGTATTGGGTAAAAGCTCCATAATGAATGATCTGAAAGAGCATTTTTAAGGAAATCTCATTTCTATTGTTTAAATTAAGAAAACTAACACCATACGTGAATCTTGCTAGACTCCATTCACTATCCTTTGTTGTGTTGGCCGAAATATCAATGATCAACAATTTTCACACTAAGGTATCCATCTATTGTCTCTATTTAACTTATGCTTGGTTTCAATCTGAAAAGCTTTTCCTATAAACTCTTATACCCGACCTTTGTTTGAATTGGATATCCTTCTACAAGGAATAAAGCTTTCATGATTTACTATGTTGAAGCTTCCCTACTAATTATTTCAGCAATTCCTATGCTTTAACCCATACTTTAATCTTGTTATAAGGCTTTCAAATAAAAATGTAGTAAAACTGTAATTCAAATGTCAAAACTAAACCTGTTCTATACACCCAAAGTTTTACTCATTTTCTCAATCCATCATAGAATATTAAGGACTATTTAGGGTGCTTTAAAAACTAGATCAATTCATTTTCAATTTGAACTGGTGTAAGCTAGAACCAAGTATACTATCATGGATTCCAGACATGTTACATCTCGGATGAGGAAAGAGAAATAGACATCATTCACTGTGTGCTAAATTAAGTTTCCAAGACTATATTAAGCATCAGATCTAAAAACAAGAGGTTTTTCCCATTGATAGAGACTTTTACCTCTAAACTATAAATTGTGTTTTAAGAATCATGTCCTTGCATCAAGTCTTCATAACATTTGACCATATTATAATTAAAAATATTACAAATCTAAACAACTACACACAACACTGATGTATACAAGCTCAACATGGCAATTGAAGAATGAAACACACTGTACTTTGTCTTATAAAAACACGAATTGCTCTTCTCTTCAATAATATTTATGTTTAAAAATAAAACAATATAAACATCTGAGAGTATAATGTTTTTACATCATGTTTCTGAGTCCAACCATGCACTTATTTCTGGACTATATGTTCAATATCAATACATAATCTACAACCTCTGCTCTGTTTTTCACCCAAGAGCCACATTTTCCAATACTAATGCATGAAACGGGTTATCTACAACCCTATATGACTCAGGCATCAATATTTCCCTGAGTGGAATTTCCAGATACCCAAAAGGAATAACACAACATTACTCTCACCTCTTTATACACGAATCTTGACACCCGAATGCTGAAGAAGTCTTAAAAGAAACAACATGCACAATATTTTGCAATGTTCCACATAAATATTTCTCCTCTCCCAATTACCCGATGGATTCAAGGGTCAGAACGGTCGTTCTACCATGCAATGCATCTAATTCTACATGCATCCATCATTTTCAAAACATAAATCAACATGCAATAGTTTTAATATTCATTCAACACTATATACACTTCACGACAACATCTACACAACATGCAACCTCAATATATATTTTAGAGAAGGAAAAATATTCTTGGTTCCCATCCAATCATTCACACAACAACTTGTCATTGCTTAAATCATCACAACATGTAGCAACAGTAATTCAAGAAGAATTAATTTGGTTTTAGTTTTCAACCAACCAGACTTATAGCCATTCACCAACACATAAAAAAATAATGCAGTAAATCTTCAAGAACACATGCATTACAGACATCACACAGATTGATTGATTTTTCCTTATTGCATATCCTGAATTTTTAATTCAAACATAGCTGAATTTTTCCATTAAATTTTCTTTTAAATTTTATTATCAAGAGCACTTACTATTTTTTCCTCGCCTCCCACTCTTTTTCTTCTTTTCTTGTACTCTATTCCCTTCTCCTTTCTTCCATGGTTCGCTTCGCCCTTCGCTGGAAACCATACCTCACCACCACCACACTCTTTCTCCTCTTCTATCTGCCATCTAGATGATGGTTTTTCCCCACCATCCTTCGTACATAAAAACCGGTGGTAGTTTATAGCTTGTCTAATCTAAAACATTGCCAGGTGGTCTCCACTACTCCATTTTTTTAACAACCATCTTAACCTTCGTAGATATGCCGACAAGTCCCTGATTATCTTTTGCAAAGAATGCCCAAGCAGTACTCTTTGATATTTGAATTATTATTATATTCATTTCATTTTTTTTTTCATTTTTATATTTATTTTAATATAACATTTGCTTAAAGTCCTATATTACCTTGCCTCCAAAGCATCCATAGAACAAATATTATTATTTGTTTTTATTATACTTATATATATTGGTGTTTATACTATTAGTTGTATTTTAATATATATATATATATATATATATATATAATTTTAAATAAATCCATTCCTTAAAAGAACACACATATTTTTCCTTTAAACCTCAAAACACTTTTAATCCTATTCCATTTGTTTCATTAATTTTTAACTATGGCTCCCATGCATTAAGCATTTTCATTGCCATTCATCATCACAATTTCACAAAATATCAGACATCAAACACTCCTATAAATGCAGCTACATGATATGCATACTACATGGACCACTGGCGAATGCATTGCCCATAGGGTTCCTTACCCCTATCAACTGGAAAATACACCACCGCTCATCATCTCCCTTGACTTACCTTACACCGGAATAATCCTTTTGCCCTGTTGAGGAGACCACTTTCCTTTGCATTGTCTTGCCAGTAACAAAACTTGTCTCCTGCAACCATCCTTCCAAGAAAAATAAAGTAAATTCGAGATAGTAAAAGAAAACAATATACTTACACTCATGCATGCGTTTCCTATTTTATATATAAATATGCACAAAAACTGATGTTTACACTCTAATGTATTAGAGCGTGTTTCAATTAGACCACACACCCTGCACACTCAAAATTAGAGTCCAAAGTTATTAATTTATCTGCATAATCGATAGTAGATGCCAAACAGTAGCCTCCGCAATATTTATTAAGAGATATATTTACTTAAGAGAAGTCTCGGTTAAATTTTTTTTATTTATGATTTAAGCTCGTGATTACTAAACCTCGGCCTACGGACGGAAGATATAACTTTTAAAATACATGCAAACCAAACTTAAATGATTTAACACGCACATATGTGAGCCAATGACGACTCTCAGTGCATTATTTTGTTTTAAAGTTCAGAAAAAACCTGGTCAAAAACTCAACTGTTTTCATCGTTGCCTTAAAAGAAATGCTCTCGCATTCAAACAAACATTGCACTGGGCTATAGCTGAGATGAGATTTTTTTTGGTTAGGTGGTCACAATCACATTATTTTTAATTACATAGAAGAGTTGGTCATAACCATTTTTTTAGTAATTGATAAATGCAGGATTCAAACCACACAATTCATAATATCTGACACTCATTCAGAGGATTAGGTCATCATAGGGCGCACACTAAGAAGATTCTGATCATGAATCCTCATCGTCATTCTAGCGCACACTCAAAGGATTCAAATCATCGTCGATCTGTTGCACACTCAGAAGATTCAGATAGTCAGTGCATTATTTTGTTTTAAAGTTCAAAAAATCCTTGTCAAAAACTCAACTGTTTTCATCATTGCCTCGCATTCAACCAAACATTGCACTGGACGGTAGCTGAGATGACATTTTTTCGGTTAGTGGGTGACAACCACATTATTTTTAGTAATATAGAAGAGTTGGTCATAACCACTTTTTTAGTAATTGACAAATGCAGGATTCAAACTACAGGCTTGGTTATTGGCGTAAGGTCAGTCAGGCACTCACTCCGAATCCGTCAGTCTGGCACTTACTCAGAGGATTCGGTCATCCTCGGTCTCGTGCACACTCAGAGGATTCAAATCATTCACGGTCTGGCGCACACTCAGAATATTCAGATCAAATTATTACCTTTGCAAATAGTTGCGCAGGCTGCTGCCGAGGTTTGAACCTGACTGACTTTTTGGTAAATGCCTGGTCAGACAAGCACTTATTAATCCATTTAACCCTCGGGAACAAAAGGGCGTATGGTAGCCAATGTGATTTGGACTGGAGTTTGAATGAACACACAGTATGGATGGCAGACATCAACTGGTAACCTCACACCAAATCAACAAATCACTCACCTTTAACAAACTGAAATTGAAAAGAAATTGAGAGGTAAAACTAGCAATCACTGACAAAAGCTTGATTCTGAATAAATCAGCTCATATAATTCTGTGCATAACTGCAACAAACTTCAATGGAAAAAGGTGGAGGGGAATAGGAGTGACAAACTTTTAAAATTGTAAAAAGGAAAGAGAAATCACTTATCTATTTTATCCACACACTCAGCCTGACTCCCATTTGAATATATTTCAATGAAAAATTTGAACACTGCGTATTCGAATGCACCGTAGAGCTTCGTCCAGCCCCGCTTCCGCAGACTCGCACGGTGTCTTCTCTTATGTGTTCCCCGTACAAGTACCGCGAATCCCCAGCGAGACAACGCAAGCGCCATGCCCTTCTCCCTGCTAAAGTTCTCGTAATATAGGACGACACCTAGCACCTCCGTTACGGTGATACGGACGGCGATAGGATACCACTCAACAGAGAAGTGGACAACGAGATGACGCCAAAGACGCGATGAAGAGGAGCCGCCAGCAGATGGCGTTTCACAAGGCACATGGGTTTGATGAAATTGGATTATATTAAGGTATTGATGAAGAGGAGCTGCCAGCAGATGGCCTTTCACAAGGCACGTGGGTTTGATGAAATTGGATTATATTAAGGTTGATGTGAATAAATTAGATGTTTTATTTTATTTTAATATTTTTTTATAATATAAAATGATTTGAAAATTTTTGTTGACTTCACTTCATTTCAGTAGGATGCCCACTATCTCTGGAAAGAAAAATTAAATATATTTAGATCCGGACAAATTAGCTTACAATTATGTTATAATTTAGTCAATCAGGCCATGGAAGCTAAATCAATGCTGTCATGCTATAACAAGGAAACTAAATAGTAGGTTAACATATAAAATTTAAGATTTTTTTTAAAATATTTTTTGATTTATAATAAATTATTTTTAAAATTTTAAGTATATATTAAAATTAATATCAATGAAAATAGGCATTCTTATTATTTTTTTAATAAGAGGAAGATTTAAGAATCAATTGAAAATATTTTTTAGTTAGTTAAAAATTTAAGAGGTTAATTATGGATGGAATAATTTAACTCATCAAGGTTATATTGTAATATATTTTTTAATAGAATTTTTTTATATAGGTAGAACAAACTTTTCTATGAGAAATATAACTAGTATTGAGTTAGTTTCTTGAATTCTTGGATTATGACAACATAGTATGAGGTGGGTCCTTCCTTCAATTGACTCAAATAAGGTTGAAAGGAAGTAGTGTTGATATATCCAATGGGTTGTTTTTTCTTATGTTAGCATGTGATAGATATTACCATTAAAGTTATTCATTAGGTTTCAATCTCGAGGATCCAATCTTTGATTGTTTGGATGTTTGTAAGCTCCATAGTCTCTTACTTTAAGATAAGGAAATTTTTATTTTTGGAGTTTACCCTTACTAAAAATCAGTGCGAATTGAAGGAATTGAAGTAGACCTTCGAAAGGGACTAGTTGTGCCAAACATAGGATAGGCAGGTGATTTCAAAGGCCCAAATAGACCCTTACTAAAAACCAGTGTTAATTGAAGGAATTTAAGTAAGCCTTCCAATTTGACAAAAAATACAATATATATATTTTTTAATTATGTTAAGAGAAATTTAGGTTTTCTCTTTATAGGGTACATAGAGGAAAAAATATCGAGGCAACTAGTTTGTAAAATATTAGGGATACAAGTAGCATTTTTATCATTTCATGATATATTTTTGTTTTTTTTTCAAAATAAAAATATTTCAACTCTAGATAGAAGAGGTAGTAATAAAGAAGTTGATATTAAGAAGGAAGCAATTAGTTATTTCAAATATATTCTATCATAATTTAGGTGAGAGAAGAATTATTAGGGTAAACTTCTACAAAATATTTCATCAATTATTACATAAGGATGTAATCAAAGCTAAATGAGGAAGATCTCTACGAACTACTAAAGAAAATTTTATTTTTCTTTTTCTTACTTTGGTAAGGCACCTAGAGTTAATAGGTTTTCTTCATTTTTCTTTTAAATATTTTGGGATTTGTTGAAGACCAATATACTAGTTGTCATCAAAGAGGGTAATAAAAGTAGGCTAAAATAAGTGAGATCAATGTCATATTTATTGTATTGATTTCGAAGGAAAGTCATACAACATTTTATTAATTTTTATCCAATAAGATTTTTATAATATGGTTTATAAGGTAATTTTAAAAATTATTGTAAATATATTGAAAATCATTCTAGATTATGTTATCTTGGAGGAACAAGGTGGTTTTGTTTGTGGTCAACAATTCCTTGATGGTTTATTATAGTTTGATTAATGGATCTCTTGCTAAGCATTTTGAATCATCCTATACACTCCACCAAGGTGACCCAATATATTCTTATCCCTTCATTATTATTGTTAAGGCATTTCAAAGAGTTTTCTCAAATGTAAAAATAAAAAGCAAAATAAAAGATATTGATGTTACAATTTTTTAAATTATTGTAAAATAATACTATATAAATTATTAAAATATCATAATAATCAATAATAATACAATATAAATACAATCCATTTCAACCTCTATCACCGATTAAAATAGAAATTAAACATTAATTTTTTTTATTAATGTAAAATGATGTTTTTAATAGTTTTTCTGCCTAATCAAGTGGCATTAACTCAACTGGTTAGATTCTTCACTATTTAAGGAGGAGATCAAGGTTCAAATCTTACCAAACTATACATTGATAATATCTAGGCTTTGTTGTAATACCACTATGTGGTGATGATGTAATTTGAAGCCCATTTCAATTTCATATAACTAATTGAAAAAAAATTATCTACCTAGCTTTAGTTGAATCACCAAGACTAGTGCATCTAATTCATTCCCGTTTCAATTTCATATAACTAATTAAAAAAAATTATCTACCTAACTTTAGTTGAATCACCAAGACTAATGCATCTAATTCATTGAACTAGAACATCTTTTTCCTTTCATTTTATTTAGCAAGAATACATCTTTATTTTTTAATGTTAGTACCATCGAAAAAATTGTAATAATCATTATAAGGTTTTAAAATAGTAGTGGGAATACTATTTGTCAAAAGGTTAAAAGATTGAAACATTTTGACAATGTTTCCATGCTCTCACGAGCAAGGATATTCATGGTAAAGATTTTAAATATTTGGGTCCCTTTGACAATGTCCTCAAAAATTAAAAAGTTCTAAGGATTTCAGTTTTTTTTTTTTTTTGAATTTACATGGTGGAATCGGTAGCCGCCACGAATCCCGGTAGGCTGTCCAGCTTTTATGGCCGCCACAGTATTCTACGCTGTCCGTTCTAGAAGCCGCCACACAGATCTTCGCGCAGTCCGCCCTTATAACCACCATGCCACAATCATTTTAAAAGGATTTCAGTTTCTTAAACACTCTCAACTAATTGAAAAATAATAATTTATCTACCTAACTTTAGTTGAATCACCAAAACTAGTGTATCTAATTCATTGAACTAGAACATATTTTTTCTTTCTACCATCCAAAAAAATTGTAATAATCATCATAATGTTTTAACATAGTAGTAGGATACTAGTTGTCAAAAGGACTGAATCATCTTGATAATACTTCTATGCTCTCACCAGTGAAAATATTCATAGTAGAGAGGTTAAGGATTTAAGTCCCTAACAATATCCAAATTTTTTCTGAAAGAATTTCAGTTTTTAAACTCTCACTAAATCCCAACATAAAAATAAAAATAATAAAAAATCAAATATAAAATATAAAAGCCAGGTTATAAATAATTAAATACGTAACCTTTCCAAACCTAATGATTGGTGTACCCGACGTGTTTTCTGTATTTTTAATTCATATAGCAAAAGAAAACAATATACTTACACCCGTGCATGCGTTTACTATTTTATATCTAAATATCCACAAAAACTGATGTTTACACTCTAATGTAATAGAGCGTGTTTCAATTGGAGCACACACCCTGCACCTCCCGTCAATCTCCAATAGTGGTGGAAGTTATGGTTTAGGATGACAGCAGTCAAAATTAGAGTCCAAACATATTAATTTATCAGTAGTAATTTCTAAAATGTAGCATGCGCATATATATTTATAGTAAATTTAAGCTCGTGCCTACTAAACCCCAGCCTGCCGACCAGAAAGAAATAAATTTGAAAATACTTAAACCAAACTCCAATGATTTAGCAAACACAAGAACTCCAATGATTTAACAAACACAAGTCAAGGACAACACTGTACATTATTTTTCTTTAAAGTTCAGAAAAAGCCTGGTCAAAAACTCGTACGTTTTCATCGTTGCCCGAAAAGAAATGCTCTCTCAGAGTCTCATCCAACCAGATATTGCACTGGACAGTAGCTCGGTGTAAATGTTTATGGAGAAAAAGAAACAAAAAACAAAAAACTGAGATAAGCGAAGAGGTAAAACTTGAAGAAATTTAATTTCTTTTTTCTTCTCGCCGCCGAAGTCGGACGTCGCAGCTCAGACAGCGCAGTGCGCAAGTCGGAAGCGACGACGGACTTCGCCCAAAACTGGGGCGAAGTGCGAACGTCGGGGCGCCGACGGACTTCGCCCGAAACTGGGCGAAGTTCGAACTTCGCGCGCCGACGGACTTCGCCCGAAACTGGGCGAAGTTCGAACTTCGCGGGCGCCAACGGACTTCACCCGAAACTGGGCGAAGTTTGCACTTCGGGCCTGCTGACGGACTTCGCCCGAAACTGGGCGAAGTTTGCACTTCGGCAGCGAAGTTGGAAAGGCTTCTTTGAGACTTGCCCAACTTCGGCCTTGGAGTCTTTTCTTGACTTCTTCGTCTTGCGCAGCGCCGTTGGGTTTGCCTGGCTTGGCAAGGCCCGTATGAGAGAAGATAAATGCCGGAACAGAGAACAATAATCTTTAGCACATTAAAACTATAAACCCTAAAGATGCCACAAACTACAACAAACTTTATTCATATGAAAAACTAGGGTTACAGAAATTCCTCAACCGAGGAAATAACATCTGCAGGCTACGCTGCAGGATAAACTAAACATACAAAATGTCGAGTCTGTTGCTTAGACATTAATCAGCTGAGCCACACTACTCACTGAGATACTCTTCTTCTCCTGACTCCTCTCCGCTCTCCTGATAGGTTCTGACAGGCCCTCAACTAGGGTTTCTGACCAATCGCCACACTAGCATTAAATCGTTGAACTGGCATTAACTTCTGGGGTGATTAGAGCTGTTAGACGTCACATCTATCAGAGGGTAGGTGCGGCGTCATGTCAGCCCTTTTTGTCGGGATCCCCAACTGCGCGAGCGCAGTCCAGCTTCGCCTAGATTCGGAGCGCAGTTTGGCGGAGGCGTGAAATCTGGGTTAATTTTTCTAACACCCTCCTTAAAGCCTGATTTCATGAGCGCTTTGACTCCAAGATGCTCTCGCAATCTATTGAAGTCTTCCTCCTTCAAAGGCTTCATGAAGATGTCAGCCAACTGCTCCTTGGACCTGCAAAACTGTAGTTGTACTTCATCGAATTTCACCAGCTCTCTGATGAAATGATACCGGATGTCTATGTGCTTCGTCCGGCCATGGAAGACGGGATCCTTTGACAGTGCAATGGCCAAATTGTTATCACAAAAAATTGTTGTCGCGCCTTCCGGAGGAAAGTTCAGTTCACTCAGAACTCTTCGCAGCCAAACTGCCTGGCATGCGGCTGACGTGGCGGCGACATATTCTGCTTCGGCTATGGACAACGCAACGATGGGTTGTTTCTTGGATGCCCATGAGACTGCCCCTGATCTGAGATGGAAGGCATACCCGGAGGTGCTCTTCTGATCGTCGATACTGCCAGCCCAATCACTCTTTGTGAAGCCGACCAATTCCAGCTGGTCTTGTTTGGCGTAAAATAGGCCATGGTTTCACGTCCCGTTGACATAGCGCAAGATCCTCTTTCCTGCTTGCCAATGTGTGTCCTTCAGAGTCTCCATGAAACGACTGATCAGACTGACTCCGAACATCAGATCTGGCCGAGTTGTAGTCAAATATATTAGACTGCCAACTAGCCTCTTAAACAAGGTTGGGTCGACATTCCTCCCTGAATCCAATTTGCTCAGCTTCAAACCTATGGCTACAGGTGTGATGGCAGGTTTACTGTCCTCCATCTTGAATCGCTTCAGGACATCCTTCGCATACTTGCCTTGAGAAATGAAGATGCCATCTATCGATTGGTCAACTTCAATGCCGAGAAAATACTTCATCAACCTTAAGTCCGTCATCTCGAACTCCTTCTTCATGGTTGTTCTGAACTGGTCGAACAGGACATTGTTGTTGCCATTATAAATCAGATCGTCCACATACATACAGACGATTATGAGCTCACCTGCTCCATTTGTCTTCATGTACAGGGTGTGCTCATATGGGCATTTGACAAACCCATTTTCCTGAAAATAGCTATCAATCCGGCTGTACCATGCTCGGGGCGCCTGCTTCAAACCGTACAGGGCCTTCTTCAGCTTCAAGACTTTGCCCTCCTGGCCTTCAATTTCGTAACCTGGTGGCTGGTCTATGTAGACCTCTTCCTCCAACACTCCGTTGAGGAAGGCCGACTTGACATCCATCTGGTACATCTTCCAACCTTGTTGGGTTGCTAATGCCAGGATCATCCTGACCGTGTCAAGTCGGGCTATAGGCGCATATACCTCATGGTAATCGATGCTTGACTTCTGCTTGTACCCCTTCGCCACCAGTCTGGCTTTATGCTTGTCAATGTCTCCTTGGGCGTTGAACTTCATCTTATACACCCACTTGACCCCAATGGTCTTCTTCCCTGCTGGAAGATCTGTCAACTGCCATGTTTCATTCTTTTCAATGGCTGCTATCTCCTCATCCATCGTATGCACCCACTTTTGATTCTGACTTGCATCTTCGAACTCTACTGGATCAACTTCAGTAAAGAATGCAAAGTAGAGTGCTCTTCATCTATGTGGGTTTGGGTTGCCTCGTAGATTTCTTGCAAGCTCCTTGTCTTCGCCGGTGTCACCAGGTTCTAGATTCTACTTGTGAGTGGAGGTGACCGAGAGGGAGTGGTTGTGCTATTGTTGGCACCGCTACTACTGCTGGAAGTTGCAGGTGGTTGCACACTTCCTTCTTCCAAGTCAACAGACTGTACTACTATCGGCTCTGACTGGCTAGTCTTGACTTCCCGTTCCAGGATTTATCTTCAAGAAACTTCACATCACGGCTAATGATGAGCTTCTTCGTCACAGGGTTGTACAACCTATATGCCTTCGCTTGCTCACTGTACCCTATGAAAATGCACTTCTCGGCTCGATCATCCAACTTCTGCCGCTTCTCTTCTGGAACATGTGCATATGCAATGCACCCGAACACATGCAAGTGAGCCACACTTGGCTTCACTCCGCTCCAGGCCTCCTGAGGGATTTTGTCCTTCACGCTTTTGGTGGGACATCTGTTCAGCAAGTAGACTGCACATGTTACAGCCTCTGCCCAAAATTCATGCGACAATCCCTTCGCCTTCATCATGCTTCGTGCCATTTCCATGATGGTTCGATTCTTCCTCTCAGCTACGCCATTCTACTGTGGCGTGTATCTGGCAGTGAACTGCCTTCGAATTCCGTGCTGCTTGCAGAAGTTGTGGAATTCATTGGAGATGTACTCTCCACCTCCATCAGTTCTGAGAGTCTTCACATAATGACCGCTCTGTTTCTCAACCAGAGCCTTGAACTCCTTAAACCTTGCAAATGCCTCTGACTTCAACTTGATGGCATAAATCCAAGTCTTCCAACTGAAGTCATCTATAAACGTCAAGAAGTATTTGTTTTCGGCAAACGTGGTGGTCTGCATCGGACCGCAAATGTTTGAGTGCACCAACTCTAATGGCCGTGATGCTCTCCAAGACTGTCCTACAAGGAATGCATCCCTGTGTTGCTTGCCGACTAGGCAACCTTCACACACTTGGTTCGGTTGCTCAATAAGGGGTAAACCCTTCACCATTCGCATCCTGTGCAGTTGATTCAGGCCACTGAAGCTTAGGTGACCGAATCTGAGATGCCACAGCCAGGTAGCATCTTTCTCAACTGCACTCAGAGACATCAAAGATTCATTTTAAATTTGCAGCGAAAACATTTTGTTTTTCATCATGGACACTGTTGCAATTTGTCCATGCACTTTGTCTCTGATGGAGCAGACACCATCTTTGAATAGTACAGTGTGCCCCTTCTGCACAAGCTGTCCAACACTTAGCAGATTATGCTTCAACCCAGGCACATAAAAAACATCTTGAATTGTTTTACTTTCACCGTGCCGGGTGCGGATGAGGATCTTTCCTTTCCCCATCACAAGAACTTTGCTGTTGTTCCCCATCTTGACTTCGGACTGGACTATTTCATCCAGTTGTGAGAACATCTCCCTGTTCCCAATCATATGGTTGCTGCAACCACTGTCAAGATACCAAATGTTTTTCTTGCTCTCCTCTTCAATACTGCAAGTCAGTAGTACATTTCCTCCTGTCGCATTTTTGGGTTCCTCCGTATAATGGGCTTGCTGCTGATTCTCGTTCGCCATCTTCTTCCTGCACCGTGAGGCATAATGGACGAACTTATTGCAGTAGTAGCATTGGACCTTTGACATGTCCTTCTTCTGCTGAGAGCTTCCTTACTAATTTTTGCCAATGCCTCTTCCTCCTTGCTGATGAAAGTTGCAACTTGGCTCAGCGTCATGAGGGTTTGATCTCCCTCCTTGCTTGTTACTTCTCCCACGCCTGCTTCTGCCTCTTCCTCCTTGAGAACTAGAAGCACTGTGGTGGGAGTCTTGTCTGCCGTTGTCTCGAACTAAGACCTGAGCTCGAAATGCTTGCTCCAGAGAGGATCTGAGATGAGCGGCTCAGCCTCTGTTCATGGGTCTGCAGGGAACCCATGAGTTCGTCTATCGAGAGGGTTGTCAAATCCCTCGACTCTTTGATTGCTATCACAACCGAGTCAAACTTGGCAAGCAGACTTCTGAGAATCTTCTCCACGATTCTCTGGCTCTACACATTTTCTCCGTTCAACCGCATCTGGTTGATAATGTCAGTCATCCGGGTGAAGAAGTCGCTCATCGACTCGGACTCGCTCATCTACAGGTTCTCAAACTCTCTCCTGAGCATCTGCAGTTTCACCAACTTCACTTTGTCGGTGCCCTGATACGAACTTGCCAGGGTTTCCTAGGCCTGCTTGGCCTTGGTGGCTGATGCAATCCGTGAGAAGATGGTCTCCTCAACCGCTTGCATGATGTAGAAGAGGGCCTTCTGGTCCTTCTTGTGCTCTTTCAACAGATCCTTGTCTGCTTGAGAGAGGGCGGCCAATGCTGCTGCATCTGCCGGTTCTGGGTAGCCATTCTTGACTAACTCCCATAGCTCCTGAGATTCGAACAGGATCTTCATCTGGATGCTCCAGTAATCGTAGTTCTTGCCATTAAATCATGGGATCTGCAACTGTAGGGAATTCTTTCCGGAATCCATCTTCTATCTCTGCATCACGGCACAATCAGCTCTGATACCAATTTGAAGAATTTTAATCTTTTTTTTCTTCACGCCGTCGAAGTCGGACGTCGCAGCTCAGACAGCGCAGTGCGCAAGTCGGGGGCGACGACGGACTTCGCCCAAAACTGGGGCGAAGTGCGAACGTCGGGGCGCCGACGGACTTCGCCCGAAATTGGGTGAAGTTCAAACTTCGCGCGCGTCGACGGACTTCGCCCGAAACTGGGCGAAGTTCGAACTTCGCGGGCGCTAACGGACTTCGCCCGAAACTGGGCGAAGTTCGTACTTCGCGGGCGCCAACGGACTTCGCCCGAAACTGGGCGAAGTTTGCACTTCGGGCCTATTGACGGACTTCGCCCGAAACTGGGCGAAGTTTGCACTTCGGCAGCGAAGTTGGAAAGGCTTCTCTGAGACTTGCCCAACTTCGGCCTTGGAGTCTTTTCTTGACTTCTTCATCTTGCACGGCGCCGCTGGGTTTGCCTGGCTTGGCAAGGCCCGTATGAGAGAAGATAAATGCCGAAACAGAGAACAATAATCTTTAGCACATTAAAACTGTAAACCCTAAAGATGCCACAAACTACAACAAACTTTATTCATATGAAAAACTAGGGTTACAAAAATTCCTCAACCGAGGAAATAACATCTGCAGGCTACGCTGCAGGATAAACTAAACAGACAAAATGTCGAGTTGGCTGCTCGGACATTAATCAGCTGAGCCACACTGCTCACTGAGATACTCTTCTTCTCCTGACTCCTCTCTGCTCTCTGCCTTCTGCTTCTTGCACTCTGCTTCTCTCTGCTTCCCTACTGCTTCTGAAATACCCGAGACACCTTATATAGCCGCAGGAAGAGGAGGATAGGGCTTATCCTCTGACAGGTTCTGACAGGCCCTCAACTAGGGTTTCTGACCAATCGCCGCACTAGCATTAAATCGCCGAACTGGCATTAACTTCTGGGGCGATCGGAGCTGTCAGACGTCACATCTGTCAGAGGGTAGGTGCGGCGTCATGTCAGCCCTTTTTGTCGGGATCCCCAACTGCGTGAGCGCAGTCCGACTTCGCCCAAATTCGGAGCGCAGTCTGGCGGAGGCGTGAAATCTGGGTTAATTTTTCTAACAAAACTAACAATCACTCACAAAAACGTTATCTGAGATAAGTGAAGAGGTAATTAACAATCACTCACTAAAAAAATCGATTCTGAATAAATTAGCTCTGATAATTCTGTGCATAACTGCAACAAACTTCAATAGAAAAATATGGAGGGGAATAGGAGTGACAACCCTTTAAAAGAAACTACTTAGTTATTTTATCCACACACTCGGCCTGACACTCGTTTGAATACATTACTATGAAAAATTCAAACACTGCGTAGTCGAATGCACTACAGAGCTTCGTCCAGGCCCGCTTCCGCAGACTCGGACAGCGTCTTCTCCTTGGCCTTTTTCATGCTTCTGTCTTCCCCATACAAGTACGATACGAATCCCCAGAGAAACAACGCAAGCGCCATGCCCTTTTCCCCGCTAAACTTCTCCTCATATAGGACGACGCCTAGCACCTCCGTTACGGGAATATAGACGGCGATGAGCATACCACTGAACAGAGAATTGGACAAGGCGATGACGCCGAAGACGCCGATGAAGAAGAGCTGACAGCAGATGGCGTTCCACACAAGTCCCATGTAATAACCGACCTCGCCGACGTCGAACGCCTTGGCCTCCCTCCCAATCGCCTGGAAGTCCTTGTTCACCGCCATGCCCACCGTACAAAACGCCGTGGCGGCGAACGACATGATGACCTGCATCTCCATGACCAGGGTGTAGGTTATCTTCCGCGTGGTTCGCTTGTACATCAGCTCGATCAGGGGCAGTATCAGGCCGTACAGGGCGGCGGCTCCGATGGTGAGTATAAACCCTACGGCGTACTGCGTGCTCGTTACGCCTGTGGGCCTGTCGCCGCTGGTGTGGAAGGCCAGCATTGCTGACCCGAGGCTGAGCAGGACGACGGCGTTGATGGAGTATGGACCGAATTTCTGCCGTACAATGAGGAAGGCGAACACCGCGTTGAAGGCGAGCTGACTGGAGATGAGCAGCGACGACGTGGAGACCGGGAGGTAGTCGATCCCCCAGGAGTACAGGAAGTCGTCAACCCCCGTGAGGAGGCCAAGCACCAGGCTTGCGATACAGAGCTTCCAGGTGACGTGACACTCCGGATCTGGGCGCCTTCTGTAGGCGACCCAAAGGGGGAGAATCAGAATGGGAAACCCCGCCGTCTGCAGCCAAGCCGAAAGCCATCGCCGCTTGCCGCCGTGGTGAAAGTAAAACTTCAATAATAGGGGTCCGGCTGTACTACCAATAGATAAGGCGAAACAGTTCAGCAACAACAGTACCCAATGCATCAAACTCCTTTTCTTCTTCTTCTCCTCCATCGAAACCTCCATTATTTTCCTAAAGCAAAACCTTCAATCTCTTCTCTTCCAAGTGTTTTATCAGGATAGAATGAATAAAATAAACGAATCACTCGAGGAATCAGATCAAAACTACGGATAAAATAGGAGGCCATAAATTATTTATTAATAGGACATTCGAACCAGTTTGGATTGTTATGGGTCCACTATCTATGATTTCGTGTTGGAAGAGGTTACAATAGGTGGAGTTAAATTCTTTGTTGATAGGAAATTGGAATCAATTTGGATTGTTCTTGTCCTCCCTATCTAAGATTTCGTGTTGGTCGTAAGAATTGTTAAATTAGTTGGTAAAAGTGAAATTAGGAAGTGCTTTTTTGGGTTCCTCGTTGTTGACTTCTTTGTTGGATTTGGTAGCGTAAGTAAAATCCAATTTATTGTTAGTAAAAAAGATGTGTTAATTTAAAAAAGCGTAGTTAAATTAGAGGGCACATTTTTAGGAATAGCAGATTGATAAAAGGAAATAGTATTTTTAATTATTTTTAAATTTTATTTTAAAAAATTTAAATTCAAATTATTGTATAAAAAAGATTTTTTTTTTTTTAAATTATCTAAAAATTTTACTTTATTTTCAAAGGGTTTATATTCATTCTTCTCCTCACAAAAGAAACCTCGGCAATAAAAGAGGTATTTTCATATCTATGAGTGAGAAGTACATGATATCAAATATTGTTTGAATAATTTAGCAACCTAAAGTGACAAAGTCTACAAACCATAGAAACATCCAATCCCTCAAACATATTTTCATTTTCATTTTATTTTGTTTTCAATAAGTAATGACCCAAAAACAAGTAAACTAGAAAACACACAGAAAAGAAAAGAATTTTTTTTACTAAGGAGAGGGATTCATAAACCCCTAACCAATCTAATATTTACCTATTTGTTTAATTCCCCTAAGTTTTCCTGAAGAGCTACATCTCACGAGATACCCTCACACAAGTCCCATATGTGTAGGCATACCATGTGTTACCACAAATAAGCCTATCTATCTCATCATCCTTGATGAGCTAGACTTATCACCTTCAACTAGTCGAAGGTATACACATCCCCATGCCATACACAAGCTAGTATATGTAGGTATGCTATGAGTATTACAAGTTAATCTATCCATATTTTCTCCACAATGAGCTATATTAAATCAGATGTAAAATTTCCCCAAACTTAGTTTTCATTCTCCCTAAGGGGTCTCAATCCCTTAGGTCATTCTTGAAGTTCACCCTAGAACTTACTTCCTAGGTTTAGTTAATTAACAGTGAAAACCAGAACAATTTTAGATACTAAATATAACAAAAAATATAACATTAAAAGCATACAAGAGATACCAGGAAAGAAGCAACACTAAAAGAGAATAACATTGATTGAAAGAGAATATAATACAAAATATAAATAATTCAAAAAATAAATTAAAAAGTATAATCTTCATCATTCCACAATTATTACATACATCATAGATGGTAAAACCTCCATACTTTTAAACAATAAGTAATACATCATGTTAATTTAGAGATATCTCCCTACAAATCTAGTCTATTTGAGCATAAGTAAATAAATGGTAAGTAGAAAATAAATTGATGCATTGGTCCATCCATCCCTTTGATCCTCTCGCTGCTTCCACCGATCATTTGAGGATAGTAGGGGATCAGGGCACTCATAGATCAAGATAGGCATACCTCTAAATGTATCTAATATTTACTTTTTCAAATTGCAACTATACAACCCAGGTGTTGTAGGTGAGTTGGAGAGGAGAGGGCAATCCTCCAAGGGAGGTCCCAGGTTCAAATCTCCACCCTACCAAAAAGCTGAATTGGGTATCCAAAATCCAATTGATAATGTTGGTGCGGGTAGGGTCGGGTGTGACCCCTAGGTGACTTTGACGGTGTAGAACCCCCTGTTCGTGGTCTCTCAGACCAAGGCAGCCTCACAAGGGGTTTTTAGCTTAAAAAAAAAAATATTGCAACTATAAAAATCTAATTAAGTCCCTAACCATCTAATGCATAGCTAATATCACAAAAGAATCATTAATTTTGCTTTCCCCTCTCAAATACCATTAGAGAGTCATTCAACATGCACCACTTAGATCACAGTTTTTACTTAAATAAATTTTATCTTTCTTTAATAAATCAAAGTCCTGTACCCTTAATCTATAAAACAATCCTTTCATTTATTCACTAAATTAAAGCTCAACATCTTTAATTCATAAACAAATTATTTTTCTCTTATTTTATAAACCAAAGTCCCATTACCTTTAATCCATAACATAACCTTTTTACTTTATTTAATAAATCAAACCTCAACATCTTTAATTCATAAATAAATCATTTTGCTCTTATTTTATAAACCAAAGTCCCATAACCTTTAATCTATAAAATAATATTTTCACTTTATTTAATAAATCAAAGCTCAACATCTTTAATTCATAAATAAATCATTTTGCTATTATTTTATAAACCAAAGTCCCATAACCTTTAATATATAAAATAACCTCTTTACTTTATTTAATAAATCAAAGCTCAACATCTTTAATTCATAGATAAATCATTTTTTTCATTATTTTATAAACCAAATTCTCATAACCCTTAATCCATAAAATAACCTTTTTACTTTATTTAATAAATCAAATCTCAACATCTTTAATTCATAAATAAATCATTTTGCTCATTATTTTGTAAACTAAAGTCCCATAACCTTTAATCTATAAAATAACATCTTTATATTATTTAATAAATCAAAGCTCAACATCTTTAATTCATAAATAAATCATTTTCTCTTTATTTTATAAACCAAAGTCCCATAACCTTTAATCCTTAAAATAACTTTTTTCCTTTATTTAATAAATCAAAGCTTAACATCTTTAATTCATAAATAAATCATTAGGCTCTTATTTTGAAAGTTACTATGCAATTTACAAGGCTCCTTTATTTACTTAGTGAAAGAACTATGCAACCCAAACAACATGTTTAATTAATTAAAACCCCTAATTTAATTTAATTAAACTGAATTTCCAAATGCAAGGTAAACTCCTATGCGCAGGTCTACCTACTAAAACAATAGTGAGGTAAACCGAGGGTTTGTGGCACATCCTTTGTACACCCACTGGCTTGGATTACACCCTAGATAAATAAGGTCAATAATCAACGGTGCCCAAGAAGAAGCACACCAACTGAGAGGGTGAACATACAGAGACATGACTCAACATTCAAGCGATATATTGGGTAGGAACATTGGAATAGGATCATAGATGAATAAACCAACCCATGGTACTATTCGATGTGAGGTAACACCTATGTTTTCCCGTGGTGACACTTACAAACAAATCTTGGGTAACGCCAATGAAATAAAGGTTGGTGAAACCACTACCAATATCATGTGTCAACTTACAGGGTGACTACCAATTGATAGGGCTTCTTGGGAGGCTACAGTGCTAGACGTCGATTGGTTTCTCATATGAAAGGAGTTACAAAGATACAACAAGATTCTTGAACATGAAGGGGATCTCCAAACCACAAGGATAACACTACCCAATTGGCATCTAAGGGAAAAAAGCATGGTTAAATAAAAACCTAGCAAAAAGCTAAACTTCCTATAAGAAAACAATGACTCATGCGAGCAAAGACAACCAACAACCTGGTTCGTGAAGAACCAGTGAAGAAAATAGATGACAAAAAGAGATTTAATCAGCTATAAGAAAAAGAGGAGCTCTTATAAATCCAATATGGTTTACTCATTTTGATCTGTCTCTCTCCAGTATCTTTATCAAAGTGTTATTCTTAGCATTGATTTCTCCAATATCCACTGTGACTAGTTTCTTTTTCTTCCACTATCCTCCTCCTTTGTCTCCTTCATCTTCCTTGTCTCCATCATCTCTCTCACCTTCTTTATCTTTTTTCCTTCTTACACTCCATCGTGGTGTCATTACTTCTCCATCCACCACCCTATAGTGGTAGACCATATTTTTAATTAAAATTCTTATTTTAAGACCTGCAATCAATGGAAATCCTTATTCAATATTAGTAGAGGTCTTTGTTCACCCAAATGTCTAACATAGCATGTCCCTCTTAAAGGCTATTTTTTTTTAAAACATTTCAGAAGGGATACCACTTTTGGGTAAGACCCAAAGAGGTACGGGGTATCTCTTTTGTAAAAATCATTCAAGGCTTGCACCTAACCTACCACCTTTGACATACTGAAGGAGTAAACCTGAAACAACAAATAAAAGAACACACAAATACATACACACAAAAAAATAAAAAGAACATACTCCTTGAGTGTGTCAAAAAAGATAAAGCACAACCAAATACACACACAATAAGACAAAAAAATAAAAATAAAAAAATACAACATGAACAACATAGAAAAAACACAAGAACAACATAAAAAAACACAAACATAACAATAAACAACAGAACACTACAAAGAAACAACCAACAAAAACATGAAAAACAAATACAATCAAAACCTAAAAAATAAAATAACAAATAAAAAAAACAACTAACAACAGACAACAAAGAAAAAAAAAACATAGAAAACACTTACTCCAAAACATAAAAACACCAACTAACACAAACATACAGAAACACAAGAACAATAACAAAAAACACAAAACAACAAAAACACAAGAACAACAAAAAACACAAAAACAAAAAACACACACACATAAATAGAAAAGCAAAAAGAAAAAATAGAACACAACAATGACATTTCTAGACCAAAAGACTTTTGAGGGAAGAATCAATAGAGGAAACAAAAGAAATATTAGTTTGAGCTAAGGAACTAAAATACCCTAAACGAACGAAAGAGAAGAATAAAAATAAGAAGAAACTAGGCACCTCGAGAATTGGAGCCATCCAAATAAATAATAGAAATAAGAGCTTCCCTCATTTGTGAAGCCCACAATCTAGGAGGGTTGTTGTAGAAAGTAAGATCACCTTTTTCCAAAGTCCAATTAACTAAAGAATCAACACTCTTATTCTGATCTCTAACCACATGATTGTAATCAAATTTCAAAAATTCCATCTGGATTAACTGAATCTTCTCAATAATTATTTTATTCTCCAATCAACCTTATGATTATTAGAAGGATTATTCAAAATATTAATCTTGAGTTGAGAGTCAGAATCAACTAGCACCTTTTCCCATCCAACCTTAGTAGCCTCTTGAAGGCCTCTAAGGATACCATACCCCTCAGTAAGGTTATTGGATAAAATACCCAAATTCTTAGCAAAAGTAAAAACTAGGGAGCCATCTGAAAGTCTACCAATTCCTCCTACACTAAATTTTCCAGGGTTCCCTCTAGAGGCTCTATTAGTATTGACTTTTCCAAAATCCTTAGGAGGAGGTTGCCAATTTCTTGTTCTATCCATATTACAATTAATCACATTCCCTTTAAGTTGGTTGCTTTTAGAAGAGTTAATCATCAATATTTGCATAACTTGATCCTATCTTTGGTGGGAGTTTTGGGGGTGATTAAGGAGCTTATGGACTGATTCAACTAAGTTGGAAATAGTATTTTTTAGATATAGTGAATATCCTTCTGTAGACACCAAAACAACACCAATCCGATTATGTGACGACAAGCACTGATCAAATTGACATACATAACCCCTAGGGTAGCCCCCAGATGTTAAACAACGGTCCTAACCACTCTCACAGTAGTTTTGGAAGGTCATAGGTCAATGTGGCACCTTTCAGGCACTTTTCTCCCTACTCATTCCACCTTGGGATGATTGCAAACTGGTATTCGTCCCACCCCGGGACGATTAGCAGCATTCGCTCTAGGGTGGGGTGAATAGCAGGTTTGATGGGCAAAAGGTCAAACCTTGACAAATGGCAGCTCAGATTCGCCACTCAACTCCGCCTTGAACGCATGGGAGTGCGAGTGAGCATTTTTTAGCTCAAAGTGGCAGTCATAGAGGTAGTCATGGAGCCCTTAATCAGGGAGGAATCTTCTCTCCCATGACAAGGCATGATGGCCAAGTGGTGCCTCTGCATGCTCATTCACAAGAGACCCTTAGGTCTATAAAATGGTGAGTCTTCTCACCCAAAAAAAATGATAGAGTAGGAGAACTTGGAGAAATGGAGTGCTATCGAATTACATCCTCACCCATCGCTTGTACTTCTTACATCCTTGATCTCTCTTTTGGAAGGGAGGTTATTGGGTGATCATTGGAAGCGCAATACGGACCCAAAACCCAAAAATTTGGCTACAATACCCCACCCAATTTTCCAACACAACCCCCTAGGAGGTTTTGGATCCATCCCAAGTGGATTGGTTCTGAAACCAAGCCCTAAACAGTGGGCGTCTTGCCCCTGGATGCCCCCACATTATTGTAGTCCTAATCGCCCCACCCCAGAATGATTAGAAATATATAGTATATTTCCTTACTATTTAATTTGAATTTCATTTTAGCTCAGTCATATAGGATGCCATTCAAATTTCATGTCATTCTGATGAATATTGGTTGTGTTTTCAGTGTTTTTTGTTTTCATTAACATATAGGGAGCATCATTGGATACAGGGTGATCGAAGTAGAATTTACAAAATCCAAACTTCTGGGTCATCTCAAAATTCCCTATTTTGACTAAAAAAAACTTTGTAGGTGTTTTGGAGGCCCTTGCATGGGAAATTTAGGAGGTCACTTTCTGACATCTTGTGACAGTCCTAATCATCCCACCCCGAAGCGATTAGAAATATGTGGAAGATTTCTCGACTGTTCCTTTTGCAGTGTGTTCTTGGTAATGTTTTCATGTCTATATCCAAATTTTAGCTCATTCTAATATGTTTTGATTATAGTTTTAATTATTTTATGCATGCATTAACCGGAGGCCTTAGGGATTGCATGTTTCCCTCCATCCGCAGGTGCTTTTAATCGTTTGCTATTTTTATGAACGTAGGATCTCAACACCAGAGGGGCAGAAAGGAAGCACAAACACATTCATGCAAGCGACGGTGACATTTGGCCCGCCCATTTCACATGTGGGCACGTGGAAGAAAGTGTACCATCCCTAGTGTGACAAAACTATGTTTAACACTCCTAGCCCTTGAAAAGGCAGGAGACACATTTTAACATGATCTCAAGCAAATTAATAAAATAAAGGGCTGCAGTTTACATTTGCTTTACATATCGTTTCATTTCACTTATTTTTCCCTTTTCATGCATTTTCGTTCGTAGGACTTAACGTTTCGCATGCTCTTGTTTGCACCACACCCGATATGCCTATGGGATTTCGTATCCTCATGATTTCAGTGGCAATCATGGTGGGACCATATCCCTTGATTTTGGAATCAAAATTATGTGTTTTTGCTTTTAGGTGGTAATCCTTCAAACGCTGGACTGCTACTCGTGCCACCCTGTGACGAATACAAAATGGAATTCATGCCACCTTGGGACGAATAAGGCATTCGCCCCACCCTATGATGAATACAGATCTGCTATTCGCCCCACCCCAGGATTATTAGATCTTTGTGTAATTTTTGAGCAAAAAATCAGGGGCACCTGGTGTGGACAGAGAAGGGGTAGGTTGTCTGAACACTCTGTAATTTTCTGTCTTTGTTTCTATGATTTTTTTGTTTATTTGCTTGCATAGGAAAGTTTACTACATGATTTATTTCTTTTCACAAGTAAAAATAACCCTACACACCATGAGGTAATCTAAACATCAAGGCATTGGTCATAAAACCCCAACACTTTATCAAGACTAACGATGGATTTCATCACCACCTTATCTTGAATTTTGCATACATAACCCTAATCGCTATTGTTGCTAGACATAAATCCTGATGAAAGTTGACCAAGTGTAGCTGGGGTGATTCCCAGTGCATGAGGATAAGTCTTCTATTATAGGTATCAAAAATAGAGCGATTCCCCTTTGTACCGCCTATGTTCTACGTACTGTTATGCTCTCGCATACCAATAGTTTCCCTCATGTAAGGGCGGGTATATTGAGAGGTTCGGTATAACGACCTAGTAGTGTTATATTGAAGGGGTGACCATTTTGGGAGACATAAGAGCCCTCATATTGCATATACAACAAAATTTTCTTTACAAAGCTTTCAAAACAAAAATCAAAACTCACTAAACCAAATCTAGGGCACACCTTCAATCTATAAACGAGATAATCACTTCTTTGTTTGTGTGGCTCCTATTTGTTTAGCGTAGCATAAAAAATCATAAAAAAGATAAAAACCTACATATCTGGTAGAAAGACACCACCATGGTGTACACCCGTAGCCAAGCCCAATCACAGGTAGAACCTATGAAAAGTGTACAAGGAGGCACAAGTTACCTTCGTTATAGCCCCAAGGACTTGGTCATACCACCTTGGCGGCCTGACCCACAAAATAGTCCACATCATACCATGACGGAATGGGACTATAGAGGCACCCCTTTGAGGGGCATGCCCATTCAACATAGACCCTTTTAGGAGGATTCCATACACATGGCACTCAACATAGATGGGAAAGCTCCCTTAGACACTTGTTATGAGTGGCCACCGTGTGATGAAGCGCTAGAACAACATAGGTTCCATAGGGAGGGGCCACATGACTACATCATCCCTCATCTACCCCTTATCATTGTTAGAAACAATGGGCCTTATCTCGGATCACCATGATTGAGATAGATGTGTAGGATAGGCATCTAGGCCTCCTAGAATCAAGACGACAAAACAAATCAACCTCGAATTTTCCAGACATGTCGCTCGCCAAGCATAAATCATGCAGCTTGAGCAAGACCAACAATAGTTGGAGCACCTGTATCACCTTAGCAAAGAGTGCATTCGACATCAGACAAATGAGTTTCTCCATAACACTATACCTGAGAGGGTCCCAACCTCTCGCATGCATAGGATAGATTTGTATGAGAGGCACAACCCTTTGGTGCGAGACAAGCCTCGACGACCTTATCAAATGCTACCTCCAAGACCTCCTAGACCTGAGTGGGAGACCACCCCTAGAGCCAATGATGGGCATCCTCTGTGGGCACCCACCCATGTTTATAGGTCATGCCCAGGAACTCCTCAAGAAGCCTATGAGGAATTTGAGCAAGAAGAAGAGTTGGCTAAAACACCCTACAAAGGCAGAGGGGGTGCTATCTAGCTACCCCTCCATAGGCCTCAAGTTCCCCATAATTCACAATGGAAACAAACCAATGAGGAAGAGATCAAATCTTTCGATGCATACAAAGCGCTGCTAGAGTGCTTAGAGTCTGTGGAGACCAAGACTTCTGGGCCCCAAAAGCCCACTTTACGCCAGCTCCGCAGTCACCCTATGCATCCTTTAGTGCCTACACCCCCATACCCTGAGCACTTTAAAATGCCTTAGTTGGCAATATTTAGAGGGGATGAGGATGCCCGAGAGCACGTGACAATATTCTTGAGCCAATGCTTTGGAATTTAGGACAACGATGCTTTGCTTCTAAGAAAATTTATAACCACGTTAGCAGGCCCTACCTCGGACTGGTTTAACCAGTTGCCAAAGCATAGCATCAGTAACTTGGACCAGCTAGTGGACACGTTTCTTGAATGTTTTGCCTTCAATACCAAGAATAAGGCATCATTAAGTGACCTAGCTAGCCTCAGGCAGTATGAGGAAGAGACCATGGCAGCTTATGGAAATTTGTGGAGGACGTTGCTTTCAAAGCTACCTTACCTTCCTCCCATGGCCGACCTGACCCAAATATTCTCGTAAAGTTGTTTGAAGTCGATCTCTGTGCTATTGTAGTTGCAGCAATATGCCACTCTCGAGGAAGCCCTGGCACAAGCCAGAATAATTGAGGAGATCAAGATATAGGATGGTGAGATTGCCAAGTCACACAAGAAAGAGTGGCCTAAAAAGGCCAAAATTGGGTCAACGCAACTAAAACCCACCATGGTTAATCAGGTTGCTATAAACATACCTAAGCTTGCAAAAGCAATATAGCCCCCAAAGGCTAATTATCAGGCAGTTCCTCTTGATACCTATGAAAAGGAAAATCATAGGCAAGAGCAAAATCAGCAGCATCACCCTAGGCGATAATTCACACCCTTCACAGAGTCTAAAGACTCCTTGTTTGACCGCTTGTCCATGGAAAACTTGATAAACCCGATAGAAAGTCAACCCATAGACCCCAACATGCCAAAACCCAAGGGCTATAGAGAATACTTGTACTATAGATTTCACTGGAAGAAAGGACATGACCTTTACGCATGTTGGAAGTTCAAAAGTTTAGTGCAAGACCTAATAGACAACAAGATGCTAGCGGTGGATAATCCCATTGTGCCAAACAACCAACAGATGGAGGTCTTCAAAGACCCCTTGCCTGCCCATGATGTGCAGGCAAAGACCCTTCAATTCAATGAGGTGACACAGAACTACCCCATGTAGGGGTATGTAGGGATGATAAGCATAGTGACTCAAAAAAAGATGTACCCAAGAATAGCTACCCCCACTGGAGCTACAGGAGAGGTTCCATCAATGTCACAACCTCAACAACACCCTACACAACCTCCTCCACCTAGACCAGTGGCCACAATTTGGACCAAACTTACCCAAAGTCTTAGGACCACATCGGCTAGGCTCTCCATATACGAGCTCATACAACAATCACCGCCCCATCGGGAGGCTCTTATGGAGATACTTAAAGCCATCGAGTTGCAGCCCCATGAAGAAAATTATTTCAACAACTTTGTGGGACATGTAAAATGATGCATCGAGCCAGTCATCACCTTTAGAGAAGACGAGCTGAAATCGGTGACTGGTGATATGACAAATCCATCCCTGCACGTCATTGCGCGGGTCAATGAGATTCCATATAAGAGGGTGTTTGTGGACACTGGCTCGTCCAGTAATATAATCACAACAATGGCTTTGAAACACTTCAAGTTGTTAGCATCTCACATCGTGGCATCCACCTATACTCTTCGAGCATTGAATGATGCGATATGCTCGACGGTTGGCACAATTGTCCTGCCTATCCAAGTGGGACAAAAGACTATTCCTACATTGTGCCACATCTTGGAAGGTGATATGGCCTATAATATCTTGTTGGGCCATCCTTGGATCAGGGACATGAAGTGTGTCCCTTCGATAGCCCATCAATGCCTAAAGTACACATATGAAGGACAAGTGCATGTGGTCTCGACAGACTTAGAGCCCTTCAAGTATTGCAATGTGGTGCAGCTAATGCCACAATCGACCCTTCCATCGACACATTTGGAATTTTAGTTGAATCCATCCAAATAGGGTCTAATTATGCATACATCCCTATTGTTAAGTCCCTCAAATCCTTATCTAGGTCCACATTCATCATCTGGTCATTCACCAACGATGCCACCTACGGTGGCCACACCGAAGGACAATTGGAAGAAACTCTTGGAAGAGGCACCACCATCAGTCTCAACCATCTCTACCAAGGAGATGCCTAGTCGAATGGAAGTCGAGACGCATAGTTCACCCAACATGGAGTGGACTCAGGAAGAACTACCATTCCCTCCCCCTCAACTGCCAACGATCACCATTGAAATGGCCAATACGAGTCTGGGAGAGTACCTAGTGTGGAACATTGTAGCAACACCCGCACTTGAGTCCATGCAGGACATGGGGAGACCTTGCCTCCCCATCGACACTATTGTTCCTCTAGGCTACCTACAAAACTAGACAAATATTGTGTATGGGGGCCTCGATAATGGCATTTAACCTTAGCTGCAAGGGGAGGAAGATGAAGAACCCTTTGCTGAGGATGTCAACTATTTGTCCAACCCAGAATTCTCTTTGAGATATCTTGGCCAATGTAATTGGCATGGATATGGGTTGGGCAGGTATGAACAAGGAGTGCGCGTTATTTGCCAACCAAGATATCAGATTCCATATGACAAATAAGGAGTAGGGTTCAAGGCCTAGGGATAGGCAACAAGGATGGATTGGAACGAGATCCATATGCCAATCCTAACATAACATATACATTGGGGGATTATCTCCCATTGCTGACAACACACCTTTTTGACCTTGATAACCCTATCCCTTTGATCGAGAAAGGAGAAAGTTAGAGAACTCACCTACAAGAGGGATATAGACAAGGTCAGGAAGGATCTTCGAAAGATGAGTCATAATATGAGGCAGCACCGTGGGACCATTTGAATCTAATAGCAATCATTCACAAGTGACCCCCATGGATGACTATCAAGAAAGCTTATTGGCAATGTTCCCCTTGAATGCTCCAGTCGAGCAAGGGCCACCTCAAGAAAATTAGGTCCTCCCATAGAGAGCGAAACAACCCCGATGGGACCAGATCAATTTTATCGAGCAAGACGGGCCTCACATGCCATAAATAGCTCTTAGAGTCAATGAAGGCCTATGGATATCTGATAGCGATTATGAATATGAGACTAAGATGGCATATCTCAATCATATGTGGCAGTAGCAATACCCCATGGACATTGATGACATGTTATAACAGCTAAACATGGGGCCAAGGAATAGGTGGCACCTAAACCAAGCACAGTTGGACCAACTACTTCAGCCGCCACTTCAAGTATACAGAGATCACCTTTCACCCAGAGAACCCATAGAGCCATCAGTGCCAAGGGTAGACGTCATCCTATTATCTGCACATAGGGCTGATCCATTTGTGCCAATACCCCCAGAGCCAGATCCGAAGCACAAAGATCATCAAGGAAGTCCAAGTCACCACACCCGCGATAATGGAGACCAAAATCATTTCATCAACATGATCTCCATTGACTTAACCGCCCCCATCCACAATCCAGTCGATCCAACATGACCATTGTATCTAGACTTAGATGCTATAGACTGGGATCACGCTAACTCACCACCATCCCCATCAGAGTACTGGCCTTGCGGTGAGATGATTCATTTCACCCCAAGACCAACTCAGGATATATTCCACGCTGAAGAGGAACTCGGCGTTCCAAATGTAGATCTAAATTCAACGAATGATATCTACCTGATCCCAACTCCACACTAGTTGGAGGATGGGTTCCACATGTCAGTCGAAGAGATGACTGACGTAGACATCGGATCTGATCTAATGAATCTGCAAATCATCAAGCTAGGGGTAAGTCTATCCCCCAAAGAGTAATCCAATTACATTACCCTTCTCAAAGAGAAGAAGGAGGTTTTTGCATGGTCCTACAAAGACATGCCAGGGCTAGATCCATAGCTAGTCATGCATAATCTAACGCTTGATCCGAAAGTCAATCTAGTCAAGCAAAAACTACGTAAGATGCACCCAAAAGTAGCCTTAATGGTCAAAGACGAGATAAATTTTTTTTTGGATTCATAGTTTGTCATATGCATGGATTACCCACCATGGCTATCCAACATGGTACCCATCAAGAAGCTCGACGGGAGGATTCACATATGCACCAATTTTTGAGATCTAAACAAAGTGAGTCCCAAAGATGATTTCCCCTTGCCTAGCATCGACGCATTGGTAGATGCTACAGCAGGCCATGAAATACTTTCCCTCATGGATGGTTTCTTAGGATACAATCAAACTCGTATCAATCCTGATGATCAACTACCTTAAAAACGCTGGCGCCACCTACCAACGTGCTATGACATACATCTTCCACGATCACATGCATAAAACTTTGGAATATTATATGGATGATCTGTTGGCCAAATATATTTTGTGCACAGATTGTCTTGATGACCTAAGCAAGATCCTCGATCGCCTCATCGAACATAAAGTCAGACTAAAACCCAAAAAGTGCGTATTTGGCGTCACATCTAGAAAAATCTTAGGTTTCATAGTCTCAAAACAAGGAATCAAGTTAGATCCAAAAAAAGTCAAGGCAATCCTTGAAATGCTCCCCCCAACCACCATCAAGTAGCTTAGAAGCCTACAAGGAAAGGTCGCGTCAATCAAGCGCTTCATAGCACAACTATCTGACAAGTGCCGACCCATGAATAAATTATTACATAAGGGGGTAGCATTTCACTGGGATGTTGAGTTCCAGTCAGCCTTCGATGATATTAAATAATACTTGGCTTCATCACCAGTATTGGCACCACCTAGACTAGGAGTGCCATTCTATTTATACATCTCAGCTACTGAGGTGGAACTGGGTGCCATGTTGGCCCAGAAAAATGAACTACACAAAGAACAGGCTACTTACTATCTTAGCCACACCCTGGTTAGTTATGAACTTAACTATGCATACATCGAGAAGCTATGCTTAGTAGTGGTATTTGCTACCAAAAAGCTATGCCACTACATGCTGAGAAATACGATGTATGTTGTGTCTAATGAGAATCCATTACGGTACATGATGAGTCGTACTTATCACAATAGCCACACGATGAAATGGATCATTTTTTTGACAGAGTTTGACATCGAATTCATTGGACAAAAGTCCATCAAAGTTGAAGTCATCATCGATCAACTAGTAGAGGCTCCTCTCGAAAACAATCAACCTCTGACCGTAGAGCTACCCGATGATGGGGTCTTCCATGTCTTAGAATTGCCAGATTCTGATGAGCTTGAGTCACAGGCTGACATAACCTTATTCTTTGATGGTTCTAAATGTGAGCAAGTGGGTGGCATGGGAATCATATTCTTCACACCACAAGGGTCTCCAATGCCTCTATCATTTAAACTAGATTTCTTGTGCACCAACAACAATGTCGAATACGAAGCCTTACTCATAGGTCTTCAGACAGTAATCACCATGAAAATCAAATGCTTGAACATCTTTGGTGATTCATTGTTAATTTTCAACCAAGTAAAAGAGATATTCCAATGCAAATGCCCAGTTCTGTAGGCCTACAAAGCCCTTGTGGACAAATTCCTAGAAAATATTGAATGGTATGACATTGAGGCACTCCCTCGATAATCGAATCATTTTGCGAACACTATAGCCTCCTTGGGGTCACTAATCCTGCAAGACCATTCAATTCAAAACACTATCGTAATCCACGATAGAGCATGCAAGCTCTGACCTAATTCCAGGAATCCACCTGATCCAGATTGAACCATCTCAAGATAATTTCTCTCGAATATGCGATAGTCTAAATCATGCCAACTGGGGTCCTTGTTCTCCTCGACCCCTCTTAATAGCAACACAATGCTATTCTTACAGGTCTATGACCGCTCAGATTTTTCTAGGGATGAACTTTAAGAGGGATCTACAGTTCATACGATCGAGGTTTTTGATCAGCAATATTGGTACACACCCATAAGAGACTACCTCAAGCTAGGTAACATCCCACTTGGATTGACGCACGTCGCAAAAATATCATTCAAATAGAAAGTGGCAAAACATGTCTTACTAGGAGACATTTTGTACCATCGGAGCTATGAAGGGATCCTCCTCCATTGCTTGGACTAGCAGGAGTCCACTTGGGTGATCACCCAAGAACACGATGGTACATGTGATGGCCACTTCAGTAGTATCACCATCATAAAGTGCATTCTCTGCATGGGCTATTATTGGCCATATTTAGAGTGAGATTGTTGCACATATGTAAGGAAGTGTGTGAAGTGTCAACACAATGCCAATTTGACACATGTACCTTCTCATGCCTTACAACCAATCCAATCGGCTTGGCAATTTTCATAGTGGGGCTTAGATCTAATCAGAAATATCTCCCTTGTGTTGTCAGGTCATCACACATTTATCATAACGGCCACAGAGTACTTCACCAAGTGGGTGGAAGCAATTTCGCTTACCTCTACGACTAGGACCCGCATTGCGGCATTTATTTTACATAACATCATGTCATTTTGGTATTCCATCCAAGATCATCTCGGATAATGGGACGTCGTTCAAGAACAAAGACGTGCGTGCTTTGACCATAAAGTACAAAATTCAACACAATTTTTTGACACCTTATTATCCTTAGGCAAATGGGCAAGCAGAGGCGTCAAACAAATTGTTGTTTGCCATCCTTAAAAATATGGTCATAGATAGTCATAAGGATTGCCACATTCAAATCCCACTTGATCTTTGGGCTTATCACACTAGCATTCGGACTCCCACTAGGGCAACTCTATTTTCGTTGGTGTATGGCTCCGAGGTAGTCATGCCTCTCGAGTTGGAAATACCTTCCTTGCGCATATCAATGCAAGAGTTCATCGATGATGACACTACACGATAGGCCCGGTTAGACCAACTTACGTTGCTCGATGAATGATGCATCAATGCTCTCAAGAATTTACGTATCTATCAAGAGCGACTCAAGAAAGCATACAATATGAGAGTTCACCTAAGGGAATTTTAGGTTGGTGACTTGGTATTAAAAGAGAACCAACAAAATTCTAACTTGCCGCCCCATCTAAGGGATAAGTTCATGGTAAAATGGTTAGGTCCCTATGTAATTGATAGTAAAATAGAACCTGGAACATACCTGCTCATCTCTCTTGAAGGAATCAAGGAACTAGAACCCTTAAACATCAGTCATTTGAGGCCATTCCACATTTAGAGAGCCATAGCCCACCTCAAAATCTCCAATGATTCCAGCAATCGCTTGGTCAACCCCAAAAGCTCCAAGGATTCCAGAAATCGCTTGGTCAACCCCAAATGCTCCAAGGATTCCCATCATCGCTTGGTCAACCCAAAATTCTCCAAGTATTCTAGCAATCACTTGGTCAACCCCAAACGCTCCAAGGATTCCCATCATCACTTGGTCAACCCAAAATGCTCCAAGGATTCCCATCATCGTTTGGTCAACCCTAAATGGTCAAAGGATTCCCATCATCACTTGGTCAACCCCAAATGCTCCAAGGATTCCCATCATTGCTTGGTCAACCCCAAAAGATCCAAGGATTCCAGCAATCGCTTGGTCAACCCAAAAAGCTCCAAGGATTCTAGTAATCACTTGGTCAAACCAAAAGCTCCAAGGGTGCTTGCAATTGCTTGGTCAACCTAAAACACCCCAAAGGTATCCATAATTCCTTTGGTCAAACCAAAAGCTCCAAGGATTCCCACAATCGCTTGGTCAAACCCTAAAACATTCTAAAGATGCCCATAATCCCTTTGGTCAAACCAAAAAGCTCCAAGGGTTCCCACAATCGCTTGGTCATAAAATCATGTTCAAAAACAAAAAAAAACAAACGATAATAAAAAATTACAAAAAAATTGCATCTCCCTTCCATGCATACTCTTAAAAATCAAAACACAAAAATATAATAAACTGCATTAGGCATCGCATCCATACATGGCATATTTGCTGGTCATACACGTCATAAGCACCATAGACTGTAATTGCTAGGCAATTCCATCATTTTTGACATTCAGTCCATTTTGTAAACACATCCATCCAGAATAATACCATCCAAATTTTTTTATCATAGTCAGTTGTCTGCTAATGTCTCTAGGGTTTTTTTCATCATTTAGCTGTCTTTAGATTTTTGGTCAAATGCTGTACGAAGTCTAACAAATTTTATAAAGGTAGATTTTTACTTGGATCACACCTCGTTACGTAGCATCCCCACACAAGTTAAAACACAAAAAAAAAAATCTCAAGTTGTGTGAACACAAGAGAAACCTACAAAGCAGTCTAGGGTACCATAGGTGAAAGGTTAGCCTGTTCATCCCCCTGTGCGAATGGTTTGAGAATGTTGACCAAACACATTTTTGTCCCTAAAGTCATAAGGATTCATACTACATTCCCCTGACAAGGATGGGTAGTCATCCCCAATGCCTAAAAGATCAATCCCATTACATAATCATATCCCCAAACACCTTTGGTACACAAAGTCATAAGGATTCGTACTACATGTCCTTGAAAAGGATGTGTAGTCATCCCCAAGGCCTAAAAGATCAATGCCATTACATAGTAACATCCCCAATCACATTTGGTCCCCAAATTCGTAAGTATTCGTACTACACATCCCTAAACAGGATGAGTAGTCATCCCCAAAGCCAACAAGGCTCAATCCCATTCGCAAGCCAACAACCTACGAGCTCAACTTTGAAACCTAAAATGCAAAATAAAATAACAGTGGTTATCACCACTATTCAAACCCCTTGCTCAAAAAGAAAAACAAAAGAGAAAAATAAACAATGATTTTTATCACTATGTATGAGAGCAAGTATCCCAACAAGTCGAGCAACCGAAAGATGCCTGAGCTTGAATCCCTAGAATTCTAAACATTCAAAAAACTATCTAGGTGATCCTCATTATGGGTTTGGTGGACAACCTACCTGGCAATAGCGGTATCCTAAACGTATGACGATATGTCTATCACATTAGCTTTGCGTGTGATCAAATTGATGTTTACATGTGGATGAGCTAGCTTATGGTACCTTAGATTATCCTGTGGATTAATCTTACTAAATACAACAAAGGATATAGTGGAGCTAATTAGGTGATCCTCAGTATAGGTTTTGTGGACAACTTACCTGGCATTGGTGGTATCCTAAAAAATACCACATAAACAAATTCAATTGCACACACAGGGATGTGAAATAACTTGGTCAAACTCAAGTCTGATTTGTACCTTGTTCAAAAGTCTTGTAAGATAATTGTACAGTCTTGTCTAGTTAGTTACAGCATCCGAGTCTCAGAAAAACCTTAACTACAGTATAAAAAAAATGTTGTACATGTCCACTCTTGCATCACCATCGAAAAATACAAAACAAACAAAAAAATTCACACATGCAAAGTCATTCCACAAAGTCATCACATAATATAGAAATCCAGTAGATCCTGTACAGTCTATGGTGCCACCAACAAGTTATCAACAAATTATTCCATCCATTCCATATGCATACATCATATATACATCAACTAACTAAAATGTGCATAAAATAAACAATAAATCACAACACTTGTATAACCAAAAAGAAATTCATGTCTATATATTGCCAAAATTCCCACAGGCTACAATAAGTCGGTCATCTGACCTCACAAAAACATCAAAAACATCAAAAACTCAAAAACCTCAAGCCTAGGGAGTCAACCACCATGATCATATAGGATCGGTGTGACTGGAACTACTCCTAGTGGTGTGGGTCCTATGGGACCTCTCAGGGCGGCTTCTGCCAGCCCTCGCATCATGCCCACTAGCATTGCTCTCACCCACCCACATACGATGAGAAGAAGCAAACTGCTTAGTCTCACTGTATCTCGTTCGATGAGAAGATCCACCTCTAGTGAGCTCAGGTAAATGCCCACTAAGGTGGATAATATCTGCCTCCAAATCCAACCAGTATCGAACCTAGTCCACCTCCCATCGATGGTAAGTAGCCAATGCGTCATCGCGCTATGCCAAATGAGTCTGTAGGAGATCCCTCTCTTATGAAGCATCTGTGTCCCCATCCCACTAGTGATACGTAGCCAATGTGTTCTCCTGCTCTGCCAACTGAGTCCGTAGGAGATCCTTCTCCTGCAGAACCTCTCTATGCTCCTCATCTCATCTCCATAGTAGATCTTCCAATTGTACTATTTTAGCGTGATACCTAGCCCCCATGTCCCTTGGAACTTTTTGAGGCATGGGCATCTCTGGGATGGTGAGCTGCTCTGGTACCTACTGCTCTGAAATGTCCTATATATCCGGCTGCTCTAAAACCCCTAGGTCATCCCTAGTCAAGTCGTCAACCTCTACCATATCCGCATCATTGAGCGGAGCTCCCCAACCCTCCCTTGATGCCTCTGCATCCTCACCACCTGTTGTTTCCACATCCATGCCCCCTAGATGCCCCTCACCCTGCCATTGCCGCATCGTCCACCACTAGTCATACTTTATAGTCACCCCAACGTTGTCCACATTGCGGACATCAATCACTGCATCTGACTCCTCACCTAGCGGCTCAATGATCGGTCAAGCCAGAGTCCTCTCGTCACCCTGATGTCAATAGATCAAAGGCTCACCAAGAAATCCTTGGTGCACCCCAAACTATCGAGTCACCCGGACGTATGGGAAGTACTCCTGCTCGGTCCCATGCCACTCGATCAGCCACCTCCCCTTATGCACCCACCAAAGCCACTCCCTAGCCTCAAGCTAGGCTGGACAGTCCAGGTACGAATGCCAGAACACCCCCTCTAGAGCAAGACATGAGAAGGCATCGACATAGTGCCCTAAGACACCTGCCCACCACCAACTCTGCCCCTGCTCCTTTGACCTCTGCCATAGAGCAGCATACCCAATATCCCTATCCACCATCTCTGCCCAAGTGGTCCACAACAAACCCTGTGGCTGCTCCACAGCTATGTGCTGCCACCCCAGCACTACAACAGGTAGTTGCACCCAATCCCATTTTGCCTTCGACAGCGGACCTCATACAGCTCATAATAAAGTTGTGTCAATAGTGTCTGACCCCACCTCATAATCAGGGGTGCCTCCGTCGGACACTCCACAAGTCTGAACACCACCTCGAGCAGGTTCCAAGGGAACCTCACACCTGAGGAGTTAGGAAGTAGCATGTTGGAGATGAGAGTCATGAGTAGTGCATGCCTCACTCCCAACATGCCCTTCTCCAGCCACCACCGCACCAAAATCCTGCCTATCAGGTAGTCCCCCTCTGCCCTCTCCACCGCCTCATCTACCCCCATATTTGTCGCATGCCCAAAGCACCATGTCAGCACCACCATTTGCTGATCATGAGGAGTAGTCCGAATGGGAAGCCCATCTATCAAAATCCATAGATTTTGATAAACATGTTGGGATATGAAAGGTGTTGGTGCAGGGATCCCAAAAATTGATCAGGGCAATCAGATATACCCGATCCCCCACCATAGGCTCTAACCGAGTCACCTGCTTGAGCCCAAGGGCATCAAGACACTCCCAGTCTGCCATAGTCAGTGCCTCCCATGCTTCAGAGAACATCATTGGATGATGGTACCGACTCTTCACCACATGCAAAACAAAAAACCACAAAAACATTAAAACATGACAACAAAAATAAAACTGTACAAGCAACATTAACAAAATGTACAGCAAAAACAGTCTAAAATTCAAATAAAACTGTACAGAACTAAAACACATATACAACAATGTATACAAATTGTACAACAAAAATATTTAACAAATGTACAGCAAAAACATTTAACAAATGTACAACAAAAACATTTAACAAATGTACAACAAAAACATTCAACAAATGTACAGCTAAAACATTTAACAAATGAACAAAAAACAAAATAAAAATAAAAATTTAAACTAGGGTTTAATCTTAGTTTAAACGCAAAATACAAAAAAAACAAAATACACAAATTTTTTAAACTAGGGTTTCTTAATCTTAGTTTAAAAAAAACAAAAAAAAACACAAAATACACAACTTTTTCAACTAGGGTTTCTTAATCTTAGTTTAAACAAAACAAAAAACACAAAATACACAAATTTTTCAACTAGGGTTTCTTAATCTTAGTTTAAACAAAAAGAATAAAAAAAAATAAAATACACAAATTTTTCAACTAGGGTTTCTTAATCTTAGTTTAAACAAAACAAAAAACACAAAATACACAAATTTTTCAACTAGGGTTTCTTAATCTTCGTTTAAAAAAAAAACAAAATAAAAATAAAACTTTAAACTAGGGTTTAATCTTAGTTTAAATGCCAAATACAAAAAAAACAAACAACATTTTAAACTAGGGTTTAATTTTAGTTTAAAGCGCATAATACAAAAAACCAAACAAAAATTTAAACTAGGGTTTAATCTTAGTTTAAACGCAAAAATAGAATACACACACAAAATAAATCACGAGTTTTAAACTGTCCTAAAACAAAATAAAAACAAGCAAAATAAAGCGCAAGAGCACCTACCGGTCTTGCCTCGGCTTCGCCACTCGACGATCCGGTCCGTGAACTCATGGTATCTATGAAATCTCGATAGCACTCCGCTACGCAAACTCGAACTCCTCCTCCTCATAGCTCCAAATCGCCAGAAAAAACAAATGCAAATGAGCCCAAAACCTAGTTTTGGCCCTTATATAGGCTTTTAGGCCTGTAATCGTTCCACCCTGGGATGAGCACTCTAGTTAGCACTTGTCCCACCCTGGTACGATTACAAAACTGGTATTCGTCCCACCCTGGGACGATTATAGAGCAAGAAAATAAAAAATAGCAAAAACTACATCCAAAAACAACAATAAACTTGTCGAACAAAGGCGCATTTGCGCATGACATTCTTGGTATGCAAAACCAATGTTGGGGTCACAAATCCTCACTATCATACTCCCTAATAAGGATACCATAGCCGGACTGCTCCACGGGAGGACCATTTTCGAGAATTTCATTTCCAAACGGTGTCACAAAAAGGGTCTAAACCCACCCAAAATTAGTAATAAAATTTCCGAACAAAGGTGCCTTTGCGCTTGACATTCTTGGCATACAAAACCAACGTCGGGGCCATAAATTATCAATATCCTACTCCCTAAGAAGGCTACCATAGCCGTACCGCTCCACGGGAGGACAAATTTTTGACAATTTTAGCTCCAAAATACGTCACAAAAAGGGTTAAAACCCACCAAAAATAGGTCAGATTGTTGGGAAACTGCATAAGCGTTCAAAGACAAACAATTGAAGGCACCCTTAAAAAATTCATCTTGGGTCAAGCGACTCATCGTTTTTCTCATGTCGGTCATTCCCTCATCGATTCATCGCTTGAGGGGGTAGTCACACTTAGTCACCAACCAACAAATACACACCCAATCAAGGAAATGGCATGCATTCAAAGAATCATTGACAAAGACAATCACACTCCTGCTTGGGGAAACAAACAAGCAATTATCACAAGATGATCAAACCCTTGGCATTCTAGAATCATGAACTCAAGGTTCCCATAGACAAAAGGTTGCGCCCTTTGCCTATTCATGACTGAACAATGTCCAAGATCAAGTAACACCTCACCGAAAAAGTTTAACACTTGAATTAAGCTCCTTAGCTCGTCAAAAGCAAGGATTCAAGAATGCGTGCCCTTTCCATACTTGGGGCATCAAAAGTTGGTTAGGTTACTAAGAAAACCTAATCATTAGTGCTTTGGTTATCTATTTTTTCTCAGCACTGCGCCATGCACAACGCATCCCAAAAAGGGGCATCTATAGACACCAAAACAACACCAATTCGATTATGTGATGAAAAGCACTGATCAAATTGACATACATAGCCCCTAGGGCAGACCCTAGAGGTTAAATAGTGGTCCTAACCACTCTCACAGTATTTTTTGAAGGTCAAAGTTCAATTTGGCACCTTTTAGGAACTCTACTCCCTACTCGTTCCACCCTGGGATGATTACAAACTGGTATTCGTCCCACCTCGGGACGATTAGCAGCATTCACTCCAGGGTGGGACGAATAGCAGGTTTTATGGGAAAAATGTAAAACCTTGACAAATGGCACCTCAAATCCACCACTAAAATCCACCTTTAATGCATGGGAGTGCGAGTGAGCATTTTTGAGCTCAAAGGGGTAGTCATAGAGGCAGTCATAGAGCCCTTAATCAGGGAGGAATCTTCTCTCCCTTGACAAGGCATGATGGCCAAGTGGCACCTCTACATGCTCATTCACAAGAGACCCTCAGGTCTATAAAATGGTGAGTCTTCTCACCCCAAAAAAGGACAGAGCAAGAGCATTTGAAGCAACGACGTGTTGCCGAATTACATCCTCACCCATCTCTTGTGCTTCTTACATCCTTGATCTCTCTTTTGGAAGGGAGGTTATTGGGTGATCATTGGAAGCGCAATTTGGACCCAAAACCCAAAAATTTGGCCACAATACCCCACCCAATTTTTTGACACAACCCCCTATGAGGTTTTGGACCCATCCCAAGTGGATTGGTACCGAAACCAAGCCCCAAACGGCGGGCATCCTGCCCTTGGGTGCCCCCCGCACTGCTGCAATCCTAATCGTCCCACCCTAAAGTGATTAGAAATATATAGAATATTTCCTTACTATTTTATTTGCATTTCATTTTAGGTCACTCATATAAGCTGCCATTCAAATTTCATGTCATTCTGATGAATATTGGTTGTGTTTTCAGCGTTTTTTGTTTTCATTAACATACATGGAGCATCATTGGATATAGGGCGATCGAGGCAGAATTTTCAAAATCCAACCTTCTGGGTCGTCTCAAAATGCCCCGTTTTTCCTAACCCCAAATTTGTAGGTTTTTTGGAGGCCCCTGGATGGGACATTTAGGAGGTCACTTTCTGACGTCTTGTGAAAGTCCTAATCATCCCACCCCATAGTGATTAGAAATTTGTGGTAGATTTCTTGATTGTTCCTTTTGAAGTATGTTCTTGGTAATGTTTTCATGCCTCTATAAAAATTTTAGCTCATTCTGATATGTTTTTATTATAGTTTTAATAATTTTATGCATGCATTAACCGAAGGCCTTGGGGATCGCATGTTTCCCTCCATCCGTAGGTGCTTTTAATCATTTGCTATTTTTTTGAATGTAGGATCTCAACACCGAAGGGGTAGAAAGGAAGCATAGATGCATTCATGCAAGTGGCGATGACATTTGGCCCGCCCATTTCACATGTGGGCACACGAAAGAAAGTGTACCATCCCTGGTGGGAAAAAACTATGTTTAATGCTCCTAGCCCCTGAAAAGGGAGGAGACATATTGTAACCTGATCTTGAGAAAATTAATAAAATAAGGGGCTGCACTTTAAATTTTCTTTACATCTCATTTCATTTTGATTGTTTTCCCCTTTTCATGCATTTTCGTTCGTAGGACTTAGCGTTTCACATGCTCTTGTTTGCACCGCACCCGATACGCCTATGGGCTTCTGTATCCTTGTGATTTCACCTTCATTTCTTGATTAAAAATTTGTTTATTTCTTTCATTCAAAATATTCCAAATAAGAATTGTATAAACCATCCAAACTAACTGCCTAATAAAATGATAAACACCCTCTTGATTAGGCCAATCCCTCCAAAGTTGTTCAAAAGTAAAAAAATTGGACCACTGTAAGCCATGTAAAGTGGTCATTCTCCTCCATATATCAGAGGCTAAATTACACTCAATAAAAAAATGGTTGAGAGTTTCCACATTTTCTCCACACATTTCAAATCTAAAAGGGCCATGAAAACCATGCTTCATAAGATGCTCCGCAATAAGCACACTATGATGCAATAAAAGCCAAGTAAAGAACCTCACCTTTGAACAAAGCTTTTGAGCCCATATCTGAGAAAATATGTCAAAATATTGGTTGGAATTATTATGGCAAAAGGTCAAATAACCCTAAGCAAATGAATACTCACCCTTATTAGTGTTTTTACATCTAAAACAATCTTTATCATGGGACCAAGAGAGAGATATCATATGAAGGATGCATTGGATATCTTGTCTTTGCCTTTCTAGGATTGGAATAGGCCAGTCCTCAATAGTGTTCCAATATATACCAACCTTTGAATTACCAATTTGGTATCGATAGTAATTAGCCACCTTTATCATGTTAGATTAGTGAAGATCCTCCATCCAAGGCCTCCAATGAGGAAACTGAGTTATCAAAGGCTTGTGATTATCCTAAGAATCTACACAAAAATTTACCTGTTGACCATTATGAATAATATTAAAGGCTAGGTTCCATTAGTGATTTAAATATATTATTTAAATGTAAAGGTTGAAAAAAATTATTTGAATTGCATAAATAAAATCTCTACCACTGTAAATAAACTCTTTCTTTTTTATTTTTTACCATCAAGAAGAGTTCGTAGTGCTTTCAAATAATTTCATTAATATTTACACAAGGTCTTTGCTGCCTTTTTCTAAAGAATTTCCATTTCATTATAAATATAAAATACTCATTGTTTTTTGAATGAAATTCAATCACCATGTAAAACAAAATAAATTATCATTTATAAATGAAGCTCTAGTATCCTTTAAAACCATTAAATTTTATTTATAGATGAAATTTCCTTTATCAATTAAGATAAGACAATTGTTGTTTACAAATGAAATTCATTTATCATTTTAAAATAAAACAGTTGATATTTATAAATGAAATTCATTTATCATTTTAAAATGATCAAATTACTATATATACATACACACAAATATACATACATACGTGTATACTTAGTTATCGAATTCATCATATTTTCTGGTAGTAAACCTCGCAGTTGCAGATCTATTTACTAGAGGCTCTGCAGTCTGCTGCTGAAGTTTGCTACTTTAAAAAATCCAATATTATCAGCTTCCATTTATAAATATAACATTCACCTTTCCCATTTCACTTGTCGAAATAAGCTCAATCTTGTTACTATAATTTAGTTCCTATGACCGAGGGTTGATTTGTAATATTTAAGTATTTTTCTAACCTCAATTCAAGTTTATAATTTTGTAATTTCATCGATAAATAAATACCTACTATCATTTTCTAACTTGAAAATGAATTCCTAAAACAGATGTGTGCACTGGATCTTTGACCAATTATATTTAAATAAGGCTCATGTGTCTACGCAAGTTTGGATCCCAATTATTATCCAAATTATCCGAAAAAGCATGTTCCATGGTGAGGGGCTTCATGGAAAAGATTAAAAAGAATTAATATAGTATAAAGGATAGAGCGATTCTCTAAATTTTACAATGTGGCATTGCAGCTATGAATGCAAATTGTTTTGACAGTCGTATTTATATATTTTTACTCTAAAATTTTAAATTAATAGTAGCATTTATTTATTGTTGAATCGAGTAGTTGTTTACATTTTATTAGTTGAAATATCTATCAGAGAAGGTCCACTTCATTGTACAATCCTTTTTGGAGTCAAGATAGATGATAACATAAAACAAAATGGATTTGGGTAAATATTTTTTTTACACACAAAACAATATATATTTTTTTGAGTAATACTTCTTATACACATCCACAATGGAAATTGAACCCGGGTAACATAACTGATAATGCAAGTGGCATCCTTGCTTGTAGACCACACTCACGGGGATTAAATGATGATGTAGTATATATTTTAATTTCTTCTTACTCTTTTCATAGTCCTTTTTATTTTAAATGAAAACAAATTTTCAAAAGTTACAAATTTAATGTAGAAGCTTAGAAATAAACGATAAAAAGAATTATTAATGTTTATTTCAAGTTCTTGTTTGAGTTTCTTAGTTACTAATTTATTTACATAAATTTTGAAAGGATATATGCACATTTATAATATATCGAATTTTATATGTCGAATTTTATTTTGAATTTTTAAACATGTCGAATTTCTTTCAAACTTTAAGAGTGTCGAACTCGAATACGAACTCGAACTTGGTAACTAAGCATGTGTATATATATATGGAATAAGAGTTTTCTCTTTTTTTTTATGAAACACTAACATCATGCTATTATTCTAAATGGTTCTAAAAAAAACAAGGGGTTTTTCATAAACAACCAAATTACGCATGCTTTCCATTTCTCAATTCATCAATGCAAATAGTGATGAAGTAAAAGATAATCAAACATATGCAATAGACAAAGAGGAAATATTTCCATCAACCTAGTCACTTGTCTCAACCTCGAGAGTTTACAATAGCTACTAGGCTATCAATCTGGGGCTCAAAGTGACTATATTTTGATGATTATCCCTAACCGAATGCATGCGTATATGAAGGCACCCATCAATGTTACTCCCGAGTTGATTTAATCATCATTTCCCCAAACTCAAGCACCCTCACTTCTGGTGGATGATAATACTTCTTCCACCTATGAGTGTACTTAATCCTACACATCTTGGCAATATGTTATCAGTACCATGCTCTTTCAAAACAACTAAATATCGCATAGTTGATTCAATTTCTCAAGTTAGGTATTAAAGTAACATAGATTAATATATTATTTCTTTGTGCCAAAAAGTCCACCAGGGAGTTTCATGACAAAATGTTAGTACCATCCAAACAGGTTGTAATGATCATCATAAGGATTTAACATAATAGTGAGGATACTAGTTATGAAGAGTTTAAGGGATTGAATCATTTTGACAATGCTCCTATGTTCTCACCAAGGATATTTATAGTAAAAAAGTTAAATATTTGACTCCCTTTGATAATATCCCTAAAAATTTGAAGAGGACAATGGTTTCAATTTCTTAAATACTCCCTATACGTATCATTCATATGTGTAACATAAAAAATAAAAATAATAAATAAGTAAATATAAAATATAAAAGCCAAGTTGTAAATAATTTGTTAGAGTTTCCCAATAATAGATATGCAAAGCATTACACAAAATATGAAGAGAAGAGTAGAACTGATTGATTATTCCATGGATCAACATTGTATAAATAACAAAGTTGATCATTGAGAGTCATTGGATTACAACTCATCAAATCTAATCTAGACTATAACTGAGAGTTTACTTGACTCGTGAAGGAGTGGAAACTCAAATTAAGTCTATCCTAGCAGAACTTAAGAGAACAATTACTTATTCTAACCCCCCCCCTTAATTGATACTAGGGGTGTATTGTATAAAATGAGTCCCGATAATATGACCTGATGAGGTACTCATGTACAATGTTTTCTTTTCTGGAGAGATGGTAAAAACCCCATGGGAAAAAACATCAATCAAAAAAGCAATAGGGAAGAGGCTTGTCTTAGGATGACAAATATTATCCTCTTAATACAAATAAAAAGGATGAGTCCCAAAAACATGGCCTGATGAGGTACTCATTTACAATATATAGATGGTGAAAAAACCCCTTGGGGAAAAACCATCTATCACAAGAAAATATCCAAGATAGAGGCATGTCTTCAGATGGTGAAGATTGTCCTCATACAAATAATGAGTCCTGGAAACTTGGCCTGATTAGGTACTCATAAAAAATATATATGTTGTTGGAGTGATGATAAAAAAAAAAACACAAGGAAAAAACCATCCTCCAAAGAATACAATAATAATAGGAGAGGTGGAAGACCTCTGTTTTAATGTAGATGTATTACTCCAAGTTTTCCTTGCAATTGTATGTAACACAAAGAAGGAAATGAATTGGTGAAGATGTCTGCAACTTGATTCTAAGTTGGAATATTTTCCAACAATATGTCCTCGTTTTGAATATGCTATTGAATGAAGTGCATATGTATCTCAATGTGCTTGGTGCGCTGATGCTCAACTGGGTTGCGTGCAATATGAATTGTGCTCTAATTGTCACACCAAAGATTTATAGGTTTGTCATTGGAAAAACTAAATTATTTTAGAATTTGATGAAGCCAAAGAGCTTCCTGACTTGCTAAAACTACTGCTTTGTATTCCACCTATGTAGATGATAAGGTCACTGCTTGTTGTTTTTTGCATAACCAAGCAATTGGCGAAGAACCAAGACAAAAGACATAGCCAAAAGTTGAACATTTATCTTCTACTAAACCTGACCAATATGAATCCGTGTAGCCAATAATATCCATGTATTTTCCCTCATATAAGAGACCAAAGTGAGTTCCTTGCAATTAGCGAAGGATACTTTTTGCTTCTTTCTAGTGATTGAAATGAGGTTGATGTGAGAATCTGGATATTAAGACAACAACATATGAGATATATGGACAAGTATGAGTAAGGTATAACAGACTCCCTACAATCTGATCGTATAGAGTTGCATCACAAAGAGGGGATGTGCAAGAAGTACTAAGATTGAATCCAAAATGGAAAGGTTTAGGATATGGTTTGCAATCTGTCATTTTAAACCTTTGAAGAAGATCTAGAGTGTATTTCTATAGAATGAAATTCCTGTATTTATTTGATTTATTTGGATCCCAAGGAAGTAATGTGCTAGACCCAAATCAACCATATCAATTTTTTTATAGAGGGAGTCTTTTATAGTCTAAATGTGAGTGAATTCACTACTAGTGAGTAGCAGATCATCAACATATAGAACAAGTATGGTGATTTTTCCTTCATCTCTCCAAATGTAGACTGTGTTATCAAACTCACAATGAGTAAAAACTAAGGAAGGAGTCAATTTTTTCATACCAAGATCTAGGAGCTTGTTTGAGGCCATAGAGAGACTTATTTAGCCTACAAACAAGAGAGGAGTCTTGAGTGAAACCAACAGGTTGTTCCATGTATATTTCTTCCTTTAAATCCCCATGTAAGAAAGCAATTTTTACATCCATTTGAAAGACACCACTTTTGGGAAGCAGCCAGAGCAAGAACTAGTATTACAAAATGAAGTAGGGAAAAGCGATGCACCTAATGAAGGGAAAAAATATGTGTATGTATCCCATATTGCACATGAGCATCAAACGGAAGCATGCACATGAAAATGAAGCAATACCAAGAAATAAAAAATGAAATGAAATGAGTGTATTTTTATTAATTGGGTGGATCAGATCTAAGGTTAAAAAATAGTCCCATTGAGGTCTCAAAAGGTGATACAATTGTTACAATGTTTGGGGTGTCCAAGGATCAATTAATCCAAGGAATCAAGGTGCACATCTAATGCTTTTACTCATACCCACAATCGAGGTGAGCGACCAATGCCGCCACTGCTTGTATATTAAATCTATGATGTATGATATTCCTTCCCAATGCCTTCTAAGAACATGCACCTACACACAAGGAATCCAAAGGGGTCAAATAGCAAGGGTGTATGGTGAAAACATGCAATCCCCATAGGGGCAACATAGCGCATATATTAAAAATATATCAAAACATGTTTGAATGACTTGAAAATTTGCAAAGATGTTAAATAGAATGTTTTTAGGGGATATCACAAAAAATATATCAGAAATTGCATTTGTAGACCCCTCGATTTGGCATCGCCCACCTGCAACCTATGAAGAAGAAGATAAGCAAATATTGAATCTAAACATATCCAAAACTAATTAAATTTGGAAATTATGCATAAATTGACATTTAAAGACAACCCATATGATTATATTTTCAAATTGGGGCCCATATCCACCTGCATAAAATTGGGGTGTTCGAATGAGCCCTACGAGCCTGCAAAAACTTAAAAATGCTACAACTTTGTCAATTTAACTCCAAATCACCTGAAATTTGAACTGTAGCATCATGGGATAATATAGAAAATAATAATTAAAAATAGTAGTGAAATTGTGTAAGAATTTACCCTCGTCCTAGGGGGGATGGTGGTGATTGCAACTATTTGGGGGGCACCCTAGGAGGGGATACCCACCAATTCTAGCAATTTTTTGCTACCAAAATCACTAGAGGATGTTACTAAAAAATATAAGGTGTGTTTTTGTTGAATTTGGAGAATAAATTCACCGATATGTAAAAGTTATGCTCGGATTACCTTCTTGAAGTCACCCGATAACCTCCTTGTCAAAAGAGAGTTTTCGAGGGCAAAAAGGTGTAATAAGGTGAGGGGAAATATCGGTAGTACTCTGTTGCATATCATAGAACTCATATATATATTTTTGTATGGATATTGAATCCATTTTATAGCCCAAAGGGACTCATGTACAAAAAGGCATGCAAGGGCATGCATGGCAAGACGTGCCACTTGTCAAATGGGAGGCATGTAATGGGTGTGGAAGAGAATATCCAATTTGGGCCTCCATTAAGAAGTGTGTCATAAGGCTTCAGTGCCATATGAACCACATGCTCCATATGGCATGCTAAATTATAGTTTATGGGCACCAAATGTCCCAGATTTGACTTTTTCTAGGTCAAACATGCTCACCATCCCACCCTAGGACGATGGCTCACCACCGTCCTAGGGTGGGATAGTGGGAATATACCACCATACCAAGGTGGGATGGTGGTGAATTTTGGACCAAAACCTCAAAAAATTGGGTTAGTAGACTCCAAAAACCTTTTTGGAGTGGCTAGAACCACTCTGAGCCTCCTGAGAACTGCCCAAGAGGCCATATGATGCCAATTTGATCATTGTTTGTGGGTGCTTAATAGGATTAATGATATTTTAGTGTCTACAAATGCCCATTTTTGAGATGTGTTGTGTGCATCATAGTTATGATCAAAAATAGATGAAAAAAATATTGAATTATTAAGGTTACTCAATAACCTAACCAACTTTAGATGCCCCAATCATGGAAAGGGCGTGTGTTCTTGAATCCTTGTTTCTGACTCGTTAAATGAGCATTCCTATGCTTGAACATTGTCCATCATGAAGGTCCAGGGACCATGAATTCATGATGCCAGTAATGTCAAGCATTATGATGTAATATTGTGTGCTTGTTTGCTACCCCAAGCAGGATCATGATTGTCTTTATCAAAGATTCATTGAATGAATGCAATTCACATAATTGAGTGTGTGCTTGCTGATTTGTATTGAGTATGACTAGCCCCTCAAGCGATGAGTTGATCAAGGAATGAACAGTGAGAAAAGTTATGAGTCACTTGAACCAACTGACTAGTGTTATGCTTACCTTCAATTTTGTCCCTTGAAAAATAGGGCAATTTGGAGAGCATTTTGATGACTTTGTTGAGTTTTCCTGGAGGAAAGGAGATGAAAACTGCATGCCCGAGGGGTGGTCCAGAAAAAATGGCCTTATTATGGCATGAATTAAATTTTTTTCCTTCCCTCCTGGGATACTCATGGTTTCATTTTGATCTATGTGAAATTTGGATCCAATTTGAGCTATTTTGTTGTAGTTTTGGACATGTTTTGGTGCAATTTTGGACCTATTTTGGGTCATTTTGGGATGTTTTAACCTATTTTTTCTACCACCATCCTAGGGTGGGACAAGGGCATGTTCTAAAATCATCCCACGATGGCACGGTTGGCAAAATGTGCTCTCGTCCCACCCTGGGATGGTGGTGACCCCTGCATCTTTATATAAACCCAAAATATGAAGGTTAGGCTCATCTGTGCATGCTTTCTTTGGAAGTTTGAGAGGTGAGGAGTAGGAGAATGATTTTGAGAAGTGAAGTGCTATAAAATTCATCCCAAAATCAACATAATTCAATGGGTAGACTCAGCCAGTGGAGGAGCCGATGCGAGATAGGTATGCCAAGTCTCTCTTATTACATTTTCCTAGTGTTAAGAGTTGATTTTTTTGCTTTTATGGTATGTTTTTGACTTGGAAGCATATCACACTATATTGTACGTAATTAAACATAATTTATGATATATGTACCAAAATTTGTTTTTTATCCATGTTTTTGTGCAATTAGATTGCATTTTGCAAGTCAACTTTGCATTGTTTTTGCTATTTTTGATGGCCTAAAAGGCCTTTTTGAGCCCAATTTTTTGGAGTCATCCCTAGATGGGATGGCTAGTGTGGGATGGTAATAGGGCAGTAAGATATGCACGGTCTCCTATAACAACCTCTAACCAAGTCACCTACTTGAGGTCGATGGTATCCAACCACTCCCAATACTCTATGGTCAAGGTATTCCTCATGGAATCAAAAATAGTAGGCACTTGATACCGACTCCTCACCACTTGACAGGGATAATCAACTCAATAATACACCATCAAAATGTTATCGCATGGCCCCAAAAACATTTAAAAGAAAATACTCAATATGGCCCCTCTTTGAAGCCGATTTTCGGCCATTTCCCCTAGGAATGGCCACAAACCTATGGCCAGACCATCAAGGTATGGCCTATTACCATCCCACACTAGCCATCCCATAAAAATATTTCCCAAAGTGGACAGATGCTATTGTACAGCTTCACATGGTACAATGAGGTAGGTGGTTGGTTGGACAACATGGCATGAAGCAGGAGTACTTCCCTTTTTCTTGGGTGATGCAATAGTTTGGGCTATGCCAGGGGGTGCCTAGTGAGCCGATGCCTTATTGACATTAAGGGAATGAGAGGACATTGGAATGGCTATTGGTAGAGGTAGTGGAATAGGACACGGATCCTATAGTAGAAATTCCAGATGTGGATGATGCTAGGACTACAACGGAGTATGAAACTTGGTGGGTGATAGGCCAGTAGCGTGGAGAGGGGCCACTAGGGAGGGGTGCAACTAGGGAGGCACATCAGGAGATTTTTGATGAGGACCGGGTTGAGGTAGGTGATTGGTAGGGACACATGGCAGAGGAGCATGTAGATCTCCTAGACTTAGGAGATCGAGGTGACTTGGGGGATGATGATGTTGGGGATGAGGAGGTGCAGGCACCACTAATGGCATCGAGGGACATAGAAGTAGAGCTACAAGATGATCTACTTAGGGTGAGGTAGGAGAGATATATCCTATGAACATAGGTGCATGATGTACAAGTGGATATAGTAGCATAGCGAGCCAAGGTATAGGTGGCTCAGGTTGAGATAACATCTCTTTGGACATAGTTGTGATCTCAGAGCGCTACTCGGAAGGATTCTAGTAGTGGGGAGGTGACTAGGCTATAGGCAGAGGTGACACGACTCCATTTTATGGTGGATACTTACCAGGCATGGTGCCTACGAGGGTAGGCCTATGTGAATGAGTTGGATACTAAGGTAGTGTGCCTTGGTGGGCATCTTTAGGATGATGCAGGTGCCAGTGGGTCGTACTAGAGTCACCACAATAGGACAAGGTAGTCCTCCTCTAGGCTGGAGGCACCAGGGTCTAGGCGAAGAGCTAACAGGGTAGGTGGTAGCAGGTATGGGAGTTCATAGAGGACTCCAACCGCTGGTGGGAGTGTGACTCGTAGTACCAGTCCTGCGTGACCATGATAGTGGCTTGCATGACTCTTTTTGTGTTTTTTTTTTGATGCTTTAGCAGTGTGAAGTCTGAGGACTCACTTTATTATAGCCTATGGGCAACATGATGTATCTTTTTGTACCACACACACACACACTTGTCTATGGGAGAACTTGTCCTTTTGCAAACTCTCAACATTCTTGAACCATTCACACAGGGGGATGAGCAGGATGACCTTTTTGCTTAAGGTAACCTAGACCACTTCATGGATTTCATCTATCTTTGTGCAAAACTTGGATTGTTAATGATTAATTGTGTTTGGGATATGATGTACGCAAGGCATAATCAATGCAAGAATCTACCTCCTAAAAATCAAGCTAGCCTTCTACAAAATCTAAGTAGAGACTGGATTTTGTTGAGTGACCGAAAACCCTACTAATATTATTTTTAAAAAAATGGCTAAGTGAAGGGAATAGACATGACTATGGAAATGTGAAAATGTGGATGAAGATGATAATTGCAGCCTTGAACTATTAGTACTTTCACAAAATTGATTTTGAGCGGTAATTAGTGTACCATCATGGTGCTAGACATGTATGAGCAACTCTAAAATGTAAAGTGCTAATGATGAATATGCCTAAATACAAGTGATGATAAAATGCAATGGGATGCAATGTGGTGTGATGTAATATTTTTGAAATTTTCAAATGCCCTTATTTATAATTATGATTGTATGTATGTATGAAAGGCAATGCAGCGGTGTTTTTGTTTTTTGTTTTGATGATGTTTTTGAATTTTTGATTGATATGTATACACATGTGACCAACAGGCTTATTTGGGGGCCATTGGGGCATTTGGAGGGGACCAAAGGGCTTATGGATGCCTTTGGGGCATTTGGAGGGGACCAAAGGGCTTATGGATGCCTTTGGGGCATTTGGAGGGGACCAAAGGGCTTATGGATGCCTTTGGGGCTTTTAGGTTTGACCTAGACGATCGTAGATAGTCCATGAATATTTTTATTTGACCTAGATGGTGGAAACCTGCTAGGAGCTTTTTGGGTGACCTAGATGGGCGAGGACACTTAAAAATTATCTACAACTATCTAGGTACATTTGGCTATGACCAAAGGGCTTATGGATGCCTTTGGAGATTTTAGGGTTGACCTAGATGATCGTAGATAGTCTAGGAGCATTTTTACTTGACCTAGATGGGCAATAGCACTTAAAAAGTGTCTACGACTCCCTAGGTGTATTTGGCTATGACCAAAGGGCTTATGGATGCATTTGGGGCTTTTAGGGTTGACCTAGACGATCGTAGATAGTCTAGGAGCATTTTTACTTGACCTAGACAATGGAAAACCGCTAGGAGCCTTTTGGGTGACCTAGACGGGTGACAACACTTAAAAAGTATCTACGACTACCTAGGGGTATTTGGCTATGACAAAAGGGCTTATGGATTCCTTGGGGATTTTAGGGTTGACCTAGATGATCGTAGATAGTCTAGGAGCATTTTTACTTGACCTAGATTGTGGAAACCCACTAGGAGCCTTTTGGGTGACCTAGACGGGCGATGACACTTAAAAAGTGTCTACTATTGCCTAGGGGAATTTGGCTATGACCAAAGGTCTTATGGATGACTTTGGAGCTTTTAGGGTTGACCTAGATGATCGTAGATAGTCGAGGAGAATTTTTACTTGACCTAGACGATGGAAAACCGCTAGGAGCCTTTTGGGTGACCTAGACGGGTGACAACACTTAAAAAGTATCTACAACTACCTAAGGGTTTTTTGCTATGACCAAAGGGCTTATGGATGCCTTTGGGGCTTTTAGGGTTGACCTAGATGATCGTAGATAGTCTAGGAGAAATTTTACTTGACCTAGATGGTGGGAACCCTCTAGGAACCTTTTGGATGACCTAGATGGGCGACGATACTTAAAAAGTGACTGATTTCCTAGGGGTATTTTTATATGACCAAAGGTCTTATGGATGCCTTTGGGGCTTTTAGGGTTGACCTAGATGATCGTAGATAGTCTAGGAGCATTTTTACTTGACCTAGACGGTGGAAACTTGCTAGGAGCCTTTTGGGTGACCTAGATGGGTGGTGGCACTTAAAAAGTGTCTACGACTGCCTAGGGGTATTTGGCTATGACTAAAGGGTTTATGGATGCCTTTGGGGATTTAGGGTTGACCTAGATGATTGTAGATAGTCGAAGAGCATTTTTACTTGACCTAGATGGTGGAAACCTTCTAGGAGCCTTTTGGGTGACCTAGATAGATGACAACACTTAAAAAGTGTCTACAACTGCCTAGGGGCATTTGGCTATGACCAAAGGGCTTATGGATGCCTTTGGGGCTTTTAGGTTTGACCTAGAAGATCATAGATAGTCCAAGAGCATTTTTACTTGACCTAGATGGTGGAAACCTGCCAAGAGCCTTTTGGGTGACCTAGACGGGAGGTGACACTTAAAAAGTGTCTACAACTGCCTAGGGTAATTTGGCTATGACCAAAGGGCTTATGGATGCCTTTGGGGCTTTTAGGGTTGACCTAGATGATCGTAGATAGTCCAGGAGCATTTTTACTTGACCTAGACGGTGGAAACCCGCTAGGAGCCTTTTGGGTGACCTAGACGGGTGACGACACTTAAAAAGTGTCTACGACTACCTAGGGGCATTTGGATGTGACCAAAGGGCTTATGGATGCCTTTGGGGCTTTTAGGGTTGACCTAGATGATCGTAGATAGTCTAGGAGCGGTTTTACTTGACCTAGATGGTGGAAACCCACTAGGAGCCTTTTGGGTGACCTAGACGGGCGGTGGCACTTAAAAAGTGTCTACGACTACCTAGGGGCATTTGGCTATGACCAAAGGGCTTATGGATGCCTTTGGGGCTTTTAGGGTTGACCTAGATGATCGTAGATAGTCCAGGAGCATTTTTACTTGACCTAGATGGTGGGAACCCGCTAGGAGCCTTTTGGGTGACCTAGACGGATGACGACACTTAAAAAGTGTCTACGACTACCTAGGGGCATTTGGCTATGACCAAAGGGCTTATGGATGCCTTTGGGGATTTTAAGGTTGACCTAGATGATCGTAGATAGTCCAGGAGCATTTTTACTTGACCTAGATGGTGGAAACCCGCTAGGAGCCTTTTGGGTGCTCTCTAAGCATGAAATGGCCACAAGTGAAGGATGTTCAAGGGTTCAGGATCCTCGACACCTTCAAGTGAAGCTAGGTGATAAGTTCCAGGCCCTATTTGACTAGTGATGACAAAGGGACCTAACCAGTTTACCATAAATTTGTCCCGTAGGTGGGGCGACAAGCTAGAATTTTGTTGGTTCTCTTTTAGGACGAGATCACCAACCTGAAAGTCTCTGAGATGGACTTTCATATTGTAGGCTCTTTTGAGCCGCTCTTGATACACACGTAGATGCTCAAGCGCATTAATGCGATGCTCATCCAACAACGTAAGTTGATCTAGGTGAGCTTGTTGCACAATATCATCATCAATAAACTCCTGCATGGATATGTGCAGTGATGGGATTTCTAGCTCTAGAGGCATGACTGCCTCGGCTCCATACACTAGTGAGAATAGAGTTGCCCCAGTGGGCATCCGAATGCTAGTGCGGTAAGCCCAAAGGGCAAGCGGCATTTGCGTGTGCCAATCAGTATGATTCTCTTTGACTATTTTCTTCAATATGGCAATTAATGTCTTGTTTGATGCTTATGCTTGCCCATTTGCTTGTGGATAATAGGGTGTCAAAAAGTTGTGTTGGATATTATACTTTGTTGTCAAAGCATGCACATATTTATTCTTGAATGATGTCCCATTATCCGAAATGATCTTGGATGGAATACCAAAATGACAAATGATGTTATGCAATATGAACTCCGCTATGCGGGGTCCTATCATAGTGGTAAGGGGGATTGCTTCCACCCACTTTGTAAAATACTCGGTAGCCGTGATGATAAATGTGTGATGGCCCGAGGATGTAGGGGAGATTTTCCTGATTAAATCCAACCCCCATTGTGAAAATGGCCAAGCCAATTGGATCGGTTGTAAGGCCTGAGAAGGTACATGTGTCAAGTTAGCATGGTGTTGACATTTCATGCACTTCCTCACATATGCGCAACAATCTCGCTCTAAAGTTGGCCAATAATAGCCCATGTGAAGAATGCGCTTTGTGATGGCCATGCCACTGAAATGGCCACCACAAGTACCATCGTGTGCTTGGGCCATTGCCCAAGTCGATTCTTGATACTCTAAGCAACGAAGGAGGATTCCTTCATAGCTCCAATGGTATAGGATGTCTCCTAACAAGACAAACTTTGTTGCCTTCCATTTAAATGTCCTTTTGGTAGCGTGTGATAATCCAGGAGGGAGGTTACCAAGCTTTAGGTACTCTCTAATTGGTGTGGACCAGTCCTGCTATGTGGAAGCCTCGATTGCATGAATTTCCTATCCCTCATGAAGTTCATCCCGAGAAAATGCAGATTGGGATAGAACTTGTAAGAATAGCATTGTGCTGCTATCAAAAGGGGTTTGGGGGAACAAAGTCCCCCAAGCGGCATGATTCAAGTGCTCATGAATGTGTGAGAATCTCTCTTGATGAGGTTCTATTTGAATCAAGTGGACTTCTAGCGTGGCTTGAGTGCTCTCACGCTCAACCGCTGATTGTGATAGCATCTTGACTTGAATGGTTGTCATCTCCCCTATGGGGTCTTGCGGAATCAAGGATCCTAAAGAGGCCATTGTATCTGCAAAATGATTAGACGATCGAGGGAGTGCCTCGATGTCATACCATTCAAATTTTTCTAGGGATTTGTCCACAAGGGCTTTGTAGGCTTGCAAAACTGGGCACTTGCACTGGAAGATTCCCTTGACCTGGTTGACAATGAGCAAGGAGTCACCAAAAATGTTGAGCTTGGTGATTTTCATGGTGATAGCCATTTTAAGCCCTATGAGCAAGGCTTCATACTCGACATTATTTTTGGTGTAGGGGAAATCGAGTTTAAATGATAGGGGTATGGGAGCCCCATGCGGTGTGAAAAACATGATCCCTGTGCCACCCCCTTGCTCGCATTTGGAGCCATCAAAGAAAAGAGTCATATCCGCCTGTGACTTAGGCTCATCAGAATCAGGCGATTCTGATATTTGGAAGACTCCATCATCGGGAAGCTCCATGCTAAGAGGTTGATCCTCCTAGAGAGGAGCCTCTACAAGTTGATCAACAATGACCTGACCTTTGATTGACTTTTGTCCTATGAATTCCAGGTCAAATTCTATCAACAACATGATCCATTTTGTCGTGCGACTACTATGATAAGTACGACTCATCATGTATCACAATGGATTCTCTTTAGATACAACATACGTAGTGTGGCTGAGCATATAGTGTCATAGCTTCTTGGTAGCAAAAACCACCGCTAGACATAACTTTTCAATGTATGCGTACTTGATCTCATAGCTCACCAGGGTGCGACTGAGATAGTATGTGGCATGTTCCTTGTGAAATTCATTGTTTTGGGCTAACATAGCACCCAATGCAATCTCAGTAGCTGAGATATATAATCGAAATGACACCCCTGGTCTAGGTGGAGCTAACATTGGCGGCGAAGCCAGGTATTGTTTAATTGCATCAAAGGCATCCTGACACTCATCGTCCCAGTGGAATGTGACCCCCTTGTGCAAAAGTTTGTTCATGGGTTGACACTTGTCCGACAATTGTGCTATGAAGCATTTGATGGATGCAATCCTCCCCTACAAGCTACGAAGCTGCTTGATGGTAGTCGGGGGAGGCATTTCAAGGATTGCCTTGACCTTGTTAGGGTCCACTTCGATGCCTCATTTGGAAACTATAAATCCCAAGAGCTTTCCAGATGTGACGCCAAAGACGCACTTCTTGGGGTTCAGTCTCACATTATGTTCAATAAGGTGATCGAGGACTTTGCACAAGACATCTAGGTGCTCATGACGTAATAAAGATTTAGCCAGTAAGTCATCCATGTAATCTTCCAAAATTTTGTGCATGTAGTCATGGAAGATATATGTCATGGCACGCTGGTAGGTGGCACTGACATTCTTAAGGCCAAATGGCATGACCTTGTAACAAAATGTTCCCCAAGGCATTGTGAATGCCGTTTTGAGCTGGTCTTCAAGGTTGATACGAATCTGATTATACCCAGAGAAGCCATCCATAAGGGAGAGCATTTCGTGTCCTACGGTGGCATCTACCAGGGCATCTATGCTTGGCAAAGGAAAATCATCCTTAGGACTCGCTTTGTTTAGGTCTCAAAAATTGGTGCAAATGTGAATCCTCCCGTCAGGCTTCTTGATGGGGACCATGTTGGACAACCATGGTGGATAGTCTATAGAAATGACAAACTTGGCATCCAATAGTTTTTGTAGCTCGTATTTGACCATCAAGGCCACTATTGGGTGCATCTTTCTCAACTTTTGCTTGACAGGCTTGACTTTGGGGTCAAGCATTAGATTATGGGTGACCAGATTTGGATCTAGTCCCGACATGTCTTTGTAGGACCATGCAAAAGCTACCTTCTTCTTCATGAGAAGGGCTATATAATCAGCTTGCTCTTTGGGGGATAGGCTTTCCCCTAGCTTGATACATTATGGGTTTTCAAGATCTGAGCCGATATCTTTGTCAACCGTAGGCTCGATTGACATATGAGACCCCTCCTCCAACTGATGGGGAGTAGGGATCAAATGGATGTCGTCAGCTAGATTTAAATCCTCGATGGGAACTTCAGGTCCCTCCTCAGCATGGAAGACATCATGAGTTGGGCCAATGGAAAAGTGAAACAACCCATCACAAGCCCAATACTCAGAGGGTGATGGGGGTGAATCAACATGATCCTAGTCAATAGCATCTAGATCTAGATGGCATGGCTTGGAAGGATCAACTGGGTTGTGAAGTGGTGTGGTCAAATCAATGGAGATCATATTGATGGAATGTGTCTACTCTCTAGGACCACATGCATGTGACTATATATTGATATCATCTCTCACCCCCAGATGTGGTTCTAGGGGAATGGGGATCTCCGGATCCTATCTGGGAATAGACTGTAGGATGGGATCATTAGGCTCAAGGAGCTCCATGTGTGTGGGTGGGTCAGGGAAGACCTCATGGTGAATCTAGCCTAAATTGATAGGCCTTGCCCTCAAGCATGGGCCAACATGCAACTGATGATAGACTTCATCTATGTCGATGGGCTCATGATGATGATGCAAGTAATGAGGACCAAGGTATGCCCTCTCTATTTCATCCTCATAGTCACTATCATATATGGGAATCTCATTGTTACCCCTTGGGATCGGGTGATCAGGTAGGTGTGGTCCCATATATGCTAGTTCCTCATAATCATCATCATGGATGAGGATTTCTTCATTCTCATCTCGTAGTGCCTCAGGCTCACGAGGACCCAACTGCTCAAGTAAATTAACTACTCCCTCCCCAGGAGGTCTAGCTTCCTATGGGTGAACCAGCTCTTCAGGAGGAAGGAGCTACCGCCAGATAGGATCAAGGAAAGGGAATAGATGTATGAGGCCTTCCTATTGGTCATTAATGGGGACAATTTATGAATGATCACTATCTGACTCAAAAGGGTCATATGGTGCTACCTCATAACCCGACTCATCCTCTGAGGTCCATTCATATGAGGTGCCTTGATCTGACTCATCACAGACATGGGGACAACTTCATGAACCTTCCCCTCTCTCAAAATGTGGGGGAATGTCACTGGGGATCATGGGGTTCCCATATAGCCATGGAAAGTAATCCCCTAAGGAGTAGACTGTATTGGGATTGGCATAAGGGTCTTGGGCCAACCCACCCTCGTAGCCTATATTCAAGCGATTTAGGCTATCTAAGAGGACATCTAGAGGCAAGGGATTGTTGCATCCCACTCCTGAATTGTCATAGGGCATTTGATATTATGGTTGACAAGGGATTCTAGTGCCTTGCTCATACAGGCCTAACCCATAACCATGCTAGTTGCATAGGTCAAGGTACTTCAGGGTGAAGTTAGGGTTAGACAAGTAGTTAATATCTTCTCCAAAAGGTTCCTCATCTTCCTCCTACTGTTGGTAAGGTTCGATGCCATAGTCAAGGCCCCCATAGATAAAATTTATTTGATTAGGGGGAATACCAAGAGGCACGATAGTGCCTATGGGAAGATGGGGTCTACCCATGTCTTGCATCGACTCTAAAGTAGGAGTAGTGGTAACATTCCTAACCATGTATTCTCCCAATCTGGTAGAAGCTAGATGTACTGTAACCTAGGGCTACAGATAGAAGAGGGATGAGAGTGAGACTTGATCTGGCTCATCGTTTGCCTCGTGTGGTGTCTCTTCATCATCCGGGCTAAGTATCTCCTCTATAGAGATAGTGGATATGATTAGTTGGTCCTCCTCAATGGGCCGCTTCTCTAGGTTCCTAGGCAAAGGATCCACTAGTGTATTAGGCATCTGGGGTAGAGCCGATGATGAGGAGGGCATGGTATGTGGTAGCGGTGGGGTCGAACCTCGGCTAGATTTATTCGGCTAAAAATCTAGATGTATCGATGGCAAGGTCGACTCGGGTAACTGCTGCACCATGTTGTAGTACTTGAAGGGCTCTAGGTCCATGGGGATGACATGAACTTGCCCTTCGTGAGTGTACTTGAGGCACTGGTGAGCGATGGAAGGGACACACTTCATGTCCCTGATCCATGGTCTTCCTAACAAGATATTGTATGCCATCTCACCCTCCAGGATGTGGCACATCATCGAGATGATCTTTTCTCCTACTTGAATAGGTAGGATGATTGTACCAACCATTGAGCATATGGCATCATTGAATGCTCGGAGGGTGTAGGTAGATGTGACAATATGAGATATTGGGAGCTTCAGGTGCTTTAGAGCTATTGTAGTTATGATGTTGCTCGAAGACCTAGTATCTATCAACACTCTCTTGTATGGTGTTCCATTCACATATGTGACAATGTGTAAAGGGGGATCCACCATATCATGTGGAACCGATTTAAGTTCATCTTCTCGAAAAGTAATCATCGATTTCATGCATTGTCGCACATGCCCCACAAAGTTGTTGAAGGAGTTAGACTCCTGGGGCTGAAGCTCAATTGCCTTAAGGATCTCCATCAAGGCTTCTCTATGAGGTTGTGATTGTTGGATGAGCTCATAGATGGAGAGTCGAGTAGATGTTGTTCTTAAGCTCTGAGCGAGCTTACTCTTAATGGTGACTATAGGCCTAGGTGGGAGGCTCGATCTGGGAGGTGGTATAGGCTACGATGTCGAAGGGACATCACTCTGAGCCATAGGTGGTGTGGCTGGACTTGGATACCACCTATTTCTTGTCACAATACTGACCATGCCAACATATCCTTGCTTAGGAGGGGCATGGTGAACCTCATTCACCTGGGGCACTGGTTTGGCCTACTCCATGTGGGCAGGCAAGGGGTCCTTGAAGACCTCCATCTATTGGTTGTTTGGTGTGATAGGGTTATCTACCTAGAGGGCATTCCTATCAATTAGGTCTTGCACCAAGTGTTTGAATTTATAGCACATTTGCACATCATGCCCATTTTGCCTATGAAACTTGCAATATAGGTCTTCTCTGTATCCTTTGGGCTTAGGTGCATTAGGGTCGATAGGTCGACTATCAGGTAGATGGATCACATTGGCTGCCAAGAGGTGATCAAACATCGAGTCCATAGACTCTGCAATGGGCATGAATTGTCGCTTGGGGCGATGCTATTGATTTTACCCTTGACCATTCTAGTTATCCTTGGCATAGTTCCTAGGGGTGGCCTGATAATTAGGCTTTTGAGGTGGCACGGCTGGTGCTAGCCCTGGGACACTAATGGCAACCTGATTTACTACTGCTGACTTAGGTTGCACTGGGGTGTTCTTAGCATTCTTGTTCCATTCCTTCTTGTGAGGCTTCACAATCTCACCCTCTTGAATCTTGATTTCTTCGATGATCCTAGCCTGTGCTAAGGCATCTTCAAGAGTGGGGTATTGTTGCAATTGCAATAACAAGGAGATTGGCTTCAAGAAACTTTTGGAGAACATCTGAGTCAACTCCGACATGGGGAGAAGATAAGGTAGCTTGGCAAGCAAGGTTCACCATCTATTGCCATAATTTGTTATTGACTCATCATCATACTATTTCAACCCAGCTACATCGGCCAACGTTGCCTTCCTCTTGGTATTGAAGGCAAAGCATTCTAGGAATGCATCCGCAAGTTGGTCCAAATTATGGATGCTATGCTTAGGGAGTTGGTAAAACCACTCGGAGGTGGGGCCAACGAGGGTAGTCACAAATGTCCTCAAAAGCAAAGCATCATCATCATGAATGCCAAAGCATTGACCTAAGAACCTAGTGACATGTTCTTGCGCATCCTCTTCTCCCTTAAAGGTGGCCAACTGAGGCAACTTAAATTGCTCTAGATAGGGAGGCGTAGGTACTGACGGATGGATGGGTTGACTATGCAATTGACGCATAGTGGGCTTTTGAGATCCTGACCCAGAGGTCTTGTTCTCTACTGACTCCAGGCATTCTAACAATGCTTTATAAGGGCCTGAGGACTTGATCTCCTCATCCTTGTTCACATCTTGTGGTGGAGGTCTAGGATCCTCCAACCTAGGGTGAGGCGGTGGTAAGTCACCCCCCTACCTCGGTAAGGCATCTCAACATACTCTACTTCTAGCTCATGCTCAGTATAGGCCCCGTAAGGCGTTTCTCGAGTCGGTCTATAAATGGGGGTATCTACCCATAGTGGGTGCCCTATGTTTGGCCTAGGAGGCATCTCTCGATCTGGCCTAGGAGGTCATGGAGGCAACATTTGATAAGGTCTCGGGGACCTCTCTCGAATGAGTGTGGGTTGCCTTGGGTGGACTTCCTACCTATGTGTCTTAGGGGTAGGGACCCTCTCTCTCAAAGTCTTCTAGAATAGCTCATTGGTCTATCATTCGATCCTTTCTTTCTCAAGCTGGTGCAAGCGGTCTAGTTGCTCTTTATCCCATCGAAGTTGCTTGAACTGAGCTTGGCATTCTGTATATCTCGTAACCGCTTGCCTAATTTGATCCAGTGTGAGGCCTAGGGGGCCTAGGAGTCTCACCCTAGGGTCGACCTTGTCCAAGGTACTCTGTGTTCTCCATAGGGTGCTTGCCTCTCTCGAGGTTCATCGCATTGACTTGAGGCTCGGGATGGAACATGTGTTCATTATACTCAGCTAGCGTAGAGGCACATCGGGCATGCATAGAATATTGTTCCTGAGGAAAATATGGGATCTCCTCATGTCTTCCCTCCTGAACGAGGAAAGGTAGGGCAGAATTGGCTCACCCTGACCGATGAGTGTCATTCCCATCGGGCTGCATGAGCTGTTGTATCCTATCAAGGTGGCATGGAGGTAGAGTCATGTCGACTTGCTTCGAGCTAGTGTGTGAAGTCATACTCCTACCTATGCTTAGGTGTGTCAGCCCTGATGGGTATGTGGATGCATGGCACCACTCTATCTATTAGCACCTCAGTGCGTAGTTGCCTTTCACCAAGGAAGGCCTATGAAATATCTACATATCGAGAACACTCTCCCAAGTAATGCTCATCATCCCTCGGGGTGTCCTGGAGAGGATCCCTTCAGAGATGAGGCTCATGCCCTACTGTCTTGGGGCTAGGCAGAGTGGAGGCTCACCAGGGAGGTATAACCAAGTCCCTAGGGCTATATCGAAGATGATTCGTGTCTCCTAATCCACTCTCCATAGCTTCCACCCATGTTTGGGCTTGGTTGCGGGTGCGCACCATCGCGCTCCTCTATCAGTACCCCAAGTGATTATCTTCTTTACAAATTCTTAATGAAATAGTATACAAGAAAGAAACACTCAATAAGATAGATGATTATCTCTTTTAAGTTTTAAGTGTGAATCCCTAAACTATTTCGTGTGTTTCAGATGTGTTGTTTTGCAAAGAATGACCTCGTGTCACATGTTTGAAATATTGTTGGATTGTAATCTCATGTTCAATTGGATTTCACCTGTATACTCATAGCTCGACAACCCAGCTATGAACTCCAAGTTGCGTTATCCCACCTATAATGTGTGGTGATGAGGTCCACACATGGCCAGGGAGCACAGGTCCTACCAGTTCCTCACCCAGTTCACCCGTAGTCTACGATACACCTCCCCGAAGGGTGATGCATGCTATAACCCATGGGCTATGATGGATCTTGGAACCAGCCTTGGCAAGATGGATCGGGTTCATGGGATTTGAGCCAAGTGGATGGAGATGAAACCCACCGTCACTTGCGCTCTACTAGTGGATGGTAATGAAGTCCACCTCACTAGCGTTTACATGAATCGTGGTGTGTGTGGTTCTTTATTATCCAAGAAAGTAAGCAAAGAAGCAATCAATGATCATTCACTAAATGCATGCAAATAAGTGCATTTTAATTTCAGAAAATTAGGATAAAGAACCTACAAATGTGACTTATGAATGCAAATCCTAAATGCTAGCTCACCCATTGGGTAAGCCACAAGCAATCAAGCCACAAAGATGCATTGCTACTTCAAATTTCTTTTGATTTTTCTTCTTCCTTTTGCTATGTGATGTTATAAGAAAAGAAAAAATGTAACTTTTAACCTTTCTATGCAAGCAAGTGAAGCAAGAAAACTGATTTTTGATAGTCTCTAAAAATGTAGCAGAAAAACAGAGGGTTTAGGCACTTACTTTGTCCATTTTGAGCTCTCCAAATTCTGAATTTTTGGGCAGAAATCTCTCTGTTTCACCACCGCTCTAGGGTGGGATGATTAGAAGCCTCACCACCATCCTAGGGTGGGATGGTGAAGCCACCATCCCAGGGTGTGCCAGATAAAGGCTCTGCCACCGTTCCAGGGTGGGGAGGGGAGCACCTGCAACACAAAAAGGGCAAAAATTGCAAAATTGAGGTCAGATTTTCACCCAAATCATAAGGGACAAGGGTCCCACCATGATCACCACTGAAGTAGGGAAAATAGGTGCACCTAATGAAGAGAAAAAATATGTGTATCTATCCCATCTTGCACATGAGCATCAAACGGAAGCATGCATATGAAAATGAAGCAATACCAAGCAATAAAGAATGAAATGAAATGAGTGTCTTCTTTATTAATTGGGTGGATCAGATCCAAGGTTACACAGAAGTACCATTGAGGGCTCAAAATGTGATACAATTTTTACAATTTTTGGGGTGCCCAAGGATCAATTCCTCCAAGGAATCAGGGTGCACATCCAGTGCTTTTCCTCATACCCACAATCGAGGTGGGCGGGCCAATGCCACCGCTGCTTGTATATTCAATATCTGATGTCTGATATTCCTTCCCAATTCCTTCTAAGAACCTGCACCTGCACACAAGGAAGCCAAAGGGGTCAAATAGCAAGGGTGTATGGTGGAAAACATGCAATCCCCATAGGGGCAAAATAACGCATATATTAAAACTAAATCAAATCAACTCAAAATGACTTGAAAATTTGTGGAGATGTCAAAGAGGATGTTTTGAGAGGATATCACCAAAAAAATATCAGAAATTGCATCCATAGACCCCTCGATTTTGCATCGCTCGCCTACAACCTACGAAAACCAAGACAAGCAAATCCTGAACCTAAACATATCCAAAACTCATGAAATTTGGAAAGAATGCATAAATAGACATTTCAAGACAACCCATATGGTTATATTTTCAAATTGGGGTCCCAGATCCACCTGCATCAAATTGGGGTGCCCGGATGGGCCCTACGAGCCTACAAAAACTTAAAAATGCTATAACTTGGTCAATTTAACTCCAAATAACATGAAATTTAAACCAAAGAATCATATGATAATCTAGAATAATATAATTAAAAAATAGTAATAAAATTGTGTAAGGATTTATCCTCATCCTAGGGGGATGGTGGTGACTACAACTAATTGGGGGCACCCTAGGAGGGGATACCCACCAATTCTACCCACATTTTGCTACCAATATCACTAGGGAATGTTCCTAAACACTATAAGGGGTGTTTTCATTGAATTTGGTGAATAAATTCACCCGTATGGAAAAGTTATGCTCAAAAGGCCCTCTTGAAGTCACCCGGTAACCTCCTTCGCTAAAAGGAGATTTCGAGGGCAAGAAAGCTCAATAAGTTGGGGGGAAATATTGGAAGCACTCCATTGCATATCCTAGAACTCCTATCATTATTTTTGTGTGGATATTGAATCCATTTTATAGCCCAAAGGGGCTCATGTGCAAAAAGGCATGCAAGGGCATGCATGGCAGGAGGTGCCACTTGTCAAACGGGAGGCATGCAATGGGTGTGGAAGAGAATATCCAATTTGGGCCTCCATTAAGAAGTGTGTCATAAGGATTCAGTGCCCTCTGACCCGCATGCTCCATATGGCATGCTAAATGGTAGTTTTTGGGCGCCAAATGTCCCAGATTTGACTTTTTCTGGGTCAAACCTGCTCATCGTCCCACCCTGGGATGATGGCTCACCACCATCCCAGGGTGGGATGGTGGGAATATACCACCATCCCAGGGTGGGACGGTGGTGAATTTTGGGCCAAAACCTCCCAAAATTGGGCCAGTAGCCTCCAAAAACCTTTTCGGAGTGGCTAGAACCACTGTGAGCCTCCTGAGGGCTGCCCAAGGGGCCATATGATGTCAATTTGATCATTGTTTGTGGGTGCTTAATCGGGTTTACCACATTTTAGTGTCTACACAGAATTCATTTTTGCAACTGGATCAAATGTTTCAACATAATCAATTCCTTTAATTTGAGAGAAACCTTTGGCTACTATGCGAGCTTTGTGTTTGTCAATTTCTCCATTAGGACCATATTTTGTTCTGAAATCCATTTACAATGGACTAATTTCATTCCTTTAGGTAGGGGAAATAAATACCAAGTATTATTTTTAATTAAGGAAGAGAATTCGTCTTCCATGGCATCATCCCATTCTTTAGTACTAGTTGCTTCTTTAAAGGACTAAGGATCAGAGGAAATAGACTGACATACAAGACCAGTGCCTATGGGGTTGGTAGATCTGGATGAAGGAATTTTGGATGTAAGGAGTAGCTTCTTTAACAATGGTGTGGGACCATTTTTGCATAGTGGAAGGATTAGAAGGAGTGGAAATACTTTGAGTTGGAGTTATAGGTTCCTCATCTTGATTATCAATATCTAAGTTAATCTCTAGAGTTGGTTCTTCATAATATTGAGGTTCTACTATAGGAGAGGGCTCAATAGAGGAAGAGGAGGGTTGAGGATCTTTCTGAGGGAATATTTCATCAAATTGGAAATTCCTATGAAAAAATACCTCATGAATTGAGGGATCAAGGAGCCTGTATGCTTTATTTTCCTCACAATAACCAAAAAAGATGAGCTTTTTGCTTTTCTTATCTAGAGCCTTCCTTTTCTTATTTGGAATGTATGCCTAAGCTATACACCCAAAGATCTTGAAGAAGGAAATATCTAGTTTTGAACCAGTCCATGTTTCTTCAAGAGTTAAATGGTCAAGAGCTTTATGAGGTGCACGGTTTTGAATATAATTGGCACAATTTATAGCTTCTGCCAAAAAAACTTTTGGAAGATCTCTTGAATGAATCATACAATTTGTCATTTTCTTCAATGTTCAGTTTTTCCTTTTGCAATGCCATTTTATTGTGGATAATGGGAGACAGAATGCTGATGAATGATGCCATAACTTAATAGAAATATGAAGAACTCATTACTACAGTATTCCCCCCATTATCTGTGCAAATTTTCTTGATGTTGCAGGAGTCCTGATTTTATACTAAGGTTTTGAATAATTTGAAGTAGGATACAATATCACTTTTATATTTTAGGAAGTAAACCCAAGTTCTTCTAGAAAAGTCATCAATAAAGGTTAGAGCATATTTTTCTCCTTTGAAAGAAGGTTCTGTAAAAGACATCAAGTCACTATGGATTAATTTTAGAGGGGATGAGGCTTTTAGAGAACTACTTGGATGGAAAGGATCATGATGTTGCTTTCCAAGAGCACATCCAGAAAAAAATCCATCAATAGAAGAGAATTGAGGTAAACCTGTTACCATTTCATGGGTGCTCAATTTCTTTAGGTAGTTGTAACTGAGATGACCAAACCTTTCATGCCAAATTTTGCTTTCAAGATCTCCATGAACCAAAAATTAGGAGGTCCCTTCTATATTTTTGAATCCTTTGAATTGAAATAGGTGAGTGTTGTAATCAATATCTCCTTTGGATATGAGAGAATGGGTATCTTGAAAGTCTCTTATCTCAAATCCTATTGGAGAGAAGATAACTATTTTCCCCTTTACATAAGTACAAATCTGATAGATGGATAGGAGATTTATGGCGATGTTTGGAACATCAAGAACATTATTTATAGATCCACCATCAATGGTTATGTCACCCTTTCCTTTGACTGGGATAAAGGTAGAGTCACCCACTTCTATGCTACATGTAGAACTTGAGGAGATAGAAGAGAATTACTCATCTGAAGCAGTCATGTGATGAGTTGCTCCAGAATCTAGGACCCAATAATTAAAATAAGAACTAGAGGTTTTCCATTGAACATTTAGGGATTTTCCTATTTAATTTTTATTGTATATATTTTTATCCTTCATAGCTGCCTCTAGTTGTAATATTTTCTAGAATTTGTTTGCCTAATGACTGTTCTTTTTGCAGTGAGTACAAGTTATGGGATTCCTTTCCTTATTTTTGAATTTTTCTTTAGTAGAGTTGGAGGCTACTAAGGATTTTGAGGAAGAGGAAGAGGAAGAGATCTCATATCTTGCAATTTTTGTTTGTTCCCTAGTTAGTCTATCACAAAATTCTTCTAAAGAGGGCATTTTAAATGTTGCACCAAGAACATATTTTGTAGATAGAAAGGTGGTTGAAAAGATTTGAAATACACCATTTAGTTTAGAAAGAATTAGATAAATGCATTCTTCTTCAGTATTAGTCTTTTCACTGCCTTTGTATCGAGTGAGGACTTATTTGAGTTTGGTGAGGAAGTTAACAATATTTTTGAAGTCTTTAGGAGATAAAGTTGTTAATTCTGTCTCTAATTACATTGATATTATTTGATCTACTTTCCCAAACAAATTATTTATTTTTTCCCAACTTTCATAAGGAATTTTACACTCTGTAATGTGAAACCATAAGCTTTAATGAAAATTAGTGCTTATAATACACATTGTTTCACACATCTTTCCTTTATGAATAAAATTATCATATTCTTTCTCAAATTTAGGTTGCTTTTCTTCTAATAGGTGTGTGAGCCCTTTCTGAGAAATGAGATTTAAAACTTTGGGTTTCCATGTATGGTAGTTATGAGGAGTGAGAGGATCAATTTTGTTCATTTTTTTTTTTAAGTTTGAAGTTTAACCAATATGCCCCCTATTACAACTTCAAGTTTTGACTAATGAAATTGTTTTCAAAGAAGAGATGAAGTTATTTAATATCACAATCCTAAAAATATGCACCCTAAAAAAAGGGAAACTATAAGTATTGGAGTTTTGATATATTAAAATTGGCTTTAGAATATTGCCAGTCCTTTAATATTTCTTCTCAATACCCGCCCTTACTTGAAGGAAAATTTAAGTAATGAGTAGAATAAATTAAGGAATCTAGGCTTGAAATGCATTGTGATCAGCCAGTTATATATTGGAAAATATCAATTACTCGCCCTTACGAGAGAGAAACTATAAGTTAGAGAGATATTCAATATGTGAAATATGATTGATCAAGAAAAATATTTTCCAGGCCTTTATACCAATATTCTCAAAAAACCTGCCCTAACGTGAGGGAAACTATAAGTTTTTAGATTCAATGGTACATGGAACGTAGGCAATATATTTTGAAGGAATTTTTTTTTATTCTTTTAAGTATATAATTTACTTTTAGAAAAGCAAAAATAATGAAAGAATATTTAATATAATAACACCTCTGAAATAGATATAACCAAAAAATAATTTAAAATATTTATGAGGTTATATATTGATGGTTTGCATTAATAATTCAAGAATAGGGAATCATCTATAACATTGATGTTAAGAGGGTGTGATTAATTAGTGATTATCTTCTTTATGAAACACTTAAATGAATATTTCCAAAAATAACACCTTTTAATTATATGCTACTAAAAGGAATTAAATGAAGATAGAATAATATAGACACAAAAAATTAACAATCCCCCCTCAAAAGACAAAACAAAAATGTGCAATAAATTGCACTTGCAACCCCCCAAAATAAACTCTTTTATTAAATTTGTTACAAATGACTCTCGAATTTTGAAGAGATCCTTTGGAAAAAAGTAAAGGCTCTTTGAAAAAAGGGAGTCAGAGGTTTATTGCAAGGATGACCTTCAAAATCGAAAGTTTTAATAAACCGATACAAAAAACCTAACTTTTCAAAGGAGGCTAATAGATTATCATAATATGAGGCATCGATGGTCAAATTTACAGAGGTTGACGTGAAGCAAAAGGTAGAGACTATACTCTAAAAATATTTGGTGTTCATATGAAATGGGGACACCTGAAGAGAGTATCCTATAGAAAAAATTGTTAGAATATAAATTTTTTGGTGCCTTCCTCCTTCTAAGATGCGGGAGATGCAGCGTGATGTAGAAAACTTGAAGTCGGGATTTGTAAGGTTAGATGTAACCCAATATAGGACCACCAATGTTGTGGGCCTAGCAATCTATTGTTAACTAGCACCACATATGACTTCGAATGAGGCTCTATTCTTTTTGAGACGCGCAGTTCTTAGAGAAGATCTTTTAACCTACAGAATAGAAGAACATGAGAAGCATAAATCTAAAAAAAATATATCCTATTTTATTAGCAAAATAGATAATAAAAAATAATGTAACTGCTGCTTTTACCTACTGCTATATCCCAAACGAAGAAAGAATTAGATACTGTAAAAAAAAAATGCAATCTTTAGAAATCGTGAATGCACTATGATAGAGAGAGGCCCGAATGGGATTTAGAAGGAACTCAAAGACAACCATTTAACCTTCACCAATCGATTTTAATGAGAGATGTGGCGAATTAGGAAAAGAAATCTGGCTTAAATGGGGTTTTATGAAGTTTGTCGAGCATAAAAGACGTTTAAAAAAATTAAGACGATATGTTTATTTAAAAACGTATCAAATTAAATATCTAGAAGACATCATTCCAAATTCACGAAGGAAAAAAACTTTAATAGAAAACTTTAGAACTTTTTGAAACCATAAATCGAAGTTTGCGGAGCATAATAGACATTAAAAATATTAAGAAGATACATTTATTTAAAAATGTATCAAATTCAATATTGAGAAGACGTCGTTTCAAGCTCATGAAGGCAAGCAACTTTAATAGATATAATTAGAACATTTTTATGAAGAGTGCTACACCAATCGAGGAAAAAAATGGAGAGTGCGCTCTTAGTCTTCATTGGAGAGGTGGAAGAGAGGCACCACGAAGGAAAAGAAATATCGCTCAATAGAGGTTGCTGATCGCACGATTTGCAAGCTTCCCAAGGACTGCAAGACCAACGAAAGGGCAGCACAATATTTTTTTGTGAAGAAGAAACACTTAAAGATAGTAAAAAATAGTATGATATCAAGCTCGTTATTAAAAAATAATAGCAGGTAATAAAAAATGCTTGAATAACGTGTTTTTCTTAAAAAAATAATAAGATAATATGTATGCTTATGAAAATGGGCAATTATTCTGAAAAAATTTACACTAGAAGACAATGAATCTTCTCTTCTTTAACTGAGAAGGAGATAGATTTTTTAGAATAACCCACATACATAAAAAATATAGCTGAAAAAAAACTATATATAAAATCTTATTGAAAGCCCCTTTTTAAAAAAAAAAGGAGAAGCCAACAAAATATACAAAGAACCGACTCCTAGAATATTCAAAAGAGAAAAATAGGAAGATCAATCCTGCTCTGGTACCATGTTAGAATTTCCCAAAAATAGACATGCAAAGCATTACACAAAATATGAAGAGAAGAGTAGAACTGATTGATTATTCCATGGATCAACTTTATATAAATAACAAAGTTGAACATTTAGAGCTGTTGGATTACAACAACTCATCAAATATGATATAGACTATTGAGAGTTTACCTGACTCATGAAGGAGTGGAAACTCAAAGTAAGTCTATCTTAGTAGAATTTTAAGAGAATAATTACTTATTCTAACATAATTAAGTACATAACCTTTTTGAAACTAATGATTGATGTACTTGGCATGTTTTATATGTTTTAAATTTGAGATAAAAAAATAAAACAATATACTTACACACTCATGCATGAGTTTATTTTTTATATCTAAATATCCACAAAAACTGATGTTTGCACTCTAATATAATAGAGCATGTCTCAATTCGAGCACACAACCTCTACCTGTTGTGTCCATCAAACCTCATTAGTGGTGGTTGTTATGGGTTAGGATGATAGCAGTTATAATTAGAGTTGAAAGTTATTAATTTATCTGTATAATCACAGTAATTAAATAGTAGCTTGTGCACTATGAAGAAATATATATGCATTTTAAGCTAGTGATTGCTAAGCCCTAGCCTAACGACTAGGAAGAAATTAATTTTAAAAACTTGTAAACCAAACATAAATTATTTAACATGCATATACGTGAGCCAATGACGACTCTCAGTATATTATTATTATTTGTTAAAAAAATATTATTCAATTAAATCCAAAAAATATTACATTCCTTGCTATACCATGCATAAAATATTATGGTCCATATTTTGATATCTAATATAAGAAAGGGCTTTCTCAACTCTACTTTGATATGGAATCAATAAATCATGAAAATGAAAGCAAACCAAAAGGACCTAGATAGTTCTATTGTTACTATCATCTAAGGAAAGAATATAAAATATGTCTTTCTTGAGATTGAAGGCCACCAAATTGGAGGTTGACTATAAAAAATAACCTGAAATTTGTCTAAAGTCCAGTTTGCAAAAGCATCAACCACCTTGTTGAGATGTTCAGGGTCAAATTTTTGCTTAAGGAGTTGTATTTTTTCCAAAACCCTCATAATTTGCTAGTCTATGAAAATTATATGATTTTTCTCTATCAAATTTTGAATCTAAATTCTAGAATTAGAATCTAATTGGATCTTCCTCCAACCTAGTTTTCATGCCTCCTCAAGACCCCTCAAATTGTATATCCTTCAATTTTTGTATTAGTTGTTATTCCTAACCTTTCTGAAAAAGGAAGGTTGTAGAACCATCTAAAATCCTGCCAATACCATCCATACAAGTAGGACTTGGATTTCCCTTAGAGGCACCATCTCTATTGATTTTTCCTATATCCTCAAGGGGGATGCCAATGATCATTATAATTTTATCCTCTACATTGAGTATTTAATGAATGAAAAGAAGGAAAGCACATTTTTAATCTTTGTAAAACTTGATCCCACCTTTGAGAGGAAATAGGGGATGGTTCAATAGGTATTCATAGATTCTCTTAAATTATCTTAGATTCATTTTCCATATATAATAACTATATTTGTAATTCTTATTGAAAACCTTATTATTTCTTTCTTTTCAGACATTCCAAAGTAGAAGATATACCAATGGTCAAAGAATTTGATGAGAAAAATGATCAAACTAAAGGGTTGCTCTAAATAAGTGATTCCCAACCATTGAATACTTAGGATAGTAACCAATTTCTACCACAATTTGGTCACTGTAGGACAAGTGAAGAAAATATGAGAAATTAGATCTTCTTGCTCCCAATAAAGCTCACATCTAAAGGGTCAATTATAATATCTTTTCATCAATTGTTCCCCTATAAGAAATTTCCTATGAATCAATAACAAAATAAAAAACCTGACTTTGGGCCATAAATTTTGATTCCAAAGTTGCTTAAAAATATCTTTAAGAGGACTAGGTATTGGATGACAAAAATAAAGATAACCTCTAGCCACTATATATTCTCCCCGTTGCTGTCCTCCCCAAGAAAATGTATCCACATCATTTGAACATAACGAGGATATCTTCTTAAGGATGTGACTCAGATAAATTTTTTGGTCTTCATGCATAAGAACAAGTCATTCCTCAGGAGGGATCCATTGACGTCCCACCTCCCAAGCCCTAGAGTGAGGCATACAATAGTTAGACACCTTTATCTAGTGAACCCTATGAAGATCCTCCATAAAAAATTGAAAATTAAGAAATTTCTCAACTAAAGGATGAAACCCATCCCAAGAATCTATCCAAAAATTTTCTCATAGGCCATTATTGAATGTAACTGGACTATTACGAATGTAACTACTTGTTTGTAGAAGATTCTATTTTGGTGGCTACTTACATGTGAAGTCAACCATTGAGTGTTATATTTAGGGTTAAAAAAGGTCTTTAAAAGGGAAAGGTACATAGATGAAAGTATTTCTCATATTTTGTATTGAAGTTCTTCTTTTATGGAGGTCACCTCTTCGAAAGAGGCCTACAATTTTATAACGTGTTTTTGTTTTTCTGCAATATATTTGCTACATTTTCATTTCTTCTTGCAATATTGTTAAGTTCAAGCTCATTTTCTATTACAAATAAAATAAAAGCACATCCACATAATATTTGCAATAATAGTGTACTAAACAGGAGGAAATGGACCAACCCACTCAACAATTTTTTTTATTGGAGATAATTCTCCTTCTATGGAATTTGTAGAAAGAGTAATATTTATAATTTCAACCAGAAGTACAAAAACAACTACTTTTTCCTGCAAAGGATCACAATCAATATGAGTAATTGAATCCAATATCTAAAGAGCCCAAAAATCCTAACCAAAAGTGGATTCAAATAATATACATATTATAAGTGTTTTGAATGGTAATCACATCAAAAATGGTAACCCCAAAACATGTACAAGTAATTAGAACTAGGAATTGGAAACCTTCTCTAGAGGTATTGGGTAAGATTAATTTGAATTAAGCCTCAAGGGGAAATCTAGGAAGGAGTATGTGGGGAATATGCTACCTCCAACATGGTGCTCCTGTTTTTATATTTGTAAAAAACTTAGGTATCTTATCTAATAACTTGATAGAGGAATATGCCATCTTAATGTGATTACAAGAGGTTCTTAAGGTGGGGTGAGGGAAAATTAAGGTGGAATGATACTCCTAAATTATGATTAACCACTTAAAAGGGCCAAGCAAGCAATAAAATATAGACTTGAGAATACAAAGAGTACTTGAACAAATACAAATAACCCAACAAAGTTTTGAGATAGTAGAGTTCATACACTCAAAATAGGGTGACAGATGCGATGGATGACTAGGCTCTTGATTGAGGAGACCTCACTTGCTATGGATATCCTCTTAGATGGTGGCCTCAATGGACTAAGAAAGCTCTTTTTAATAATTCTTACCATTGATGATAGTATTTCTTATATATATACATACATGGTTACTCTTTTTTTGCATAGATAGTTATAGTAAATTAGATGTGAGGAATAACATCCCTTAATTCTTTGTTAAAACTTGGCTTAAAAATCTTCGATCTTAGAAAGGCAAAAAGAAATGTAGAGGGCTGCTCCAAAAGTAAAAAAAAAACGAAAATGCACCTTGCTTATTTTTTAACATAACCTTATGTGCGAGGATAAAATATCTCCATACAATAATGAAAAAACGTACTAAATTAGATCCTATGACATAAAAGATGCAATCTTTTTAAACTAAATTATTAATCTATTCCTTAAAAAAAATTGTAAATAGTTTTTATTTTTCTTTTATATATTTTAATTATTGGTTTTTTATTTATATTCTTATTATTATTTTTTATAAAATTTAGCCACTTTCAAAAAAAAATATTGGTTTTCTTAGCACTCAATGATATTGGTTAGTACAATAGTGTACAATATCATTCAATCCAACCATGGCTAAAATTTTACAAATTACTGAGAAAATTGAAGCGACATTCAAAATCCATTGTTATATGTTTAAATTTAAATATTATAAGTTAATTAATTAGTTTAATATTTTAATAAATATATTAAAAAATTAAATAATAATAAAATAAAAAGTATATTCCATTCAAATAAAAATATATATGGATTTTGCGTTTATTTTGGAATATTAGTTCAAACCATGATAGATGTGAGCGATTTAAAAAATAATGAATGTATGGAGTTGATTTTTTTATTCTAACTTAATAAAAATTCCCTCAAAACATGTAACAATCCAAATTTAACTTATATTTCTTCAAAATCAATGAATTTATGGCTTACTTTTCTTTATTGAAAGAATTTGAAAATTTTATATTAAAACAAGATCATTTACAATTTGGGATGAGACTCCTCCTAGCCTTAGTCGACAAGAACACCTGTTTACAACAGTAAAATAAAATCTACATTGGAACCAGATCTCCTAAACCATATTTTTACAATAGCTATCCAAATTAGCTAAACACTGAATTTGCTCACCAACCTGCCTAATCCTCTCATCCTCAATAGCCATGTCACTATGCCACTAAACCCCTACCTCTTTCTCAGTACACATTTTAGCTAGGAAGTCTACCACTTTATTTAGATATCTACTCACATAAACTAGAATCACATAATCTAATTTCCTCCATAATTATTTAATTTGAGTGACAAGAATCCTCAACCTTTATGTCTTCAAAGGAAAGTTCCTCATGCAATCTAGAGCTCCTACCAATATTTGAAAATTTGATTATAGGATTATCCTCTTATAACCTTATCTTATAGCCTAGATAGAAGCAGAATTGATAGATAAGGCCTTTACTTCATTGTTTGTGGCCCTTCCCAAGCATTGTAGTTCCTAATAGAGCATTGTCCCAACATGATTCCTACAAACCACTCCAATTCCATCTCTACCCGGATTACCTTGTGTATCTCAATCAGTATTAATTTTAATCCAACCTTCTCTATCCTACCCCTATTACACTTCAAATTCCTTCTCCATCATCCCTATATCAACCTGAGATTCTTCTAGTTTAGCATACAATACCACATTTTCTGTGACTTTGCTCCAAATGACTTGCCAAACACCATCTAAGGATGAATTTTTTTCCCTAAAAAAAATTACCTTTTCTCTCTAACCACACTTGCCACCAAATGAAGTTTAATCCAAGCTCCCAACAAATACAAATAGCTTTAGATTTAAGTCTACCCTCTTCCATTTTTCTTAATTTTTAATATGATTCAAATTACCATTGGCTCAAATTTTATAAGATAAAAACCATTACTCGCATAGCTAGCGTTTAAATGGGCACTCAAACATCCAGTGGTCAAATGTTTCCTCGCTCTTGTAGCATAAAAAACATTGAGATGGACCAACAATTCTCCCCTGTCCTAGATTATCAAAAGTAAGAATTCCATTGTGTATGAACTACCAGAAAAATAAGTTTACTTTCGGTCAACCCTTGGACTACCAAATATTTATCCAATCCTCAACCTAATATGCATGAGGAGGTTTTAGAAGTATATTATCATATTCATCCTTCATTGTGTAGACTCCAAGGCTCCCATAGCCCCAAGCTAATTCATCCTCCTCATATTTACATACAAGAAATATTTCTGCCAAGATTTTAGTCATGATGGATGTTAGTTCTGGGGGGATTGAAGTTGGCCATTTGTCCAACTTCTTAAATTGCTTAAACCTATAATCCCCCAGCTAACTAGTGTTGAAATAACTTTCAATATGGATCCAACCCCTACTTTCCATGGTTGTTTTTACTGGTTATAGTTTTAAGAATTCAACAATGATAGATGGGTATTGATCCCATGAATCTATCCAAAATCGTGCCTTCTCCCCTCTCCCTACTTTCCAACACAATCCATATTTTAGTACCTGAGATCCTAACTTTAGAGCCTGCCACACCAAGGACTAATTACCATCCAAAGAGAAATGAATCAGCTCATTCGGGTTCACCTATTCCAAATATTTACTAGTTAGAACTCTACTAAATAAATAAGTTGGTTGGGAAATCCACCTCTACTAAAGCTTTCCAACCAAAGATTTATTATTTAACTCTGATCTCCTCAGTCTCAAACCTCCCTTTAACTTGGGCTGACTTAGTTTCTCCCAAGATAATGAGACCCATTTCCTCTCTCCTTTTACTCCTCCCCATAATAATTTTCTAGTCATCTTGTCTAACTCTTTCCATATGGTATGTGGGGCAACAAGGATAGAAAATTTATAAATTGACATGGCCTAAATGACTGACTACAAAAACATTAATCTACCCCCATAGCTTAACCATTTGTGAGACCAATGATTAATTATTTCTTTGATACAATCCAAAATATTCCTCCAAATATCTATTTTCAGATTTTTAAAATGCAAAGGGACCCCAAATATACCACTGGGAGAGAAGTCCTCATGAATCCCAAAATCTCTAAAATTCTATCTTGAAGCCTCCAATCAATATTAAAAAATACCACTTTGGATTTTTTATCATTGATAACTTGGTTTGTGGCCCTAAGGTAAAAATTAAGAGTATCTCTAATCATTATTGCTTCCTTGAAGTTTACCACTCTCACCAATCATGTGTCATCCACAAATTGTAATTGAGTCAAAACTTACTTACCCACATTGATACCTATTAGCAAACATTGTTGTCTTCTCCTCAAGATGAGTCTACCCAAGCCTTTAAGCAATATAAAAAATATATAAGGGAAAAAATGATATCCTTGATGAAGGCCTCAAGTAGCTCCAAACGATTACAAGGGAAGGTCTTTGATTAGCACCGAGTATGTCGGAGTAGAAACAAAACTCATGACCCATTCTATCCAATCTTGAGAGAAACTGAAGGCTACTATCATCCTTGACAAGAAGCTCCACTCTATCCTATAATAAGCCTTTGACATATCTAATTTTATGAACATTCCCCTATTGCCAGATTTTTACATTGAGTGGATTGCATCCTAAGCTAGAAACTATCCAAGAACTGCTTGCCCTCTATAAAAACCCATTACTTTGAGGAGAAAATCCTATGTAGGAGAGTTTTTAGTCACTCAACCATTACCTTTGTGATTATTTTATATATGACATTGCATAATGCAATAGGTCTATAATCTGAAATATGCACCCTCTCCTCCCATTTTGAAATTAAGGCAATGGATGTATGATTTATTGGTTTAAGCATTCTTTTACTACCTATGGACTCCTATGTAATAGCCATTACATCCTCCTCCAAGTTTTCCTAGAAGGTATGAAAAAAATCAATTGGAAAGCCATGTGGACCTGGGTTATGCATAAGGAATTGACCACCAAATGTATTTATAAAAAAATGGTGAATCAATTTTGAAATATAGGCAAATAGTGTCCAAACACATGTAGAAGGTTCACTATTATTAGGGGTAATGTTGGAAATTTAAACTTAAAATGGTCAAATTATTATAAAATTGGGGCGAATCAACCCAAAAAAAATTACACCCAAAAGTTTTTGGTTAATAAGCCCTGGTCAATGGTCCCAAATATTATCCAATTCCAAATTTAGAAAATCCTAATTTTAGCCAATTTGGCAATAAATAGCTGCTATGCATAACCCTGCCAAAGACTACTTTTTTCAGTTCCTCTTTATCAATGGGTTTATGTAGGGCTTGATTCTTCTTCAGATATAATAGAGGGTATGAAAACAAGAACTTCTTTTTGAGCCTCTTCATCTTACACCATAATTTCCTTAACAATCTAGCAAAATAATCCATTGAATGGCTTTGTATCAAAGAAGTGCTTGTTTTCATCTTGAAGAGCTTCAATCTTGTTCGTTTGTCTCCTAGCATAAGCAGCTCGATGGAAAAATTAGGTATTTGTGTCACATTCTAATAACCAAGTGGTTCTTGCTTTTTGTTTCTAGTAGATCTCCTCTTGGTTATCAATGTCCTCAATTGCTTTATGCAATACATCATCCTCTTCTTTGAGCTGCTCTGAAATTCTTCCTTCACTGAAGTATTTTTGAACCTCATTCCATCTAGCCACCAATGGAGCTCTTTGGACCTAGAAGTTTGTCTTGTTAGCTCACCTCCATTGTTTTAGTTGATCCTTGAAATAATAAAGTTGCTTGTGGAATCTAAACATTGTTGTCTCGTATGTTGGGCGTCCCTCTTCCCACCACTATGGAATTTTATTTCAAATCTAAATGGTTTGTGATGTTGCCCTGTCTTGATCCCCCATTCCAACAAAATGGGAAAGTGATCCAAAAATGAACCCTCCAAAATCTAAAATTCCATTTCACAAAATCCTCCTCTAAAATCAAAAAATGGTTTAACTTCACCTTCTTGCTATGTGGCTCCCTCCTCTTCTTAGTCCAAGTATAGTTAATTCCAAGACATTTAATACCCGCCAAGTGTAATGTGTGGACTTGGGCAAGCATAAGTCGATCCCTTGGATCCAAAATTAGGGTTACCCCTTCCTGATATCTATATGTAATTTAGCAATAAAATCCCCAGCAACAATCCAATGTAACTCCTACCTCGAGACTCATATTATTCACCATTTTCCATTGACGAATCTGACCATCTAGGTTTTGTGTCCCATAAAAAATTGTGATTAAAACCTGCCCAGTTATCACATTATTCCTAAAACGTGATGTGAGAATACCCCTACAAGCTATATGTTCTATTGTCGTCCATTCAAGAGAGTTCCAAAAGGTAACTATCCCCTCGAGGTCCCGTGGGAAACCACTTCCATATGACCAACGCCATTCCAAATTCTATTTACTATTTTACACATAAGATCCAATGACATTTTTGTCTCCTGGATAAGCAAAAAAATTGTTTTACTTTTTTCTAAGAGTCTTTGAACAACATATTGATGGGTTCTACTATTTAAACCCCTAACATTCCATGATTGTATAATCATTGGTTACCTTGAGACCAGTAAGTCTATTGGCCTCGCCAATCCCCCAATGATCAGTTTGTCTCCTTGAACTGCTATAAATTTCTTATATGATTTTCTGTCCACTCCTTGATAGTTAATGGGTTCTACTATTTAAACCTCTAATATTCCATGATTGTATAATCATTGGTTACCTTAAGACCAATAAGAGTCTATTGGCCTCACCAATCCCCCAGTGATTAATTTGTCTCCTTAAATTGCTATCAATTCCTTATTTTATTTTCTACCTTAAAGATATTCTTTGATCTCTTTTCCACTTAATTATCCCTAGAGTTGGTTTTTCTTTGTTTTTTTTTGCCATACCCATGATGAAATCTTTTCGACGGGCCGCCACGACAATAATTTCAATAGATATTTCCACGGCGGGCATGACCATAAACATGTCCTTATAATGCCCATATCCATCCACTGCAATCACTCACACATTCAATAGCAGCACCGCTACTCAAATTTAGAACAGAAGAAATCAAATCTGCTGCCATCTTAAAAATGATAAAATTTTCTTTCGTTGACAAGATTCTGCGATACACATTCCAACTCGGCGTCAACACCACATAAAAATTCACTGTAAAACAAAGCAGGATTTCGTTAATTCCACTTTGGTAAATGTACGATTCCATGTGGAAAAGACATACACGGAACCTGGTCATCCGGGGGATATTCAGTGAGAATGACCAGGCTGACATCAGGAAGCGCAATAATAAAGGGCACGAGTGGATGTCAGTCTCATCAATCTCCCTGTCTTGCCTTTCTCTATTCTTTATAGTTCCCTTATAAAACTAAGACAAGAGATTGAAGGTTTTCTGGAGGAAAAGAACGAGTCATCCAAAGAGGGGGAGAAGAAAAGAGGCTTGAAGTATTGGGCGCTGTTGTTGCTGAGCTGTCTGGCCTTATCGATTGGTACTACAGCTTGACCCCTGTTGTTGAAGTTCTACTTCCTCCACGGCGGCAAGCGGCGATGGCTTTCGGCTTGGCTACAGAAGGCGCCAAGCCGAAAGCCATCGCCAGCTTTGCCCTTGGCCTGCCAAGTCAGCGTGAAGCTCTGCCTCGCCAGCTTTGCCCTTGGCCTCCTCACCGGATTGGACGACTTTCTCTACGCGTGCGGGTCCGACAAACCTTTCCGTGTCCACGTCATCGCTGCTCCTCTCCAGTCACCTCGTCTTCAACGCGGTGTTCGCCTTCCTCATCATACGGCAGAAGTTCAGTCCATACTCCATTAACACAGTCATTTTGCTCAGCCTTGGGTCCGTCGTGCTCTCCTTCCACAACAAGGACGACAGGCCCAAGGGCGTAACGGGCGCTCAGTACGCCCTGGGGTTTATCGTCACCGTGGCTACCGCGACCCTGTACAGCCTGATCATGCCGCTGATTGAGCTTGCGTACATGCGAACCACGCGGAAGATAACCTACAGTCTTCTCATGGAGATGCAGTTTGTTATGTCGTTCGCCGCGACGCTGGTGGGCATGGTGATAAACAAGGACTTCCAAGTCATTCGGAGGGAGGCCATGGCGTCTGACGTGGGCGAGGTCGGTTATAATAAGGGTCTGGTGTGGAACGCAATCTGCTGGCAGCTCTTCTTCATCGGCGTCTTTGGTGTCATCTCGTTGTCCAATTCTCTGTTAAGCGGTATCCTCCTCGCCTTCTGTATTCCCGTGACGGGGGTTCTGGGCGTCGTTGTATACGACGACAAGTTTAGCGCGTAGAAGGGCATGGCTCTTGCGTTGTCCCTCTGGGGATTCGTGTCGTATTTGTATGGGAAATACAGGACCATGGTGAAAGCTAAAAATGTCAAATTGAAGAAGCGGTGCGAGACTGGGGAGCCCAGTTTTGACGACGCTCTGTAGTCTGTATGTTTCTTCGTCTTCTATAAAATCCGATATGTAACTTGTTTTTTAATTTTTCTTTCCTTTATAATTGAAGCGATGTGTACCGTTCAGAAAAAGAAAAAGACATGTTTATACAATGAAATAATTTCATCTGGGGATATAAGCTCCGTGTGGACGCAGATAAATGAGTGGTTTTATTTTAGGTTTAGAAGCGATGTCATGTCGATTCACCTCGCTATTTTTCCATTTAAGTTTGTGCATGTATGACAGTCGACTCTCGCCCAGATAATTCATTTGACACAGAACACATTTTCGAAGAGATTAACAATTCTGTAGCAAGGAACTGATTGATTGAGCTCGTACTCAATGCAATGTTTTGTTTGAAAACAAGTCGTTTCATTTAGTGAATTTGTCGGTTTTGGGTTGTAGCAACGAGGACTGTCTTCAAATTTAGTCTATTTGTCGGTTTGGGTGTAACAACGTGGACCGTGTCCAAATGCATCAGAGTGTATATATATAGTGGGTGTCTGCAGTCCATAAATTTGCTGGTCAGTGAAAATTAGATTGCCCTTCAAAAAATAAAATTGGAACGGTTTTACCTTTATTATAATAATTTTGAAAACTATAATTATACTTTTTGTTAGTGGGTGTCCGCAGGCCAAAAATTTGGTGGTCAGTGAAAATTAAATTGCCCTTGAAAAAATAAAACTGGAACAGTTTTGCCTTTATCATAATAATTATGAAAATTATAATTATATATATTTTTGAATGGGTAGCAAGTTTAAAGGTGTGAGTCCTTCACATCCCTTTCGTTTGGGCATGTGTGTGGGGGCTGGCCCTCTTCTTTCAAACCAGTTAACTTGACCATGCAAGTCTAGAGGCATATTCCATGATTGGAATTTCGTTCCGCATCGAGTTTGGGCATGTGTGTGGGGGCTGGCCCTCTTGCTTTCTAACCAGTTAATTTGCCGATGCAAGTCTAGCGGCATATTCCATGATTGAAATTTTGTTCCACAATAATACATATGACATTGAGTCTAGGTATGTGTGTGGGGGTTGGCCCTCTTGCTTTTTAACCAGTTAACTTGACGATGCTATTCCATGATATTTGGTTCCACAATAATAAGTATCTGTATATCTTTATACACGTATACATGGATGGCTTTGCATTATTTGAAACTAGATTGCTTCCTTTAAAAAATAATATAACTAGTTGAACTAATATCATTTAATAAATGGTTTTAGCATTAATATTTTTAATTTTTTTTATTTGGTTAATGTGAGAAACCCTAATGACCAATGCATAGGATTGACTCTCTTTCCAACAATGAACCCTTGAACAGTTGAGAGCTATGCTTAGCAATAAAGAATTTAACACACAACCATGACACGTCCATCCCCTCACACACATGCCCACGCTACACACAACCATCACACGCCCATCCCCTCACATACATGCCCACACTACAGAGAGCTATGCTTATCAACAGGGAATTTAACACACAACCACCAGACGCTCATCCTCTCATACACATGACCATGTCGCACTTTGAATCTTAAACTATTTTTTTCAATGAGTTTACACAAGTTCTTATGAGGGGTCTTGATCCCTCATACTAAATGGGATTTGGACCTTAGACCTCCCAAAGAAAAGCCAAAGACTTTACCACTACAATAAAAATAACATTATTTTAAATTTAACATTTATTTTAAGTGAGATTTTAACAATAATTTTATTTTAAGTTTATTGAGTAATTAAAAATAATTTAGCACTTATATCATTTATTGTAATAATTTAGATTTAAATATTTTTAATTCTATTTAAAAGTTTCAAAATAAAATATATAAATTTAATTTTTAAATATATATTAAATTTCTAAGCATATAGTATTTGTATGTTATTTTTTCTATTAAACTTGTAATTAGAAAGAAAATTTAAAATTTTGAGATTATTATTATTATTATTACTACTTTTTAATATTAAATAAATTTAAATTTTTTACAAAATATTATATCAAAATATATTATTTGAAACTTAATATTTTTTCATTAAAATCATTACTAAAATAAATAGAAAAGAAATATTACAAAAAAATTAAGTTTTTAAAAAAGTATTAAATATTTTTAATATCAAATATACTTTAATGTATTAAAACTTCCATCCTCTAAGAGGAATTTAGCCTTCACTTATATGCATTGAACTTGATACATATATTTGGTATTGTTTCCTCAAAGCTATTAAATTTGTTTGATTAATTTTTTTATCTAATAATTTTGTTTGATATGTTTTTTCTAAATAATAATTTCAATGACATATATTTATTAAAAAATAATAATTGATTTAAAAAATAAAAAAACATATACACCAAAAATATTCTTTTATAAGTTTAAATTATAATAATTCATCTAAAAAAGCCCCTCCTCCAGTTCCTCCTCACTCAGAGTAAACATTTAAAGAGGTGGGATAAGGAGTTATAATCTAGAATCCATTTAGGTCCCCTCACTTAAAGTAAACATTTAAAGAGGTGGGATAGGGGGTTATTCTCTTGTTCAAAAAATCCATGTAAAATTAAAGTGCATGTAATTAAAAAATATTTTTTTGTGAAAAGAATAAAATAATTTAAACTCAATGTAATAATAATAAGTTACAATTAATTAACCTTTAATTACCTCCTCATTTTAACAATTCCTTAAATAAATACACGGCTACTTATTTATATATATATATATATATATATATATATATATATATATATATATATATATATATATAATTTGTTAACCGTTAGTATGAAAATATAACTTTATTAGTGATTCATGCAAAAAAATAAAATTTAATTTTACATGTATTTAAAAAATATAATCATTCTATTATATATATGGTTATTGTGAGAAACCCCCTATGACCGACATACATGTATGAAAATTCTCTCCCAACCGTGACCCCTCCTAATGTTGAGAGCTATACACATCCACTCCCTCGCTCCGTGGTTTGAACATTCTACTATATTATTCTTTAAAAATAATTAAAATGAAAAAATATTTTTAATATGGATAAATAACTGTGAAATTTTGAGTCTCATTATTGGTTAGGATATACATATATGATTGAAAAGTATTGGAAATACCCTAAGGAAATTAATGAAAGAGGGAATATATATTAAGGAGCGAAAACATTCTTTCTATATATGAATATGTGTTTCTATGGATATTTCTAAAACTTTGCCATGATTTAATAATATTAAATCCAAATCAAGAGAATGAGATCAACAAGTGGATTATAAAAGTATCTCATTTTGATGCTTTATGAGATTGGACACATGGCAAGAGATTGTAAAGTGAAAACTATGATTAAATTAAATTCCTACATTCTCCTCCTTAAAGTTGAGAGGGCTGAAAAAATAGTCTCATATTTATATATTGAGCTTTAGAAACTCCTTTGGTGAAGATATCTGCCATGTTGTCCAAAGTGTTGCAATATCGTAGCTAGACCACCTGTTTCTCCACCATGTTTCGAATGAGGTGACACTTCATATCGAAGTGCTTTGACTTGCTATGGTGGATAGGATTATGTGCCAATTGTATGGAACTCATATTATCACAATACAATATGGTAGGACCACTTTGTCTCTCACCTATTTATTCTAGTACTTTTCTTAACCATAAGTCTTGGGCACTAGTATGTGTGACTTCTATGTACTTAGCCTCAGTAGATGATAGTGCTACAACAATTTACTTTTCGAAACTCCATGTAATTAGCTCTAACCCAAGGCTAAAATAATTTCCTGAAGTAGATTTTATATCATCTATGTTGCTAACCCAATCACTATCACTAAAGCCAACTAATTTTACAGCATTACATTTATGGTAATGAATCCCATTATCCAATGTACCCTTTACATATATCAAAATTCTTTTAGTTGCTTGTAGATGAAGTTCATATGGATTAGCCATATACCTTGATACTATAAAAACAACATATTGAATATCCGACCTTGTGTTGGTGAGGAACAATGGGGGTGTGCCTTACCTTATTTCTAATTAGATAGATACTTCTACAGGACCAGGTCACTCTAGTTCCATTCTTAATATTTCTAATTTTGCATGGGAAAAGGGGTGTAGATTGCATAATACAAAGGAGCATAATGAAAGGAATTGTCTCAAAATTGCTAGGTATACCCATTGTCTCCAAGCTCAAGTGGATGATTTGGAACATGTACCAAATGAGGGTCCACCCCAACATCAACAGGGAGAGGACAACATTTTGGTGGTGGAAAATCTATATCATCAAGAGAGTGGGAATGAGGAAGAATAGGATGAAATCTTGGAATAGGAGGTGCAAGCTTTTAGAGAATTTAGAAAGGGGAACCATGGATACCATTTGAGGAGTAAACTCAAATCCCCTAAAACATCCTCAACTCCACCAAAAAATTCTATTATTCCTCCCGATGCTAAGGCTGATAATAATCTCCCTCCTCCATCTGGAAGAGAAACATCTAAGGACATGCAAAAAACATTGAAGCCTGAGAAGTCAACTTATGACATAGTGGAGGATTTAAGGAAGTCCAAGTCTAGCCTTTCATTTTTAGAGGTGGTTAGGATGCTTGGCCAAAAGGAAGCATTGATAAAGGCTTTGGACTCATCTAGTCAAATACAGGAAGGAAAATAAGTAGAATCTCACATGGTTTTATGAAAGGAAATACGGGAGGTCCCTCATTTTTTATTGATTGTGAGGATTGCCGACAAAAATTTGCACAATTGTTTTGTGGATACAGGTGCCACAAGTAACCTCATGCCTGTAGAAATTTGTCAAATGCTAGGCCTAAAGCCTATTGCTGCCAAATGCAAGGTTTTGCAACTAGACCAGTCTGAGGTAAACGTGGTAGGGACCCTCTACGATGTTAAGATCTAGCTCAATTCTGAACCTAGGGTCCAACAAGTGGTTGATATTTTGGTTGTTAATATCCCAGACTGATATGGAATGTTACTTGCTATGGATTGGATGAAAAGTTTGAATGGTTATTTTGCCACTGATTGCTCGCACATGTGGCTACCCTGGAGAGGGATTGCTAATCAAATTAGAGTGGAAAATAAGCCAACGCTTAAGGAAATTGTCACAAAATTCAACAAGCCAAATGAAGTTCAATATTTTGAACCTGATTTAGGGGTCTATGATTTTGATGTTGAAAGAGCTACCGAAGAACCTCAAAAAGAAGTAGTTTCCTATAGCTCTTTTGAAGAAGATAATCTCGTGTGGTTACTCAAGTTTGATGGATCCATGTCAAAACAAGGGGCAGGAGCTAGAGTGGAACTCACTTGTTCGAGAAGTAAACCAATGTTTTCTACCTATAGATTGCAATTTACTTGCACTAACAACGTTGCAGAATATGAAGCTCTTATCTTTGGGTTACATGTGGCTTTGAGCAAGAAGGTTAAGTGTTTGAAAGTATTGGGAGATTCGGAGTTGGTTGTCAAACAAGTTAAAGGACAATATACCTGTCGCAACAAGAGATTGAGCCTTTATAGAAATAGGGTGAGGGACCTCATTGAGGAATTTGATGCTTTTAATATATCCCTTATTTCTAGGAAAGGAAATCGTATAGCTGATTCTCTGGCGATCACTACAGGCATGTTAAATCCAGTTGACATAAAAAAATACAAGAATTTTTCCATTGAGTTGGTCCCTTGCCCATCGATACCTGATAACGTCAGAAACTTGCAAGTTTTTGAGAATGATAGACACATTTTTGAATTTGTCACCAATTCAGGCATTTTTGAGAACCAAGTGATTGATGAAGATCAAAGGTGGAAAGAAGAAATAGAAGGAGAGAGCGAAGTTACTTTTCAATCCAACAAGATACCTAAGAACATTGTTTCATTGGAGAAGGTATTTGATATGGGATATAAAAATAGAAAATGGAAAAGGGTTCCACCTCCTAAAGATGCTTGTGACCTGATCAATATAGGGAGTGTGGCTAATCCGTGTGAAGTGTACATTGCAAAGGCATGTACAATTGATGAGAAGGAAAATATAATATGTGCACTAAAGGATTATAGGGATTGCATTGCTTGGAATTACAATGAGTTGAAAACATATGATCAGAACGTTATTATGCACACCATCCCTCTAAAACCAGATTCCAAACCCTTCAGACAAAGACAACGACCTGTTAACCCATTACTTGAGCCCTTGATTGAGAAAGAGGTCAAGCGGTTGTTGGACACAAAGATAATATTTCCCGTTAGGCACTCAACTTGGGTTGCTAATATTATTCTAGTAAGAAAGAAGAATGGGGAGATAAGGCTATGCATAGATTTTAGAAATCTCAACAAAGCCTCACAAAAGGATAATTACCCACTACCATCAATTGATGAAATATTGCAAGCGGTGAATGGGTATGAAATGATGTCTTTTCTCGATGGGTATTCTGGATACAATCAGGTTCTTATTCATCCCAATGATAGGATGAAGATGGCCTTCACAACCAAATGGGGAACCTTTCCTTATAGAAGAATGTCTTTCAGATTATTAAATGCAGGCGCAACATTTCAACGTGCCATGGATTATGCGTTCAAAGGGCTCATAGGTAAATGTATCATTGTGTATGTGGATGACATTCCTGTATTTTCAAAGGAAAGAAAATATCATGTGAAAGATTTGAGGAAGGTTCTCCAAAGGTGTAAAGAGCACATAATTTCTTTAAATCCAAAAAAATGCATCTTTGGAGTGACAGAAGGAAGATTACTTGGCCATATCATTTCAAAAGAAGGTATCTCCATTGACCCGGAAAGGATAGAAGCTATCCAAAACTTGCCTCTCCCAGCTAGCAAAAAGGAATTGAGATCTTTCTTTGGGAAAATCAATTTCATGAGGAAGCTTATTTCTAGCTTCAATGAGATAGATAAACCACTGAATGAGATGCTCAAAAAGGATGTGAATGTCATATGGGATGAATAAAGTAGGGTTGCCTTCCAAAGCATCAAGGATGCTATTTCTAGAGCCCCTGTCCTTATAAGTCCAAATTATTCTGAGCCTTTATTTATTTATGCTTTCGCATCTGAACACTCTTTTGCGAGTGTCTTGACTCAGAAAGGTGAAGATAACACAGAAAATCCCATATCTTTTCTAAGCGCTCCTCAATAAGCAAATGTATGCACTTTTCAAAACAGTAAAAAAATTTAGACATTACATTGTGCATAGTAGGGTCTTTGCCGTTGTGCCAGACCCTGCTGTTAAAACCATGTTTGTGCAAAACGAGCTAGGTGATAGAAGAGGTAAATGGATTTCTACCATCCAGGAATTTGACCTTGAAATTCAACCCATGAAGTTAGTTCATGGACAAGGACTTGTGAAAATAATTGCTGAGAATAATCCCCAAGTCACATTCCAATATTCAGATGGAGAACGTGTTTCTAAAGATGGTTGGTATGTTGATATTGTGTATTTTCTATTAAATGGTAAGTGTCCATCACATCTTAATTCTACCCAAAGAAGAGCCATGAGACTTAAATCTACTAATTATCATATTTGGTCTGGTGTTCTTTATAGGAAAAATCATGAGGGAATTTACTTATGATGCTTAAATCAAGAAGAAGCTACCAATGTTTTGCAAGAGTTTCATGGTAAATACGGAACCGGCCATGGTTCTACAAATTCAATAGCACATCAAATCCTGAGAGCGGGATATTATTGGCCCCACATTTTTAAAGATACACATGCACACATGCAATCTTGCCATATTTGTCAAATGGCTGCCAATAGAGAAAGGAATGCAGCTATGCCATTACAACATGTAGTTGAGATGAGACCATTTGCACAATGGGTATTAGACTTCATCGGGGTTATTAACCCAAATTCTTCATATTCCCATAAATTCATACTCACAGCTACAGATTATTGCACTAGATGGACAGAAGCAATTCCTACGAAGCATGCTACCACAAATGTGGTAATAAAATTCCTCGAAGATCATATCGTAACAAGGTTTGGAATGCCTGATTCTATTGTAAGTGATAATGGTAAGGCTTTTTTTTCCACTCAATTTGCAAATTGGGCATATGATAATAAGGTGAGTTTAAAGTTTTCGTCTAACTATTACCCTCAAGGCAACGGTTTGGTAGAATCTTCAAATAAAAATTTGTTAACCATCATTAAGAAGTTATTGGAAAAGAATCCTCGGGATTGGCACAACCAATTAAAATTTGCTCTTTGGGTAGATAGGACTAGAGAAAAAGAATCAATAGGGAATACACCTTATCATCTAGTTTATGGGAAAGATCCAATTTTTCCTGCAAACTTGAAGCTTCAAACCCTTCGTTTCACACAAGAATAACTCGGAACTGACAATCACATTGAGGGTAGATTAAGTCATCTAATGCACCTTGATGAAAAAAGAGAAGAATCCATGCTCCACATGAACAAACATCAAGGTGTGGTCAAAATATGGTTTGATAAAAGAGCCAAAATTAAGTCTTTCAGGATATCAGACATGGTCTTATTGTGGGATAAAAAACATGAGGAGAAACGGGATCACAAAAAGTTTGATTGTCTTTGGTTAGGCCCGTATCAAATTTTTGAAATCTTATGGGAGAATACTTTTAGACTAAGAACTTTGGATGGGAAATATTTGACGTTACCGGTTAATGGGCAAGTTCTAAAGCATTATTTTAGCCCTTAAATCATGTGAGATTTGTATCATATTGTACATTCGTTTTTAATTTTTTGGTTTTGATGTTAGTTTTGCATTTCTGTTTTGGTTTCAAGTTGTGAGTTGGTCCTTTGGACATGTTCAAAAAAAATAAATTTAGTGTATATCCTTATGAATGTTGCCTAAGACTAGAAGAATATGAAATATCAAAATTGTATTGCAAAAAGCTCCACAAATATCACAAAAACATTAAATAATATCATTTAGAATTTGAAGTGCATGAAGTTGTTAGCTTTACAAATTAGGTGGGATGCTCCATCCGCATCTCAAAAGGAGCAATGCATTCATATCTCATGTACATTCCGCATGGCATATACATTTCATCTCAGTTACATCTTCATTCCATGTACAATTATACTAAAGGTGTCGAATCCTCTTAGGATTATTACATAAGATATATTAAAAGGATCCTAAGGTTGGGAACTGATGCCCGAACTATCTTGAGCCAAGCACATTCTACATATTTTAAAAGAGGATCTTGAGAAAAATGGTCAAAACCATACTTGGAAGAAAAGGTGAAGCAAAAGGAGTATTTCTTTTCTGTCCTATCATGCAACATAATCCTTAAAATAGTGGTTTTTACCACTCCCATAAATGCTTAAAGCCTAAAATCAGAGTAGTAAGGATAGGGTTAAATCCTCATCGAACAACTCCCCAAAGATCTAATTTGACCTTCATGGAGTAGTAAGGATAGGGTCTAATTCTCATCTCGCTTAGGTTGAGAATTCGATTCCCCAAAGCTTCTATTTTGCCCACTCAAGAACTTGAAATTCAAAAGAAAATTTTGTTCATTTCTTTGTTAATATTGGATTGGAAGGATCATACTACATGTCCCTCGCAAGGATGGGTAGTCATCCCCAAGGTCCAAGAAATCAAAGTAGATCCAAATAATGGATTATGGGGTTAATCTCCATCGAGGCTATAGACGTCTGTTTAGCAGTGGAGTATGCTCATGTGTGGCAACATGTCTTGTCTAAAAGAAAGACCACTGACTGCTCAAATGGATAGGCTAGCCCGACAGTTTCATCCATGATAGGTTAAATCATTTTGTTCAAGATGAGGTAATGAATTATGGATCAGATTAGTAAGGATAGGATTAAATTCCCATCTCACTTAGGCTGGGAATCTAATTTCCCAAAGCTCTGATTTCACTTACACTTGCACATGGGTTCAAGATGGTGGTGACACATAACCAACTTTGGGATCTAATAAATTAATTCAATATACATATATTTTGTCCTAAGAGGGTTTGACAATTTTAATATGTTTGTTCATGATACTAGAAGGTCTGAGCCTTTGCAAAGTAGGTTGTTTTATCTCTAGCATCTTCATCATACGTCAAATCCTACACAAATCATTCATAGCCTTGCATACGAATCATAAGTGAAGCTGACAATGGAATGTTGATAAATTTCAAATGATATGGAATGAAGCACAATGCACACACCGAGCTGATGCTTAATAATTCTAATGTTTCATGTATTTCTCATCTAGTTTCATTCTTTGGATATTTGCTAATGCTTGTATTTGAGTCTGTGTGTTTTCAGGTTGAGTTCTCACCGAAAAGCTCAAGAGCATTTCCTAGCAGAGTCACCATTTTTTGTGGCTAATCCACAACGTACCCCAAAATTGGGGACCCACCTTTTTGCATGTGTTCCAAGAAGACCGAAGTGGCCCATAGGATAAAGTTCAAAGAAAAACAAAAAAACAAAACACCACAAAAAGAAAAAGTGTTGCGATATCGCGACATGTTGCACCATTGTGGCCCAAAAATAAAGTGTCACGATATCACGACATGTTGCTCCATCGCGGCCCAAAAAGAAAAAGTGTTGCGATATCGCAACATGTTGCTCCATCACGGCCAAAAATGAAAAAGTGTCACGATATCGCGACATGTTGCTCCATCGCGGGAAAAAAATGAAAAGGTGTCGCGATATCACAACATGTTGCTCCATCATGGCCAAAAATGAAAAAGTTTTGCGATATCACGATGTGTTGCTCCATCGCGGTTAAGAAATGAAAAAGTGTTACGATATCGCGACATGTTGCTCCATCGCGGCCAAAAATGAAAAAGTGTTACGATATTGTGACATGCTGCTCCATCGCGGCCAAAAATGAAAAAGTGTTACGATATTGTGACATGCTGCTCCATCGCGGCCAAAAGCAAAGGAAAAGAGAACAAAGAAAAGTGTCGTGATATCATGACATGTTGCATTTTCATGACCAAACGAGGAAAGAAAGAATGAGAAAGAAAAGGTGTCGCGATATTGCGACATGTTGCATTTTCACGATTCAAGATGGACATACAAGTAGAAAAAGAAAAAGTGTCGCGCTATCGCGACATGTTGCATTTTCGTGAATGAAAGCAACAAAATATAGAAGGGGCCAAACGTGTCGCGATATCGTGACATGTTGCATTTTCATGATTCAAGATGGGCATACAAGCAGAGAAAGAAAAAGTGTCGCGATATCAAGACATGTTGCATTTTTGTGGCTGAAAGCAACAAAAGAAAAAAGGGGCTAAAAGTATTGTGATATCGTGGCATGTTGTATTTTTGCAATTCGAAAGGGGTAGGCAGGCTGAGGAGCAAGAAGTGTTGCGATATCGTGACATGTCCCATTTTTGCCAAGGTAACAGAACTGCATAGTGACGTGGACATATGGAAAAAATCTAGTAAATAAGACCAAGTGTTACACAAGAAATCTTTAATGATTGGAAATCATTTAAGATGGTCATTACACATGGAATGAAATGGATGCAAGCCTATGTGGAGAAAACGTAGCAAAGGGCCACAAAATGGAAACCGAAGCACACGCATGCAGGGAAGGTGGAACGAACAGTCAAGGAAGGTGAAACGAACAACCAAGAAAATGAAAATGAACCGTCATGGAAGAAGAAACAATTCTTTCAAAAAGTTTAAATACACCATTCAAAGAGGCCAGCAGGGGGGGGAACTCTTCAAAGAAGATTGTAGTAATGAAGGCGAGGCCTTAGCACTGGGTTTCTCTGGATATTTTCTTCTACATTGGACTGGTTTTTCTTCTTCCATAGAAAGGGTTGGAAACCGCTGCAAGCAGAGTTGCAGAGCTGAAGGCGAGAAGGCCATTCTGGGCCTGTTTGAGTTGTTTCTCTTCCACAGACGGGTTTTGGAAAACCAAAAATTTTGCTATTGTAAAATGACACATTTTTAATGCAGAAGTGTTCAAAAATTTGCATCTTGTGGGCAAGAAAGAAGGAGATTTTCTTTGCATGCTATGGATTTAATGTTTATTATTTCATTCTTTCAGATTTAAAATTTATAGATAATGTTAATGCCATGTTTTTTTGGGTTACATTAGGCGAATATTTGAAATCTAAATTTTATTTTGTGCCTTAGGAACCAACACTTAGCTTATCCGGATTGTGCTTGTTTGCAGGTCCAATAGGTTAGGTTGCATGCACGGAAACCTCACATCTTCGGTTTTGTCGTAATAGGATAGCATCATACTGAAAGCATTTTATTTTCATTTTTTTGCATTTCGTTTTCATTCTTTCTGCGTTTTTATTTTCTTTTATTTTCCAGAAGTTTTAACTTTTCTTTTTAAGACATTAAAATAAACGTTTAAAAAAATATCAAAAATCTAAAAAAAACAATGAACAATCACTAAAGTTTCATGATGAAATAAACCAACATTGCCCCTTGTTTTCAGTTACTTGCAATCACTAAGTGTTCCAAGCATTCAAATTGAACATCTTATATTTGAGATTACTAATACACACATGTAAATGCTAACACAACGGAGACCTTGGAGAAGTTGTTTGTTTAACTTCTTTGCAAGAGGGGATTTGGAACCCAAATCCTAAAGGAGAGTGTACTTTCATGACTGGGTGAAAATACCACTCAACACTTCCCAATTTGAATCTATGTAGCCAATGATATCCATGGATTTTTCCTTGTAGAAGAGCCCAAAGTGAGTAGTGCCTTGCAAGTAACGAGAGGATTATTTTTTCTGCTTGCCAATGACTGAAGTGAGGTTGATGAGAGAATATGGATATGAGGCCAACAACATATGAGATATCTGGGCGAGTATGAGTAAGGTATAGCAAACTTCCTACAAGCTGACGGTATAGAGTGGCATCACAAAGAGGGGATGAGCAGGAAGTACTAATATTAATTCCAGATTGAAAGGGGGTAGGAGAAGGTTTGCAATCTATCATTTTGAATCTTTGTAGAAGATCTAGAGTGTACTTTTGTTGGCACAAAGAAATACCTTCATCTGTTTGACTTATTTGGATCCCAAGGAAGTAATGAGCTTTACCTAGATCATCCATTTCAAATTTTTTAGAGAGGGAGTCTTTTATAGTCTAAATGTGAGTCAAGTTACTACCAGTGAGAAGAAGATCATCAACATATAGAACAAGAATGGTGATGTTACCTTCATTTCTCCAAATGTAAACTATGTTATCAGACTCACAATGAGAAAAACCTGCTGAAAGAAGGAAGGAGTCCATATTTTCATACCAAGCTCTAGGGGCTTGTTTGAGGCCATAGAGAGACTTTTTAAGCCTACAAACAAGAGAGGAGTCTTGAGTGAAACCAGTAGGTTGTTCCATGAATATCTCTTCCTTTAAATATCCATGTAAGAAAGCACTTTTTACATCCATTTGATAGACTGGCCACTTATGGGAAGTAGCTAGAGCAAGAACCAATCTAACAGAATCCATTTTAGCAACTGGAGCAAAGGTTTCTGCATAATCAATACCTTCTATTTGAGAAAAACCTTTGGCTACAAGACGAGCCTTGTGTTTATCTATTTCTCCATTAGGCCCATATTTGGTTTTGAAGATCCATTTACAACGAACTAATTTCCTTCCTTTAGGTAAGGGAACTAAATCCCAAGTCTTGTTTTTTATTAAGGAAGAATATTCGTTTTCCATGGCATCATCCCATTCCTTAATACCTAAGGCTTCTTTGAAGGATTGAGGATCAGAGGAAATAGATTGACATACAAGACCAGTGCCTATGGGGTTGGATGATCTAGTTGAAGGAAGATTTTGGATGTAAGGAGTAGCTTCTTTAACAATGGTGTGGGCCCATTTTGGCATAGAGGAAGGAGTTGAAGGAGTTGAAAGACATTGATATGGAGTTACAGGTTCTTCATCTTGATTATCAATGACCAAGTTAACTTCAAGAGTTGGCTCTTCATAATATTGAGGTTCTACTATAGGAGAAGGCTCAATGGAGGAAGAGGGATTTTGAGGATATTTTTGAGGGAATGTTTCATCAAATTGGACATTCCTATGAAATAAAAATTCATGAGTTGAGGGATCAAGAAGCCTTTATGCTTTCAATTCTTCACAATAACCAATAAATATGAGCTTTTTACTTTTCTTATCAAGAGCCTTCCTTTTCTTCTTTGGGATGTGAGCCCAAGCATTACACCCAAATATATTGAAGTAGGAAACATCTGGTTTTGATCCATACCATGCTTCTTCAAGAGTTAAATGGTCAAGATATTTATGAGGTGTGCGATTTTGAATATAATTTGCATAGTTAATAGCTTCTGCCCAAAAATCTTTTGGAAGATCTCTTGAATGGAGCATACAATTTGCCATTTCTTTTAGGGTTTGATTTTTCCTTTTTGCAATGCCATTTTTTTGAGGATTATGGGAGACAAAATGTTGATGAATGATACCATGACTTGAAATAAATATGGAGAATTCATTACTGTAGTATTCCTCCCCATTATCAATGCGAATCTTCTTGATTTTGCAAGATGCTTTATTTTCAACTAAGGCTTTAAAAACTTTAAAGTGGGATAAAACATCACTTTTATATTTTAGGAAGTAGACCCAATATCTTCTAGAAAATTCATCAATAAAGGTTAGAGCATACTTTACTCCTTTGAAAGAAGGTTCAGGAAAAGACATCAAGTCACTATGGATTAGTTCTAGAGGGGATGAAGCTTTTAGAGAACTACTTGGGTGAAAAGGATCTTGGTGTTGCTTTCCAAGAGCACATCCAGGACAAACTCCATCAATAGAAGATACTTGGGGTAAACCTATTACCATATTATGGGTGCTTAATTCCTTTAGGTAGTTGTAATTAAGATGACCAAACCTTTCATGCCACATCTTACTTTCAAGATCTCCATGAGCCACAAAACAAGATGCCCCTTCAGGATTTTTGAATCCTTTAAAGTGAAAAAGGTGAGAGTTGTGATCAATATCTCCTTTGGCTATTAGAGAATGAGGATCTTGCAAGTCCCTTATCTCAACTCCTGTTGGAGAGAAGAGAATTATTTTCCCCTTTCCAGAAGTACAAATTTGGTAGACTGAGAGAAGATTTGTGGCAATGTTTGGAACATAGAGAACATTTTTTATAGAGCCACCATCAATGGTTATGTCCCCCTTTCCTTTGACTGGGATAAAGGAAGAGTCACCCACTTCTATGCTACTGGTGGAACTAGAGGAGATAGAAGAGAAGGACTCATCTGAAGCAGTCATGTGATGAGTTGCTCCAGAATCTAGGACCCAAAAATCAGAGGAAGAATTGGAGGTTTTCCCTTGAACATTTAGAGCTTTCCCTATTTGATTTTTACTATCTATCTTTTGATCCTTCATAGCTGCCTCTAGTTGTTGCAACCTTTTCCAGCATTTGTTAGCAGAGTGACCATTCTTTTTGTAGTGAGAACAGGTTACGGGGTTCCTTTCCTTATTTTTGTATTTTTCTTTAGAAGAGGTGGAGGCTACTAAAGCTTTAGAGGAAGAGGAAGAGGAAGAAGAAGAGGACTCATATCTTGCAATTTTAGTTTCTTCCCTAGTCAGTCTATCACAAAATTCTTCTAAAGAGGGCATTTTAAAGGATGCACCAAGAGCATATTTTGTGGATAGAAAAGTGGTTGCAAAGATATGAAAAACACCATTTAGCTTAGACAGAATTAGATAAATGCACTCTTCTTCAGTCTTAGTCTTCCCACTACCTTTGTATTGAGATAAGACTTCTTTGAATTTGGTAAGGAAGTCAATAATGCTGCTAAAATCATCAGGACACAAAGAAGTTAGTTCTGCTTCTAGTTGCATTGATCTTAATTGATCTACTTTTCCAAACAAGGATTTAAGTTTTTCCCAACTTTCATGAGGAGTCTTACAATATATAATATGAAACCACAAACTTTCATGAACATTAGAGCTAATAATACCCATAGTTTCATACATTTTTCCTTTGTGAACAAATTTTTCATATTCTTTATCAAACTCAGGTTGCTTTTCTTCTAATAGGTGAGTAAGACCTTTTTGAGAAATTAGATTTAAAACTTTGGATTTCCATGTATGGTAGTTATGGGGAGTGAGAAGATCAATTGTATTTATTGAATTCATTTTAAAGTTAACCCAAGGTTCCCCCCTTTAACTTTGAAAGAATGAAATGCAATGGACTGCTTGTTCTAATCCCCAAGGAAATACCAATTTCACAAGAATTACCTGCCCTTACGAGAGGGAAACTATAAGTAATTTTGGAATATTGAAATTCAATGAGGGAAGAGAAAAAAAGGAGGCCAAGGTTTCAAGGAATACCAAATTATTCAAAAATACCCACCCTAACGAGAGGGAAACTATAAGTATTAATGATATTTGATATATGTTTGATTTAAGACTATCAAATATGCCAGACCTATATATCTCTTCTTGCAAATACCCACCCTTACGAGAGGGAAACTATAAGTATTTGGTAAGATTTGATACTTGGAACTTAGGCTTTAAATCTCCCAGTTCAAAATTGGTATCTTTATAACTCGCCCTTACTTGAGGGAAACTATAAGTTATGTAGGATAGCCAATAAAGATAAGGAGTTTTATATTTGATTGATTAAGAAGAAATTGGATATTTAATGATTTAAAAAAATTATTAATTTTTATAAAGCTTAATTTTTGAAACTTGAAAAAATAAACCTAAGTGAGATATTTGAGAAATAGATCAAATTTTTAGAAAGCAACTAAATAAAAGAAGTGACTAAAATAAATTTAATACTACAATATGAGTATACATGAAATAAAACAAGTTTCAATTATTTAGAAAAAAGGAATTTCAATTTTATGATTTTATGATAAGCAAAATAGATTATGCAGAAAAAAAAAGTTAGAAATAAAGTTTTAATTAAATGATGATTATAAAATAAACATTAATTAAAAATTATGAGATATTTATTTTTCCCAAAACTATTATGCATATCAAAAGCAAAAGAAAAAAAGAGGAGGTTCATTTCCTTTAAAATGGATGCACAGAGAAAACAAGATGCCCCCTCGAGAATGGATAGGTGCAAAATCACACCTTAAGACCCCCAAATTTTTTATTAAATTAAATTACAAACTTCGATTCCGAGTCAGAAGAAGTCGGAAAGGAAGGATTCAAAGCTGAAACAGAATATTACAATAGTGATATCCGAGCCAATGAAGGCCGAAAAGAAAACGTAACGTTTTCTTCTTAAAGCTCCAAAATAAAAAATAAAATTAATAGCTTTGAGAGGGGAGTGAGCGGGATCACCCGGGATACATTGAAATGAAATATGGGCCTCACAACTTTGATGCAACAATCGAATCTTTGGAAGCCAATGTTAATAAAAGGAACATCATGGTAGAGAGGAAAAATGATGGACCAATAAGACACCTACAGATAGATGTTAGATAAAAAAATTTATATGTTTTATACCAGTGTAAAGTGCAGGTGACGTCGTTCACAAAGCAATGAGGATTGAGTTGAGGAGGGCCTTTGAAGGAAATACAATCGGACCAGGGCCCAACGGGTGGTGGTACAACATGACAGGTCCAACTGATAGTGGTATAACATAGTGCAAGGCCCAACAGGCGACGGTACAACACAACGTTGCATATAGAACTTTCGTTGTGCTTAGAACAGTTTCTCAGAACGAACGCTACTGAAAGAAGAGACACTATGGTACACCAGTATTTAGAATGAACGCTGCTGAAAGAAGAGACATTGTGGTCCTTCAATGAGGAAGGAAGTGCTTAAAACCTGTAGAACATAGAGCTGGTAGACAAATATAGAAGAGCCTAAAAGCTTTTATCAGCGATGTAGAGCAGAGAGGTAATGATTTCTCATGCCAATGAAGTTGTTTTATAAAGAGAAAACATACGAAATATTCCTAGAGCGCAAAAATAACCAATGGGAGAGAGATCATAAAAGATTGAAAAAAATCTTCAAAAAATTTTAATACCTCAAGCGCATCGAAGCTTAACGGGCATAGAAGGCCACATTTCCTTTTTGGAGGAAATGCTTCTTGGTTTATTTATTAAACCATTAGTCTTTAATTTGATGCGATGAGGGAAATCAAATATAATCTAGTGACGAAGACTAACGAATAGCAAAATAAAATCTTTTAATATTCCTCAACATAAAGAAGGCTACGTTTTTAAAACAAGTGCAGTGAAGGCTAGTGAAGGCGAATCGTCTGCAATCTCATGGAAAACATAGACAAAGATATGAGGAAAAAAATGGCCTCTTTAATAATTGCTTAGTTATATTGTTTCTCCTCTGAGTTTACGCAGAGATGCTGTGCCTGAGAAGGAGAATTAAATATAAGCAAATGCAATAGAAGTAGAGGGCATTAAAAATATATTTTATTTTAGGAAGCAATTTTTGAGATGAAAAAAAATTGCATAAATGGTAAAATAGATGTTAGAAAAAAAATTAAAAAACAAATTACCATAAGCTAATATCTCAAAAAAGCATCTAAGATAAACTATAAGATCTTTTCTTCTTAAAAAAAACAAAGAAGAAGAAGATTAAGAACTAGTTCGAAAGACTTCCTTCAAGAGAGAATGCTAGCAGAATCTATCCTGCTTTGGTACCATGTTAGAATTTCCCAAATAGATGTGCAAAGCATTACAAGAGATTGAAGAAGCAAAATAGAACTGATTGATTTATTCCAAGGATCAACTCTGTATAAATAGTAGAGTTGATCATTGAGAGCCGTTGGATTACAACAACTCATCAGACCTGATGAAGACACCACTGAGAGTTCTCCTGACACATGGAGGAGTGGAAACTCAAGTGTTTATCCTAGTGGAACTTAAGAGAATATTCTCTTATTCGAAAAAAATTTCCACCTAACTGTAAATTTGTCATCAATATTTTCACTTATCTACCAGTATTTTTGCAAAAACCTACAAAATAGATTAAAAAGTGACAAAAATCATAAAATGAATCCAAATGTGTTTTCCTAGACTAGGGAAATATGATAAGCTTCCTTAGTAAATTGGTCATACCCTTATTTACTTGAGAAAAAGTAAAAAAATGATATATGATAAATTCACAGATGGCAAAAATACCACTAGTCTACAGTCCAATAGTAGTTTCATTTATGAGAGCAAAATAAGTAGTCACAATGCAAAATTTTCAAGAATATACCATGTTGTAGGTAGAGGTTCCATTCTAGATATATGAGTTCCATGGCATGCAATAATAATATGCTATTAATGCTCACTAACTAGATCAAAATACTAACTAATATGCAAGTAGGAAGTACAATATTAACTAAGAGCACGATAAATGGAAATGGATAATAATAATAGGAATGTGAGGCGACTAGAGGTAGATAACAACAATATGGTTCTTAGTATATTCAAGAGATGATAAATGGAACAAATATATCATCCAAGAACAAGATAAATATTGAGTCAAATAAGAAAGAAAAGAGAAGGGAGAGACACAACCAAATAACAAGTTGTTCCTCTTCATTGCTTGTTGAAGGTCCACCAAAATCTTGATATGGTTGTTGAAATTCTCTATTGCTAGATAAATCACCTTGAATTCTTGATGATAGAATATTGTTAGAGATAATGATCTAAGGTTGAGAACATATTTTGTAAGTATCTTGGTAGAGGAGAGAGAGAGAGTGTCTGTGAGAAAGTGAATACAATTTCTAGAGAAAATTTCATAGATTTTTGTTGCTATAAAGTTATTCGTGTTTTACCCTCTTCAAAGGAAGCATTTATAGATTTCTCATAGGCTTCTTGGAGGGAAGATTCTATAAAGTCAAAGATACTTGGGATCTAGGAAGGTTCTTCGAATAACATATAGATCAGTAGTTGGGAGGCATGATCACTCCTAGAAGTGAAGAGTCGCTTAGGGCATCCCTAAGAGGTATGCCTTTGAGTATCACACACCCCAAGACAAAATGAGTACCAACTAAAAATACTACATGACAAGTTTACAACAATATTTTTGAGATATGACTATTCGAAGTCAAATTTTGGGGGGGAGTCAAATCTAGCAAAACTACTATCGATGTGCAAAACCATTGCCGATGCTACTAGGCATTATTTTTACATAATTGGAGGTATTTATTTCTATATAAGTATAGGCTTATACATACTTATTGGAAATATATTTTTGAGCCTATTCTAATGGAAGTTTTTTTTTTTGTGTGTGAATATTTGAAATAAAAATCAATACCCCAAATATGCTATTACTTTTTAGAGCAATAAATACTACAAATTTGAACATGAGAAAGGTGTATTTAGTTTGGTTTATTGGATTATTGATGGATACGAGTTATGGTGGATTAAAATATGAAAAATTAGATGTCCATAAAAATATTTTGTTAACTTTTGTTCAATAAGCCTTTTGTAATATGGCAAATATAATTAAAACCATTCTAGATTATTTTTCCTTAGAGGAACAAGGTGGTTTTATTTATTTTTAACAAGTTCTTCATGGTGTAATCATTATGCAAGAGGCCATATATTCTCTTAATTTAATAAATTATCATATATGCTTGTAAAAATAAACATGAAAAAACTGTGTAGTAGGGTTTGCTATAGTTTCCTACATGATATTATAAACAAAGTTGTTCTTAATCAAGATTTGTGTGAATGGATTTGATGTTGCCATATCACTCCAAACTAGTATAGTTTGATGAATAAATATCCTACTAGAGAGTTTGAATCATCCTAGGCATTCCACCAAGATGACCCACTATCTTCTTATCTGTTCATTATTGTTGCTAAGGCATTTCAAAGAGCTTTTTCAAATGCAAAAATAAAAGACAAAATCAAAGGTGGTTATGTTGTTTTTTAAAATTGTTGTAAAAGAATACTACATGATTTATTAAAATATCATAGAAATATAATAGTAATGTAATATAAATACAATCCATTTGAAACCTTTTCAACAATTAAAATAAAAATTAAACATTAAAAGTTTTTATCAATGTGAGATGAAGCTTTTAATAATTTAACTACCTAGATTTAGTTGAACCACGAAGAAAATAGAATTATAGTATATTTAATCCATTGAACTAGAGCATCCCTTCCCTTTCAATTTATTACTTAGGCTACATCTTTGTTTTCAAATGTTAGTATCATCCAAATGATGATGGCAATGCTTAGATGTTTTTCATTGATCAAATTTATGTTTAAATATAAATTATTAATTCTATATAGGGTGACCATACTAACTAGGTGATTTCTACAGTTGGTGAAAATCATAACCAACTAATAGATATCAAAAGGTTTCTACGTGAGTGGTTTTAACCACTTAACTACTTCTAATCATATGTAATAAAATTCAACATTCTCCCCTATATTACATCATAATAAAAACATGGGTAGGGATACTAAAAACAATATGAATTACCATATAATTAATTAGGACACACTCAATTGTTCATCATGTACACTTAGAGTATGAATAAGGACACTCAACTATTCATAACAAGCAATAGTGAAAATAACCTCACTTAATACTTATCCTTAGTTAGGGACAAGCTTAGCTATCCATGATTCATCAATGCAATTAGATACAAACATATATAGTATCCAAACATCAAAGTTATAAATAGGGATACACTACTATTCATAATAATTATGAATGGGGATACACAAACAATTATAGATAATCATTCACACTAGGCTTTATTGATATTTATCATATTGTGAGTGGATACAAACATGGCCATTCACCCTGAATTCAATACAAACCTTCACTTATTCATAGAGATTCACATATCTTTGAACTTTCAATTTCTAGATTTATTTGCTTCTTCAACCATGAGTGTCCTTATGATAATATTATCATCCTATTATATTGCATGGACAACCAATTGCTAAAACTACCAAGTGTAATAAAGTATACAACTACTTACAAGGTTCACTCTGTTGTCTTTGCATTTGATGAGGAACACTATCCAAAATTAAATATTATAAAATAATATCCTTCTAGACATAGGAATAGTTTCACATGTTTTAAATAAAAATTCATGATGTAAATGTGGCCATAGTCGACCAACACATGTAAATTTTTTAGATAGCTTCTAGAAAAATCTTTAATAGAACCTAAATTATAGATGGCTTCCTAATCTACCTACATTTAGTTCATTCTTATCTCTTCTTCTCTTGAAATTTCATGAGTTTTCCTATATATACATTTATTGGGAATAAAGCAAGAACCTTAGGAGTTCCATATCATCATCAGGTATTCATTTCTTTCATGTGTGGGACCTTACTTTTACCACATAAATTTTATTGATCTTCAATAATATTTTACTTATCAAATATTAAATGCAGTGCTATAGATATTATGGGCACATTGAACATTGGGAAAGGATAGGATTTCCTCCTCCCCTCAATTTAAACTTCTCTTGTAAAATATTTAGGAGTGTCAAGGACCACCGATCATGCACTCTAAGTATACAACCAATCATAGATAAGTGTGGTGTAGGCCTCCACTTAATACATCAAATTTAGTTTCAACAAGAATTACAACCACACAGAACATACCCTTTCTATATAATATATCAGCATTGGATGAGATATTTTTCTCTGATATAACTATAGAGATAGTCATGCAACCACTTTTTTGAATCCCTTCAACTAAGGAATTCAATGTTTCAAAAAAACTATAATTTGATGTTGTATGAAGACATATGGACCAAAAAAGAAATATATAGGTCATAAAATCTCCTTGGCATTTTTTATATAAATTATGGATAAACTAATTTTTGTGTGTTCCTCTTCCTTTATTTTTTTATTTTTTATATTTATTTTTAAATAAAATAAAAAATAATAATAAATAACTCATTTGATCATAATTATATACTTATATTTGCACAAATCGATTCTATTTTAACTACAATTTTTATCCTCTTAGATTAAAGGCTCCTCTTGATGATCATGCCCTATAGATTCCTATGAATTGATGCAGTATGTACCTCCACTATTCTCAAAATATTTTTCTCATAAGAGAGGCTTCCACCATTTTAATAGCTAGGGAAATCCTCCATAATGACACTCAATTTCATGGGCTAATTGTAGGAAGTGTGATGGAGGAACAATCCCATTACACTCTTGAAAAGCATGAATGAAAAACAATTCCCAACTATCTACTTCATTCAACTCTTCAACTTTCATTACATGATTGGCACTCATAATTAAGGTGCCAACAACATTACGAGTTGTAATCATAATTTTGGACTTCCTTTTATCTACAGTAACGCCAAGTAGTTCCACCATATTATGCATGTTTTTCATATCATTTCCACCATGGCTCCACATGTCATCTAGAACGATCAAAACCCTTTTTCCTTGCAAATATTGATAAATGATGGATGTGGCCTCCTCTTTGAATATATCATAAAAATCATGGCATATTCCTTGATCTATCAAGCACTAAAATTCGCTCACAAAATTTTTGAGAGACTAGTAACTAAATCAAGTAGTCAAATTTGTCCTAAACTGCCTAATAATTAAATGCACTCTAAACCTAAAAAAGTATTTCTTATATTACCTTTGCCCACCATGCCAATAATTTTGACACTGTGGTCCTCTATTAACCAATTATTGAGGGTACATAAGTTCTCCTCCATGTCTACAATCCAAGAATCAATAGGCAAGTGGACCTTGACCTTCTCCACATGCTCTCCTTTCTTTCTGAAGAAAGAAGTTATTGCCAACTTTTGGTATTGGAACTACCATCGAGTGAATGCCAACTGCCACCCACATTCACCTAATGCACAATATTCAAATAACTAGTCTGCATGAATTTCCTTTATTTTATCTTTAGTCTCTCTTATCCTTTGCCCCATGCAAAATATGAAACAAAAATATCTAAATTTATGAGGCTCACATTTCTCCAATATATATTTAACATTGCATAGAATCTCTTTCATACATCTAAATTGACCACATAATACATAGTAAAGCTTCTACAAATTGAAAAACTCTATTGGATTCTTTAAAGCTTTTTTAAGAGTGCATGAGGCGACTATTGCTAAAATACTCAATCAATTAGAAGCCTTGATAAAAAGGCAAAACGGTATACAATTTTCACCACAAAGCAGGGTGGGAGCATGTCCTCATCATCCCTTTAATAAATCATTCTACTCTAATACCACTTATAATAGTAACATTTAGTCATTTCTTATTGATCAAGTCACATTAAAGTACAAATTAATTGTTCTATATAGAGCATCCATACTAGCCACATGATTTCCATGGTTGATGGAAGGTAGAAATCATAATGAACTAATAGGTCTCACATGGTTCATGTGTGAGTGGTTCTAACCATTCAACTAATTTTGATCATATGTAATAAATTCCAACACCAAAAAGATTGTAAAGATCATCATAAGGTTTTGAGAGAGTATTCATTGTAAAGAGGTCATGGGTTTGAGTCCCCTAGACAATATCCCTAGTGCTCTCACATGTGGGGATACTCGCGATAAAGATAAAGAGGATAAGCATTTAAGTCCTTCCTATACTTGACAATATCCCTAAAGACATGAAGAGGTCAATAGTTACAATCCATTGAACAAAATGCTATCCTTGATGGTCTCATGTCCCATAATGTCTCCATTTATATGTGTAACATTAAAAACATAAATAAAAAATAAAATATAAAAAAGAGGTTGTAAATAATTAAATACAAAATCTTTCCAAGATGTAACTATAATGTTATATATATATATATATATATATATATATATATATATATATATATATATAATTCAAGGTAGCAAAAGAAGTTCCTAGGTGACATGCAACATTGTGGGGTTTGGCTCTTTTTCAGAGGTTCAGCGTTCAAACTGTGGCATGTGTAGGCTGTGTGTTACTCCCTTAATGATAAGCCTAGATTTTAACCTTACTAAAAACTATGGTTAAGAGAAGACTGTTCAACCTTATAAATAAACCATAAAAATTCATCACATTCCTTAAATTAAAAAAAAAACAAAAATAAATTACAAAAGAAAACATTATAACTACATACGTACACACCCATGCATGCATTTAATATTTATATATAACTAATCACACAACGTTGTTTGCACTCTAATCTAATCAGATAGAGCATGTGTCGATTGGATCACACAGGCTCCTCCTCCCGTCAATCACCAAAAGTGGCGGTTGTTACGGATTAGGATGGCAGCAATCAAAATTAGATTATAAAGTTATTAATTTATCTGTGTAATCGGTAGTAATTGCTAAACCGTAAACAGCAGACTACGAAGAAATATATATTTATTTTTAAAATTACTTTGTTAAAAATTAAAAAATTAAACACCAGCCTACCGACTAGGAAGAAATATATATTTATTTTTAAAATTACTCTGTTAAAAATTAAAAAATTAAACCCCAGCCTACCGACTAGGAAGAAATAAATTAAAAAATATTCTCAAACCAAACTTAAATGATTTAACACGCACATATTTAAGTCGATGACGACTCTCAGGATGTTATTTTGTTTAAAGTTCAGAAAAAGCCTTGTGAAAAACTACAACCGTTTTCATCTTTGCCCGAAAAAAAATGCTCTGGCATTCAACCAAATATTGCACTGGACAGTAGTTCTGCGTAAATCTTTATAGAGAAATAAAAAAAGCAAAACAATCTGAGATAACTGAAGAGAATACGAACAATCACTCACATAAACTTGATTCTGCAGACTCGCATGGCGTCTTCTCTTTGACGTTTCTGGCCTTTTTCATGCTTCTGTACGAAACGAATCCACAGATAGACAAACGCAAGCGCCATGCCCTTGTCCCCGCTAAAGTTTTCGTAATATAGGACCACACCTAGCACCTCCGTTACTCTAATACAGACGGCGATGAAGATACCACTCAACAGAGACGTGGACAACGAGATGACGCCAAAGACGCCTATGAACAAAAGCTGCCAGCAGATGGCGTTCCACACGGCACATTATAGGGGTTTGATAGAGTTTTTTTATATGGTATTTAATTTAAAATTAAATTAAATTAAATTTCATTAATATTATCAATATTGATGTGAATGAAATAGATGTTAATACATATCAAAATATTTTATTTGGATAAATTATTGGACGATAAATTTTTTTATATGATATTTAATTTAAAGTTAAATTAAATTAAAATTTATCAATATTGATGTCAATGCAATAGATGTTAATACATATTAAAAAAAAATTATTTTGAGAAATTATTGGTCGTCCTTTAGATACTTTGAATAATCTTGTTGACCTCACTACAGGATGACACGCTATAGCTGCTTCTCTTCGTTATTCTTCCTAGGTAATTGGGTAAAGCTTTCTTTTCGTTAGTCTTCCTAGGTATATAAAAATTAAATATATTTAGCTTGGAACAAATTAACTTACATCTCCAATATTAATATTTAGGTTATAATTTATTCAATGAAATCATGGAAATTAAATTAATTCTATTATAGGAAGGAAATTAGGTTAACCTATAAAATTTAATATATGTTTTTAATACTTATTTTTATTTATAATAATTTATTTTTTAAATTTAAAAACTTATGTAATATATATATATATATATATATATATATATATATATATATATATAATTTGTGGAAAACATCCCAAAAGGGATGCCACTTTCGGGTAAGACCCAAGGAGGCAGGGGTATCCATTCCGCCAAAAACGCCCAGGACTCGGACCTGGCCTACCACCTTTGACATACTCAAAGAGCAAACAAACACACAAAACCAATTTAAAAATAAGTAAATAAATAAGAAAATAACAACAAAAATAATAAAATAAAATAAAAAACATGCTCCTTGAGTGTGTCAAAAACAAAAGCACAACCAAACACGCACAATAAGATAAAAGAAACCACAACACGAACCACATAGAAAAATACAAGAACCACATAAAAAAACACAAACAAGACAAAAACAACATAACACTACAAAGACATAACCCAAAAAAAAAACATGAAAAATAAACACAACCAAAACCTAAAAAATTAAAAAAAAAAAGTAAAAATAAAAATAAAAATAAAAAGCAACCAACAACAGACAATAAACAAAAACAAAAAACATAGAAAACACTCACACATAAAAACATGAATTAACACAAACAAAGAGAAACCCAAGAACAAGAACAAAAAAAACACAAGAACAATAACAAAAAACATAAAAAAAAAATACAAAACAACAAAAACACAAGAACAAACAAAAAACAACACAAAGAACACAAAAACAAAACAATCCACCCATCTTAAAAAAGAAAAAAAAAAACAAAAAAAAAAAAAAAAAAAAAAGGAAACATAACAATGACCTATCTAGACCATAAGACTATTAAGGCAAGAATCAATAGAGGAAACAAAAGAAAGAATAGAATGAGCTAGGGAACTAAAAAAAAACTAAATGAACCAAAGAGAAGAAAAAAAAAACAAGAAGAAACTAGGTACCTTCAGAACTGGAGCCATCCAAAGAAATGATAGAAAGAAGAGCTTCCCTAATTTGAGAAGCCCACCATCTAGGAGGGTGGCCATAACAAGTAATATCACCTTTGTCCAAAGCCCAATTAGCTAAAGCATCAACACTCTTGTTTTGATCTCTGACCACATGATTGTAATCAAATTTCAAAAATCCCATCTGGATTAATTGAATCTTCTCAATAATTCTTTTTATTCTCCAATCCACCTTATGATTCTTAGAAGGATTCTTCAAGAGATTAATCATAAGTTGAGAGTCAGACTCAACTAACACCTTTTCCCATCCAACCTTAGTAGCCTCCTGAAGGCCTCTAAGGATACCATACCCCTCAGCAAGGTTATTGGAAAGAATACCCAAATTCTCAGCAAAAGTAAAAACTAGGGAGCCATCTGAAAGTCTACCAATTCCTCCCACACTAGCTTTTCTAGGGTTCCCTCTAGAGGCTCCATCAGTATTGACTTTTCCAAAATCCTTAGGAGGAGGTTGCCAATTTCTTGTCCTATCCATATTACTAATACTCACATTCCCTTTAAGTTGGTTGCCCTTAGAAGATTTAATATTCAATATTTGCATCACTTGATCCCATATTTGGTGGGAGTTTTGGGGGTGATTAAGGAGTTGATGGACTGATTCAACTAAGTTGGCTATGGTCTTTTGCCAAATATAGTGAATATCCTTCCTATCTTGGTTAAAAATTTGGTTGTTCCTTTCATTCCAAATATTCCAAAGAAGAATGGTAGAACCCATCCAAACTAACTACCTAATAAAATGATCAACACCCTCTTGATTAGGCCAATCCCTCCAAAGTTGTTCAAAAGTAAAAAAATTGGACCACTTGTAAGCCAAGTAAAGTGGCCATTCTCCTCCATAGCTCAGAGGCTAAAGTACACCAAATAAAAATATGGTTGAGAGTTTATACATTCTCTTCACACATTTCACATCTAAAAGGGCCATGGAAACCACGCTTCATAAGTTGCTCACCCAACCCCCCAAAATAAAACACATAAAAAAACCCCCCCCCGGGGTTTCCCCAATATGTCAGAATAATGGTTGGGATTATTATGGCATAAGGTCAAATAACCTTGAGCAACTGAATACTCACCCTTAGTAGTGTTGTTCCATCCAAAACAATCTTTTTCATGGGACCAAGAGAGGGATCTCATATGAAGGATGCCTTGGATATCTTGTCTTTGCCTTTCTCGGATTTGAATAGGCCAGTCCTCAATAGGGATCCAATATCTACTAACCTTTGAATTACTAGTATGGTACCGACAGTAATTAGCCACCTTTATCCAGTTAGCTCGATGAAGCTCCTCCATCCAAGGCCTCCAATCAAGAAAATGAGTTATCAAAGGCTTGTGACCATCCCAAGAATCTATCCAAAAATTTACCTATTGACCATTATGAATGATCCAAAATTAATTTTTCTTTATCAAATCCTCACCAATCTTAAGAACTCCTAAAATGGGAGAACCTTTGGTAGGAAGTTGATAGCGAACAAGGTCTTCAAGACTTTTGTTCTCAGCATATTTAGCACGGAGATTATTGGCCCAAAGAGCATTGGGGTTATGCAACATCCTCCAATATAATTTAGTAGCTAAAGATTTGTTGTTATTAATAGAAGACCAAAATCCTAACCCCCCTTCATTCTTAGGAAGACATAAAGTATCCCATTTCACCAAGGCCCATTTTCTTTTCTCCTTAGTACCACTCCAAAGGAAACGATGACTGATTTGATCCAATTCTCGAAGAACAACCTTTGGGATATTCAAAACGGAAGAAACATAAATAGGAATAGCTTGAAGGAATGATTTTACCAAGGTGATTCTACCCCTAGAAGAAAGCCACTTGTTGGTCCACTTTCCAATTTTCTTCTTGACTTTGTCCAACAACCAATTTCAATATTTATTTTTTTGCCTTTGAATATTTATGGGAATACCTAAATAAGTGATTGGAAGGGAGGTATTCTTATATATTAATTTATCCAAGACCATGGATTCCTGTCTAGAAGAGCAGTGAAAGAAAATAACTTTAGATTTGTCTTCATTGATCAACTGCCCAGTAGCCTTAGAAAAACGGCTAATGATTTGCTTAATATTGGAAGCTTCCTTATTGTAGCTTTACCTAAAAGAGTAGAGTCATCCACAAATTGAATATGAGATATTGGTCTAGCTCCATGAGCAATGGTAACTCCCTCAAGGGTTTTGTTTTCCCTATTTTTGGTTATAGTCCTACCTAAGCATTCAACAAGAATGATGAATAAATAAGGGGATAGCGGGTCACCTTGCCTAATACCTCTGGAAGATGGGAATGATTGAGAAGGCCTGCCATTGATAAGAACTAAGTAGGAAACTAAAGAGATACATCCCATAATCCAATCCATCCAATCCTTATAGAAACCAAATTGCCTCAAAACTTTGATAAGGAAGTGCCAATCCACTCTGTCATAAGCTTTGGATAAGTCTAACCGAATGAACATGGAAGGAGACTTTTGCATATCCATGGAATGGATGGCTTCATGAGAAAGAACTATCTCATCTACTATTTGACGTCCTTCCACATAACCCCCTTGCTCTGGGGAAATAATCTTATGCAAAAGAGGCTTCAACCTTTCTACCATGATTTTAGTAATGATTTTGAGAAGAACATTACATAAAACAATAGGTCTAAAAGCTGAGATATGATCAACCTCTTGAGTTTTTGGAACAAGAGTAATATAAGTTTTATTGATAACCTTCAAAATTTCTTTGGATTTCCTGGCTTCTTCCACCACCTCTAATAAATCAACATGAAGGATATCCCAAAACTCTTGGTAGAACTCAATGGGAAAACCATCAGGACCTAGGGTTTTCCATTTTTGCATTTTAAAAACTACTTGTTGAAGCTCATTGATAGTAACAGGAGCAATCAAAATAGAGTTCTCCTCAGAAGTGATAAGAGAAGGGATTGCTTGAAGAAAATTTTGTTGTGAAGCTGAGTCAAGAGGAGTAGCAGAAAAAAAATTGGAAAAGTAATCAACAACAATAGAGTTCATGCCATCCCAAGTATAAACAACATCTCCAGAATCTGATTTTAAGGAAGAAATAAAGTTGTGGGATCTTCGAGCTAGAAGATATTTGTGGAAGAAATTTGTGTTTCGATCTCCTTCTTTGAGCCATTGAATTCTAGATTTTTGCTTCCATAAGATTTCTTCTCTTTTTTCCCATTCCTCTAACTGAGTTGTGAGTTTAATTTCATCTGCACTTCTCTTCTCTATGAGGCCATCTAAAAGATTTTCTTATTCAAATTTTCAAGATGAGCAATAACTTCATTTTTTTTTTTATGAACATCCCCAAACTCTTTCTAGTTCCAAGTCTTGATTTTGGATTTAATGTATTACAGTATTTTGGCAAAATAGAACATCTTAGTCCCATGCCTAGGTTTACCTTCCTTCCACCATTGTTGCACATGAGGTCTAAAGGAAATGTCTCTAAGCCACATTAATTGAAAATAAAAAGGAGAGAAACTCACATTGGTTTTCCACATTTCCACCATGACTGGCCAATGATCCGAACCAGCATTATTAAGAGTCTTCACTTTAGGAATGTGACCATGGATTAAGAAATTTTGAGAGAGCAAAAACCTATCCAATCTCTCCATTATACAATCTAAGCCTTGCCTTATGTTAGACCAAGTCATAAGGCCATTATCTAGTTGGATATCCACAAGATGGAGGTTTGCAATATATTCGCTCATGAGGTCAGTTCTTTTGTCCAAATTTCTATTTCCCTCCCTTTTCTCATTTTAGAGAGAGGATGGTATTGAAATCTCCTCCGATCAAGATCCAAGCTTTAGGAAAATGAGAGATAATATGAGTAATATCCTTCCACTGTCTTGTTTTTTCCTCCAAATAAGTTGGAGCATAAACAATAATGCAGAGCATAATTTGGTTGGAATGTCTACTTTGAATAGCTATAGCCAACAAACCCCAACTACCAACCATATGGTGAATAACTACCTCTTTTGGGTCCCAAAGACAAGCAATGCCACCAAAAGTCCCTTGGGAACTGAGGGAAACCACTTTTCTAGTTGGCCAAATTTTATTGGCAATTGAGTCCATATCCTCCATTGACATCTTTGTTTCTTGAAGGAAAACAAGATGTGGATGATTAATATGAATCATTCTTCTAATTTCATTTTGTTTTGAAAGACTCCCTTTGAGTCCTCTAATATTCCAAGTGATGATATTCATTAATACCAGGGCTAAAAAATTTGGGAAGGGCATTAATCTTACCTTCCTCTACAAGCTTTTCACCTTCTTTTACCATATGATATTGATTGGTCTTGCGACCTATTTTTTTATTAGAATCCATCTTCAATTTTTTTTCCCTGTTTCTTGACTTATTCCAATTGAATCTGAGATGACTTCTAACCTTGAAGAATGCTCGTACACAGCCAAAATTTTACTAGATGGTTCAATTGGGTCTATATTGGGACCTGCATTATTTGAAGTTTTGACATTTGAAAGATTGTTTTTCTTGTGTAAATTTTCTCCCTTTTTTTCTGTTGAAAACCTTTGATTTGTTGGTTTGTCTCTGAGTTCTTCCCTTCATATTTAAATTGTGTTTCTAAGATTTTAGTTTCCATTATTTCCTCTTCCTCACTTGGGACATCATTTGTGGAAAGGATTTCAAACATATTAGCAGATGACTTTGATTGATCCTTCATAACTGGTTTTTCTGAGTGTTCTTCTTCTTAGGTATTTGGAAAACTACTTAGTTTATATCTTCTTTCTTTTGATCTAGAATTTTATTTGGGCAAGCACTGGCCAAATGACCATATTCATGGCAAATTCTACAACGAAAAGGAATGTTCTCATAGTCCACTACTTGCTCCCAAGTGTCTTCCCCAAATTGTAATGTGATATTTTTAGGTAGGGGTTTGTCAAAATCAATTAAAACACAAATTCGAGCATAAATAATATGTTCAAAATTTTGAGTACAATCAACAGTCATCATAAAAGTTCCTAAAGAGTTTCCAATTGAAGAAAAAATAGTAGGATTCCAAAATTCAATAGGGAGGCCAAAGAGTCTAACCCACACGGGAGCTATAGAAGGCATCTCTTCTTAGGATTTAAATTTAGTATGTCAGGGCTTCATGAAAAGCCCTACCCTTCCAAAAAACCAAGGAACCCCTTGAAAAGTTTTCTCTCTATCTTCATTATTAGCAAATAAAACAAGAAAATAACCATTTGGATAAATAGAGATTTGTAACTCACCTTTAGTTTTCCAGCTTTTTGCAGCCCAGACTTTGAAAGTAGATAGACTTGGACGAAAACCCATGAACCGACAAATTAGTCCTCTTTTTTCCAAATCTTCAATGCCTATCTGAATGTTACCAATATCAAGCTTAACAATAGGAGTTCCATCAGCTGATTTAAGACATCTTGACTCCATTTTCTTGGGATCAATATTAGGCATTCTTAGAGGTTTATGGGAAGCCCTAATATTGATATTAGCATTGGGCTAAGGCTATCCACCATGAAGGGCATCCCTAAAATTTATTTTTGGGGCTGAGTCTTCGAAATTCTTACCCTTGACAAGGGTTTTCATAGTAGAATTATTTTGTGGGTGCACCTTAGCACCAGATTCACTTGAGATATGAGCCATTTTTTGATCAACTTCTTGAAACTTGTTTTGTGATCTCTTTAATCCTTGCCCTAGACGTCGTGGAAAGGTATAGTTTTCACTTTTCTTTTGTGCAAAAAATTGGAAGCCGTTGTCACTCAAGTTCATAGTATGATCTATTGAAAGACAAATTTCTAACCCATCTTGGATCCCCTACAACATTTCCTGCTAAAATATTGAGCATAAACCACAAAAATATTGGTCGCTAGGGCCCGAAGGCCCTAAAAACCAACCTCTGGAGCTGCTTGCACTCAACCTAGATGAAACCCTCACATAGTTGCTTGCCAAATATCTCATTCACACATAGGGATGCGCTAGGATCTATGTTCCTCCAAATGATATGAAAATTGGTGGAGATGTTCTAGGATTTTTCAAGCATCTACCCTCAAAATTTTAGCTCAATCCGAGTCCGGATGAGTGAGAGATGGCCGAAACGAGTTCGATAGTTTAGACAATCCTACGAAAAATGTCCCTCCACAAATCTCATGGATATGGGATATTAGCCCTCGATCCCACCCAAATAATATATCAAATACATATAAGTACATTATGTTAAATATTAACATCAACAAAAATAAGTATTTTTTTTATTAAAAGAAAAAAAAATTAAAAATCAAATTAAATTAGAAATATTGTCTTGTTAGTTAACAATTTAAGTTATTAACTATGAATGAAAAAATTCAGCCTATCAAGGTTATATTCTAAATATATTTTAAATGGAGTAAATACCTATATGAATAAGGATAACACTTATATAAGAAATGTAATTAGTATCGAGCTAGTATCTTTAATTCTTGGACTATGGTACCATAGTAAGGGATGGTCCCTTCCTTTGATTGACTTAAATAAGTTTGAAGGGAACTTCAAAACTACTATTGATATATATGTTTAGGTGTTTCTTCCTATGTTAGCATGTGATGGAGTCTACCATAAAGGTTATTCACTAGGTTCCAATCCTCATGACCCAATATTAGATGGTTTGGATGTTGATAAACCCCATAGCCTTTTACTTTAAGATAGATAAAGTCTTATTTTTGGAGTTTTTTTGTAAAAATATGGAAATACAAAAATAATAAATTATAGAAACATTTTTATATTGGTTTAAGGGACTACCTATGTCAAACATAGGATAGACAAAGTGATTTCAAATACCCAGGGTCTCTATGCTAATTTAAGAAACTTAGGTAGGTATAGCCTTTGAATTTGACAAAAAATAAAGAATTTTTTTTTGGTTTTTCCTTTATAAATGGAATAGGGTATGAAAAAAATATTGAGGCAAATAAATTGTAAATATTATGGATACGAGTATCATTTTTATCATTTTGTTACCATTATTTTTATCTCTTTGTTAGAACAAAAATATTAACTCTAGATTAAAGAGGTATTGAGAAAGATGATGATCTTAGGAAGGATGCAATTAATTGTTTCAAATATAATTTATCATAAGTTGGGCAAGAGAAGGATAATTAGAGTAAAATTCCAAAATAATATTTAATCAATTGTCACACAAAGATGTAATACTGAGGAATATATCTATGAAGGAGCTATAAAAGGTAATTTTCTTTTGTTTACCCTCATAAGGAACCTAGAGTTAATAGATTTCCTTCATTTTTTTCTCAAAATACTTGAGATATGTTGAATATATATATATATATATATATATATATATAATTTGTGGAAAACATCCCAAAAGGGATGCCACTTTCGGATAAGACCCAAGGAGGCAGGGGTATCCATTCCACAAAAAATGCCCAAGACTCGGACCTGGCCTACCACATTTGACACACTCAAGGAGCAAACAAACACACAAACCCAATTAAAAATAAGTAAATAACAACAAAAATAATAAAATAAAATAAAAAAACATGCTCCTTGAGTGTGTCAAAAACAAAAGCACAACCAAACACGCACAATAAGATAAAAGAAACCACAACACAAACCACATAGAAAAACACAAGAAACACATAACAAAACACAAACAAGACAAAAACAACATAACACTACAAAGACATAACCCAAAAAAAAACAAGAAAAATAAACACAACCAAAACCTAAAAAATTAAAAAATAAAACAAAAATAAAAATAAAAAACAACCAACAATAGACAATAAAAAAAAACAAAAAATATAGAAAACACTCACCCATAAAAACACGAAATAACACAAACAAAGAGAAACCCAAGAACAAGAATGAAAAAAAACACAAGAACAATAACAAAAAACATAAAAATAAAAACAAAACAACAAAAACACAAGAACAACAAAAAACAACACAAAGAACACAAAAACAAAACAAAATAAAAAAACCCACCCACCTTAAAAAACTAAACAAAAAAAAAAGGAAAAAAATAAATAAAAAATGAACAAAACAAAGACCTATCTAGAACCGAAGACTATTAAGGCAAGAATGAAAAAAGGAAATAAAATAAAGAATAGAATGGGCTAGGGAACTAAAAGAAACTGAATGAACCAAAGAGAAGCAAAAGAAAAAACAAGAAGAAACTAGGTACCTTCAGAACTAGAGCCATCCAAAGAAATGATAGAAAGAAGAGCTTCCCTAATTTGAGAAGCCCACCATATAGGAGGGTGGCCATAACAAGTAAGATCACCTTTGTCCAAAGCCCAATTAGCTAAAGCATCAGCACTCTTGTTTTGATCTCCGACCACATGATTGTAATCAACTTTCAAAAATCCCATCTGGATTAACTGAATCTTCTCAATAATTATTTTTATTCTCCAATCCACCTTATGATTCTTAGAAGGATTCTTCAAGAGATTAATCATAAGTTGAGAGTCAGACTCAACTAACACCTTTTCCCATCCAACCTTAGTAGCCTCCTAAAGACCTCTGAGGATACCATACCCCTCAGCAAGGTTATTGGAAAGAATACCCAAATTCTCAGCAAAAGTAAAAACCAGGGAGCCATTTGAAAGTCTACCAATTCCTCCCACATTGGATTTTCCAGGGTTCCCTCTAGAGGCTCCATCAGTATTGACTTTTCCAAAATCCTTAGGAGGAGGTTGCCAATTTCTATTCCTATCCAATTTACTAATACTCACATTCCATTTAAGTTGGTTGCCCTTAGAAGGTTTAATCTTCAATATTTGCATCACTTGATCCCATATTTGGTGGGAGTTTTGGGGGTGATTAAGGAGATGATGGACTGATTCAACTAAGTTGGCTATGGTCTTTTGCCAAATATAGTGAATATCCTTCCTATCTTGATTAAAAATTTGGTTGTTCCTTTCATTCCAAATATTCCAAAGAAGAATGGTAGAACCCATCCAAACTAACCGCCTAATAAAATGATCAACACCCTCTTGATTAGGCCAATCCCTCCAAAGTTGTTCAAAAGTAAAAAAATTGGACCACTGTAAGCCAAGTAAAGTGGCCATTCTCCTCCATAGCTTAGAGGCTAAAGTGCACTCAATAAAAGTATGGTTGATATTTTCTACATTCTCTTCACACATTTCACATCTAAAAGGGCCATGAAAACCATGCTTCATAAGTTGCTCACCAATAAGCACCCTACGATGCAATAAAAGCCAATTAAAGAACCTCACCTTAGGCCAGAGATTTTGAGACCACAATTGAGAAAATATATCAGAATAATGGTTGGGATTATTATGGCATAAGGTCAAATAACCTTGAGCAATTGAATACTCACCCTTAGTAGTGTTGTTCCATCCAAAACAATATTTTTCATGGGACCAAGAGAGGGATATCATATGAAGGATGCCTTGGATATCTTGTCTTTGCCTTTCTAGTATTTGAATAGGCCAGTCCTCAATAGGGATCCAATATCTACCAACCTTTGAATTACCAGTATGGTACCGACAATAATTAGCCACCTTTATCCAATTAGCTCGGTGAAGCTCCTCCATCCAAGGCCTCCAATCGGGAAAATGAGTTATCAAAGGCTTGTGACCATCCCAAGAATCTATCCAAAAATTTGCATGTTGACCATTATGAATGATCCAAAATAATTTTTTCTTTATCAAATCCTCACCAGTCTTAAGAACTGCTAAAATGGGAGAACCTTTGGTAGGAAGTTGATAGCGAACAAGGTCTTCAGGACTTTTGTTCTCAACATATTTAGCATGGATATTATTGGCCCAAAGAGCATTGGGGTTATGCAACATCCTCCAATATAATTTAGCAGCTAAAGCTTTGTTGTTATTAATTGAAGACCGTAAACCTAACCCCCCTTCACTCTTAGGAAGACATAAAGTATCCCATTTCACCAAGGCCCATTTTCTTTTCTCCTTAGTACCACTCCAAAGGAAACGATGACTGATTTGATCCAATTCTCGAAGAACAACCTTTGGGATATTCAAAACGGAAGAAACATAAATAGGAATAGCTTGAAGGACTGATTTTACCAAGGTGATTCTACCCCCATAAGAAAGCCACTTGTTGGTCCACTTTCCAATTTTCTTCTTGACTTTGTCCAACAACCAATTCCAATCTTTATTTTTCTGCCTTTGAATATTTATGGGAATACCTAAATAAGTTATTGGAAGAGAGGTCTTCTTATATCTTAATTTATCCAAGACCATGGATTCTTGTCTAGCAGAGCAGTGAAAGAAAATAACTTTAGATTTGTCTTCATTGATCAACTACCCAGTAGCCTTAGAAAAATAGCTAATGATTTGCTTAATATTAGAAGCTTCCTTAACTGTAGCTTTACCTAAAATAGTAGAGTCATCCACAAATTGAATATGAGAGATAGGTCTAGCTCCATGAGCAATGGTAACTCCCTCAAGAGTTTTGTTTTCCCTCTTTTTGGTTATAGTCCTACCCAAGCATTCAACAAGAATGATGAATAAATAAGGGGATAGCGGGTCACCTTGCCTAATACCTCTAGAAGGTGGGAAATACTGAGAAGGCCTGCCATTGATAAGAACTAAGTAGGAAACTGAAGAGATACATCCCATAATCCAATCCATCCAATCCTTAGAGAAACCAAATTGCCTCAAAACTTTGATAAGGAAGTGCCAATCCACTTTGTCATAAGCTTTGGATAAGTCTAACCGAATGAACATGGAAGGAGAATTTTGCATATCCATGGAATGGATGGCTTCTTGAGCAAGAACTATCTCATCTACTATTTGACGTCCTTCCACATAACCCACTTGCTCTGGGGAAATAATCTTATGCAAAAGAGGCTTCAAACTTTCTACCATGATTTTAGTAATGATTTTGAAAAGAACATTACATAAAGCAATAGGTCTAAAAGTTGAGATATGATCAACCTCTTGAGCTTTTGGAACAAGAGTAATATAAGTTTTATTGATAACCTTCAAAATTTCTTTGGCTTTCATGGCTTCTTCCACCACCTCTAATAAATCAACATGAAGGATATCCCATAACTCTTGGTAGAACTCAATAGGAAAACCATCAGGACCTGGGGTTTCCCATTTTTGCATTTTAAAAACTACTTGTTGAAGCTCATTGATAGTAACAAGAGAATTCAAAATAGATTTCTCCTCAGAAGTGATAAGAGAAGGGATTGCTTGAAGAACATTATATTGAGAAACTGATTCAAGGGGAGTAGCAACAAAAATATTGGAAAAGTAATCAACAACAATAGAGTTCATGCCATCCCAAGTATAAAAAACATCTCCAAAATCTGATTTTAAGGAAGAAATAAATTTGTGAGATCTTCGAGCTAGAAGAGATTTGTGGAAAAAATTTGTGTTTTGATCTCCTTCTTTGAGCCATTGAATTCTAGATTTTTTCTTCCATAAGATTTCTTCTCTTTTTTCCCATTCCTCTAACTGAGTTGTGAGTTTAATTTGATCTACACTTCTCTTCTCTATGAGGCCATCTAAACGAATTTTCTTATTCAAATTATCAAGATGAGCAATAACTTCCTATTTTTTTTATGAACATCCCCAAACTCTTTCTAGTTCCAAGTCTTGATTTTGGATTTAATGTATTGCAGTATTTTGACAAAACAGAACATCTTAGTCCCATGCCTACGTTTACCTTCCTTCCATCATTGTTGCACATGAGGTCTAAAGGAAAATTATCTAAGCCACATTAATTGAAAAAAAAAAGGAGAGAAACTCACATTGGTTTTCCACATTTCCACCATGATTGGCCAATGATCCAAACCAGCATTATTAAGAGTCTTCACTTTAGGAATGTGACCATGGATTAAGAAATTTTTAGAGAGAAAAAACCTATCCAATCTCTCCATTATACAAGCTAAGCCTTGCATTCTATTAGACCTAGTCATAAGGCCATTATCTAGTTGGATGTCTACAAGATGGAAGTTTGTAAAATATTCGCTCATGAGGTTAGTGCTCCTGTTCAAATTTCTATTTCCTCCATTTTCTCATCTGCAGAGAGGATGGTATTGAAATCTTCTCTGATCAAGACCCAAGCTTCAGAAAAATAAGAGATAATATGAGTAATATCCTTTCATTGTCTTCTTTTTTCCTCCAAAGAATTCGGAGCATAAACAGTAATGCAGAGCATAATCTGGTTGGAATGTCTACTTTGAATAGCTATAGCCAACAAACCCCAACTGCCAACCACATGGTGAATAACAACCTCTTTTGGATCCCAAAGACAAGCAATGCCACCCAAAGTCCCTTGGGAACTGAGGGAAACCACTTTTCCAGCTGGACAAATTTTACTGGCAATTAAGTCCATATACTCCATTGACATCTTAGTTTCTTGAAGGAAAAAAATATGTGGATGATTTACCTGAATCATTCTTCTAATTTCATTTTGTTTTGAAAGACTCCCTTTGAGTCCTCTAATATTCCAAGTGATGATCTTCATTAATACCAAGGCTAAAAAAGTTGGGAAGGACATTAATCTTACCTTCCTCTACAAGCTTTTCACCTTCTTTTACCATATATATATATATATATATATATATATATATATATATATATATATATATATATATATAAGTTGGAATTGGACAAGGTAAGAAAATGAGGCTATAATAAGTGAGGCTGATGTCACATTTATTTCATTGGTTCATAAAAAAGGTAAGACAAAACATTTTATACAATTTCAAAAATTATGGAAAATATATTGAAAATCATTCTAGATTATGTTATCTTGGAGGAACAAGGTGGTTTTGTTAGTGGTCAACAAGTCTTTGATGGCGTAATCATTATGCAAAAGGCCATTCATTCTCTTCATTGTATAGAAAATCATATATGCTTGTAAAAATAGACATTAAAAAAATATATATTAGGGCGTGCTATAGTTTCTTACAAGTTATTCTAATGAAATATGTTTCAAATCAAGATTGGTGTAAATGGATTAGATGTTATCATAGCACTCCAAAATATTATAGTTTAATTAATGGATCTATTGTTAGAAATTTTGAATCATCCTATGCACTCCATCAAGGTGACCCAATATCTTCTTATCCCTTCATTATTTTTGCTAGAACATTTCAAAGGTTTTCTTAGATGCAAAAATAAAAAGCAAAATAAAACATATTTACGTTACAATTTTTTAAATTAGTGTAATACAATAATAATGTAATATAAATACAATCTATTTCAAACCTTATCACCAATTAAAATAACAATTAAACATACTTAGACAAGTCATGGCTACCTCATAAACTTTTCCAAGGTGATCTACTAGGCCCCCATGCTCAGGGGGTGCATCAGAAATGCTATCAATGGGTGGTGACTCGATAGGAGGACAACCTAGATCCTTGATCAACTCAATGATATGCATAAATTGAACATCAGGTTCTATGCATTCATCGAGTTTAAGATTGGTCAAGTGAACTGTGTCGTCAAGTGTGGTGGATGAAGATGGTATGGTATGATTTGATTCATCCATATCCACTATGGGTGCCTCCTTTTTGGTAGGAGTGGGAAGGTCTTCTTCTAATGTGTCAAAATTATCTAATGCATTGGCATTTGGACAAGTGATGGCTACCTCATCAACTTGTCCAAGGTGATCTACTTGGCCCCCATGTTCAAGGGGTGCATCAAAAATACTATCAATGGGTGGTGACTCGATAGGAGGACAACCTAGGTCCTTGATCAACTCAATGATATGCATGAATTTAACATCGAGTTCTATGCATTCATCGAGTTCAATATTGGTCAAGTGAACTGTGTCGTCAAGTGTGGTGGATGAAGATGGTATGATATGATTTGATTCATCCATATGCACTATGGGTGCCTCCTTGTTGGTAGGAGTGGGAAGGTCTTCTTTTAATGTGTCAAAAATGTCTAAGAGAGCTTTTACAGTTAGCCTTTTTTACTCTTCCTTGTTCGACAAAGTGGTGTATTTTGTATTTAACAAATGTAAATTAATAATATTCAATCAATAAAAAATGTAAAATATAAATCAAAGGCTAATAATATGTAAAATAAAGAAGGAGATATAAAACATTAACAAATTTATAATATACCAAAATTTAAAAATAAGTGTAAAATTAAACTTTTAATAATTTGACTACCTAGCTTTAGTTAAATCACTAGGATAATAAAATTTATAGTGTATCTAATTCATTAAACTAAAACATCTTTTCCTTTTCATTTTATTTGGCAAGGCTACATCTTTATTTTCAAATATTAGCACCATCCAAAAAGATTGTAATGGTCATCTTGAGGTTTAAACATAGTATTGAGGATACTAGTTGTGAATAGGTCAAAGACTAAATTATTTTGATAATATTTCTAACCCTCACCAGCAAGAATAATTTGAGTCTTTTTAACATCCTCAATACATACCTAACATAAAAAAATATAAATAATAAATAATTAAGTATAAAATATAAAATCAACATTGTGAATAATTAAGTACATAACCTTTCCAACTCTAATGATTGATGCACCTCGCGTGTTTCATGTATTTTTAATTCGAGATAGCAAAAGAAAACAATATACTTACACTCAGGAGTTTACTATTTTATATCCACAAAAACTGATGTTTACACTCTAATCTAATAGAGCGTGTTTAAATCAGAGCTTACACCCTGCACCTCCCGTGTCCGTCAATCCCCCAAATACTGGTGGTAGTTACGGTTTAGGATGATAGCGGTCAAAATTAGAGTCCAAAGTTATTAATTTATCTGTATAATCGGTAGTAATTGTTAAACAGTAGCCTGCGCAATATTTAACAAGAGATATATATTTACTTAAAGGAATGCGCAGTTAAGAAAAAAATTATTTATGATTTAAGCTCGTGATTACTAAACCCCGGCCTACCGACGGAAGAAATAACTTTTAAAATACTTGCAAACCAAACTTAAATGATTTAACACGCACATTTGTGAGCCAATGACGACTCTCAATACATTATTTTGTTTTATAGTTGAGAAAAACCCTTGTCAAAAAATTCAATTGTTATCCTTTCTCTGAGAAAAGGGGAGGAAATAGAAATTTGGACAAAAGTACTGACCTCATGAGCGAATATATTGCAAACCTTCATCTTGTGGATATCCAACCAGATAATGGCCTTATGACTTGGTCTAATAGAAGGCAAGGCTTAGCTTGTATAATGGAGAGATTGGATAGGTTTTTGCTCTCTGAAAATTTCTTAGTCCATGGTCACATTCCTAAAGTGAAGACTCTTAATAATGCTGGTTCGGATCATTGGCCAGTCATGGTGGAAATGTGGAAAACCAATGTGAGTTTCTCTCCTTTTCGTTTTCAATTAATGTGGCTTAGAGACATTTCCTTCAAACCTCGTGTGCAACAATGGTGGAAGGAAGGTAAACCTAGGCATGGGACTAAGATGTTCTGTTTTGCCAAAAGACTGCAATACATTAAATCCAAAATCAAGACTTGGAACTGGAAAGAGTTTGGGGATGTTCATAAAAAAAAACATGAAGTTATTGCTCATCTTGAAATTTTGAATAAGAAAATCCGTTTAAATGGCCTCACAGAGAAGAGAAGTGCAGATGAAATTAAACTCACAACTCAGTTAGAGGAATGGGAAAAAAGAGAAGAAATATTATGGAAGCAAAAATCTAGAATTCAATGGCTCAAAGAAGGAGATCGCAAATTTCTTCCACAAATCTCTTCTAGCTCGAAGATCTCACAACTTTAGTTCTTCCTTAAAATCAGATTTTGGAGATGTTGTTTATACTTGGGATGGCATGAACTCTATTGTTGTTGATTACTTTTCGAATATTTTTGCTGCTACTCCTCTTGACTTAGCTTCACAACAAAATGTTCTTCAAACAATCCCTTCTCTTATCACTTCTAAGGAGAACTCTATTTTGATTGCTCCTGTTACTATGAATTAGCTTCAACAAGTAGTTTTTAAAATGCAAAAAGGGAAAACCCCAGGTCTTGATGGTTTTCCTATTGAGTTCTACCAAGAGTTCTGGGATATCCTTCATGTTGATTTATTAGAGGTGGTGGAAGAAGCCAGGAAATCCAAATAAATTTTGAAGGTTATCAATAAAACTTATATTACTCTTGTTCCAAAATCTCAAGAGGTTGATCATATCTCAGCTTTTAGACCTATTGCTTTATGTAATGTTCTTCTCAAAATTATTACTAAAATCATGACAGAAAAGTTGAAGCCTCTTTTGCATAAGATTATTTTCCCAGAGCAAGGGGGATATGTGGAAGGACGCCAAATAGTAGATGAGATAGTTCTTGCTCAGGAAGCCATCCATTCCATGGATATGCAAAATTCTCCTTCTATGTTCATCCGGTTAGACTTATCCAAAGCTTATGACATAGTGGATTGGCACTTCCTTTTCAAAGTTTTGAGGCAATTTGGTTTCTCTAAGGATTGGATGGATTGGATTATGGGATGTATCTCTTCAGTTTCCTACTTAGTTCTTATCAATTGTAGGCCTTCTCAGTCTTTCCTAGCTTCCAGAGGTATTAGGCAAGGTGACCCGCTATCCCCTTATTTATTTATCATTCTTGTTAAATGCTTAGGTAGGACTATAACCAAAAAGAGGGAAATCAAAACCCTTGAGGGAGTTACCATTGCTCATGGAGCTAGACCTATCTCTCATCTTCAATTTGTGGATTACTCTACCCTTTTAGGTAAAGCTACAGTTAAGGAAGCTTCTAATATTAAGCAAATCATTAGTTGTTTTTCTAAGGCTACTCGGGCGGTTGATCAATGAAGACAAATCTAAAGTTATTTTCTTTCATCTGCTCTGCTAGACAAGAATCCATGGTCTTGGATAAATTAAGATATAAGAAGACCTCTCTTCCAATAACTTATTTAGGTATTCCCATAAATATTCAAAGGCAGAAAAATAATTATTGGAATTGGTTGTTGGAAAAAGTCAAGAAGAAAATTGGAAAGTGGACCAACAAGTGGCTTTCTTTTAGGGGTAGAATCACCTTGGTAAAATCAGTCCTTCAAGCTATTCCTATTTATGTTTCTTTTGTTTTGAATATCCCAAAGGTTTTTCTTCGAGAATTGGATCAAATCAGTCATCATTTCTTTTGGAGTGGTACTAAGGAGAAAAGAAAATGGGCCTTGGTGAAATGGGATACTTTATGTCTTCCTAAGAGTGAAGGGGGTTTAGGATTACGATCTTAAATTAATAACAAAAAAGCTTTAGCTGCAAAATTATATTGGAGGATGTTGCATAACCCCAATGCTCTTTTGGCCAAAAATCTCTTTGATAAATATGCTGAGAACAAAAGTCCTAAAGACCTTGTTCACTATCAACTTCCTACCAAAGGCTCTCCCATTTTAGCAGTTCTTAAGACTGGTGAGGATTTGATAAAGAAAAATTTATTTTGGATCATTCATAATGGTCAACATGCAAATTTTTGGACTGATTCTTGGGATGGTCACAAGCCTTTGATAACTCAGTTTCCTGATTGGAGGCCTTGGATGGAGGAGCTTCATCAAGCTAATTGGATAAAGGTGGTTAATTACTGTCGGTACCATACTGGTAATTCAAATATTGGTAGATATTGGATTCCTATTGAGGACTAGCCTATTCAAATCCTCGAAAGGCAAAGACAAGATATCCAAGGCATCCTTCATATGAGATCCCTCTCTTGGTCCCATGAAAAAGATTGTTTTGGATTGAACAACACAACTAAGGGTGAGTATTCAGTTGCTCAAGGTTATTTGACCTTATGCCATAATAATCCCAACCATTCTTTTGACATATTTTCTCAATTATGGGCTCAAAAGCTCTAGCCTAAGGTGAGATTCTTTAATTGGTTTTTATTGCATTGTAGGGTGCTTACTGGTGAGCAACTTATGAAGCATGGTTTTCATGGCCCTTTTAGATGTGAAATGTGTGAAGAGAATGTAGAAAATATCAACCATATTTTTATTGAGTGTACTTTAGCCTCTAAGCTATGGAGGAGAATGGCAACTTTACTTGGCTTACAGTGGTCCAATTTTTTCACTTTTGAACAACTTTGGAGGGATTGGCCTAATCAAGAGGGTGTTGATCATTTTATTAGGCAGTTAGTTTGGATGGGTTCTACCATTCTTCTTTGGAATATTTGGAATGAAAGGAACAACCAAATTTTTAATCAAGATAGGAAGGATATTCACTATATTTGGCAAAAGACCATAGCCAACTTAGTTGAATCAGTCCATCATCTCCTTAATCACCCCCAAAAATCCCACCAAATATGGGATCAAGTGATGCAAATATTGAATATTAAACCTTCTAAGGGCAACCATCTTAAATGGAATGTGAGTATTAGTAAGATGGATAGGACTAGAAATTGGCAACCTCCTCCTAAGGATTTTGGAAAAGTCAATACTGTTGGAGCCTTTAGAGGGAACCCTAGAAAAGCCAGTGTGGGAGGAATTGGTAGACTTTCAGATGGCTCCCTGGTTTTTACTTTTGCTTGAGAATTTGGGTATTCTTTCCAATAACCTTGCTTGAGGGGTATGGTATCCTTAGAGGCCTTCAGGAGGCTACTAAAGTTGGATGGGAAAAGGTGTTAGTTGAGTCTAACTCTCAACTTATGATTAATCTCTTGAAGACTCCTTCTAAGAATCATAAGGTGGATTGGAGAATAAAAAGAATTATTGAGAAGATTTAGTTAATCTAGATGGGATTTTTGAAAGTTGATTACAATCATGTGGTCAGAGATCAAAACAAGAGTGTTGATGATTTAGCTAATTGGGCTTTGGACAAAGGTGATCTTACTTGTTATGGCCACCCTCCTATATGGTGGGCTTCTCAAATTAGGGAAGCTCTTCTTTCTATTATTTCTTTGGATGGCTCCAGTTCTGAAGGTACCTAGTTTTTTTTTTCTCTTTGGTTCATTCAGTTTTTTAGTTCCCTAGCTCATTCTATTCTTTATTTTGTTTCCTCTGTTGATTCTTGCATTAATAGTCTTATGGTCTAGATAGGTCATTGTTTTATTCATTTTTTTTTCTTTTGTCTTCTTTGTTTTTTTGTTTAGTTTTTTAAGGTGGGTGGGTTCTTTTGGTTTTTTTTGTTTTTGTGTTCTTTGTGTTGTTTTTCCCAATTGAGGCACTTCCTAAAGCTTGGAATGATACCACAAGTCTTGTCGCATGATGAAAAATGAATATTTAAACAAAAGGTGACTAGATACATTTTGCTAGGATAGATCCTTTATAGAAGAGGTTACTATGGAATGCTCCTTCATTGTCTTGAGACCTAGGAAGCTTCTTGGGCAATTTTCCAAGCTCATGACGGTACATGTGGCAATCACTTCAATGGCATGGCCATTGCTAAGTGTATTTTGAGAACGGGTTACTATTGGCCCACTATGGAAAAATAATGTTGTGAGTATGTCAAGAAATGCATAAAGTGTCAGCATCATGGAAACCTCACTCACTTGCCATCACAAGCCTTGCAACCCATCTAGGTAGCATGGCCATTCTCATAGTGGGGATTAGACTTGATTGGGAATATATCTCCCCCATATTTGGGCTGACACGCATTCATCATAACGACCACTAAGTATTTCACCAAATGGGTCGAAGCGATCCCCTTAACATTGATAACTAGATCGAGGATTGCAGAGTTTATACTCTACAATATCATAAGTCGGTTTAGGGTCCCTTCAAAGATTATATCGAATAATGAACCATATTTCAAGAACAAAAATGTGCATGCTTTAATGGAAAAATCTTGCATCCAACACAGTTTTTCAACACCTTATTACCCACAAGCAAATGGGCAAGTAAAAACCTCAAACAAAACAATTGTCTCCATCTTAAGGAAAATAGTATCAGATAATCATAGGGACTGGCATTTGCAGTTACCTCTAGCATTATGGGTATATAGGACTAGTGTGTGGATGACCATTGGGGAAACACCATTTTCACTCGTATATGGAACTAAGGCCATCATGCCCCTAGAACTGGAAATCCCAACCTTGCGCATAGCATTAAAATATTTCATAGATGATGAAACTGCACAACAAGATCGCCTAGATCAATTAATTCTTCTTGATGAATGATGGGTCAATGCCTTGGAGTATTTATGCATTTATCATAATCGCCTTGCATGAGCATACAATAGTAAATTCCATTTGAGAGAATTCAAAGTTGGGGATCTAGTGCTCAAAGAAAATTAGGAGAACTCAAATCTGCCACCGCATTTGGGAGACAATTTTTTTGGTAAATTGGATAGGCCCCTACATAATTTTAGAGAAAGTTGATCCTGGAGAATACCGCCTAACATCTTTGGATGGTGTTGAAGACCCTGAACCTCTCAACAACATTCATCTAAAGGCATTTCATACATAAAATCAAATAAAAAACATTCAAATATGCTATAAAATAAATTAAAATTCAAATATACATAAAATAAAAAGCATTCAAATATACATAAAATAAAATCAAACAAATTCAAATATACATAAAATCAAAAACATTCAAATATACATAAAATCAAATCAAACAAATTCAAATATACATAAAATAAAATAAAAAATCAAATATAGGTAAAATCAAAAAAATTCAAATATGTCATAAAATAAATAAAAAACAATCAAACATGTCATAAAAATAAAAATCACAAAAATGCTCCAAGGGTATCCAAACCGCTTGGTCAAAAATCAAACAAAAATCTCCAAAGACATCTTAAAGCCCTTTTGTCAAATAAAAATCACAAAAAAGCTCCAAGGGTACCCAACCCACTTGGTCAAAATCAAATCACAAAAATGCTCCAAGGGTATCCAAACTGCTTGGTCTAAATCAATCAAAAAGCTCCAAAGGCATCATAAAGCCCTTTGGTTAAATCAAAATTAAACAAAAATCTCCAAAGGCATCTTAAAGCCCTTTGGTTAAATCAAAATCAAACAAAAATCTCCAAAGGTATCGTAAAGCCCTTTGTTCAAATCGAAATTAAACAAAAATCTCCAAAGGCATCTTAAAGCCCTTTGGTCAAATCGAAATCAAACAAAAAGCTCAAAAGGCATCTTAAAGCCCTTTGGTCAAATCAAGATCATAAAAAAAGCTCCAAGGGTACCCAACCCGCTTGGTCAAAATCAAATCACAAAAAAAGCTCCAAGGGTATCCAACCTACTTGGTCAAAATAAAATCACAAAAAAGCTCCAAGGGTACCCAACTCGCTTGGTCAAAATCAAATCATAAAAATGCTCCAAGTGTACCCACCTAGCTTGGTCAAAATCAAACACAAAAAGCACTACTAGACGTACCATTTTTTCTATATATATCGACTACTGATTTTGCTTTGGGCACAATGTTAGCCCAAAAGAATGTGCAAGACAAAGAGCAAGATGTATATTACATTAGTCACACCTTGGTAAGCTATGAGCTAGGATATGCATATGTAGAAAATTTGTGCTTATTAGTGGTATTTGCAACCAAAAATTTGTGACATTACATGTTGAGCCATACAATTTACGTTATATCAAAACAAAATTCTTTGTAGTATATGATGAACAAGACGTATCACAATACATGTACTGCAAAGTGGATCATGCTATTGACAGAGTTTGACCTATAATTCATAAACCAAAAGTCCATCAAGGGATAAGTCATAGTAGATCAGTTAGCAGAGCACCTCTTAAGGATAACAAGCCTCTCACTATAGAATTGCCTAATGATGTAGTCTTCACATTATCAAATCCATCGAAACTCGAAAAACCTAAGAAACAAAGAGAAATGACATTATTCTTTGATGGTTTAAAATAAGAGCAAGGGGCAGAGTAGAGATAGTATTTATCATACCATAAGGCATTCCATTACCCTTATCATTCAAGCTAGACTTCACTTGCACAAAAAATAATACAGAGTATGAAGCCTTGATCTTGGGAATCCAAATAGTCATTGTAATGGGCATTAAAAGATTGAATATCTTTGGTGACTCCTTGCTCGTAGTGAATCAAGTCAAAGGATTGTTCCAATGCAGGTGTCCACTCCTGAAAGCTTACAAGGAGCTTGTTGACACTTACCTAGCTCGACTAGAATGGTATGACATCGAGGCAATCCCTCATACGTCAAATAGATTTGTAGATACCATGGCATCTTTGGGATCCTTAATCCCTCAAAATTCATCTACTAATTTCACAATCGTTCATGTGAAAGTGCTCGTATTTTTCATGATACAACGTGAGGCTATTAACAACCTAGAGTCAGTCAATATGATCAAAATTAAGCTAAATTAGGATTTGTCTTTCAAAGTTAGAGTTTTTTTGTAAACAACCCCTTGTAAATATTTGATCTCTCAAGGTCCCACAGAATTTGGGACAACCATTTATCACAAGATTGTTTCCCAATAAGTGTTCACAAATGCTAGATCACAAGGAGAGCACATCGTTTTATCCATAGAAGTAGTGGCTTATCAAGATTGGATTTCCCAATTGAGGGACTTCCTAAAGCTTGGAATGATACTACAAGGCCTGTCGCATGATGAAAAATGAATATTTAAACAAAAGGTGACTAGATACATTTTTCTAGGATAGATCCTTTATAGACGAGGTTACTATGGAATGCTCCTTCGTTGTCTTGAGACCTAGGAAGATTCTTGGGCAATTTTCCAAGCTCATGATAGTACGTGTGGCGATCACTTCAGTGGCATGGCCATCGCTAAGTGTATTTTGAGAAGGGGTTACTATTGGCCCACTATGGAAAAATAATGTTGTGAGTATGTCAAGAAATGCATAAAGTGTCAACATCATGTAAACCTCACTCACTTGCCATCACAAGCCTTGCAACCCATCTAGGTAGCATGGCCATTCTCACAGTGGGGATTATACTTGATTGGGAATATATCTCCCCCATCTTTGGGTTGACACACGTTCATCATAACGACCACTGAGTATTTCATAAAATGGGTCAAAGCGATCCCCTTAACATTGATAACTAGATCAAGGATTGCAGAGTTTATACTCTACAATATCATAAGTCGGTTTGGGGTCCCTTCAAAGATTATATCGAATAATGAACCATATTTCAAGAACAAAAATGTGCATGCTTTAATGGAAAAATACTGCATCCAACATAGTTTTTCAACATCCTATTACCCACAAGAAAATGGGCAAGTAAAAACCTTAAACAAAACAATCGTCTCCATATTAAGGAATATAGTATCAGATAATCATAGGGATTGGCATTTGCAGTTACCTCTAGCATTATGGGTATATAGGACTAGTGTGCAGATGTCCATTGGGGTAACACCATTTTCACTCGTATATGGAACTAAGGCCATCATGCCCCTAGAACTGGAAATCCCAACCTTGCGCATAGCATTAAAAGATTTCATAGATGATGACACCGCACGACAAGACCGCCTAGATCAGTTAATGGTTCTTGATGAATGACGGGTCAATGCCTTGGAATATTTATGCATTTATCATAATCGCCTTGCATGAGCATACAATAGTAAATTCCATTTGAGATAATTCAAATTTGGGGATCTAGTGCTCAAAGAAAATCAATAGAACTCAAATCTACTACCACATTTGCGAGACAAATTTATGGTAAATTGGATAGGCCCCTACATAATTTTAGAGAAAGTTGATCCTGGAGCATACCGCCTAACATCTTTGGATGGTGTTGAAGACCCTGAACCTCTCAACATCATTCATCTAAAGGCATTTCATACATAAAATCAAATAAAAAACATTCAAATATGCTATAAAATAAAATAAAATTCAAATATACATAAAATAAAAAACATTCAAATATACATAAAATAAAATCAAACAAATTCAAATATACATAAAATCAAAAACATTCAAATATACATAAAATCAAATCAAACAAATTCAAATATACATAAAATAAAAAAAAAATCAAATATACGTAAAATCAAAAAAATTCAAATATGTCATAAAATAAATAAAAAACAATCAAACATGTCATAAAAATAAAAATCACAAAAATTCTCCAAGGGTATCCAAATCGCTTGGAAAAAAATCAAACAAAAAGCTCCAAAGATATCTTAAAGCCCTTTTGTCAAATAAAAATCACAAAAAAGCTCCAAGGGTACCCAACCCGCTTGGTCAAAATCAAATCACAAAAATGCTCCAAGGTTATCCAAACTGCTTGGTGAAAATCAATCAAAAATCTCCAAAGGTATCATAAAGCCCTTTGGTTAAATCAAAATTAAACAAAAAGCTCCAAAGGCATCTTAAACCCCTTTGGTTCAATCCAAATCAAACAAAAAGCTCCAAAGGTATCGTAAAGCCCTTTGTTCAAATCGAAATCAAACAAAAAGCTCCAAAGGCATCTTAAATCCCTTTGGTCAAATCGAAATCAAACAAAAAGCTCCAAAGGCATCTTAAAGCCCTTTGGTCAAATCAAAATCATAAAAAAATCTCCAAGTGTACCCAACCCGCTTGGTAAAAATCAAATCACAAAAAAAGCTCCAAGGGTACCCAACCTACTTGGTCAAAATAAAATCACAAAAAAGCTCCAAGGGTACCCAACCCGCTTGGTCAAAATCAAATCATAAAAATGCTCCAAGTGTACCCACCCAGCTTGGTCAAAATCAAACACAAAAAGCTCCAAAGGCATCTTAAAGCCCTTTGGTGAAATCAAAACACAAAAACATTCAAAATAATCAAAAGGACAAAAACAAAGCAAAATAAAAAATACAAAAACATTTGCATCTTACATTCATATACGCATAATTGCATATCCATACATATCCATTGCATTCGCATATGTTATGATCACAATCTTACAAATGATGCCACAATTTGTATTTCAATAAAAATATACAAGTTATCATCATCCATGCATCCATGTGTGTAATTATGTTTCTCAACACAACCAAATAATGTTGCTATAAGAAATATACAAAGGTTTCCTATTATTTCAACCATGTCTAGTAGTCTTATCAACTTTAATGGAAAGCCACCTTGATTAATAAAAGAGCAAGGTCTAGTTGTACCTTGGATATTCAGGATCCCATCACTAAAACACTAAAATCCTAGTTGATACAAAGAAAGATGAAAATAACAAAGAGGTTTAGGTTACCAAAAGCAAAAAGGATCTTCCTTGTTTATCCCCCTGTGTAACCGGTTTAAAGGTGTTGAGAATTGGCAAAAGGACAAGTTATGCCCTACCTAGAAATGAGTGATTATCATCACTACATAAATCCCTTGCTTTCATTACAACAAGAAAAATCCCGAAACAAAGTACAAATTCAAAATTCCAATCTCAAAGTCATATTTCAAAAAATCAAAAATCAAATCAGTCATAGTCAAAGCAAAAAAAAAAAGAAATTCATCCTTACAAAAATCCCTTGCTCAAAAAAATAAAAAAGAAGAAAACCAGTCAAAATAAACAGTGACTTTTGTCACTAAGTATGAGCAAGTATCCCAAAAGAAATGAAGAAAAAAATGGTAATAGAACTTGAATCCATGGAATTCTTAGCATTGCACAAAACTGGAAGGAGAAATCCTTAAGCATGATGACATGTCTATTACAAAATATTCTGGCATTTGTATAGACCAATTTTTGAATGTGGATGAGCTAGCTTAGGTAACTCAAAATTGCCTAGTGGTATAGTCCAACTAAGTCCAACATAAGGATGAGATAAAACACTTGAGAATACCTGATCTTAGCAATGGGCTGAAATAATCTCGTCTGACATCGGAGGAAATGCTTGAGTTCTATCTAAAATAAATTCATTTGCACACATAGAGAGATTGAATATCCAAGAATAGAGTGAAAGCCTTACCTTTAAAAAAGTCTTATAGGGTAAGTACATAATTGTTGATAGGGTCACTAGAAATATTGAAGTCTCAAGAAAACCCACAATTTTTTTTTTACCATAGCAACAAAGCATATCATCAATCACATCATCAAATTTCTTTATAATCTTCTGTAAATTAGGGGGTATTAATAAAATAATATTAAAATAGATACCGAATATATGTCAAAAATGATGTCTAAACGACCACTAACTATTTTACATCTCTTAAATTACAGAAGCTTATCCAAAAAATGCATACATTACACACCATTACATTGCACATATGGAGGATTTAAATAATTAATTCTTATGAGTAGAATGATTATTAAATATTCATGGTTGTTATACTTTCTGTGGTATCACCCGTTAAATATTCAAACTCATAGCATATGCATCCATTATGTTTTAAGTGATTAAAACATGCAAGTTCATTCACATTAGATTACATACTGCATTCACCATATCATAGCATGAGTTATATGCATACAATTAAACCAAAAGTAAACATGTATCTAACAAAAACATTTCATCCATAAATACATAGTTCATAAATCATCCATTTACATCCAAAATCACATCATTACATTCATCCACTTACATTAAAGATCACATCGCTGCATTCATACATATAAAGGATCATAAATCCATCATCAAATCAACTCGAAATACATCAAATCATGTCATAATAATCAAATTATGAAAGCATCTACATAAACACATACATAAGCATCCATCTCAAATCCACATCATCATAAATATCATCTATCATATAACACACATATATATCACCACATCATAATTCCATCATAAAATTGCATAAATAAAACAAAAACATAAGAAATAAATGGCACACATAATGAAACATAAATGTAAAGTCTCATATAAATATTCTTGTCTCAAAAGATGTCTTAGAATGTATATCTCAAAGTGCATGAATATAAAAAATCACCCACAAGCACCAAGTCATATATGTCAAGCAAAACTCAAAAATAGAGTCCAAGTGCATCATCAATCATTAATAAAACACAAGGCCTGTGCCCCCAACATCACCTCGCCCTATGGTCATGTCATGCATGGAGTGATGTGACCCTGCTGGTCTCTTTGTACAAGTTTGAGTCCTATAACTAGGATGAGTCAAAGACTATCTAGAGGTGGATTGCCTGCTAACTTGTGAACCACCTACACCTGGTGCCTCCTTAGGGACAAGCCCATGCCTCCTAAGTTGCATCTGGAGAATGGTGATATGGGAGATATACCCCTGGATCTTCTCCTCGTACTCCTTTAGTAGTGATTGTAGGTGTATAACATATCCCCCTGTGTCTGCCTAGGATATGCCCTAGTAGCACCTTATGGTGTAGAAGGAGGGACAAAAAACTACATCCTAGCTGCATCGTACCCAACAATAGCCTGCAAAGCCTGGATCTATGATGTGAGCTGCTCTATGGTGGCATCTCACTATGCTATGGTAGCATCTCACTTTTGCACCTGGATCTTGGTCAACTAGAGCTCAGCCTCGACCTCGTGCAACTACAATCTCAGAGGAGAATCTCTCTCCTTGGGCTCTAGCTCCTCGTCATCCTCCTTAGGAGCCTCCTGCTCCTATAGTACCACATGCTCTATTGGTTGGCCCCATAACTCAGTCCTGGCTCAGACTCTTCACCCTTTCAGATCTGTACCATCATCCTTGCAACCCAAGATGTCATCACCATACCACATCCTATACCCCCACTACTGAGCAAACACCTCTGTAACTCCCCCAACAATATCTGGGGCAACCGCTAGGGAATCCTCCTCATATAACAACTCTGTAATAAATGGTGGAGGAAGATCTCTCTCTGCTATGAGGCACCTGTATACAAATGGAACAAAGGGCACATCTTGTTGTAGCCTGTACTGATGAAGAACTCAGTAGTAGAAGTGCTCCCAGATGCTGACCTTGCGGTCGATGAGCCACCGCTCACACCACGTCCTACCTGTGAAACTAACAAGATCATCCCAAGATGGGCACTCATAATATGGTCGCCAAATGACATCATCATCCTTAAGCCTAGTGAAATTAGTAGTATAATGAGAAATCTCCCCTACATGAGGATGGCTCTTGTGCCCCTCGTGCTCTCGAGCCCATATAGCAACATAGCACTACATCCACTCCTCTATCACTGTGATCTTGGTAGGAAGTCCTCTGGGGCGATCTACCTTGACGTGTTCCCATCCCCAAACCTATAAGAGCAAGCTACAAGCAATATCGATGCAACCTCATCGGTGGATATGGTATAACTCATCATAGCATTGATCCAACAGGTACCTCCCCCATGCATAGGTGATGGGCACCTTGCTATCCAACAGGTCCTGAACCATCACAAGGAGGTTACATAGGAACCTCAAACCTGAGAAATATGGGATCAAAATGTTTCTTACAACCATCAACAACACGACATGCCTCACTGAGAAGACCCTTGCCTCATACCACTGAGATATGGACACTCCTCTAGACTTGGTGTCCCTAAAGGCCTCCACAAAGCACCTTCTAAACACCCGAAGAAAGACATCATCATGATCATTAGTGGTCGAAGGGACAATTGCTACTCCATCAAAGGGAATATGAAAGATTCTATACACATCCTCTGGTGTAATAGCCATCTCAGTGGTAGGAAGGTGGAAGGTGTTGGTTCAAGGGTCCCACCGATGGACCAAAGCCATGAGGTAGGCCTAATCTGACATAATGTGAGTCAACCAAGTGACATACTAGAGCCCGCGAGCATTGAGACAGACCCAGTCTGTTCTTGTGTTTTTGTTATTTTGTTTTTTTTTTTTTATGTTTTTTGTTATTGTTCTTGTGTTTTTTTCGTTCTTGTTCTTGGGTTTCTCTTTGTTTGTGTTATTTCATTTTTTTATGTGTGAGTGTTTTCTATGTTTTTAGTTTATTGTCTGTTGTTGGTTGTTTTTATTTTTATTTTTATTTTATTTATTTTATTTTTTAGGTTTTGGTTGTGTTTATTTTTCATGTTTTTTTGGGTTATGTATTTGCAGTGTTCTGTTGTTTTTGTCTTGTTTGTGTTTTGTTATGTGGTTCTTGTGTTTTTATATGTGGTTTGTGTTGTGGTTTCTTTTATATTATTGTGCGTGTTTGGTTGTGCTTTTGGTTTTGACACACTCAAGGAGCATGTTTTTTATTTTATTTTATTATTTTTGTTGTTATTTACTTTTTTTAATTTGGTTTTGTGTGTTTGTTTGCTCCTTGAGTATGTCAAAGGTGGTAGGCCAGGTCCAAGTCCTGGGCGTTTTTGGCGGAATAGATACCCCTGCCTCCTTAGATCTTACCCGAAAGTGACATCCCTTTTGGGATGTTTTCCAAAAAAAAATTCAACTGTTTTCATCGTTGTCCAAAAAGAAATGCTCTCGCATCGGACATGCTCTCGCATTCAACCAAACATTGCACTGGACGGTAGCTCGGTCTAAATATTTATAACAAAAAAAGAAAAATATAAAAAAAAAACTGAGATAACTAAAGAGGTAAAACTAACAATCACTCACAAAAACTTGAATTCTGTGCATAACTGCAACCAAAAAAAAAAACTTCAATGGAAAAAGGTGGAGGGGAATAAGAGTGACAAACTTTTAAAATTGTAAAAAGGAAAAAGAAATCACTTATCTATTTTATCCAAACACTCAGCCTGACACTCATTTGAATATATTCCAATGAAAATTTTGAACACTGCGTATTCGAATGCACTACAGAGCTTCGTCCAACCCCGCTTCCGCAGACACGCACGGCTTCTCTTTTGACGGTTTTGGCCTTTTTCATGCTTCTGTGTTCCCCGTACAAGTACCGTGAATCCCCCAGAGAGACAACGCAAGCGCCATGCCCTTCTCCACGCTAAACTTCTCGTAATATAGGACGACAGCTGGCACCTCCGTTACGGTAATACGGATGGCGATGAGGATACCACTCAACAGAGAAGTGGACAACGAGATGACGTCAAAGATGCCGATAAAGAGGAGCTCGCAGCAGATGGCCTTTCATAAGGCACATGGATTTGATGAAATTGGATATCAATGGATTAAATGTTACATCATAAAATACTTTATTTTAATAAATTATTAATATTTTTTTTATAATATAAAATAATTTAAATATTTGAATAATTTTGTTGACTTCATCTTATTGTCCATTTGCCCATTATCTCTTTATTCTTGTTAGATATTGAGAAGAAAACTTAAATATATTTAGCTGGGGACAAATTAGCTTACATCTCCAATATTTTATATTTTATTCTTGTTAGATATTGAGAAGAAAACTTAAATATATTTAGCTGGGGACAAATTAGCTTACATCTCCAATATTTTATATTATAATTAGCCAACGAGGCCAGGTCGTGGAAGCGTCTCTTTATTATTCTTGTTAGACAATATTGAGAAGAAAACCTAAATATATTTAGGTGGGGACAAATTAGCTTACATCTCCAATAATAATATTTATGTTATAATTTATCAACGAGGCCAGGCCGTGGAAGCTATGTCAATGCTGTCAGGCTATAAGAAAGAAACTAAATAGTAGGTTAACATATAAAATCTAAGATATATATTTTTTAAATATATGTTAAAATTAATATCAATAAAATTGTGTAATTTTGTTTTTCAAAAGAAAGAAAAAAATTTAAAAATTAATTGAAAATTTTATTTAGATAAAAATTTAAGTTATTAATTATGGATGGAATAATTTAACTCATCAAAGTTATATTCTAACATATATTTTAATAGAATAAATGTTCATATAAGAAAAAAAAAAAAAAAAATCAAATGAGAAATAGAACTAGTATTGAGCTAGTCTCTTGATAATTTTGAAGGAAATTAGTGTTGATATATAGATTGGGTTGTTTCTTTTTATGTTCATATGTGAGAGATATTACCATTAAAGTTATTTATTAGGTTTTAATCTCGAGGATCTAATATTAGAAGGTTTGGATGCTTGTAAGCTTCAGTCTCTTAATTTAAGATAAGAAAGTTTTATTTGTGGAGCTTGTTGTAGTAATATGGAAGTACAACAAGAATCAAATTTAAAAATATTTTTATATTGATTTAAGATTAGTTGTGCCAAACACAGGATAAATAGGGTGATTTTAATATTCCAAGTAAACCCTTTTACTAAAAATTTATGCCAATTGAAGGAATTTAAGTAGGCCTTTCATTTGACAAAATTTACAATTTTTTTTTTAAATATGTAAAGAGAAATTTAGGTTTTTTCTTTATAAATGTAATAGGGTACATAGAGGAAAAAATATTCAGACAACTAGATTGTAAAATAAGAGGGTTACAAGTAGCATTTTTGTTATTTCTTTATTATTTTTTTGTCTTTTTATTAGAATAAAAATATTTCAATTATAGATAGAAGAGGTATTGAGAAAAAAGTTGATCTTATGAAGGAAGCAATTAATTATTTCGAAGATATTCTATCATAAGTTAGGTGATAAAAAAATAGTTAGGGTAAACTTTTACAAAATATTTCATCAATTATACATAAGGATGTAATCAAGACTAAATAATGAATATCTCTATGAAGGAGCTACAAAAGACAATTTTATTTTTCTTACCTTGGTAAGGCACCTAGAGTTAATAGATTTTCTTCATTTTTATTTCAAATATTTTGGTATTTGTTAAAGACCAATATATTAGTCCTCATCTAAGAGAGTATGAAAAGTAGGTTAAAATAAGTGAGATCAATGCCATATTTATTGCATTGATTCATAAGAAAAGTCAAAAAGTACGTTATAATAAGTGAGATCAATGCTATTGCATTGGTTCATAAAAGTCTAACGATATTTTGTTAATTTTTATCCAATAAACATTTTTGTTAATTTTTATCCAATAAACCTTTTATAATATGGTTTATAAGGTAATTTTAAAAATTATGGCAAATATATTCAAAATCATTCTAGATTATGTTATCTTGGACGAACAAGGTATTTTTGTTTATGGTCAACAAGGATGGTATAATCATTAAGCAAGAGGCTATGCATTATTTTCATTTTATATAAAATCATATATGCTTATAAAAATAGACACTAACAAAATATATATTAGGGATTGCCATAGTTTCTTACAAGATATTCTTTAAAAAAATGTTTCTCATCAAGATTGGTGTGAATGGATTAGATGTTGTTATGTCACTCAAAATTATTATAGTTTGAATAATGTATTTTGAATCATCTTATACACTCCACCAAGGTGACCTAATGTCTTCTTATCCCTTCATTATTCTTGTTAAGGCATTTCAAATATTTTTCTCAAATGTAAAAACAAAAAATAAAATAAAAGATACTTATATTACAATTTTTTAAATTATTGTAAAACAATACTACATAAATTATTAAAATATCATAGTAATATAATAATAATGTAATGTAAATGCAATCCATTTCAACTCCTATCACTAATTTTGAGATCTTTACAGGGGGGAGGAAGATCTTTACAGGGGGAGGAAGCCTGGAAACTTTTAATTCATCACTGCCTCTCAAAGGAGCTTCCTTTTGGTAAGAAGGTATGGAAAGGGATTGATTTGCAAACCATTCTTACAGCCCCTATTCCAATAAATATTTTTGGGTCCTTTGTTATGCAAAGCATTTGGAAGGCCTGGGAGGCCATTAAACCTTGGATTTCTTGGAAAGGTCACAAGGGGAATATGGGGGCTCCAATACCTTTGCTTAATGTCTGGTGGTCTTCGGCCATCACTTTGCATGGGCAAGTCCAGTTGATACATGCTCAAAAATTTTATAAACGAGATATTGCTCGGTTATTAGATTTCATGGATTTTCATTCAAGGTCTTGGATACCTTGGGAAATTTTTAGGAATTTTTTTGGGTTATATTTTACTGATAAGACTACTTATGAGGTTGTTATTGATTCCAATCCTTTATCTGTTTGGGGTAAATTTTTTTGATATTATCATAAACCTTAGTGGATTGATTGGTCGTGGCCTAAAGATGTTTCTCTCACCAGGTATAAACCTCATTTGGGATACTCTTGGATTTCCCCTATTGTGCCTATGGCTGAGAAGCTTAATTCTAGGTGGGATGTAGTACATTCTGGGTAAAGTATATTTAACCTAAGCAAGCCTTTTTTGCTTGGAGTTTATTATTTCAAGGGCTTCCTATTGGTCAGCGACTTAGATATTTAGGTGCGAATGATATTTCTTATAGATCTTGTGGAGTAGAGGAGGATGTGCATCATTTTTTTTGGTCTTGTGTGCGAGCTAAAGAGGCTTGGCAGTGGATTTTCTTTTTTTTTAGACCATATATGATAGATCCCTGTTCTTGGGTGAATATTTTGTTAGGGGATCCACTTGAGTTTTCTGAGAAGCTTGTTCCTATGTGGCATATATTTAGAGTGGGGATTATTTTTCATTTGTGGAAAACTCGCAACAGAGTGATTTTTAGCTAGTAGGAGCCTTCTTCTACCTTTTCTATTGCTAATAAGTATCAGGTTTTCTATGATTGTTGGTCGTATATTTCAATGTAAGCATAAAAAGTGAATATAGAGCTTCATAACTTATAGGACCTTATTGATCATTGGGGTAATGCTCCTTGTATAGTGAATATTGTTCCTCCAACCACTACATAACAATGATGCATAGTCTATTAGTTTTTTTTATTATGCAGTTCTCTATTTGGTTTTCTTGTGAACTTTTGTAAGTTATTTTGGTAGCTCTGATAGTTGTTTAACACGTAGTTAGTGTGTTGGTTGTGTGTTTGGGTGTGCTAATCCCACCCACCCTTTTTTTATATGATTAAACCATTTTAATATAATATTTTTTTCATCCAAAAAAAAAAAACAATTTAACATTAAATATTTTTATTAATATAAAATGATATTTTTAATATTTTTTTTTACCTAATTAAGTGACATTAGCTCACTTAATTATATTCCTCAACAAGGTTCAAATCTTGCCAAGCCATACATTGATAATACCCAAACTTTGTTATAATAGCACTATGTAGTGATGATGTAGTGCAAGCCACATTGTGACCTGTTACAATCCCATATAACAAATAAATAAAAAAATTACCTAGATTTAGTTGAATCACCAAGACTAATGTATTTAATTCATTGAACTAGAACATTTTTATCTTCTCACTTTATTTAGGAAAGCTAGATCTTTATTTTTAAAGTTTTTTTTTATATATATACAAATTAGTTACATCCTTTATTTTTAAATGTTTTTTTTTGTTTGGTTATTGTGAGTGAAGTACAGGGTGAGCTTATCAACAAGGAATTTAACACAAAGTCATCACACACTCACCCCCTCACACATTCATCCATGCCATAGTTTGAACCTTGGACTTCCCAGAGAAGAGCCAAAGCTCAAACAGTTGCGTTGCACCCTAGGTACTTATATTTTTAAATGATAATACCATCCAAAAAAAATTAATAGTAATCATAAGATTTTAAGGTAGTAATGGGGATGCAAGTTCTAAAAAGGTTAAAGGACTACATTATTTTAACAATGCTCTTATGTTTTCATAGGAAGAATATTCACATGGTTCAAATTTTGAGTTCCTATTACACCTAAAAATTTAGGGTTTCAGTTTTTTAAACACTCTCAATACGTTTCATTTATGTGCAAGATATAAAATATAAATAATAAACAACTAAAGATAAAATATAAAATATAAAACCAGGTTATAAATAATTAAGTACATAACCTTTCCAAACCTAATGATTGATGTACCTGGCGTGTATTTTTAAAATATACTTACACTCATGCATATGTGTTTACTATTTTATATCTAAATATCCACAAAAACTGATGTTTGCACTCTAATCCAATAGGGCGTGTTTCGATTAGAGCACACACGCTGCACCTCCCGTCAATCCCCGGTAGTGGTGGTAGGTACAGTTTAGGATGACAGCAGTCAAAATTATAGCCCATAGTTATTAATTTATCAGTAGTAAGTGCTAAACACTAAATATATCGGTTAAAAATTATATATATTTATATATATATATAAATTTAAGCCTACCGACTAGAAAGAAATAAATTTTAAAATACTCGCAAACCAAACTTCAACTGCACAAGTCAAGGACGATACTCAGCACATTATTTTGCTTTAAGGTTTAGAAAAAGCCTGGTCAAAAACTCACACGTTTTCATCGTTGCCCGAAAATAAATGTTCTCTCATTCAACCAAATCTTGCACTGGGCAGTAGGGTCTAAATCTTTATCGAGAAAAATGTAAAAAACAGAATCTGAGATAAGTGAAGAGGTAAAACTAACAATCACTTACAAAAACGTGATCTGAGATAAGTGAGGAGGTAAAACTAACAATCAATCACAGAAACCTGATTCTAAATAAATTAGCTCTGATAATTCTGTGCATAACTGCGACAAACTTCAATGGAAAAAGATAGAGGGGAATAGGAGTGACAACCCTTTAGAAGAAACCACTTAGTTATTTTATTGACACCCTCGGCCTGACACTCATTCGAATGCACTACAGAGCTTCGTGCAGGCCCGCTTCGGCAGACTCGGACGGCGTCTTCTCCTTGACCTTTTTGGCCATTTGCATGCTTCTGTGTTCCCCATACAAGTACGAAACAAATCCCCAGAGAGACAAGGCTAGCGCCATGCCCTTTTCGCCGCTAAACTTCTCGTGATATAGGAAGACGCCTAGCACCTCCGTTACTGGAATAGAGACGGCGATGAGAATACCACTCAACAGAGAATTGGACAACGAGATGACGCCGAAGATGCCGACGAAGAATAGCTGCCAGCAGATGGCGTTCCACACAAGTCCCATGTAATAACCGACCTCGCCCACATCGGACGCCTCGGCCTCCCTCCGAATCGCCTGGAAGTCCTTGTTCACCACCATGCCCACCGTACAGAACGCCGTGGCGGCGAACGACATGATGACCTGCATCTCCATGACCAAGGTGTAGGTTATCTTCCGCGTGGTTCTCTTGTACATCAGCTCGATCAGAGGCAGTATCAGGCCGTACAGGGCGGCGGCGCCGATGGTGACTATAAACCCTACGGCGTACTGCGCGCTCGTTACGCCCTCGGGCCTGTCGCCGCTGGTGTGGAAGGCCAGCATTGCGGAGCCGAGGCTGAGCAGGACGACGGCGTTGATGGAGTATGGACCGAATTTCTGCCGTACGATGAGGAAGGCGAACACCGCGTTGAAGGCGAGCTGACTGGAATTGAGCAGCGACGACGTGGAGAGCGGGAGGTAGTCGACCCCCCACGCGTACAGGAAGTCGTCAGCCCCCGTGAGGAGGCCGAGCACCAGGCTGGCGAGACAGAGCTGCGGGGTGACGTGACACTCCGGATCGGGGCGCCTTCTGTAGGCGAGCCAAAGGGGGAGAATCAGAATGGGAAACCCCGCCGTCTGCAGCCAAGCCGAAAGCCATAGCCGCTTGCCGCCGTGGAGAAAGTAAAACTTCAATAACAGGGGTCCGGCTGTAGAACCAATAGATAAGGCGAAACAGTTCAGCAACAACAGTACCCAATGCATCAATCTCTTTTTCTTCTTCTTCTCCTCCATTATTTTTCTAAAGCAAAACCTTCACTCTCTTCTATTTGGGAGATTCTGTTATCAAGATAAAAAGCAAGTGAATCTATTCTATTTCAGAGACCATCCTTTTACAACGGAGGAGAAAAAGGACGAGAGAGATTTTGAGAAAATGGAAACAAGACAAAGATCTATTTAAGACCAAGGCCGGGGTATGACGCTGAGATCTAAGATTCGGAGGTGACCAGTTCACACACGGAACTGCAAATGTGAAAAAGGGACGGACTTGTGTGGCGCCCATACCGATGTGTGTCTTAGGTTCTCATTTACGAATGGTGGGAAACTAGTATTACTGAACAATGCTTTTTTTTGTCAATTTCCCCTTTGCAAGCTTTTTCTTAGTGTTTTTCGGTTTACGCAAGGACATCAAAGGCATCGAGAAATTTTGCATGGATACTTTTCTTCATTTTCTGCCTTTTCTTGCGGATTCTTGTTTTATAGCGTTTTTGGGATTTTAATTTTTTTGAGCGCTTTTCATTTGCACGCGATAAAGAAAGGAAGCAAGAAATCTTGTATTTTGCTTACAATGAGCACTTTGCATATTATGGTGGAATCACGCTTTTCAGCGGATTTGTGTTTTTAGGCGAGTTTCCGATTTTGTGTGGATTATAAAGAAAACAAGAAATCGCGCCTCTACAACTTTCTCCCAATTTCGTCCCTTTGCAACGAATTTGTGTTTTTTGGTGATTTTATGGTTTTCTCCTTTCTAAGTCAACCACATTTCACAAAGATTTCATGGTTGCGCCTCGATTGCAAATGGCGCCCCTTTTAGCGACTTTGTGAATATATGGGACCACCTATCATTCTTTATTAGACAATTTCTAATCTTTCAAACTACCACTCTTGATTATGGCAAATTTTGACTGTTCATAGCATATTGAGCCTTTTCCTTGACGAATTTTACACATGTTGCTTTTTTAGCCTACATTATGGCACCTCTCGAGGGACTTTACTTGGAAAGTTGCATAACTCAAATAACCTTATCCAGGTGCCAACATTTTCTCAAAAATGAAAATGGGGTCTTAATGGATGCACTAGGGGAAGAAAAGGAGACTAACACGATGAATACAAGAAGATGAGAGAAAATAGGACAAAGCAAAACAATGACGAGGAGGGAACTCAAGAAGGTTCGATGGATAGAAAAATGAACCTCATAATACATATGAAATGATAGCGATTGAAAAAGGGAAGGGACAAAACATAATATGAAAATCCACAAAAAAAGGGGATACCAAGAAAGGGGTAGAAAGCGATATTTTTATAGACAAATGAGTGGAAACAACACTAGGGTATTGGAGCAAGGGAAAGGAAGGCAAGCAATCAAGGGAATTAGAGGTACACAAAGAAATAAAATTGCGAACAACATCATACCTCCATATGTATACTCCATCGGGGTGTAAGTCTTATATGTATATTCCATCAAGGTGCATGGCCACTTCCAAGGTAGATAAATTATCATAGTGTAGACAACTATTTGGATTTTTTGTGTCTCTTCCTCTTCCTCACACAATCAAACTGCAACCTCCTCATCCAGTTACACGTCCTTCTATAATTCTTTATTTGCACCATCTGGTTCATCCCTCCTATGATATCTTCAAATCTTAAATTTTTGAGTGATAGTCCTCCTTATATAGAGTCGAGCTAAGAGTGGTCATTGTGATAGATGACGACTATGAGATCATGTCTCAAGGATTTAAAATATATTCGACTCACATAGACTAGTTTTTTTGCATCATTTTATTCTTTACTCATGTTGCTCTACTTTCAATTGAGCTCATTTTACACGAAACATGACGCTCTCCACTTAGCTTTACCTGTGTGATTTGCAGTACTATTTTTATGGTCTCTTGAGATTACTCACCTTTCCATTGGGCAACAGAGTCAGTAAGAATTCTTATGTTGCAAAGAGTTCATGTTGTGCTCCATGATGGATGAAACATCTTTCCTTTTTTTGAATTACCATCCTCCCAAAAGTATGATCACTCAATCCTTTTTATTTATGATGACTTTAGTCAACCACTTTTTTTATATACTGACTATGTATACAAAATATGGCATGAAAAACCCATGCTTGGTTTTAGAACTCATTTTATGCTATCCCATGAATTTGCAATGTTCGGATCATATAGCGATATATTTGTACCTTTCCTCATATCCTTGGTTATACATTTCATAGAAATATCCTATATTTGATGGAAAATGCTTCGATTTCATATTTTTTTATGGATGATCATCATGTGGATCCAATGATGATTTGTCAGCTTTGGAGATCTCAAAATATTGCTTCCAGCATGACATCCAAACCACCAAATAATTCTAGAGATATTTATACCTGTGTGAATATAGTGCCTCAACTTCTTGCTCTATCACATCTCTTTGATCACTTGCATGAGATATAAGAAAATGGCCAATAGATATCCTTTAGTGATGAAAAGAACTTATCACCATAATTCCTTGTTGCTTATCATCCCCAAAAAAACATTGTACTTGATTTCCTTGTGAAGGTCTAATGACTTCTACTTCAATACTATTGATGATATTAGGAAGCATGTAAAATTGATTTTGTTTATATTTTAAAAAAATGAAAGGATGAAGAACCTTGCTGAATATTTTACTAAATCTGGATTGTCTGAGCAAAGCTTCGAAAAGGCATTTCCAAATAAAGGAGGAACATTAGCTACCACTATGTCATCAACCACAACCAAATTAGGGTGTCCATATAACATCATTACAAAGTGTTTAAAAATACCTACGTCCCTTATTGTCTTCCCTTTGAAGTTCAGCCACTTGGATTCCATCTGACCTACAACCAAATCCAAATCTTGATAGACTTTCAAGTGTATTATCGATACATTAGCTTCAAGATCTATTACACAATTGTGAAATATCCCTTTCTCTATGAACAATGGTAAATAACATGCACCAACCTCCTTTTTTTAGAAATTCATGACTCTATCCTTGAAAATTGTACCACTCTTTAATCCCTAAAGATACATCAATCAAATTAATTTTTGGTCGCACTAGAAAGTCGTCCCTCAAAATTTGTTCATGTTGAAAGGAATATTTGAGTAAGTCTTGGCATTGGTCCACCTTTTCCTTCCTTTCTAATTGAGTCAGAGCCAAAAAGTACAGACTTCTGCAGGCTTTGAACCTTTTCTAACTCAGGGTCCTTACTAGTGAAGTTTGTTTCTACATATTCAGTTATTTCTTTATGTCATCTTCTTTCTGAACTAGGGAATCCTGAAGGTAGTTTCCCTTGTCTTCATTTTTCTCTTCACTATGCCTTCGGTTTTCTTGCTTCTTTCTTTCCCAATGAATATTGCAACAAACAGGATATGAAATAAAATTCTATCTAGGTTGTTGGTATTGAATTTCTTCATTGTTTAATCCTTCCATTCTTATATCCAATGAACGCGATTCCTTTTGTTTATTCCACAAATTAGAGCGATGTCCCGTCAATCCTAATTCCTGATTTATGTGGGCATAACCTGTATGATAAATAAAAGGATAGTTATCCCTACTCTCCTAGTGTGGCCATGATTTTACCTCTTATTGGAATTCATTATAAAATGAGTTGATAAGAGGATTGAATGAAGGGTTAACTTATCTAGAGGGAATTTACCTACTGTAATCAAAATGTTTTCAACTTGAACAAACTATTTGAATACCTAAGAGAACCTCTTTTATTTGGACTGCTGAACAAGGAGACTTAGATCAAGATGGAGTGCATCGATGTAATAGAAATATTCTTGAGGGTGGGAGGGTTTGTATTCTTAGGGAATTCTTCTCCACATTATTTTAAAATAGATACTAAACTCGGGAAGAATTTCCTGGGAAGATCATTTCATAAATGAAAATTGAATGAGTAGTAAAAAAATCTCTAGGATCATCGAATTCATCAATGAGAGCTCTAGATAGATCCATCCACCTATAGATGCTTTTATCCTCCAAGGATCTATACCATAACAATACTTTCTCCTTAAGAGACAATACAAGTAGTCTAACCATGACATCTTTAGCCACAATGTTATAAACAAAGGATAACCAGGCTATATCTCGAGAGTGCTAATTTGTACATTTTTATTTTCCTTCATAGCTAGGTATATTTTTTAGAGTGATTCTTAGGATTTCATGGAGGATTGAGATATTCAATAGTTTTGTGTCATACCATGGGGGATAATATTGATAGGCCATCTAGCCTAGACTATGGTGGGTATCTCTCAAAAGGTTAGCAAAGTCATGATGTGAATCAGACTAAAAATGCTAGGACAACAAATTGATGAAGTTGGAGATGATAGCTAGGTATGGCATCTAGGTTCTTAAATCAGCAAATTCAACAAGTGAATTTAAATTCTTTACTTACAAGATCAAGGTAATTCACCTAACCTTGATCTCTTTGGGTGATAAATGTTGTGATATTGACCACAAGTCTTTATAGCCATAAATATGACTAATCACCCGATCGGGTATTCTTAGTAGAGTCATCAGGTGAATTTAATTAAAAATTGATAATATAGGGTATCACCACTCCTCTAAACTATCCAATCATAAGGGTGAGGTTCCATTGGGTGTGTGAAAAATTATTGTAGTCTAGTTTATCATCAAGCCAATGCTAGAAATGTGATCATTATCTTGAGAGGTTTGAAGGTGAGCACCTGCTAATCACAACCAAGACTAAACATTGAAAGAATTAAATTGCTTTGATTCAACCTCCAAAAAAGGCTAGTATACCTTATCATCCTAATAGTTGTTGACTCTCTTTAGCTAAAAATAGTAAAAGCTTAACAATAGAGATGGAAGGGTTAAAAATATATGAATGAAGGGTGGACAGTTGAAGCAAACAACATAGACATCCACAAAGTACCTTCTAACAAATTAAACTTCAAAAGCAGTATTCAAGACTAATAGCATTCAAAACTCTACAACATTTTGCATTAATGGCCTTTGACACACTTAAATAATTATTTCAAACATCTAAAGCATTAATTATCCAAATTAATAGAATAAGACCATGCTTTGGCTAACAGAAATAAAATTCTCATAAGCATGTATGTAAAAATAAATTATTTCAATTTACTCTAATTTAGCTATCCAAATCAACATAATAGACTAACCATAGTAGCAATAGTAGAAATAACTTTACATAATTATGACCAGCCAATCAACACAAACACAATTTTGAGGTAAACATCCTTTGTAATGCTTCATTCATTAATTGTAGAAGATATACATAGTAGTGCAAGCAAACACTTTAGAGCCGACCTTTTGAAAGGAGGTCACTGTCTTTATTTATAGTTTTACAATAAATTTTATTCTAAGCAATACTGATAATTTTTATGGTTCTCGATCTTCTTAGCAACATTTCATCCATGGTGTCATCCAATTGCATCTTCTTGATCAGTTATGACCAACTTTGGATTAGGGTCATCTTCTTCATTGATGATTCTTACGTTCTTCTTTCATCCGTTGATCTACAATTGAATCTATTAGATCAAAATATTCTTGAAGCTTCTAGATTGTAAGTGGCGATTCAACTTCCATGATGCCTAATTCATCTTTATCATGTCTTCTATGATAAACATGCACACAAAATCATGCCAAAAATCTAAATTCAAAGAAAAACTAATGAGTGTTGCTGATCTGGAAACGAACGGTTGTGATTTATTATTACGTGGTTTCTCCTTGGTTAAATCTCCCTTGAATCCACTCAAGATTAGACTTCTCAAGCTTTGATCCCGAAACAAAAAATCACATGAAATCAATATTTTTCTCACATTCTTTTTGTAGACACCAAAACAGCACCAATCCGATTATGTGACTACAAACACTGATCGCTTTGACACACATAGCCCCCAGGGCAGCCCTCAGAGGTTAAACAGTGGTCTTAACCACTTTCATAGCAATTTTGTAAGGTCAAGAAGCAATTTGGCACACTTGGACACTTTGCCCGATATTCGTCTCACCCAGGGACGAATTCAAAATAGAATCCGTCCCACCCCAGGACAAATTCTGAATCCGTCCCTGGGTGGGACGAATTCTAAGCTTAACGGGCAAAAAGACAAATGGCGCCAAGTGGCAGCCTAGAACAGTCAGTTGGTGACTCCTACCTCGCACGCGTGTGTAGGTGGATAGAGGGGCCGTTAGAAGACTGTCACAAAGGCATTCATCAAAGCCCAAGTCAACGGAGGACTCCCCTCCCTCATGGGAAGACAAGACTGCCACGTGGCGTTTATGACCAACACATGGCATTTGTGCTTCCCTCCCAAAAGAGACCCCTTGGGTCTATAAAAGGTGGGACTTTTCTCACCCAAATATACAGGTTGAAGGAGTTTTCAAGCAACGAAGTGCTGCTGAGTTGAAGACCCACTTGCATCCCTTTTAGTTCACCTTCCCACATCCACCAATCTCTTTTGCAAGGGAGGTTGTTGGGTGGCTTTTGGAAGCTTGAACCTGACCCAAATCCAACACATGGACACCTGAACCAACCAATTCGCCGACCCCCCCAATCCTAAAAGGTTTTGGGCCCATCCCTAGTGGATTGGCACCGAAATCAAGTGCCAACGGTGGGAGGCCCACTTGGGCACCCCCGCACTTTCTAGGTTTTAGAGCATTCTAGATTACTTTTTAGGTTACATTTTGTGTTATTATGTTTGGTTAACTCACAACTGCAATTTTGTAACTTTTGGTCAGATTCTAGTATGTTTTGTGTCGCTTTGTTGTTTCATTGACTTGCGGTGGCGAGATCAAATTCCCGAGGGTAGAGGCCAAATTGGGAGAATCCGACCATCTGGGTCGTCCCAAAATGGCCCCAATTACATGACCCCCTTGTTTGCAGGCATTTTGCAGGTCTCAGGAATCAACATTGGAGCAGCAATAGGTCGGCTTCTTCAACACAGAAGAATTTGTCCCACCCAGGGACGAATTGCAGTCAGAGATCGTCCCACCCAGGGACGAATTCCAGAATTCGTCCCACCCAGGGATGAATTGCAGTCAGAAATCATCCCACCCAGGGACGAATTCCAGTTGAAAGCAGATTGGCCAGCTGTCTCAGTGGCAATGGCCTTCTGGTAACATTTTCTGTCTTCTGTCAAGTTTTTAGGCTGTTTAGAATCATTTTTAGATAAATGTTTGCATGCATATTTCGTTAATTTTAAAGAACAAACACATTTCATTTGCAGCAGGTGCTACTGACATCTTGGTTGTTTCTTTGTTCGCAGGAGGAGCAGCAGAGGTAAGGACTCATCAGCATAAGCGGCGGCATCGTCTTGGCCCGTCCATTCAAACATGGGCACGCGAAAAGAGGAAGACTAAGTCACATATTGTAACAAATACGAATTTAACGCTCCTAGCCCCCAAAAAGGGAGGAGACGTCTATGTAACCGAGGATAAGATATTTGAATAAAGAGGGTTGTGATTTCTTTACATCTTTTCTTTCATTTTCAAATTGTCTCCTTTCTTCGTTTTTGTGCATAGGATTAAAGCGTTACATTTCATCTTATGTTGCATAATTAGTGCTCCCTCTGCCCGAAATCTCGTGCTTTCACTTTTAGCTTGCTGAGCTCGATGAATTTCTGACTGGTGGGTCCCTCTTATCTTACTTGTGTACCTAAACAATTATCTACAATATTTGCACCCATACGTGTGCCATGTCTCTTGAGCGCATTTCTGATTTGCGCATCAACAATAAAGTAGATAGGAAATCACACATTTTGCTCCTCAATCTTCTTGGTCAGCTTTCTCTACGAAAATGTTTTTTTAGTGATTTCCTCTTTGTAAGATTTTCCTAATACTTTTTGGTTTGCGCATGAACATCAAAGGCATCAAAAAATCTTGTATGGATGCTTTTCTCCATTTTTTGCCTTTTCTCGCGGATTTTTGTTTTCTAGCACTTTTTGGATTTTAATCCTTTTGAGTGCTTTTCATTTGCATGCGGTAAACAAAGGAAGAAAAAAAACACATGTTTGCTTACAATGAGCACTTTGCATTTTTTTGCGGAATCACACTTTTGAGTGGATTTGTGTTTTTATCGAATTTTTGATTTTGCACGAATTATAAAGAAGATGAGAAATCAAACCTCTACAAATTTCTCCCGATTTGTCCCATTGTAACGGATTTGCATTTTTTGACGCATTTTTTATTTTCTCCTTTCTGAGTCAACCACATTTCACAAATATTTTGCGCCTGTGCTTGGATTGTAAGTGGCGCCCCTTTTAACGACTCTAAGAATATAAGATACCATCTATCTTTCTTTATTGGATAATTTCTGTTTTTTTGAACTATCATCCTTGATCATAACAAATTTTGACTGTTCATAACATATTAAACCTTTTCTTGGAAGAATTTTACACTTGTAGCTTTTTTAACCTACACTAAAATAATAAAATTTATAATGTATCTAATCTATTGAATTAGAACATCTTTTCCTTTCATTTTTGAACTTTCAAATGTTAACACCATCCAAAAACGTTACAATGGTCATCTTGAGGTTTTAACATACTAATTTTGAAGAGATTAAAGAATTGAATTATTTTGACAATGTTCCCAAGCTTTACCAGCAAAAATATTTACTTTGAGTCCCTTTAACACTCTCATTACGTTCAATAGACAATTAAATATAAAATAATAAAAATAATAAATAAGTAAATATAAAAAAATAAAAATAATAAATAAGTAAATATAAAAATATAAAAGCAAGGTTGTAAATAATTAAGTGCATAAACTTTCCAAATCTAATGATTGATGCACCTGGCGTGTGTTATGCATTTTTATTCGAGATGGCGAAAGAAAACAATATACTTACACTCATGTATGCGTTTAGTATTTCATATATAAATATCCACAAAAACTGATGTTTACACTCTAATCTAATAGAGCGTGTTTCAACTAGAGCACACACCCTGCACCTCCCGTGTCCGTCAATCCCCCAATACTGGTGATAGTTACGGTTTAGGATGATAGCAGTCAAAATTAGAGTCCAAAGTTATTAATTTATCTTTATAATCGGTAATAATTGTTAATCGGTAGTAATTGTTAAACAGCCTGCGCAATATTAATCAAGAGATATATATTTACTTAAAAGAATACCCGGTTAATTTTTTTTTTATTTATGATTTAAGCTCGTGATTACTAAACCCCGGCCTACGGATGGAAGAAACAACTTTTAAAATACTTGCAAACCAAACTTAATTGATTTAACTCGCACATATGTGATCGAATGACGACCCTCAACATTGTTTTGTTTTAAAGTTCAGAAAAAACCTTGTCAAAAATACTCAACTGTTTTCATCGTTGCCCAAAAAGAAATGTTCTCGCATTCAACCAAACATTGACGGTAGCTCGGTGTAAATCTTTATAAAGAAAAATGTGAAAGAAAAAACTGAGATAAGTGAATAGGTAAAACTAAAAATCACTCACAAAAACTTGATTCTGAATAAATTAGCTCATATAATTCTGTGCATAACTGCAACAAACTTCAATGGAAAAAGGTGGAGGGGAATAGGAGTGACAAACTTTTAAAATTATAAAAAGGAAAAAGTATCCACACATTCAGCCTGATACATTTGAATATTTTCCAATAAAAAATTTGAATGTACTAGAGAGCTTCGTCCAGCCCAGCTTCCGCAGACTCGCACGGCGTCTTCTCTTTTGACGGTTTTGGCCTTTTTCATGCTTCTGTGTTCCCCGTACAAGTACTGCGAATTCCCAGAGAGACAACGAGATGACGCCAAAGATGCCGATGAAGAGGAGCTGCCAGCAGATGGCGTTCCACAAGGCACATGATGAAATTGGATTTTATGAAGGATGATCTGAATAGATTAAATGTTTTATTATTTTAATAATTATTATATTTTTTTATAATATAAAATAATTTGGAAAATATTGTTGACTGTATAATTTGAATAATTTGTTGACTTCATTTCATTAGGATGCCCACTATCTTTAGCCTCTTTAAGATTCTTGTTTTGGTAGGAAAAATTAAATATATTTAACTTGGGATAAATTAGCTTACATCTTCAATAATAATATTTATGTTATAATTTAGTCAAAAGGTCATGGAAGCTAAATTAATGTTATTATTCTGTAAAAAGAAAGTAAATAGTAGGTTAATATAAAAAATTAAAATTTTAAAAATATTTTTTATTTATAATAATTTATTTTTAAAATTTTAAAATATATGTAGAAATTAATATTAATAAAAATTAGTATTTTTGTTTTTTTAAAAAGAAAAGAAGAATTCAATTGATTAAAAATCAATTGAAAATCTTGTTTAGTTAATTAAAAATTGAAGTGATTAAATATAGATGGAATAATTCAACTCATCAAGGTTATATTGCAATATATTTTTTAATAGAGTGGATGTCTATGTAGGTAGAAGAAACTCTTATATGAGAAATACAACTAGTATTGAGCTAGTCTATTGAATTCTTGGACAATGACAAGGCCCTGCTTTCAGTTGAGTCCAATAAGGTTGAAGGAAACTAGTGTTGCTATATGGATTGGGTTGTTTTTTTTTATGTTAGCATGTGATAAGCATTACCATTAAAGTTATTCATTAGGTTTCAATCTTGAGGATTTAGATGGTTTGAATGTTTGTAAGCTCCATAGTCTCTCACTTTAAGATAAGAAAAGTTTTATTTTTGAAGCTTGTTGTGGTAATATGGAAATACAATAAGAATCAATTATAAAAACATTTTTATATTGATTTAAGGGATTAGTTGTGCCAAACACAGGATATGTAGGTGATTTCAAAGGCCCAAATAGATCCTTACTAAAAATCAGTGCCAATTGAAAGAATTGAATTTGAAAATTTTTACAAATTTTCTTTAAAATTTATGTAAAGAGAATTTTAGGTTTTTCTTTATAAATATAATAGGGTACATAAAGGAAAACATATAGAGACAACTAGATTGTAAAATATTAGGAATACAAGTAGTATTTTTTTCATTTTGTTATCATTTTTTATCTTTTTGTCAAAACAAAAATATTTCAACTCTAAATAGAAGAGGTATTGAGAAAGAAGTTGTCTTTTGAAAGAAGCAATTAATTATTTCAAAAATATTATATGACAAGTTAGGTGAGAGAAAAATAGTTAAAATAAACAACTTAATAAAAAAAATCACTATAAAGAATCTACAAAAGTAAATTTATCACTATAAAGAATCTACAAAAGTAAATTTTATTTTTATTTTTCTTACCTTGTTATGGCACCTAGAGTTAATAAATTCTCTTATTTTTCTTCCAAAATTGAAGACCATCTGTTTTATTTTATTTCAGAGACCATCTTCTTACAACGGAGGAGGAGGAGAAAAAGGACGAGAGAGATTTTGAGAAAACGGAATCAAGACAAAGATCTATTTAAGACCAAGGCTGGGACTTGCCTAGTCAATGGTCTGAGATCCCTTGGTGCCTTTCATTCATGGACTGCCTGATCATGATTTCGCAAGCAACATCTAAATATGACGGTGGGATCTAAGATTCGGAGGTGACCAGTTCACACACGGAACCGCAAATGTGAAAAAGGGACGCAATTGTGTGGCGCCCATACCGACTTCCGATGGTGTGTCGCAGATTCTCATTGACGAAGGGTGGGAAAATAGTATAACAGTATTACTGAACAATGACAGATTTGTTTTGTCTGGTTAAATTTAGTGGCTGTCCTTCCGTCAAAAGTCAGGGTGATTGCAATGGATGGAAATGACCGTGGAAAATTCGAGGAGTCAGATCAAAACTATGGATAAAATAGGAGGCCATAAATTATTTATTAATAGGAAATTCGAACCAGTTTGGATTGTTATGGGTCCACTACCTATGATTTCGTGTTGGAAGAGGATAAAATGGGTGGCGTTAAATTCTTTGTGAATAGGAAATTGGAATCAATTTGGATTGTTCTGTGCCCTCACTATCTATGATTTCGTGTTGGTCGATATTCGTAAGAATTGTTAAATTAGTTGGTAATAGTGAAATTAGGAGGTGTTTTTTGGGTTCATCGTTGTTGACAGAGAAGTAAATAAAATGATCTTCTTTGTTGGATTTGGTTAGTGTGCATTGTTAGTAAAAAAGATGTCTTAATTTAAGAAAGCGTAGTTAAATTAGAGGGCACATTTTTAGGAATAGCAGATTGTATTGATAAAAGAAAATAGTATCTATAATTATTTTTTAAAATTTTATTTTTAAAATTTATGTTTAAATTATTATATAAAAAATACGTTTTTTTAAAAAGAAATTATTTAAAAAATTCAAGTTCTTTTAAAAAGGGTTTATATTTATCCTCTTCCTTACAAAAGAAATGTTGGCAACAAAAGAGGTATTTTCACATCTATGAGTGAGAAGTACATGATATCAAACATTGTTGGTATAATTTAGCAACCCAAGGTGACAAAGTTTGCAAACCATAGAAACATCCAATCCCTCAAACATATTTTTGTTTTCATTTTATATAGCAAGGTTACATCTTTGTGTTTAATGTGTAATGACCTAAAAACAAGTAAACAAAAAACACACAAAAAATAATAAAAAAAAAATTATTTAGGAGAGGGATTCATAAACCCCAATCTATGTTTTACCTATTTGTTTAATTCCCCTAAGTTTTTCTGAAGAGCTACATCTCACGAGATACCCTCACACAAGTGCCATCTGTGTAGGCGTACCATGTGTTACCACAAATAAGCCTATCTATCTCATCATCCTTTATGAGATAGACTTATCACCTTCAACCAATTAAAAGTATACACGCATCCCCATGCCATACACAAGCCAGTCTATGTATGTATTCTACGAGTATTACAAGTTAAGTTATCCATATTGTCTCCATGATGAGCTATCTTAAATCACATGTAGAATTCCCCAAAACTTAGTTTCCATTCTCCCTAAGGGGTCTCAATCCCTTAGGTCACTCTCTAAGTTCACCCTAGAACTTATTTCTTAGGTTTAGTTAATTAACAGGGAAAACCAAAACAATTCTAGATACTAAATCTAACAAAAGATATAACATTAAAAGCATACAAGAGATACTAGGAAAGAAGCAACACTAAAAGATAATAACATCAATTGAAAGAGAATATAATACAAAATATAAATAATTCAAGCAGTAAATTAAAAAGTGGTGGAACAATCCAAGCCTAATTTCAAAAAATTCATAAGACCACATTAGCTTCAAAAATTTTGTTGTTTGCAATTTGTTGTTGTATATAGTATTCGTAAAAATGGTAGACCTATGTCTGATTTTGTTGATTATAAGCAACTATTTCAACTAGTTGATGTGAAAAACCTTCCTAGTTCCCATTGGTTAGATCGAAGTGGTTGAGAAATGGTAATGTGTTTATCATTGGTTGAGAAGGAAGACATGAGAGGGAATTTAAAACATGCCAAATTCATTTTATTTTCAATTGATGAGGTAATGACTATTGACAACACATCTTAGATTTGTATGCATTTTTACACATTCTAAAATCATTTAAGGCAACCTCATTTACTAGCACTACATAATATGGTGGAAAATTGTAATGCAAAAAATATTTACAATGTTGTTGTAACCATTTTAAAGGATATTGACAAAGTGGATGATACAAAAATAGACACAAAGTTAATTTATGTTGGAGTTGATGGTGCAGCTACAATGTAAGGACACAAGAAATATTTTTATGTTAGACTTCAGATATCAATTACCCCATATTTGATTCTTGTGAGGACATTTAAAAATGTTAGGAGAGTGGAAGAACTCACCCATGAGACATTCACCTACTTTTCATGAAAAAAAGGTTTGTAGAGTTTCAATAGTTTTCACTATGTGTTATTGAAGGTAAAAAATTGTTAACATATGTAGATACTAGGTGGATTTCATCGTTTCATTATGCATATAGAATTTTAACATATTATCAATCCTTAGCGAGGTTTATGTACGCACATCGTAGGGATGTTGATAAGGTAAAATATTTGCTATACCATATGACTAACTTGGAAACACTTCTCACATTATGTGGTATTATTTTATTGTTGCAATAAATGAATACATTGATTAAACTTGTGTAGGAAAGATCTATTTATATTATAAATTTCATCAGGATGAAAAAACAAATATGTATGCATATTGATAAGATATACTTGTTCAAAGAAAATTTTATAGATCCTTTGTTTGATAGTTGAAAAACTTTAACTAATGTCAATGATCCAAAAATCTTTTTGAAGTTCAACATCAATGATCATCATTGTATTATTTTTCATTTAAAGATGATATCTTTATATTGTTTTGAAAAGCGGTCACATATAGTTACAAATGATGTTGAACAAATATCAATAACACAACTAATTTCATGTAGTTTAACACAATACTAAGATTAAATTGATAAAAAATATAGAATCATTTACAAGGTAAATAAGATATTATTTTCAATAAGATGAGTTGCTTGAGGTGATGGGTGTAGTTAACCCCATGTTCTAGGAATCCTTGTCTTGACTACAATACTACGAGTTGTTTATAAGATATATGGGCACTCTTGTGAAAAATATCACAAAAAATGTGGAAGTCAATGGTATTGAAATCAATCGTATTTTCAACAAAGAAATTTTGAGATAACAATCAACCCATTTTGGATTGACAATGGTTGGTCAAATGTCACATTTGAGTAACCTTCATTATTTTGGCTCCATTATGTGTTTGTGCAAAAAATTGTATTCAAGTAGTGTCTAATATGATACGATCAATAAATATTTTTATTTATATGAGTTATGTCAAACAATGATTTTGGAATTTGTGAAAGATAAAAGGGTTTTTAATGCACTATCTTTTTTGAACTCTATAGTTCGTAACAAGTTGGATAAAAATTTGGAAAAATGTTTGAGAATATATGTGTTATCATATGAGTTGGATAAGTATTCCTATTACGGAGCTTTGGTATATTGGAAATCCCTTGAAGATAGAAGAGGTATCACAAATGTTCATTATAATGAGGTAATAACACTTGTAGCGATTATATTGTGGAGACACAAAAATCTGATATGCTTACAAGTGATCTTGGAGAAGCTAAAAAGTGTTTATTTCAGCTTCTTCCATTGTAAAATTTTCAAGATTTAACCAGATTCATATATCTAATAGTATTTGTTATCATTTATTTTCTATAAGGATATCAAAATTGTATTTTTTGTTAAATAAAATGTTATATTTTATGACATAGCCTTGCTTTTTTAATGTATTAATTGTCTACAATGATAAAATTTTATGTTTTATGATTTAGCTTTCAATAAATTTTAAATTTTAAACCCATGCATGCGTGTATCCTTTGTAAATATTTTTTTATTTAAAATGTTGTATTTAGTTTAGAAAACACTACGGAAATAGCATAATACTCAAGTTATAGAAATAGAACAAGAATATAAGTGGAAATAACATAATACTCAAGTTATGTAAATAACACAAGAATATAGATGGAAATTGTAAATAAGAAAACGAATATACATGGAAATAACATAAAAGTCAAGTTATAGAAATATATTTTTTATTAATTCAAAAAAATATTATTGCATTGTATAAAATTGTTGATTACAATACAATAAAATTTGTAGTCAACAAGTGAATTGTGTTCACTGTTTCATTCTTGAGATTGGGGACCTGAGGTAGTTTTGGGTTCTTTTCCCTTTTGTTTTGCATCTACAGTCTACACTTCTAGTGGTCCAAGTCCTTCTTCCAAATTTTGCACTTCTAGTGCTACATGTCCTTCCTCTTCATTTTGCTCTTCAATTGCTCCAGATATGACCAGGACTTTCTCTACCATCCTTAAACCCTAAAATAATACCCTTTCTTCCTTTCTACAATCATATTGTCCTATCGAAAGTACTTTACACTTCTCCTTAAGAAAACTATCAAGATCAAAATCGTGTAGGATTATGATCCTTCTAAAATCATTGTTATTTGTAATTGTATATTTTAATCTTTCTTTTATTTTAATAGCAGCTAGCAAGTTTTACTTTGTTATTTTCAGATATACTTGCAATATTTTTTCTTATTTATTTAAATTATCAAAATTGGCCCACAAAAGAGAAAATAAGAAATAAATCAGTAGATAGTTACATAAAAAAAAAAAAAAATTAGAAAACTTACCTCAGCTACATCCTTTGCAATCTCAATAACAACTTTTTTCTTGTCACATACCCATTGATTAAAATAAACCTGGGCTTCAAAATTGATGTTATCCAATCTATTTAAGATAATATTTAAAATTTCATCATTGTAAAAATTTGTAGCCTTCATGATACCATATTTAGCTTGATATAGTAAAACATTGAAAGCACGAGATTCCGGGCAAAGGAAACACTAAGTGCGATTGCATTCAAAATCAAGTACGCTTAAGTCCTAGAAATGTAAATTGCATGAAATGGAAAAGAGACACATTGGAAGAGACACAATCAAATAGAGAAAACATAGCCCTTTCATTAATTTCCCTTGATCTCTGTTACAATGACATCTCCTCCCTTTTCAGGGGCTAGGAGCGCAAATAGAGTTTGATTACAATCACTGAATGATTCCTCTTTCCGCGTGCCCACAATTGCAATGGGCGGGCCAAGATGATGCCGCCGCTGATGTCGATGAGTTCTTCACCTCTGCTGCTTCTCCTGCGAACAAAGAAACAACCAAGATGTCAGTAGCACCTGCTGCAAATGAAAAGCGTTTGCTCTCTAAAACTAACGAAATATGCATGTAAATATTTTCCTGAAACAGTAATTACAGTGAGTCCAAATGGCTTCAAAACTTGACAGAAGCTAGGAAAAGTTACCAGAAGGCCACTGCCACTGAGACAGCTGGCCAATCTACCTTCAACTGGAATTCGTCCCTAGGAAGGACGAATTTTGACTGCAATTCGTCCTTGGGTGGGACGAATTCTTCTGTGTTGAAGAAATCGACCTGTTGTTGCTCCAATGTCGGATCCCGAGACCTGCAAAATGCCTGCAAACAAGGGGGTTATGTAATTGGGGCCATTTTGGGACGACCCAGATGGTCGGATTCTCCCAATTTGTCCTCCACCCTCGGGAATTTGACCTTGACACCTGCAAGTCAGCGAAAAAACAAAGCAATACAAAACATACTAGAATCTGACCAAAAGTTACAAAATTGCAGCTATGGATTAATCAAACCTAATAACACAAAATGCAATCTGAAAAGTAATCTAAAATGCTCAAAAACTTAAAAAGTGCGGGGGTGCCCAAGTGGGCCTCCCACCGTTGGCACTTGATTCCGATGCCAATCCACTAGGGATGGGCCCAAAACCTTTTAGGATTGGGGGGTCGACGAATTGGTTGGTTCAGGTGTCCATGTGTTGGATTTGGGTCAGGTTCGAGCTTCCAAAGGCCACCCAACAACCTCCCTTGCAAAAGAGATTGGTGGATGTGGGAAGGTGAACCAAAAGGGATGCAAGTGGGTCTTCAACTCGGCAGCACTTCGTTGCTTTGAAAACTCCTTCAACCTATCTATTTTGGGTGAGAAAAGTCCCACATTTTATAGACCCAAGGGGTCTCTTTTGGGAGGGAAGCACAAATGCCATGTGTTGGTCATAGGCGCCATGTGGCAGTCTTGTCTTCCCATGAGGGAGGGGAGTCCTCCATTGACTTGAGCTTTGATAAATGCCTTTTGTGACAGCCTTCTAACGGCCCCTCTGTCCACCTACACACGCGTGCAAGGTAGGAGTCCTTAACTGACTGTTCTGGGCTGCCACTTGGCACCATTTGCCTTTTTGCCCGTTAAGCTTAGAATTCATCCCACCCAGGGACGGATTCAGAATTCGTATTAGGGTGGGACGAATTCTATTTTGAATTCGTCCCTGGGTGAGACGAATACTAGGCAAAGTGTCCAAGTGTGCCAAATTGCTTCTTGACCTTACAAAATTGCTATGAAAGTGGTTAAGACCACTGTTTAACCTCTGAGGGCTGCCCTGGGGGCTGTGTTTGTCAAAGCGATCAGTGTTTGCAGTCACATAATCGGGTTGGTGCTGTTTTGGTGTCTACAGATGCCCCTTTTTGGGAAGCGCTGCGGGTGATGCAGTGCTGAGCAAAAATAGATAACCAAAGCACTAATGATTAGGGTTTCTTGGTAACCTAACCAACTTTTGATGCCCCAAGTATGAAAATGGCATGCATTCTTGAATCCTTGCTTCTAACGAGCTAAGGAATTTGATTTCAAGTATTAACCTGTTTTGGTGAGGTGTGACTTGAACTTAGACATTGATCGGTCATGAACAAGTGAAGGGCATTTTTATCCTCAGGGGGAACCTTGTGTTCATGATTCACGAAATGCCAAGTGTTTGATTGATTTGATTGTTGCTTGTTTATTGCCCCAAGCAGGAGCGTGATTGTTTTTGTCAATGATTCTTTGAATGCATGTTGTTTTCCTTAATTGGGTGTGTGATTGTTGGTTGGTGACTAAGTGTGACTACCCCCTCAAGCGACGAATCGATGAGGGAATGACCTTCGTGAGCAAAGCGACGAGTCGCTTGACCCAAGATGACTTATGCAGGTGTGCCTTTAGAGGGTTTACCGTTAAGCGTGTGCAATTTTTCCAACATTTGGACTTGTTTTTGGTGGGTGTTAACCCTTTTGGTGATGCCGTAATGAGGTGAAATCATCAAAATCTAACTTCCCGTGGAGCGGTCCGGCTATTGTAGCCTTTTTTGGGAAGTAGGAGAGCGATAATTTGGACCTCGACATCGATTTTCCTTGCCTAGAGGTTAAGTGCATGAGCACTTATGTTTGGCAATGTTTTTGCTGTGTTTTTGTTGAATTTTGTATTGTTTTTGAGTGGGTTTTGACCCTTTTGTGATGTTGTTTGGGGATGAAATTGTCTAAAATCTGTCTTCCCGTGGAGCGGTCCGGCTATGGTAGCCTTCTTAGGGAGTATGATAGTGACAATTTGTGACTCCAATGTCAATTTTGTATGCCCTTGTTGTCAGGTGCAGTAGCAATCCTGTCGGGCAATTTTATTGTCTGCTTTTAGTGCATTTTTAGTCATTTTTGTTGATTTTTTTTGTGCTGGCCTCGAATTCGTCCCTGGGTGGGACAAATTCCAACTGGAGAATTCGTCCCTGGGTGGTACGAGCGCTGATCAGAGTGCTCATCCCAGTCAAGGACGAATTCCAGTGCAAAAGGCCTATTTAATTGCCAAAACTTGATTTTGGGCTCATTTGTGTTATTTTTTTCTTGCGATTTTAGAGCTCTGGGAGGAGGAGGTAATTCTGCGAAGCGAAGCACTACTGGAATTCTCTCTGCCATCATGAGTGCACAAACTGGTTTGAGTGGCGGAGCCGAGGCGAGACCTGTAAGTGACCCTAGGGTTTATTTTGCTTTAATTTAATGCATTGTTTTTGTGTTGACGCTTTTCAAAACTTTAAGATTTTTTTTTTTTTTTTTGTGATTTTTTTGTTTATCAGTTAAGGTTAGAAACCCTAGAACTGAAAATTTGATCTGTTTTTATTTTTTTTTTTTTGCTTGCAGGTTGTTAGGAGCCGGTACCGTGTACCCGCTGCATTTACTGAGGCGCGGTTGGCATTGACCGATGATGACTGGGAATGGCTTGATGCCCTTGGGCTTAAGCAGGTGGCTCGACTAGAGCCTGTGGTTTCTGATCAGGCCTATCTGACGGCCCTGATCAAGCTTTGGGATTCGCAGACCAATACTTTCGATCTCCCGACAGGGGAGATGACTGTGACTCTTGAGGACGTCTATCGGTTGCTTCGGATTCCGATAGATGGTTTGCCTATTAGGACATCTCCGTTTGATCAGCGGACTGCTATACTTACGAGATGTTTTGGGCATGGGGGGGAGCTGGGTGTAGCAGACCCAGTGGAGACAGCCGAGGCGGATTGCCAGGCTGGCGGGATTTTGGTTAGCTGGTGGAAGGAGAGGGGGGTGTTAGGAGTGAGGCACGCATTCTTGATGGGCCTCATTTCTAACATTCTTCTCCCTGATTCGTCAGGCGTGAGGTTCCCGTGGAACCTGCTGGATTTGGTGTGGCAGTTGGCAGAGTGCCCGATAGAGGCACCGTTGATTCTGAGATGGGGACAGACTTTGTTGGCATAGCTTTACGGGGAGCTGTACGGGGTCCGTTGTTGACAGCGAAAGGGTGTCAGTTGTAGTTTTTTGTTGCAGTGCTGGGGTTGGTAGCACATAGCTGTTGAGAGGCCTATCGGGTTACCGTGGACGACTCGGGCGGCGATGGAGGATGAGGAGATTGGTTATTCAGCTTTGTGGCGATGGTCTGCGGGGCAGGGGCAGAGTCGGTGATGGGCGGGTGCCGTTGAGCACTACATTGATGCTTTTTCTTGGCTCACTCCAGGGGAGGTGTTTTGGCATCCCTATCGGGACTGTCCAGCCTGGCCTGAGGCTGGAGAGTGGCTCCGACGGGTACGGAGGGAGCGATGGTTGACTGGGCGGCACAGGACGAATTCTGACTGCAATTCATCCCTGGGTGGGACGAATTCTTCTGTGTTGAAGAAACCGACCTGCTGCTGCTCCAATGTCGAATCCTGAGACCTACAAAATGCCTGCAAACAAGGGGGTTATGTAATTGGGGCCATTTTGGGATGACCCAAATGGTCGGATTCTCCCAATTTGGCCTCCACATAGGTAATTTGACCTTGACACCTACAATTCAGCAAAACAACAAAGCAATACAAAACATACTAGAATTTGACCAAAAGTTACAAAATTGCAGCTATGGATTAATCAAACCTAATAACACAAAATGCAATCTGAAAAGTAATCTAAAATGCTCAAAAACTAAAAAAGTGCGGGGGTGCCCAAGTGGGCCTCCCACCGTTGGCACTTGATTCCGGTGCCAATCCACTAGGGATGGGCCCAAAACCTTTTAGGATTGGGGGGTCGGCGAATTGGTTGGTTCAGGTGTCCATGTGTTGGATTTGGGTCAGGTTCAAGCTTCCAAAGGCCACCCAACAACCTCCCCTTGCAAAAGATATTGGTGGATGTGGGAAGGTGAACCAAAAGGGATGCAAGTGGGTCTTCAACTCGGCAGCACTTCGTTGCTTTGAAAACTCCTTCAACCTGTCTATTTTGGGTGAGAAAAGTCCCACCTTTTATAGACCCAAGGGGTCTCTTTTGGGAGGGAAGCACAAATGCCATGTGTTGGTCATAGGTGCCATGTGGCAGTCTTGTCTTCCCATGAGGGATGGGAGTCCTCCATTGACTTGAGCTTTGATAAATGCCTTTTGTGATAGTCTTCTAACGGCCCCTCTGTCCACCTACACACGCGTGCAAGGCAGGAGTCCTTAACTGACTATTCTGGGCTGCCACTTGGCACCATTTGCCTTTTTGCCCGTTAAGCTTAGAATTCATCCCACCCAGGGACGGATTCAGAGTCCGTCTTGGGGTGGGATGGATTCTATTTTGAATTCGTCCCCGGGTGAGACGAATATCGGGCAAAGTGTCCAAGTGTGCCAAATTGCTTCTTGACCTTACAAAATTGCTATGAAAGTGGTTAAGACCATCGTTTAACCTCTGATGGCTGCCCTGGGGTCTGTGTTTGTCAAAGCGATCAGTGTTTGCAGTCACATAATCGGGTTGGTGCTGTTTTGGTGTCTACAGATGCCCCTTTTTGGGAAGCACTGCGGGTGACGTAGTGCTGAGCAAAAATAGATAACCAAAGCACTAATTATTAGGGTTTCTTGGTAACCTAACCAACTTTTGATGCCCCAAGTATGGAAAGGGCATGCATTCTTTAATCCTTGCTTCTAAGGAGCTAAGGAATTTGATTTCAAGTATTAACCTGTTTTGGTGAGGTGTGACTTGAACATAGACATTGATCAATCATGAACAAGTGAAGGGCGTTTTTATCCTCAGGGGGAACCTTGTGTTCATGATTCACGAAATGCATTTTGGGAATCAAATCAATCAAACACTTGGCATTTCGTGAATCATGAACACAAGGTTCCCCTTGAGGATAAAAATGCCCTTCACTTGTTCATGACTGATCAATGTCTAAGTTCAAGTCACACCTCACCAAAATAGGTTAATACTTGAAATCAAATTCCTTAGCTTGTCAGAAGCAAGGATTCAAGAATGCATGCCCTTTCCATACTTGGGGCATCAAAAGTTGGTTAGGTTACCAAGAAACCCTAATCATTAGTGCTTTGGTTATCTATTTTTGCTCAGCACTGCGTCACCCGCAGCGCTTCCCAAAAGGGGCATCTGTAGACACCAAAACAAGACCAACCCGATTATGTGACTACAAAAACTGATCGCTTTGACAAACACAGCCCCAGGGCAGCCCTCAGAGGTTAAACAGTGGTCTTAACCACTTTCATAGCAATTTTGTAAGGTCAAGAAGAAATTTGGCACACTTGGACACTTTGCCCAGTATTCGTCTCACCCAGGGACGAATTCAAAATAGAATCCGTCCCACCCCAAGACGAATTCTGAATCCGTCCCTGGGTGGGACGAATTCTAAGATTAACGGGAAAAAAGGCAAATGGTGCCAAGTGGCAGCCGCAACAGTCAGTTAAGGACTCCTGCATTGCACGCGTGTGTAGGTGGACAGAGGGGCCGTTAGAAGACTGTCACAAAAGGCATTTATCAAAGCTCAAGTCAATGGAGGACTCCCCTCCCTCATGGGAAGACAAGACTGCCACATGGCGCCTATGACCAACACATGGCATTTGTGCTTCCCTCCCAAAAGAGACCCCATGGGTCTATAAAATGTGGGACTTTTCTCACCCAAAATAGACAGGTTGAAGGAGTTTTCAAAGCAACGAAGTGCTGCCGAGTTGAAGACCCACTTGCATCCCTTTTGGTTCACCTTCCCACATCCACCAATCTCTTTTGCAAGGGAGGTTGTTGGGTGGCCTTTGGAAGCTCGAACCTGACCCAAATCCAACGCATGGACACCTGAACCAACCAATTCGCCGACCCCCCAATCCTAAAAGTTTTTGGGCCCATCCCTAGTGGATTGGCGTCAAAATCAAGTGCCAACGGTGGGAGGCCCACTTGGGCACCCCCGCACTTTTTTAGTTTTTGAGCATTTTAGATTACTTTTCAGATTGCATTTTGTGTTATTAGGTTTGATTAATCCATAGCTGCAATTTTGTAACTTTTGGTCAGATTCTAGTATGTTTTGTATTGCTTTGTTGTTTCGCTGACTTGCAGGTGTCGAGGTCAAATTCCCGAGGGTGGAGGCCAAATTGGGAGAATCCGACCATCTGGGTCATCCCAAAATGGCCCCAATTACATAACCCCCTTTTTTGTAGGCGTTTTGCAGGTCTCGGGATCCGACATTGGAGCAGCAGCAGGTCGGTTTCTTCAACACGAAGAATTCGTCCCACCCGGGGACGATTGCAGTCGAATTCGTCTCGCCCGAGGACGAATTCCGATTGAAGGTAGATTGGCCAGCTGTCTCGGTGGCGGTGGCCTTCTGGTAACTTTTCCTAGCTTCTGTCAAGTTTTGAAGCCATTTGGACTCACTGTAATTACTGTTTCAGGCAAATATTTACATGCATATTTCGTTAGTTTTAGAGAGCAAACGCTTTTCATTTGCAGCAGGTGCTACTGACATCTTGGTTGTTTCTTTGTTCGCAGGAGAAGCAGCAGAGGTGAAGAACTCATCGACATCAGTGGCGGCATCATCTTGGCCCGCCCATTGCAATCATGGGCACGCAAAAAGAGGAATCATTCAGTGATTGTAATCAAACTCTATTTGCGCTCCTAGCCCCTGAAAAGGGAGGAGACGTCATTGTAAGAGAGATCAAGGGATATTAATGAAAGGGCTGTGTTTTCTCTATTTGATTGTGTCTCTTCCAATGTGTCTCTTTTCCATTTCATGCAATTTACATTTCTAGGACTTAAGCGTACTTGATTTTGAATGCAATCGCACTTAGTGTTTCCTTTGCCCGGAATCTCGTGCTTTCAGTGGCGATCACGGTGGGACCTGTTCCCTGGTTTTTAAAATCACAAAAACTGATCAAAGTTTTGTGTTTGTGCTTGACAGGTACATTTTTTTTGTTGCAGGTCGCTATTCGTCTCTGACAGGGACGAATTATTTTCTGCAATTCGTCTGACCCTGGGACGAATTCAAATTCATCTCTGGGAGGGACGAATTCTGTTCTGCAATTCGTCTCCCAGAGGGACGAATTCTTGTCTGCAGATTTTCAGAGCAGAAATTCAGAAGCAACTGGAGCAGGCAGAGAAGAGGTAGGTATTTTATCATCTCTATTAAATTTTTTGTTTCTATTTCTATTTCTTTAATTGTTTTCATTTAATCCTGCATTGCATTAGGAGAAGTCATGTATGCTAGTTTCATTTTTGTTGAATAAAACGAATCCCACACACATCACGAAATAATTTTAAACCAAGGAGCTGGTCGTAAGACCCCAGCCCTTGATCAAGACCATTTGTGGATTTCATCACCACCTTGGCTTGATTTGCATCCATTTCCCGATTGTCAACTGTTGTTAGGCATAAATCTTGACGAAGACAGACCGAGCGTAGCTGGGGTGATTCCCATGCGCGCGAGGATAATTTTTCTATGGTAGGTGCCATTAACAGGACAATCCCCCTTCCGTACCGCCTACGTACCACGTACCTTCTGCTCTCACGTACCTATAGTCTCCCTCTCGTAAGGGCGGGTATATAGAGAGGTTGGTATATCGGCCTGGCTGGTATATTGAAGGGGCGACATTTTTGGAGTTATAAGAGCCTACATGATGCATTTAAACGTTCTACAAAACCTACAAAAAAAAAACAAAACACCAAAATGCACTAAACCAGTTTAGGGCACACCAATAATCCTTAAAAGATATAATCTCGGTTTTGTGAATGTGTGTGCTTAATTCTATTCAGTGTAGACAAAAAAAAAAAAAAATCATAAAAATGAGATAAAAACTTATTTAGATAGCATAGAAGCACCGCAATGGTGTACACCCGCAGTCAAGCCCAATCAAGGGCAAAAGCTCCGAAAGGTACACAAAAAGTAGGCACAAGTCACCTTCACTTCAGTCCTGAGGATTTGGTCATACCACCTTATAGGTCTAACCTACAAAAGAATCCAATTCAGAATCCTCGGTGGGGTATGCCTATTCAAAACAGCCCCTTTCGGGAAGATGCCTTACATGTAGACCTTGACATAAATAGAGAATCACCTCTTGAAGTTAGGCATGAGTGGCCATCGCGCGATGAAGCGTTAAACGGGCACACCGTCCATTTGGAGGGGCAACGTGGATATGGCGTCCCTTCTTTACCTATCATCAGAACAGAGAGACCAAATCCGGAGCACAGGGCTCCTTACATAGGGCGACCTAACTCCGCCCACCCCATTTACACCCATGAAAGGGAGTATGAGGAAAACCATTGCATTCCTCGAGGGCAACAAACAATGCGGGAACCTTGCATTTCCGCACCACCAGGATATCATGATCACCCCTTGAGGCCAGAACCTCGAGCACATACCGCCTACCTCGATAGAGGGAAGCGACCCCTTGAGATTTTAGAGCATCAAAACCAAGGTAAACCCATAGGAGGAACATTTGAACCTTCTAAACAAAATAGGGTAGATCAAATTGACCCGGCTGTCGCCAGATATACCACCCGTCAATCCCAAATCATGCGGCTTAAACAAAGTCAGCAAGAGATAGAGTATCAATACCGCTTGGATAAAGAACGCATGCAACGCGAAGCGGATGAGTTATGCTATGAAATACCTGAGAGGGGGCCAACCCCTCGCATCCAAAGAGCTGAACAGTATGATAGGCGTAATTCGTTGGTGCAGGACAGGTCTCCACGACCTCGTCAAGCTCTGCCCCCAAGACCTCATAGATTCGAGAGGGAGGCAACTCCCCGAAACAATGATGGGTACCTTCTACAAGAACTTGATCGGGGTCATAGGTTTCGCCAGAGACTCCTCAAGAATTTTACGAGGAGTATGAACCGGAAGAGGAATATGTTGAAACTCCCCATCAAGGCGGGGAAGGATGCCATTCGGCCACCCCTCCATAGGCCTCCTGTTTACCGTAACTTGCAACAAGAGCGAACAAGAGAGGAAGAAATAAAATCTTTCGATGCATACCAAGCGCTATTGGAGCGTTTGGAGTCTATGGAGACAAAAGCTGCTGGGCATCAAAAACCCACATTACGTCTACTCCGCAATAATCCGGTGCATCCCTCAGTGCCTACACCTCTTTACCCCTAACACTTCAAGTTGCCTCAATTGGCAGTTTTTAAAGGTGAAGAGGACGCACAGGAACACGTTACACGATTTCTAAGCCAATGCTTCGGCATCCAAGATAATGACGCATTATTGCTTAGAACATTCATAACCACATTCGCAGGCCCTGCCTCGGATTGGTTCACACAACTGCCCAAACACAGCATAAGCATCTTAGATCAGCTAGTAGATGCGTTTCTTGAACATTTCGCCTTCAACACAAGGAAGAAGGCATCACTTAGTGATCTTGCTAGCCTTAAAAAATTTGAGGAGGAAATAATGGTAGCGTACGGGAACCGATGGAGAGCTTTGCTTTCTAAGTTACCCTACCGTCCTCCCATGTCGGACCTCACGCAAATGTTCACAAAAAGTTGCTTAAAATCAATCTCCGGTCTATTGTTGCTGCGACAATACGACGGCTTAGAAGAAGCTTTGGCGCAAGCCAGAGTCATAGAAGAGATTAAGATAGGCGAAGGTGCAATTGCCAAGCCTAAGAAGAAAGAGTGGAATAAAACCACTAAAACTGGGATAACGCAACCACAACACGCTGCAGTCAACCAAGTTGCGATAAATGTTCCCGCGCCTGTGCAAGAAACGCAGCCTCAAAAGGCTAACTACCGAGCAAGTGCCTCCCCGCTTACGAAAGAGATAACAGAAGACAAGAGCAGTATCAGCAGCGTCGCCCTAGGTGATAATTCACCCCGTATGCGGAGTCTAGGGACTCCTTATTTGACCGCTTGTCGACGGAAAATTTAGTTACTCTACTAGAAATCCAAATTTTTGACCCTAACATTCCCAAGCCTAGGGGGTATAGGGAGGAATTGTATTGCAGATTCCATAGGCGCAGAGGACATGACCTAAATGGGTGCTTGAAATTCAAAGAACTAGTCCAGGATTTGATCGACAACCGAACATTGGTCGTGGACAACCCCATCGCACCAAACAACCAAAAAATGGGGGTATTCAAGGACCCCTTGCCTGCCCACGAGGCACAAACAAAACTACTCCAGATTAACGAGGTGCGACAAGATCTTCCCGCACAAGGATTTGTGGGAATGATTAGCATTGTAACAAGGAACAGAAAATACCCAACAGTTGCCCCCGAGGTAGCTGCGAGGGAAGTTCCGTCGACATCGCGACCTCAACAACGCCCAACGCAGTTACCTCCGCCTAGACCTGAGGTCACGATACGAACCAAACTCACGCAGAGTTTGCGGACCACGTCGGCTAGGTTGTCCATCTACGAGCTTATTCAACAATCAGCTCCCCATAGAGAAGCTCTTATGGACATTTTAAAAGCCATTGAAGTACAACCCCATGAAGCAAATTCTTTCAACGCCTTCGTGGGACATGTGAAACAATGTACGGAGCCTGTCATCACATTCAGAGAAGACGAGGTCAAAACGATATCAAATGACATGCCGGATCCACCCCTGCACGTTATCGCGCGGGTCAACGGGATCCCGTACAAGAGAGTGCTGATAGATACTGGCTCGTCCAGTAACATTATAACCACTGCAGCATTGAAACATTTAAAACTGCCAGCCTCTCACATCACCGCTTCCACGTACACACTACGAGCTTTTAATGATGCAATTTGCTCGATAGTCGACACGGTTGTTCTGCCTATACAGGTAGGACAAAAGTCAATACCCACACTGTGCCATGTGCTGGAAGGCGAAATGGCTTATAATATACTGCTAGGGCGGCCTTGGATCAGGGACATGAAGTGTGTCCCCTCGATCGCACACCGGTGCTTGAAGTATGCCTATGAAGGGCAAATACATGTAGTCCCAATGGACTTAGAGCCCTTCAAGTATTGCAATGCGGTACAATTCATACCTCAATCGACCCTCCCATCAACGCATTTGGATTTTCAATTGAATCCATCTAAACAGGGTCCGATACCGTAGGCACCATTGGTGGCCAACAAGGCAAAATCCCAGCCAGGTGAGACTTCATCACCTACTCCTTCATCATCAACGCCACCTATCGTGGCCCAACAGAAGGACAAGGGAAAGCAAATCATGGAAGAGGTTAAGCCTCTAGAAGAGGGGTTGCCCATAATTTCAACAATATCAACAGAGGAAGCGCCCAACATAACACAAACCAAGACTCTTGAACAACCAAACATGGAATGGACTCAGGAAGGACTACCGTTTCCTCCTACCCAATCATCAACAATCACTGTTGAAATGGCCAGTACAGGCCTAGGGGAATATTTAGTGCAAAATGTTGTGGCAACCCCCACATTGGAGTCAGTACGAGACATGGGAAGACCTCGCCTTCCCATTGGAACAATCGTCCCTCTAGGCTACCCACCGAACCAAACGAATTTTGTGTATGGGGGCCTTGATCATGGTTCTGAACCATGCGAACAAAAGGAAACAGATGAAGAGCCTTTTGTCGAAAACATCAATTATCTGTCGAACCCAGAATTTGCCCTAAAATATCTCGAACAATGCAATTGGCATGGGTATGGGCTAGGAAGATATGAGCAAGGGATGCGGATCCTTTGCCAACCAAGATATCAGATGCCATATGACAAGTCAGGGGTAGGGTTCAACCATCCCCTGCCATTAGACATCTTGGTTGAAAATATGCAAGGCCTAGAAATAGGCAACAAGGGGGGATTGGCACAAGACCCGTACGCCAATCCAAACACAGAATACACATTAGGGGATTATCTCCCATGGTCTACAAACACCCCTGGAAACAACAATAATCCCTCTCCTTTGCTAGAGAGAGGTGAAAGTTCAGAGAGCAGTCCTCAAAGAGAACAACAACGGCTTCCAGACATTTTTTTGAAACTGTTCCCCTTAGAGGTTCCAGACGAAATAACACAGTCTCAAAAGAATCAGGTCCCTCCACTAAGAGTGGAACAACCGCAATGGGACCAGATTAATTCACTGGAATAGGAAGAGTCCTCAATGTCGCAAGCAACAGATGTTGAAGAGGATGAACAATTTTGGATCTATGAAAGCGATTCAGAAGACGAAACCGAAATGGACTATCTCAGACATGCGCGATGACATCACCGCGCTCTAACTCATGAAGATCTAATGGGACAAATGGGTATACGGTTAGGACATGAATGGCACGTAGACCCAGCGAGGTGGGACCAAGTGTTAGGCCTATGGCTCCAAATTCAAGATGAGCATCGTCCACCTCGAGATCCCATCATGACAGCAGTGCCAAGGGAAGACCCCGCCTTCCTTTTCACACATAGAGATGAATTTGCACCTAGAGAGGATCCATTCGTGCCTGTTCCCGTAGAGCCAGATCCAGAGTATAGGGAACATCTAAAAGAATCAAGTCATCACACCCGTGGTTTTGGAGACCAAATTCATTCCATCCACATGATCTCCATTGATTTGACCGCACCCATCCGCAATCCGACCGATCCATCATGGTCATTGCATCTAGACATGGATGCCATTGACTAGGATCGCGTCAATTCACCATTGTCACCATCAGAGTACTGGCCTTTCGGTGAAATGCTTCATTTTACCCCAAGGACAACTCAGGATATTTTTCAAGCTGAAGAGGGACCCGAGGTCCCAAACGCAGATCTTAACTCAGCTGATGATATCCATTTAATCCCAACTCCACATCAGTTGGAGGACGGATCTCACATGTCAGTCGAAGAGATGACTGACGTAGACATCGGCACAGATCCAATGAATCCACGGATTCTCAAGCTGGGGGTAAGCCTTTCCCCCGAAGAGCAAGCCGATTATATTGCCCTTCTTAAAGAAAAGAAGGAAGTTTTTGCATGGTTGTACAAAGATATTCCAGGACTAGACCCACAGCTAGTCATGCACAATTTAACACTTGATCCGAAAATCAAGCACTGTAAAGCAAAAACTAAGAAAGATGCACCCAACGGTGGCCTTGATGGTCAAAGACGAATTGCAAAAGCTGTTGGATGCACAATTTGTCATCTGCGTGGATTATCCGCCATGGTTGTCCAACATGGTTCCCGTCAAGAAGCCCGACGGGAGGATTCGCATATGCACCGACTTTCGAGACCTAAACAAAGCGAGTCCTAAGGATGATTTCCCCTTGCCAAGCATCGACGCATTGGTAGACGCTACAGCAGGTCACGAAATGCTCTCCCTAATGGACGGTTTCTCAGGATACAATCAAATTCGTATCAATCTTGAAGACCAACTCAAAACGGCATTCACAACGCCTTGGGGGACATTTTGTTATAAGGTCATGCCTTTTGGCCTTAAAAACGTTGGCGCTACATACCAACGTGCTATGACTTATATCTTCCACGATTACATGCACAAAACTTTGGAAGATTACATGGATGATTTGTTAGCCAAGTCTCTCTTGCGCTCAGATCATCTCGGTGACTTAAGCAAGATTCTCGATCGCCTCATAGAGCATAAGGTCAAATTGAATCCCAAGAAGTGCGTGTTCGGCGTCACATCTAGAAAACTCTTGGGTTTTATAGTCTCCAAGAGAGGCATCGAAGTGGACCCAAACAAAGTCAAGGCAATCCTTGAAATGGCTCCCCCAACCACTATCAAGCAGCTCAGAAGTCTGCAAGGAAAGGTCGCGTCGATTAAACGCTTCATAGCGCAATTATTTGACAAATGCCGACCAATGAACAAATTATTGCACAAGGGGGTCACATTTCATTGGGATGACGAGTGCCAATCAACCTTTGACGAAATCAAACAATACTTGGCTTCGTCGCCAGTATTGGCACCGCCTAGACCAGGTGTGCCGTTCTACTTATACATCTCGCCTATCGAGGTGGCACTTGGGTGCAATGCTAGCCCGGAAGAATGAACTTCACAAAGAACAGGCTACTTATTATCTTAGCCGCACCCTGGTCAGTTATGAACTTAACTATGCATACGTTGAAAAACTCTGCTTGGCGGTGGTGTTTGCTACCAAAAGGCTACGCCACTACATGTCTGAGCAACACTACGTATGTTGTGTCTAAGGAGAATCCATTGCGATACATGATGAGTCGTACTTATCATAGTAGTCGCACGGCGAAATGGATCATGTTGTTGACGGAATTTGACATTGAGTTTATTGGGCAAAAATCTATAAAAGGACAAGTCATAGCCGATCAACTAGCAGAGGCTCCTCTTGAAGACGATCAGCCTCTGGTCATAGAACTACCCGATGATGAGGTCTTCCATGTCTCAGAATCGCCAGATTCTGAAGAGCCTGAGTCTCAGGCCGACATAACCTTATTTTTTGATGGTTCTAAATGCGAGCAAGGTGGTGGCGCAGGAATTGTATTCTTCACACCGCAGGGCGCTCCAATGCCCCTGTCATTTAAATTAAACTTCCAGTGCACCAACAACAATGCAGAATATGAAGCCTTGCTCCTAGGTCTTCAGACAACAATCGCCATGAACATCAAAAGACTGAACATCTTTGGTGATTCGCTGTTAATCGTCAATCAAGTCAAAGGGGTATATCAATGCAAATGCCCAGTCCTAAAAGCCTATAAAGCCCTCGTGGATAAATTCCTGGCAAAACTTGAGTGGTATGACATCGAGGCACTCCCTCGATCATCGAATCATTTTGCGGACACAATGGCCTCCTTAGGGTCACTAATCCCGCAAGACCTTTCCGGTGATATAACAACCATTCAGGTCAAAACCTTATCGCAACCCGCGATGGAGCGCGCAAGCTCAGACTTGACGCCAGGAATCCACATGATCCAGATCGAACCATCTTCGGATAAGTTCTTTCGAATCCGAGACTATTTGAAACATGCCAACTGGGGGTCTTTGTTCTCCCCCACTCCCATTAATAGCAACACAATGCTATTCTTACAAGTTCTATCCCAATCAGCATTTGTTAGGGAAGAACTCCAAAAGGGATTGGTCTGTTCAAACTGTCGAGGTATCCGATCAACGAGGTTGGTATTTACCCATAAGAGACTACCTCAAGTTAGGTAATCTACCCTTTGGATTGACGCAAGCCGCAAAATGAACATTCAAATAGAAAGCGGCAAAATATGTCTTGATAGGAGACATTTTGTATCGTCGCAGCTACGACGGAATTCTTCTTCGTTGCTTGGACCAGCAAGAGTCCACTTGGGCGATCACCCAAGCGCATGACGGTACATGTGGCGGCCACTTCAGTGGTATGGCCATTGCAAAGCGCATTCTTCGCATGGGCTATTATTGGCCATCTTTAGAGCGAGATTGCTGCGCGTATGTCAAGAGGTGCGTAAAATGTCAACATCATGCCAATTTAATGCACGCACCTTCCCAGGCCCTACAGACAGTCCAGTATGCTTGGCCATTTTTGCAGTGGGGCCTCGATCTAATCGGAAAGATCTCCCCTGCATCGTCAGGCCGTCACACGTTTATCATAACGGCCACAGAATATTTTACCAAATGGGTGGAAGCAATTCCGTTAACCTCTACGACAGGACCCCGCATTGCGGAGTTCATTTTGCATTACATCATATGTCGTTTTGGTATTCCATCCAAAATAATCTCGGATAATGGGCCATCATTCAAGAACAAAGACGTGCGTGCTTTAACCACAAAGTACAAAATTCAGCACGGCTTTTCAACACCCTATTATCCGCAAGCAAATGGGCAAGCGAGGCGTCAAACAAAACGCTAGTCGCCATCCTTAAAAAGACCGTCGCAGACAGTCATAAGGATTGGCACATACAAATCCCACTTGCCCTTTGGGCTTATCGCACTAGCATTCGGACGCCCACTGGGGCAACTCCGTTTTCACTAGTGTATGGCTCAGAGGCAGTAATGCCTCTCGAGTTGGAAATTCCTTCCCTCCGCATATCAATGCAGGAATTCATCGATGATGACACTGCACGGCAGGCCCGGTTAGACCAACTTACGTTGCTTGACGAAAGACGCGTTAATGCTCTCGAGCACTTACGTATCTATCAAGAGCGGCTTAAGAGAGCTTACAACATGAAAGTTCACCTAAGAGACTTTCGGGTTGGTGATCTGGTTCTGAAGGAAAACCAACAAAACTCTAATTTGCCGTCCCATATGAGAGACAAATTCGCGGAAAATTGGCTAGGTCCTTATGTCATTGATAGCAAAATAGGACCGGGAACGTACAGGCTAGCTTCTCTTGACGGTATCAAGGAAACAGAACCCTTGAATATCAGTCATTTGCGACCATTTCATATCTAAGAAAGCCATATACCAAAAAAAAAAAAAAAAAGCTCCAAGGATTATCGCAATCTCTTGGTCAATCCAAAAAGCTCCAAGGATTATCGCAATCTCTTGGTCAACCTAAAAGCTCCAAGGATTATCGCAATCTCTTGGTCAATACAAAAAGCTCCAAGGATTATCGCAATCTCTTGGTCAATCCAAAAAGCTCCAAGGATTATCGCAATCTCTTGGTCAATCCAAAAAGCTCCAAGGATTATCGCAATCTCTTGGTCAATACAAAAAGCTCCAAGGATTATCGCAATCTCTTGGTCAACCCAAAAAGCTCCAACGATTATCGCAATCGTTTGGTCAAAAAAAAAAAATCAAGAAATTCAACAAAAACAAAACAACAAAAATCATCAAAAACAACAAAGATTTGCATCTCAATTCTAGGCATACTCGAATTCATCAAAAACAACAAAAACACCAAGCATAACTTTTACCACACTACAGTCAGTGGTCTGGGAATGTACCAAGAGTTTCGATGATTCGGTCATCATTTTCCTCTTTAGCCATGTAGTGTACCAAGTCGAACAGATTTTACGAAGGTAGAGTCATACTTGAAATACACCTTGTTACGTAACATCCCAACACAAATCAAAACACTAAAATTCCCAAATTGTGTGAACGAAAGACGAAACCTGCAAAATAATCTAGGTCACCACAAGCGAAACGGTTATCTTGCTCATCCCCCTGTGCGAATGACCCCTAGAATGCTGAGAGTTGGCAAAAGGACAAGCATCCTCCCTACCCAATTCCCTAAGAATCCCTAAAGTTCTCAACAGTTGCAAAACACAAAAATTTGCAAAATGTCAAAACTCCAAATTTGACAAACTATAGTGCACACATCAAAAGGCACAAACAACAGTGATTTTCGTCACTCCATATCCCCAATCCCTTGCTCAAAAAAAAAAAAAAAAAAAATCAAAATAAACAGTGATCTCATCACTACAATGAGCAAGTATCCCAATACAATTGAAGAAAAGAAGGGAGTTGACCTTGAATCCCTGGAACTCTCAGCATTCTATAGGTCATAAGGCAAGCTTTGGTACCAATTTGGTTGATAGCCTATCGGTAACGAAAGTAAACCTCCCGCATGACGATATATCTGTCACATTAACTTGCGTACAGATCAATATTTGCATGTGGATGAGCTAGCTTATGGCATCCTGGATTACACCGCAGATTAATCTTAGTACATACAACAAAGGAATTCGTGGAGCTAATTAGGTGATCCTCAGTACAGGTTCGGTTGAAAGCCCATCTGGCACTGGCGGTATCCTAACAAATACCACTAAATGAACTCAATTGCACACACAGGGATGTTAAATAACTCGGTCAAAAATAGGTCCGATTCATACCTTGTTCAAAAGTCTTGTAAGATAAAGTACAGTCATGGATAGTGAGATAAAACTGTCTGAATCTCAGAAAATCATACATTCATCCCAAAACCATCTGCGCTACTTATCATCCTTATGATACCATCAGAAAATACAAAAAAAAACCAGGTAAATAAAGAGCTTCTTAAACAGCCTACAGTGCAATCACCACAAATATCATTCATCCATTTCAATTTGCATATCACATAGACATCTAAAACATTTGAATTCATCATAACATCTGCATTCATCAAAATGAATAAACATGCATAACAAAAATCACATCATCACATGTACAAACCCAAAAATAAAACCGGTATATATATATATATATATATATATATCGTCAAAAAGATGCCCGTAGGCTACAAAACCGGTCCTCAGACCCCGCAATCATATCCAAAACCCAACCTAAGGCGTCGGCCACCATGATCACGCAGGATCGGTGCGACGGGAACTACCCCCCGTGGTGTGGGTCCTACGGGACCCTGCAGGGCGGCTACTGCTAGCCCCCGCATCATGCCTACTACCACCCCCCTCATCTAACCGCCTGCGACGAGATGATGCTGACTGCTCAGTCAAACTATCCCTCGTCCGTCGAGAAGATCTACTGATCGAAGGCTCAGGGAGCCGCCCGCCAAGGCGGATGACCTCCCTCTCCAAGTCTATCCGGTACAGACACCACTCTGCCTCTCGCCGATGATAGATAGACAATGCATCATCGCGCTGCGCCAAAACTCTATCCCGCTCTGCCAACTGAGCCCGTAGAAGATCCCTCTCCAGATCCCGCATCCGCAGCAGCTCTGTAAGTCGCGCAACCTCATCGCCTACATCCGACCCCACCTCCTCGTATCTGCCGGACGCATAGGACTCACGGGGACAGTAGCCTGCTCAGGCTCCAAATGCTCCTCCACATCCTGCATGTCCGGCTGCTCCGGAACACCCAAGTCCACATCCTCATCTCCCACATCCACCATGTCTGCATCATCCAACGGCCCCCCCAATCACCCCCTGCCGCCTCAGCATCCTCCACTGCCGCCTCCGTGCCTCCCAGTGGACCCTCTCCTCTCCAGCGCCGCAATACCCACCACGAGTCATACTCAGTGGTAGTACCGACGTCATCCACATCCGGGACCTCAATCACCGCATCCGACTCCTCGCCCAATGGCACGGTGACCGGTGGCTCCAGATCCCTCTCATCTCCCCGACGTCGATAGCCTACGGGCTCACCAGGCAACCCCTGGCGCACCCCAAACTGTCGTGTAACCCGGCGGTACGGAAAGAACTCATGCTCCGTCCCGTGTCGCCCAGTCAACCATCGCTCCCTCTGTACCCGTCGGAGCCACTCTCCAGCCTCAGGCCAGGCTGGACAGTCCCGATAGGGACGCCAAAACACCTCCCCTGGAGTGAGCCGAGAAAAGGCATCAATGTAGTGCTCAACGACACCTGCCCATCGCCGACTCTGCCCCTGCTCCGCAGACCGTCGCCACAAAGCTGCATAACCAATCTCCTCATCCTCCATCGCCGCTCGAGTCATCCACGGTAACCCGGTAGGCCTCTCAATAGCTATGTGCTGCCAACCCCAACACTGCAACAAAAAACTGCAACTGACACCCTTCCGCTGTCGACAGCGGACCCCGTACAGCTCCCCGTAAAGCTGTGCCAACAAAGTCTGTCCCCATCTCAGAATCAACGGTGCCTCTATCGGGCACTCGCCAACTGCCACACCAAATCCAGCGGGTTCCACGGGAACCTCGCACCTGACGAATCAGGGAGAAGAATGTTAGAAATGAGGCCCATCAAGAATGCGTGCCTCACTCCTAACACCCCCCTCTCCTTCCACCGACTAACCAAAATCCCGCCAGCCTGGCAATCCGCCTCGGCTGTCTCCACTGGGTCTGCTACACCCAGCTCCCCCCCATGCCCAAAACATCTCGTAAGTATAGCAATCCGCTGATCAAACGGAGATGTCCTAATAGGCAGACCATCTATCGGAATCCGAAGCAACCGATAGACGTCCTCAAGAGTCACAGTCATCTCCCCTGTCGGGAGATGGAAAGTATTGGTCCGCGGATCCCAAAGCTTGATCAGGGCCGTCAGATAGGCCTGATCGGAAACCACAGGCTCCAGTCGAGCCACCTGCTTGAGCCCAAGGGCATCAAGCCATTCCCAGTCATCATCGGTCAATGCCAACCGCGCCTCAGTAAATGCAGCGGGTACACGGTACCGGCTCCTAACAACCTGCAAGCAAAAAAATAAAAAAAAATAAATAAATAAAACAGATCAAATTTTCAGTTCTAGGGTTTCTAACCTTAACTGATAAACAAAAACATCACAAAAAAAAAAAATCTTAAAGTTTTGAAAAGCGTCAACACAAAAACAATGCATTAAATTAAAGCAAAATAAACCCTAGGGTCACTTACAGGTCTCGCCTCGGCTCCGCCGCTCGAACCAGTTTGTGCACTCATGATGGCGAAGAGAATTCCAGCAGCGCTTCGCTTCGCAGAATTACCTCCTCCTCCCAGAGCTCCAAAATCGCAAGAAAAAAATGACACAAATGAGCCCAAAATCAAGTTTTGGCCATTAAATAGGCCTTTTGCATTGGAATTCGTCCTTGACTGGGATGAGCGCTCTGATCAGTGCTCGTCCCACCCAGGGACGAATTCTCCAGCTGGAATTCGTCCCACCCAGGGACGAATTCAGGCCAGCACAAAAAAAAATCAACAAAAATGACTAAAAATGCACTAAAAACAGACAATAAAATTGCCCGACAGGATTGCTACTGCACCTGACAACAAGGGCATACAAAATCGACATTGGAGTCACAAATTGTCACTATCATACTCCCTAAGAAGGCTACCATAGCCGGACCGCTCCACGGGAAGACGGATTTTAGACAATTTCATCCCCAAACGACATCACAAAAGGGTCAAAGCCCACTCAAAAACAGTACAAAATTCAACAAAAACACAGCAAAAACATTGCCGGACATAAGTGCTCTTGCACTTAACCTCTAGGCAAAGAAAATCGATGTCGAGGTCCAAATTATCGCTCTCCTACTTCCCCAAGAAGGCTACAATAGCCGGACCGCTCCACGGGAAGTTAGATTTTCGATGATTTCACCTCATTACGGCATCACCAAAAGGGTTAACACCCACCAAAAATAGGTCCAAATGTTGGAAAAATTGCACACGCTTAACGGTAAACCCTCTAAAGGCACACCTGCACAAGTCATCTTGGGTCAAGCGACTCGTCGCTTCTCTCACGAAGGTCATTCCCTCATCGATTCGTCGCTTGAGGGGGTAGTCACACTTAGTCACCAACCAACAATCACACACCCAATTAAGGAAAACGACATGCATTCAAAGAATCATTGACAAAGACAATCACGCTCCTGCTTGGGGCAGTAAACAAGCAACAATCAAATCAATCAAACACTTGGCATTTCGTGAATCATGAACACAAGGTTCCCCCTGAGGATAAAAACGCCCTTCACTTGTTCATGATTGATCAATGTCTAAGTTCAAGTCACACCTCACCAAAACAGGTTAATACTTGAAATCAAATTCCTTAGCTCGTCAGAAGCAAGGATTCAAGAATGCATGCCCTTTCCATACTTGGGGCATCAAAAGTTGGTTAGGTTACCAAGAAACCCTAATCATTAGTGCTTTGGTTATCTATTTTTGCTCAGCACTGCGTCACCCGTAGCGCTTCCCAAAAAGGGGCATCTGTAGACACCAAAACAGCACCAATCCGATTATGTGACTGCAAACACTGATCGCTTTGACAAACACAGCCCCCAGGGCAGCCCTCAGAGGTTAAACAAGTGGTCTTAACCACTTTCATAGCAATTTTGTAAGGTCAAGAAGCAATTTGGCACACTTGGACACTTTGCCCAGTATTCGTCTCACCCAGGGACGAATTCAAAATAGAATCCGTCCCACCCCAGGACGAATTCTGAATCCGTCCCCTGGGTGGGACGAATTCTAAGCTTAACGGGCAAAAAGGCAAATGGTGCCAAGTGGCAGCCCAGAACAGTCAGTTAAGGACTCCTGCCTTGCACGCGTGTGTAGGTGGACGGAGGGGCCGTTAGAAGACTGTCACAAAAGGCATTTATCAAAGCTCAAGTCAATGGAGGACTCCCCTCCCTCATGGGAAGACAAGACTGCCACATGGCGCCTATGGCCAACACATGGCATTTGTGCTTCCCTCCCAAAAGAGACCCCATGGGTCTATAAAAGGTGGGACTTTTCTCACCCAAAATAGACAGGTTGAAGGAGTTTTCAAGCAACGAAGTGTTGCCGAGTTGAAGACCCACTTGCATCCCTTTTGGTTCACCTTCCCACATCCACCAATCTCTTTTGCAAGGGAGGTTGTTGGGTGGCCTTTGGAAGCTCGAACCTGACCCAAATCCAACACATGGACACCTGAACCAACCAATTCGCCGACCCCCAATCCTAAGAGGTTTTGGGCCCATCCCTGGTGGATTGGCTCCAAAATCAAGTGCCAACGGTGGGAGGCCCACTTGGGCACCCCCGCACCTCCCAAGTCCTATTTTTAGTTTTTGAGCATTTTAGATTACTTTTCAGATTGCATTTTGTGTTATTAGGTTTGATTAATCCATAGCTGCAATTTTGTAACTTTTGGTAAGATTCTAGTATGTTTTGTGTTGCTTTGTCGTTTCGCTGACTTGCAGGTGTCGAGGTCAAATTCCCGAGGGTGGAGGCCAAATTGGGAGAATCCGACCATCTGGGTCGTCCCAAAATGGCCCCAATTACATAACCCCCTTGTTTGCAGGCGTTTTGCAGGTCTCGGGATCCGACATTGGAGCAACAATAGGTCGGTTTCTTCAACACAGAAGAATTTGTCCCACCCAGGGACGAATTGCGATCAAAATTCGTCCTGCCCAGGGACGAATTCCGGTTGAAGGTAGATTGGCCAGCTGTCTCAGTCGCAGTGGCCTTCTGGTAACTTTTCTTATCTTCTGTCAAGTTTTGAAGCCATTTGGACTCACTGTAATTACTGTTTCGGGCAAATATTTACATGCATATTTCGTTAGTTTTAGAGAGCAAACGCTTTTCATTTGCGGCAGATGCTACTGACATCTTGGTTGTTTCTTTGTTCGCAGGAGAAGCAGCAGAGGTGAAGAACTCATCGACATCAGCGGCGGCATCATCTTGGCCCGCCCATTGCAATCGTGGGCACGCGGAAAGAGGAATCATTCAGTGATTGTAATCAAACTCTATTTGCGCTCCTAGCCCCTGAAAAGGGAGGAGACGTCATTGTAACAGAGATCAAGGGATATTAATGAAAGGGCTGTGTTTTCTCTATTTGATTGTGTCTCTTCCAATGTGTTTCTTTTCCATTTCATGCAATTTACATTTCTAGGACTTAAGCGTACTTGATTTTGAATGCAATCGCACTTAGTGTTTCCTTTGCCCGGAATCTCGTGCTTTCAAACATCAAGCTTTTTTTGTTCATTTTCAACAAAAATTAAAACGTCTTACCTTTTTTAATTTTTTTAATTGGACATTTATTTGCTTTATTAAAACTTTTTCTTGATACTCCCAATATTTTATTTTTTTTAAATATTGAAGCAATGTATCTTTGATGGTTGCTTTGAAATTGTCAAACATTAAAATATTTTTAGAAAAAATTACTTTCTCATCCTCAGTTAGAGGATGAGGGTTGTTGGTTTTAGGAGAAGGCAATGAGGTCTATGAAGAAGCAGCTAAATCTTCTTCTTGTGCTTATTTTTGACAATCTTGAAGCACATTTGTTGCTTTAAATAAACTAGGAATTTTTCCCTGTAAAAGGTAATATTCATCAAGGGGAGGATTATTTAACCCCAAATCAAAAATTCCCTATATATTTGAAAATTTTCCAAAGGAAAAATTCAAAAATTTTGAAAATGTCTGGCCTAGTCCTCCCTACATGATGGATGGAAAAATTTGTTTTCCTCCCATACATTGTTGACCCCTCATTTTTTTTTGTCATGGTGGAGAAGGGGGTGGTATCATCTATTGTCTTCTTTGGGTAAATTGTAGTAAAGCCACTACAAATATCACAATAAAATTTTGTTAAAAAAATTGTGAATTGATACGATAAAATTTCATTTAAACCTATAGATGAAATCTCTTAGGCAGTTACACCACATGATGGTATGTTGGTGTAGCATAGCTCTAAAAAATATAAAAAAAATCAAGAAAAATGATTGATTATAATTAAAAAGGATCTAATAAAAATGATTGATTATAATTTTAACTAAATGAATACATGAACAAAAACTTGAAACAAAAAGTTTACGTGTCATGGGTGTGGCCTCACTAACTTCAATATCACTTTGCAGTTGATGTAATGGTGGAGGTAGACGAGAAATAGGAGAAGTAGAAGATCTTAAACATTTTATAGGCCTTCTTTGTAATGGTGTTTATTCTGAGTGTATTTTGAAATCTCTAGTTTCTTCTGGCTTATGACCTCTTACAACAACATCCCATTTTGAAGAGGAAGAGGATGCCCTTTTCTAAATTTATATATAGATTTTAAAATTAATAAAAAGTAAAAATTACTTGAATATAAATATTATTACTTTGATATAAAGATAAAAAATACTCAAATATAAATGGAAAAAATTTACCTACACTTGTTTTACTATCATTCAAACATTGGCTATGTCTGGGTGCAGCGAGGTCGGTACTGTAGTATTTTGCACATTATAATGATATTCATAAAAAATGAAAGGATATAATTGCAAGTGGAGAGTGTCATGGAAGTGTACATTTTAAATCTATAGAGATCCATTTTGATCTATTGTTTAATATAGGTGCACTAGTTGAATTGTTGATGGGAAAGACAAAAAATCAAATATGCTAATGCTCAAAATAAAATGTCTATTAGACTTCCTTGTAAAACAAGTTTTGCTTGGAATAATTTGATACAACCTCGAAGAATCTTCTCTAGAAGAGATTCTAAAATAAAGCCTATTTTGAACTTAGTACCATTAACTGTAAAAAAAATTAATACTTGTAAAACCCAAAATTTCAACTTTAAACAAAACTAGAAATATGCAAAGTTATACATGACAAAATCTCTAAGGAAATATTGAAGTTGGTCTCCATGTATACTTTGTCATCTTCACTTAATACAAAATTTGGAGTGATAGGATCATAATTCGTGTGAGGTAATACCGTCAATATATGGACATATGATGGTTTGAAAAAAATGATAATTTTACTATTGATTTTCATATTGATAGTCGTTGAATAATTATCATACACGGTAATAATATTCAGTAGCAATTTTTTGTCTATTTTTTATTACATCATCGACACTAAACCTTAAAGATCATATTTGACCCATAATATGTCATAACTTGGTGTGGTTAATATTTCAAAAATATGGATGGCACATAAGGTTTCTGTAGACACCAAAACAGCACCAATCCGATTATGTGACTGCAAACACTGATCGCTTTGACACACACAGCCCCAAGGGCAGCCCCCAGAGGTTAAACAGTGGTCCTAACCACTTTTACAACAATTTTGGAAGGTCAGAGATCAATTTGGCACATTCAGGCACCTTGCTCAGTATCCGTCCCACCCTGGGACGAATTCAAAATGGGATTCGCCCCACCCAGGGATGAATTCTGAATTCGTTCCTGGGTAGGGCGAATTCCAGGTTCAACGGGCAAAAAGAGAAATTGTGCCAAATGGCAGCCAAGGACAGTCAATTAATGCTCCCTGCCTTGCATGCGCGCGTAGGTGAGCAAATTGAACGTTAGAGGACTGTCACAAGGGCAATCATGGAAGCCCAAGTCAGGGAGGAATCTCCTCCCTCTTGGGAAGGCATGGCCGCCAAGTGGCGCCCCTGCATGCCCATCCAAAGAGACCCCTTGGGTCTATAAATTGGTGAGCTTCCTCACCCCAAAAAGGACAGGTTGGAAGCATTTTTAAGCAACGAAGTGCTGCCAAATTAATACCACGCTTTACCTTTGATTCACCTCTTCCACATCCTTGATCTCTTTCGCAAGGGAGGTCATTGGGTGGTTATTGGAAGTGTGAATCCGGATCCAAAACCCGACACTTGACCACATCGATCTACCAATTCGTCGACAACACATTACAAGAGATTTTGGGCCCATCCCAAGTGGATTGGTGCCGAAATCAGGTTCCAACGGTGGGCGGCCCAGCACTACTGCGAGCCTAATCTTCTTTTTTTAAGAACGATTGGGAATTCATGGCAGATTGTTCTTTTTGTCATTTTTTTATTTTGCATTCCATCTTATGCTGCTTAAATAGCTTGTAATTCTGATTTCATAATGCTTTGATCAAATCTTATCATGTTTTATCGCTTTTGTTGTCCTCACTAACTTGCAGGTAGCAGCATCAAATTCCCATTGATGGAGGCCAAATTGGGGAAATCTGACCATCTGGGTCTTCCCAAAATGCCTCCAATTAGCTAACCCCAAGTTTGTAGGTCTTTTGGAGCTCCCTAGATGCGACATTTGGGGCAGTATCACTTCGGCGCTTTGTCGCAGGTGAATTCGTCCTACCCCGAAACGAATTACAGTCGAATCCGTCCCGCCCAGGAGCGAATTCAAATCGGTGAGGAATTTCCTAACTGTTCCTTTTGCAATGCCTTCTTGGTGATGTTTCTATGTCTTTGCCAAGTTTTCATGTCATTTGGATAAGTTTTAGTTACAGTTTAATTCATTTTCTCATCCGCTTATTGTAGGTTTGAGGATCGCATGCTTTGTCTTATTCGTAGGTGCTACTAACGATTTTGTTGTTTCTTTGAATGTAGGAGGAGCAGCAAGGATCAAAGATTCATTCACACCAGCGGTGGCAACACTTTGGCCCGCCCATTTTACATGTGGGCACGCGGAAGAGGGATGGCTTTCCATTGATGTGACCAAGAGACAAGTTTGATGCTCCTCGCCCCTAAAAAGGGAGGAAGCGAATTGTAACCGAATTTGAAATAGCATAAATAAAAGAAGAGGGTTGTTTCTTACTTCCATTTGGGTTCTCAATTTGTCTATGCTTTCTCCATTTTATGCATTTCTAATTTGTAGCATCAAGTTTAGTTTCGTTCTTGCATCGTGCTTGGAGTTTTCCCTTTTTGTTTCTGGAATCTCGTGCTTTCAGTGGCGATCACGGTGGGACACTATCCCTTAATTTTTGAGATCAAGAAACTGATCAAAATTTGTGTTTTCTTGCTTACAGGTGCCATTTTTTGAACTCTGACTATTGTTCATTCCAGCCTGTGGCGAATACAATACTAGAATTCGTTTGACCCTGGGACGAATTCGAATTCATCTCAGCCTGGGACGAATTCTATTTTGGTATTCATCTCACCCAGAGACGAATTTTTGTCTATGCAGTTTCAGAGCCGAGAGTCAGAGATAGCCGATTTGGGTGGAAAAGAGGTAACAGTTTTTAACAGTTCCTATCATTTTCTTGTTTTTATTTTCTATTTTCTGTCCATTCTTGCTTGCTTAGGTAAAGATGTTGTTGCTTGTTTCAATTTTCTTAAAATAAACCCCACACACATCACGTGGCACTTTTAAACCAAGGCGCTGGTCGTAAAACCCCAGCCCTTGAGCAAGACCAACGGTGGATTTCATCACCACGTTGGCTTGAATATTTGCATACATCACCCCGATCGTGACTGTTGCTAGACGTAAATCCTGATGAAAGCTGACCGAGTGTAGCTGGGGTGATTCCCAACATGCGAGGATAAGTCTTCTATGGTAGGTGTCATAAACAGAGTGATTCCCCTTCCGTACCGCCTATGTTCCACGTACCATCTGCTCTCACGTACCTATAGTTTCCCTCACATAAGGGCGGGTATATAGAGAGGTTGGTATATCGGTCTGGCAATGGTATATCGAAGGGGCGACCAATTTTGGGAGCCATAAGAGCCTTCATTTTGCATTTAAACATTCTTTACAAAAACCTCAAAAACAACAACAAAACACACTAAACCAATTTTAGGACACACTTTCAACCTTTAAACGAGATAATCACCGTTTGTGTATGTGTGTGTTCTTTTCTGTTTAAGTGTAGCATAAAAAAATCATAAAAGAGATAAAAATCTGCTTAGCTTGTAGAAGAGCACCACCATGGTGTACACCCGTAGCCAAGCCCAATCAAGGGCAGAAGCTACGAAAAGTGTACAAGGAGCGGGCACAAGTCACCTCCGCTTTAGCCCTAAGGACTTGGCCATACCGCCTTGGCGGTCTGACCCACAAGAGAGTCCACATCATTCCATGTCAAGGTGGAATTATAGGGACACCCCTCTGGGGGACACGCCCGTTCATCACAGCCCCTTTCAAGAAGAATCTTTACACGTGGCACTCAACGTAGATAGAAAAGCTCCCTTAGAAGCTAGATATGAGTGGCCACCATGCGATGAAGTGCTAGAGAGGCATAGTGTCCATGAGGAGAGGCCACATGACTATGGCATCCCTCCTTTGCCTCCCATCACTGTTAGAACCAATAGACAAACCCCAGAGCGTAGGGCTCTCCAAACAGGGCAAGCTAACTCCACCCACCCCTTTCACACCTACGAAAGGGAGTACGAGGAAGACCATCACATTCCTCGAGAGCAATATATAGCATGGGAGCCTTGCGCTTCCGCACCTGCTAGATACCATGGTTACCCACTGAGGCCAGAGCCTCGGGTAAATGCCGCCAACCTCGATAGAGGGAAGCAACCCATTGAGATCTCGGATCATCACGACCGAGGCAAATGCATAGGAGAGGCATTCAGGCCTCCTAGGCCCAAGATGGTGGACCAAATTGACCTGGCAGTCACCAGACATGCCACCCACCAAGCCCAGATCATGCGGCTTGAGCAAGATCAGTAGCAGCTAGAGCGTCTATACCGCCTTAGCAAGGAGCGCATTCAACGCCAAACAGACGAGCTACTTTATAACCTACCTGAGAGGGTTCCAACCCCTCGCACCCAAAGAGCGGAACCATATGAGAGGCATAATCCCTTGGTGCGGGATAGGTCTCCATGACCTCATCAAGTTTTGCCTCCGAGACCCCATAGACCTGAGAGGGAGGCCACTCCCCGAAACAACGATGGGTACCCTCCATGGGGACCCACTCAGGGTCATAGGTCTCACCCAGAGACTCCTCAAGAAGTTTACGAGGAGTATGAACAAGAAGTAGAGTGGGCCGAAATGCCCTACCAAGGCGGAGGGGTTGCTATCCGGCCACCCCCCCATAGGCCTCAAGTCTCCCACAACCCACAATGGGAGCAAACTAAAGAGGAAGAGATTAAATCTTTCGATGCATACAAAGCGTTGTTAGAGCATTTGGAGTCTATGGAAACCAAAGCTTCTGGGCCCCAAAAGCCCATGTTATGCCAACTCCGTAGTCACCCTGTGCATCCGTCAGTGCCTGCACCTCCTTACCCCGAACACTTCAAGCTGCCTCAGTTGGCAGTCTTTAAGGGTGAAGAGGATGCCCAAGAGCATGTGACAAGATTCCTGAGCCAATGCTTTGGCATTCAAGATAATGATGCATTGTTGCTAAGGACATTTATAACCACATTCATGGGCCCTACCTCGGATTGGTTCACCCAGTTGTCGAAGCACAACATCAATAACTTGGATCAGTTAGTGGATGCGTTCCTTGAACGCTTCGCCTTCAACACCAAGAAGAAGGCGTCACTGAGTGACCTAGCCAGCCTCAGGCAATATGAGGAGGAGACCATGGTGGCCTACGGGAATCGATGGAGGACTCTGCTTTCCAAGCTACCCTACCTTCCCCCTATGTCCGACCTTACACAAATGTTCTCACGAAGTTGTTTGAGATCGATCTCTATGCTATTGCAGCTGCAACAATATGCCACCTTAGAAGAAGCTCTGGCGCAAGCCAAAATTATCAAAGAGATCAAAATACAGGATGGCAAAATTGCCAAACCTAAGAAGAAAGAGTGGAACAAGAACACAAAGACAGGGACTACGCAACAAAAACCTGCTATGGTTAATCAAGTTGCTATAAATGTCCCTAAGCTTGCACAAGAAATACGACCTCAAAAGGCTAATTATCAGGCAGTGCCTCCTAACAATTATGAAAGAGAAAATTAAAAATAGGAGCAAAATCAGCAGCGTCACCCTAAGCGACAGTACACCCCTTATACGGAGTCTAGGGACTCCCTATTTGACCGCTTGTCAACGGCGAACTTGATCACCCTTCCAGAGATTCAAACCATAGATCCTAATGCTCCCAAGCCTAAGGGATACAGAGAGGACTTGTATTGTAGGTTCCACAGGCGAAGGGGACATGACCTGAACGCATGTTGGAAGTTCAAAGGATTGATACAAGACCTGATTGACAATAAGACATTGGCAGTGGACAACCCCATAGCGCCAAACAACCAGCAGATGGGGGTTTTCAAGGACCCCTTGCCTGCCCATGAGGCACAGGCAAAACCCCTTCAGGTCAATGAGGTGCAACAGAATTTCCCCATGCAAGGGTATGTGGGAATGATAAGCATAGTGACTAGGAACAAGAAATACCCAAGAGTTGCCCCCGAGGCAGCCACAAGAGAGGTTCCATCGACGTCACAACCTCAACAACACCCTGTGCAGCTACCTCCGCCTAGACCCATGGCCACGATACGGACCAAACTCACGCAGAGTTTGTGGACCACGTCGGCTAGGCTCTCCATATATGAGCTTATACAACAATCAATGCCCCATCGGGAGGCTCTCATGGAGATTTTGAAAGCCATCGAGTTGCAGCCCCATGAAGCGAATTCCTTCAATAACTTCGTGGGACATGTAAAACGATGCACGGAGCCAGTCATTACCTTTCGAGAAGATGAAGTTAAATCGATGTCTGATGACATGGCAGATCCACCCCTGCACGTTATCGTGCGGGTCAACGGGATCCCGTATAAGAGGGTGTTGATAGACACTGGCTCGTCTAGTAACATCATTACTACAGTAGCATTGAAACATCTAAAGTTGCCAGCCTCTCACATCACGGCTTCCACTTACACACTGTGAGCATTCAATGATGCGATATGCTCGACAGTTGGCACAATTGTTCTACCCATTCAGGTAGGACAAAAGATGATACCTACATTGTGCCATATTTTGGAAGGTGAGATGGCGTACAACATATTGCTAGGGCGGCCATGGATCAGGGACATGAAGTGTGTCCCTTCGATAGCTCACCAGTGTTTGAAGTATGCATTTGAAGGGGAAGTACATGTAGTCCCGACGGACTTAGAACCCTTCAAATATTGCAATGCGGTGCAGTTGATGCCGCAATCGACCCTCCCATCGACGCACTTGGATTTTTAGTTAAATCCATCTAGACAGGGTCCGATGCCGCAAGCACCACTGGTGATAAATCCATCAAAACCCCAGCCAGGTGCATCTTCATCGTCAGCTCCTTCACCACCAATGCCACCTATCATGGCTAAACAGAAGGACAAAGGGAAGCAAATCCTGGAAGAGGCTCAACCCCTGGAAGAGGCGCTGCCAACAATATCAACCATCTCAACCGAAGAGATGCCTAGCACAATGGAAGTTGAGGCTCCTAGTCCACCCAACATGGAATGGACTCAGGAAGAGCTTCCGTTCCCTCCCTCTCAATCGCCAACAATTACTATTGAAATGGCCAGTACGGGCCTGGGGGAGTATCTAGTGCGGAATGTCATAGCAACGACCATGCTAGAGTCAGTGCAAGACATGGGGAGACCTCGCCTCCCCATCGGGACAATTGTTCCTTTAGGCTACCCACCGAACCGGACCAATTTTGTGTATGGGGGCCTTGACCATGGTGCTTAGCCATGCATGCAAAAGGACGAGGATGAAGAGCCTTTTGCAGAAGATGTCAACTATCTGTCTAACCCGAACTTCGCTCTGAGATATCTTGGCCAATGCAATTGGCATGGATACGGGCTAGGCAGGTATGAGCAAGGAGTGCGTGTCCTTTGCCAGCCAAGATACCAAATGCCTTATGACAAGTCGGGAGTAGGGTTCAACCACCCCCTGCCCTTGGACATCTTGGTGGAAAACATGCAAGGCCTAGGAATAGGCAACAAGGGTGGATTGGCATCGGATCCTTATGCCAACCCAAACACAACATATACATTGGGAGATTACCTCCCATGGTCAACAACCACCCTTGTTAACATCAATAACCCTTCTCCTTTGCTAGAGAGAGGCGAAAGTTTGGGAACTCACTTTCAAGGAAGGTATAAGCAGTGTCTAGAAGGATCTTCGAAGGATGAATCAGAATATGAACCAGTGTCATATGATCCCTTCGAATCCGATAGTGATCACTCATAGGGGATTCCCATGAATAACTATCAAGAGATCCTTTTGACCCTGTTCCCTCTAGAGGCTCCAATCGAGCCAGTGCCACGTCAAGAGAATCAGGTCCCCCCATGGAGCGTGGACCAACAACAATGGGGCCAGATTAATTTGCTTGAGCAAGATGAGCCTCATATGCCTCAAGCAGTTGTTGGAGCTAATGAACGCTTTTGGATCTTCGATAGTGATTCGAAAGATGAAACTGAGATGGCCTATCTCAACCACATGCGACAAATGCAACAACGATACCCCTTGGAGATTAATGACATATTTGCATAGATGGGCATAGTGCCAGGGCACGAGTGGTACGTAGACCCAGCAGGGTGGGATCAAGTGTTGGATCCACTGCTCTAGGTACACGAAGAGCACCTTCCACTCCGAGACCCTAGGGTGATATCAGTGTCGAGGGTAGACCCTATCCTCCTATTAGCACATAGGGCCGATCCATTCATGCCAGTACCTCTAGAGCCAGATCCAGAACACAAAGAACATCCAGAATGTTTGAGTCATCACACCCATGGTAATGGAGACCAAAATCATTTCATCCACATGATCTCCATTGACTTGACCGCACCCATCCACAATCCGGCCGATCCAACACGGTCCTTGCATCTAGACATAGATGCCATTGACTGGGATCACGTCAATTCACCTCCATCCCCATAGAGTATTGGCCTTTTGGTAAAATGCCTCATTTTACCCTAGGGACAACTCAGGATATCTTTCATGTCGAAGAGGAACCCGAGGTTCCCAACGCAGATTTAAACTCGACAAATGATATCCATTTGATCCCAACTCCACATCAGTTGGAGGATGGATCCCACATGTCGATCGAGGAGATGACTGACGTAGACATCGGCTTGGATCCAATGAATCCATAGATTATCAAGTTGGGGGTAAGCTTATCCCCTGAAGAGCAAGCCGACTACATTGCCCTTCTCAAAGAGAAGAAGGAGGTTTTTGCATGGTCATACAGAGACATGCCGGGGCTAGATCCATAGCTAGTCATGCATAATCTAATGCTTGATCCGACAATCAAGCCAGTTAAGCAAAAACTACGTAAGATGCACCCAACAGTGGCCTTGATGGTCAAAGATGAATTGCAAAAGTTGTTGGATGCATAGTTTGTCATCTGCATGGATTATCCGCCATGGCTGTCCAACATGGTGCCCATCAAAAATCTCGACGGGAGGATTCGCATATGCACTAATTTTTGAGATCTAAACAAAGCGAGTCCTAAGGATGATTTCCCCTTGCCAAGCATCGACGCGTTGGTAGACGCTACAGCAGGTCACGAAATGCTATCCCTCATGGATGGTTTCTCGGGATACAATCAAATTCGTATCAATCTCGAGGACCAACTAAAAATGGCGTTCACAACGCCTTGGGGGACATTTTGTTATAAGGTCATGCCCTTTGGCCTTAAAAATGTTGGTGCCACCTACCAACGTGCCATGACGTACATCTTCCATGATTACATGCATAAAACTTTGGAAGATTACATGGATGATTTGTTGGCCAAGTCTCTTTTGCGCCCAGATCATCTCGATGACTTAAGCAAGATCCTCGATCGCCTCATGGAGCATAAAGTCTGACTGAATCCCAAGAAGTGCGTATTTGGCATCACATCTAGAAAACTCTTGGGTTTCATAGTCTCAAAGCGAGGCATCGAGGTGGACCCAAACAAAGTCAAGGCAATCCTTGAAATGGTTCCCCCAACTACCATTAAGCAGCTCAAAAGTCTGCAGGGAAAGGTCACGTCAATTAAGCGCTTCATAGCGCAGCTATCTGACAAGTGTCGACCCATGAACAAATTATTGCACAAGGGGGTAGCATTTCACTGGGATGACGAGTGCCAATCAGCCTTTGATGACATCAAATGATACTTGGCTTCGCCGCCGTATTGGCACCACCTAGACCAGGAGTGTCGTTCTACTTATACATCTCAGCTACTGAGGTGGCATTGGGTGCCATGCTAGCCTAGAAGAATGAACTTCACAAAGAATAGGCTACTTACTATCTTAGCCGCACCCTGGTCAGTTATGAACTTAACTATGCATACGTCGAGAAACTCTGCTTGGCAGTGGTGTTTGCTACCAAAAAGCTATGCCACTACATGTTGAGCAACACTACGTATGTTGTGTCTAAGGAGAATCCATTGCGATACATGATGAGTCGTACTTATCATAGTAGTCGCACGACAAAATGGATCATGTTGTTGACAAAATTTGACATAGAGTTTATTGGACAGAAATCCATCAAAGGATAGGTCATAGCCGATCAACTAGCAGAGGCTCCTCTCGAAGACGATCAGCCTCTAGTCATAGAACTACCCGATGATGGGGTCTTCCATGTCTCAGAATCGCTAGATTTTGATGAGCCTGAGTCATAGGCTGACATAACCCTATTTTTTGATGGTTCTAAATGTGAGCAAGGTGGTGGCACGGGAATAGTATTCTTCACACCGCAGGGTGCTCCAATGCCCCTATCATTTAAATTAAATTTCCCATGCACCAACAATAATGTAGAGTATGAAGCCTTGCTCATAGGTCTTCAGACAACAATCACCATGAACATCAAATGACTGAACATCTTTGGTGATTCGCTGTTAATTGTCAATCAAGTCAAAGGGGTATTCCAATGCAAATGCCCAGTTCTATAGGCTTATAAAGCCCTTGTGGACAAATTCTTGGCAAAACTTGAGTGGTACGACATCGAGGCACTCCCTCGATCATCGAATCATTTTGCGGACACAATGGCCTCCTTGGGGTCACTAATCCCGCAAGACCTTTCTGGTGATATGACAACCATTCAAGTCAAAACCCTATCGCAATCCATGATGGAGCGTGCAAGCTCTGACTTGACGCCAAGAATCCACATGATCCAGATTGAACCATCCTCGGATAAGTTCTCTCGAATCCACGATCGTCTGAAACATGCCAACTGGGGGTCCTTGTTCTCCCCTACTCCCATTAATAGCAACACAACGCTATTCTTACAAGTTCTCTCCCGCTCAGCGTTTGCTAGGGATGAACTTCAAGAGGGATTGGTTGTTCATACCATCGAGGCTTCCGATCAGCAGGACTGGTATTTACCCATTAGAGACTACCTCAAGTTAGGTAATCTCCCGCTTGGATTGACGCATGCCACAAAATGAGCATTCAAGCAGAAAGCGGCTAAGTATGTCTTGATAGGAGACATTTTGTACCATCATAGCTATGAAGGAATCCTCCTTCATTGCTTGGACCAGCAAGAGTCCACTTGGGCGATCGCCCAAGCGCACGATGGTACATGTGGTGGCCACTTCAGTGGTATGGCCATCGCAAAGCGCATTCTTCGCATGGGCTATTATTGGCCATCTTTAGAGCGAGATTGTTGCGCATATGTCGGGAAGTGCATGAAGTGTCAACATCATGCCAATTTGATGCACGTACCTTCCCAGGCCTTGCAGACAGTCCAGTCCGCTTGGCCATTTTTGCATAGTGGGGCTTTGATCTAATTGGAAAGATCTCCCCTACGTCGTTAGGCCATCACACGTTTATCATAACGGCCACAGAGTATTTCACCAAGTGGGTGGAAGCGGTTCCGCTTACCTCTACGATAGGACCCCGCATTGTGGAGTTCATTTTGCATAACATCATATGTCATTTTGGTATTCCATCCAAAATAGTCTCGGATAATGGGACGTCATTCAAGAACAAAGACGTGTGTGCTTTGACCACAAAGTACAAAATTTAGCATAGTTTTTTGACACCCTATTATCCATAGGCAAATGGGCAAGCAGAGGCGTCAAACAAAATGCTAGTTGCCATCCTTAAAAATATGGTCATAGATAGTCATAAGGATTGGCACATCCAAATTCCACTTGCCCTATGGGCTTATCGCACTAGCATTCGGACGCCCATTGGGGCAACTCTATTTTCGCTCGTGTATGGCTCCGAGGTAGTCATGCCTCTCGAGTTGGAAATTCCTTCCCTACGCATATCAATGCAAGAGTTCATCGATGATGATGTTGCATGGCAGGCCCGGTTAGACCAGCTTACGTTGCTTGATGAACGACGCGTTAATGCTCTCGAGCATTTACGTATCTATCAAGAGCGACTTAAGAAAGCTTACAACATGAAAGTTCACCTGAGGGACTTTCGGGTTGGTGATTTGGTCTTGAAGGAAAACCAACAGAACTCTAGTTTGTCATCCCACCTAAGGGACAAGTTCACGGCAAATTGGTTAGGTCCATATGTAATTGATAGCAAAATAGGACCCGGGACGTACCGGCTAGCCTCTCTTGATGGAATCAAGGAAACAGAACCCTTGAACATCAGTCATTTGCGACCATTCCATATCTAAGAGAGCCATATCCCAAAATGCTCCAAGGATTCCTATAATCGCTTGGTCAATCCCAAAATGCTCCAAGGATTCCTATAATCGCTTGGTCAATCCCAAAATGCTCCAAGGATTCCTACAATCGCTTGGTCAATCCCAAAATGCTCCAAGGATTCCTATAATCGCTTGGTCAATCCCAAAATGCTCCAAGGATTCCTAAAATCGCTTGGTCAATCCCAAAATGCTCCAAGGATTCCTACAATCGCTTGGTCAATCCCAAAATGCTCCAAGGATTCCTACAATCCTTTGGTCAATCCCAAAATGCTCCAAGGATTCCTACAATCGCTTGGTCAATCCCAAAATGCTCCAAGGATTCCTATAATCGCTTGGTCAATCCCAAAATGCTCCAAGGATTCCTACAATCATTTGGTCAATCCCAAAATGCTCCAAGGATTCCCACAATTGCTTGGTCAAAAATAAGAAAATTCAAAAATCATCAAAAACAACAAAAATTTGCATCTCATTTCCAGGCATGCTCAAATTCATCAATAAAAAGCTCTTCTCGCATCTCATCTTCATATTCACAAAAATCAATCCATCAAAAATACAAAAATATGTAGCTGCATTAAGCATCACACCCATACATTGCATATTTGTGGTCGTACAGGTCAAAGGCACCATAGACTGTAATTACTCTGCTAGTCCATCTTGTTCCACATTTTTCCATTTTATAAGCAGTCCAAAAAAAATGCCATTCACTGCTTTTTACCACACTAGAGTCAGTGGTCTTCTAATGTATCAAGAGTTTTCATCTTTCAGTCATCATTTTGCTTTCTAGCCATGTACTGTACCAAGTCAGACAGATTTTACGAAGGTAGAGTTCTACTTGGATCACACCTTGTTACGTAGCATCCCAACACAAATTAAAACACATAAAAATTCCCAAGTTGTGTGAACGAAAGATGAAACCTGCACAGTAATCCAGGTCACCATAAGCGAAACGGTTATCTTGCTCATCCCCTATGCGAATGACCCCAAGAATGTTGAGAGTTGGCAAAAGGACAAGCATCTTCCCTACCCAATTCCCCAAGAATCCCCAGTTCTCAAAAAAAAGTTGCAAACATCAAAATTTTGCAAAAAGTCAAAACTCCAAAAATTTGACATCACCACCGAAGTGCATACATCAAAAGGCACATACAATAGTGATTCTTATCACTCAAAATCCAAATCCCTTGCTCAAAAGAAAAATATATAAAAATAAACAGTGATTTTTATCACTACAAACGAGCAAGTATCCCAATACAATTGAAGAAAAGAAGGGAGTCGAACTTGAATCCCTGGAACTCTCAACATTCCGATAGGTCATGAGGCAAACCTCAATACCGGTTTGGTGGATAGCCTATCGGTCACTGGCGGTAAACCTCCCGCATGACGATATATCTATCACATTAACTCGTGTACAGATCAATGTTTGCATGTGGATGAGCTAGCTTATGGTATCCTAGATAGCACCGCAGATTAATCTGACTAAATACAACAAAGGAGTTAGTGGAGCTAATTAGGTGATCCTCAGTATAGGTTTGGTTGATAGCCTATCTCGGCACTGGCGGTATCTCGACAAATACCACATAAATGAACTCAATTGCACACACGGGGATGTGAAATAGCTTGGTCAAAGACAAGTCCGATTCATACCTTGTTCAAAAGTCTTGTAAGATAAAGTACGAGTCGTGGCTAGTGAGTTAAAACCGTCTGAGTCTCAGAAAACCTTAGCTACATTTCTAAACCAACTGCGCTACTTTTCATCCTCACATTACCATCAAAAAATACAAAAAACCACATGTATACATGCAAAGTCATTTACCACAACAATCGCCTAAAAACAAAATCACAAAGTCCTAAACAGTCTATGGTGCCCTAACCAAACAACACAAATTCAATTCATCCATTACATTTTGCATATCACATATACATCAAAAACATTTGCATTCATCATAACATATGCATCCATCGAAATAAATTAACATGCATACATCCATACTCATCACTCATCATGCATAAAATCAAATCATCACTCGCATAAAAAAAATAAAGTCATCTATATATATCATCAAAAATGCCCATAGGCTACAATAACCGGTCATCTGACCCCGCATAATCCAAAAGCTCAAAAACCCCCAAGCCTAGGGCATCGGCCACCATGATCACGCAGGATCGGTGCGATGGGAACTACCCCCCATGGTGTGGGTCCTATGGGACCCCTCAAGGTGGCTATCGCTAGCCCTCGCATCATGCCTGCTACCCCCTCCCTCATCTAGTCGCCTATGATGAGATGATGCTGACTGCTCAGTATCACTGCCCCTCGTCCGGTGCGATGATCCACCTCCCGAGGGCTCAGGTAGCCACCCACCGAGGTGGATGATCTCTCCCTCCATATCCATCCGATGTCGAGACCAATCTATCTCTCGCTGCAACCACTCTGTCTCCCGTCAACGATAATAAGCTACTGCATCATCGCACTGTGCCAAAACCCTATCCCTCTTTGCCAGCTACATCCGTAGGAGATCCCTCTCCCATGCCGCATCAGTACCCCCATCCTATCGATGGTAAGTAGCCAATGCATTCTCTCGCTCTGCCAGCTACATGCGTAGGAGATCCCTCTCCTACAGCGCATCCCCCAACTCCTCATCGCGCCTCCGCAATAGCCCCTCCAACCGTGCATTCTCAGTGTGTAACCTGGACTCCATGTCCTCCACATCTGCCTGAGGCATGGGCATCTCTGGAATAGCAGCCTGCTCTGGCTCCCACTACTCCGTGATGTCCTGCATCTTCGGCTGATCCGGAACCCCCAGATCCACATCCTCATCCTCCACCTCCACCATGTCTGCATCCTCCCAAGGAGCTCCCCAATCATCCCCTGGTGCCTCGGCACCCTCCCCGCCCTTGTTGCCGCCTCCGCGCCTCCTAGTGGCCCCTCTCCCCGCCATCGCCATAGTACCCACCACTGGTCATACTCTACGGTAGTCCCGATGTCATCCACGTCCGGGACGTCGATCACCGTGTCTGAATCCTCGCCTAGTGGTGCGATGACCGATCGGTCCAGAGTTCTCTCATCCCCCCGGTGTCGATAGACCATGGGCTCACCAGGAAACCCCTGGCGCACCCCAAAATATCGTGTCACCCGGCTGTAGGGGAAGAACTCATGCTCGGTCCTGTGCCGCCCAATCAGCCACCGCTCTCTACGTACCCATCGGAGCCACTCTCCAGCCTTTGCCCAGGCTGGACAGTCTCGATAGGGGCGCCAGAGCACCTCCCCTAGAGTAAGCCAAGCGAGGGCATCGACATAGTGCCCTACGACACCTTCCCACCGTCGACTCTATCCCTGCTCCCCAGACCGCCGCCATAGAACCGCATATCCTATCTCCCTATCCTCCATCTCCGCCCGAGTCATCCATGGTAACCCGGCTGGCCTCTCCACCACTATGTGTTGCCAAGCCCAGCTCTGCAACAGATAGCTGCAGCTAATCCCCTTTCACTTCGGTAGCGGACCTCGTACAACTCACCATAGAGCTATGCCAGTAGTGTCTGTCCCCATCTCATGATTAGCGGTGCCTCCGTCGGGCACTCTACCAATCGCCAAACCAAATCTAGCAGGTTCCATGGGAACCTCGCACCTGACGAGTCAGGTAGCAGCATGTTGGAAATGAGGCCCATAAGGAATGCGTGCCTCACTCCCAACACCCCCCTCTCCAACCACCATCGGACCAAAATCCTACCAATCTGGCAGTCGCCCTCTGCCCTCTCCACTGGATCCTCCACACCCAGCTCCTCCCCATGCCCGAAGCATCGCATCAGTATAGCTGTCCACTGATCATGCGGTGACGTCCTGATCGATAGTCCATCTATCAAAATCCACAGAAGCCGATAGATATCCTCCAAGGTCACGGTCATCTCCCCTGTTGGGAGATGGAAGGTGTTGGTCCGGGGATCCCATAGATTGATCAGGGCCATCAAATAAGCCCGATCCGTGACCACAGGCTCTAGTCGAGCCACTTGCTTGAGCCCAAGGGCATCAAGCCACTCCCAATAAACCACAATTAGCACCCCTTGCACTTAAGCAAAAGCAATGGGTACACGATACCGACTCTTAACCACTTGCAAAAGAAAACAATTCAAAAACATTAAAATCATGGAAAAAAACTGTACAACAATAACATGAATATACAACATTGCCTACCAATGTACAGCCAAAAACAAACATAAAAATTCAAACAAAATTAATTTGTCAGTCCTAGGGTTTCTAATCCTAACTGATAAATTCCAAAAACAAAACAAAACAAAATTCAAAAATTAATTTGTCAGTCCTAGGGTTTCTAATCCTAACTGATAAATTTAAAAACAAAACAAAAATTCAAAAACAAAAATTAATTTGTCAGTCCTAGGGTTTCTAATCCTAACTGATAAATTTAAAAACAAAACAAAAATTCAAAAACAAAAATTAATTTTTTAGTCCTAGGGTTTCTAATCCTAACTGATAAATTTAAAAACAAAACAAAAATTCAAAAACAAAAAATAATTTGTCAGTCCCAGGGTTTCAAATTTTTGTTGTTTTTGATGATTTTTGAATTTTCTTATTTTGACCAAGTGGTTGTGGGAATGCTTGGAGCATTTTGGGATTGACCAAATTATTGTAGGAATCCTTCGAGCATTTTGGGATTGACCAAGCGAATATAGGAATCCTTTGAGCATTTTGGGATTGACCAAGCGATTGTAGGAATCCTTGGAGCATTTTGGGATTGACCAAGCGATTGTAGGAATCCTTGGAGCATTTTGGGATTGACCAAGCCATTTTAGGAATCCTTGGAGCATTTTGGGATTGACCAAGCGATTGTAGGAATCCTTGGAGCATTTTGGGATTGACCAAGCAATTTTAGGAATCCTTGGAGCATTTTGGGATTGACCAAATGATTGTAGGAATCCTTGGAGCATTTTGGGATTGACCAAGTGATTACGGGAATCCTTGGAGCATTTTGGGATATGACTCTCTTAGATATGGAATGGTCACAAATGACTGATGTTAAAGGGTTCTGTTTCCTTGATTATGTCAAGAGAGGCTAGCCGGTACATCTCGGGTCCTATTTTGCTATCAATTATATATGGACCTAACCAATTTGCCGCAAACTTGTCTCTTAGGTGGGACGACAAACTAGAGTTATGTTGGTTTTACTTCAAGACCAAATCACCAACCCGAAAGTCCCTTAGGTGAACTTTCATGTTGTAAGCTTTCTTAAGTCTCTCTTGATAGATACGAAAATTATCGAGAGCATTAACGCGTCATTCGTCAAGCAATGTAAGCTGGTCTAACCAGGCCTGTCGTGCGGTGTCATCATCAATGAACTCTTGCATTGATATGCACAGGGAAGGAATTTCCAACTCGAGAGGCATGACTACCTCAGAGCCATACACGAGCGAAAATAGAGTTGCCCCAGTGGGTGTTCGAATGCTAGTATGATAATCCCACAAGGCAAGTGGGATTTGGATGTGCCAATCCTTATGACTGTCTGTGACCGTATTTTTAAGGATGGCAACTAGCGCTTTGTTTGATGCCTCTACTTGCCCATTTTCCTGCGGATAATAGGGTGTCAAAAAACTATGCTGAATTTTGTACTTTGTGGTCAAAGCACGCATGTCTTTGTTCTTGAATGACGTCCCATTATCCGAGACTATTTTGGATGGAATACCAAAATGACATGATGTTATGCAAAATGAACTCCACAATGCGGGGTCCTGTCGTAGAGGTAAGCAAAACTGCTTCCACCCACTTGGTGAAATACTCTATGGTCGTTATGATAAACATGTGATAGCCTGACGATGTAGGGGAGATATTTCCAATTAGATCGAAGCCCCACTGCGAAAATGGCCAAGTAGACTGGACTGTCTACAAGGCTTGGGAAGGTACGTGCGTCAAATTGTCATGACATTGACACTTCATGCACTTCCTGACATATGCACAACAATCTCGCTCTAAATATGGCCAATAATAGCCCATGCGAAGAATGTGCTTTGCGATGGCCATACCACTGAAGTGGCCACCACATGTACCATCGTGCGCTTGGGCGATCGCCCAAGTGGACTCTTACTGGTCCAAGCAACGAAGGAGGATTCCTTCGTAGTTGCAACGATACAAAATGTCTCCTATCAAGACATACTTAGCCGCTTTTTGCTTGAATGCTCATTTTGCGACATGCGTCAATCCAAGCAGGAGATTACCTAACTTGAGGTAGTCACTAATGGGTAAATACCAGTCCTGTTGATCGAAAGCCTCAATGGTATGAACAACCAATCCCTCTTGAAGTTCATCCCTAGCAAACACTGAGCGGGAGAGAACTTGTAAGAATAGCGTTGTGTTGCTATTGATGGGAGTAGGGGAGAACAAGGACCCCCATTGGCATGTTTCATACAATCATGGATTTGATAGAATTTATCCGAGGATGGTTCAATCTGGATCATGTGGGTTCCTAGCGTCAAGTCAGATCTTGCACGCTCCATCGTAGATTGCGATAGTGTTTTGACTTGAATGGTTGTCATATCACCAAAAAGGTCTTGCAGGATTAGTGACCCCAATGAGGCCATTATGTTTGCAAAATGATTCGATGATCGAGGGAGTGCCTCAATGTCGTACCACTCAAGTTTTGCCAGGAATTTGTCCATAAGGGCTTTATAAGCCTACAGAACTGGGCATTTGCATTGGAATACCCCTTTGAATTGATTGACAATTAATAGCAAATCACCAAAGATGTTCAATCGTTTGATGTTCATGGTGATTGTTGTCTAAAGACCTATGAGCAAGGCTTCATACTCTGCATTATTTTTGGTGCATGGGAAATTTAATTTAAATGACAGGGGCATTGGAGCACCCTGCGGTGTGAAGAATACTATTCTTGTGCCACCACCTTGCTCACATTTAGAACCATCAAAAAATAGGGTTATGTCGACCTGTGACTCAAGCTCATCAGAATTTGGCGATTCTGAGACGTGGAAGACCCCATCATCGGGTAGTTCTATGACTAGAGGTTGATCGTTTTTGAGAGGAGCCTCTGCTAGTTGATCAGCTATGACCTGTCCTTTGATGGATTTCTATCCCTAACCAAACAAAACAAATTCAATTCATCCATTACATTTTGCATATCACATATACATAAAAAATATTTGCATTCATCATAACATATGCATCCATCGAAATAAATTAACATGCATACATCCATACTCATCACTCATCATGCATAAAATCAAATCATCACTTGCATAAACAAAATAAAGTCATCTATATATATCATCAAAAATGCTCGCAGGCTACAATAATCGGTCATCTGACCCCGCACAATCCAAAAGCTCAAAAACCCCCAAGCCTAGGGCGTCGGCCACCATGATCACGTAGGATAGGTGCGATGAGAACTACCCCCCATGGTGTGAGTCCTATGGGACCCCTCAGGGCGGCTATTGCTAGCCCCCGCATCACGCCTACTACCCCCTCCCTCATCCAGTCACCTATGATGAGATGATGTTGACTTCTCAGTATCACTGCCCCTTGTCTAGCATGACGATCCACCTCTCGATGGCTCAGGTAGCCGCCCATTGAGGTGGATAATATCTCCCTCCATATCCATCCGATGTCGAGACCAATCCATCTCCCACTGCAACCACTCTTTCTCTTGTCGATGGTAATAAGCTACTGCATCGTCGTGCTGCACCAAAACCCTATCCCTCTCCTCCAGCTACATCCGTAGGAGATCCCTCTCCCATGCCGCATCAGTACCCCCATCCTACCGATGGTAAGCAGCCAATGCATTCTCTCGCTCCACCAGCTGCATGCGTAGGATATCCCTCTCCTATAGCGCATCTCCTAACTCCTCATCGCACCTTCATAACAACCCTTCCAACCATACATTCTCAGTGTGTAACCCATACTGCATGTCCTCTGCATTCGCCTAACGCATGGGAATCTCGAGAATAGCAGCCTTCTCTGGCTCCCACTACTTTGTGATGTCCTGCATCTTTGACTGATTCAGAACCCCCAGATCCACATCCTCATCCTCGACCTCCACGATGTCTGCATCCTCCCAAGGAGCTCCCCAATCATCCCCTGGTGCCTCAGTACCCTCCCCACCCACTGCTGTCACCTCCGTGCCTCCTAGTGGCCCCTCTCCTCGCCATCGTCGTAATACCCACCACTGTTCATACTCTAAGGTAGTCCCAACGTCATCCACATTTAGGACATCGATCATCGTGTCTGAATCCTCACCCAGTGACGCGATGACCGATCGGTCCAGATGTCTCTCATCCCATCAATGTCGATAGAGCATGGGCTCACCAGGTAGCCCCTAGCGCACCCCAAACTATTATGTCACCCAACTGTAGGGGAAGAACTCATGCTCGGTCTCATGCTACCCAATCAACCATCACTCTTTGCATACCTATCAGAGCCACTCTCCAGCCTTTGGCCAAGCTGGATAGTCCCGATAGCGATGCCAGAACACCTCCCCTGGAGTAATCCAAGCGAGGGCATCGGCATAGTGCCCTGTGGCACATGCCAACCATCGACTCTATCCCTACTCCCTAGACCGCCACCATATAACCGCATATCCTATCTCCCTATCCTCCATCTTCGCCCGAGTCATCCATGGTAACCTAGTCGGCCTCTCCACCGCTATGTGCTACCAAGCCCAACTCTGCAATAGATAGCTACAGCTAATCCCCTTTCGCTTATGGTAGCAAACCTCATATAGCTCACCATAGAGTTGTGCCAGCAGTGTCTGTCCCCATATCATGATTAGCGGTTCCTCCATCGGGAACTCTACCAACCACCAAACCAAATCTAGCAGGTTCCATGGGAACCTCGCACTTGACGAGTCAGGTAGCAGCATGTTGGAAATGAGGCCCATAAGGAATGCGTGCCTCACTCCCAAAACCCCCCTCTCCAACCACCATCGGACCAAAATCCTACCAATCTGGCCGTCGCCCTCTACCCTCTCCATTGGATCCTCCACACCCAGCTCCTCCCCATGCCCGAAGCATTGCATCAGTACAATTGTCCACTGATCACGTGGTGATGTCCTGATCGGTAGTCCATCTATCAAAATCTGTAGAAGCCGATAGATATCTTCCAAGGTCACGGTCGTCTCCCATGTTGGGAGATGGAAGGTGTTGGTCCAGGGATCCCACAGATTGATCAGGGTCATCAAATAAGCTCGATCCACGATAACAGGCTCCAGTCAAGCCACCTACTTGAGCCCAAGGGCATCAACCCACTCCCAGTCAGCCATAGTTAGCGCCCATCATGCTTCAGCAAAAGCAGTGGGTACACGGTACCGGATCTTAACCACCTGTAAAAGAAAACAAGTCAAAAAAATTAAAATCATGGAAAAAAATTGTACAACAATAACATAAATATACAACATTGCCTACCAATGTACAACAAAAAACAAACATAAAAATTCAAACAAAATTAATTTGTCAGTCCTAAGGTTTCTAATCCTAACTGATAAATTCCAAAAACAAAACAAAACAAAATTCAAAAATTAATTTGTCAGTCTTAGGGTTTCTAATCCTAACTGATAAATTTAAAAACAAAACAAAAATTCAAAAACAAAAATTAATTTGTTAGTCCTAGGGTTTCTAATCCTAACTGATAAATTTAAAAACAAAACAAAAATTCAAAAACAAAAATTAATTTGTCAGTCCTAGGGTTTCTAATCCTAACTGATAAATTTAAAAACAAAAAAAAATTCAAAAACAAAAATTCAAAAACAAAAATTAATTTGTCAGTCCTAGGGTTTCTAATCCTAACTGATAAATTAAAAAACAAAACAAAAGTTCAAAAAAAAAAAAAATTATTTGTCAGCCCTAGGGTTTTTAAACTCTAAACTGATTAATTAACAAAAACACAAATATTTTGTCAGTCCTATTGTCAGTCATAGGATTTTGGTATTCTAAGTCTAAAAAGTCTGCACAAACAAAATAAAATTAAAATAATAGTTTTTAACCTAGGGTTCTAACCTACGTTTTAAAACTGACCAGCTCAACCTATAAAATAGGGTTTTACGTTATGTTTATCTTAGGGTTTTAGTTATAAGCAAAATAACAATTCTTTACCTAAGTTTTCACTATGTTTGTCATTTAGTTGTACACTAAGTCTTGGTTGTGTTCAGCTCAGTTTCAGGTTTCAATTTTAAATTTTGAAAAACATCATCACAAAAAAAATTAAACAAAACACTTGCAGTTTTAAACAAAAGTAATAACACTAGGGAGCACTTACTAGTCTCGCTTCGGCTTTGCCGCTTGATCCGGTCTGTGCACTCATGATGTCATGAGAAATTCGGTAGCGCTTCGCTTCGTAGAATTAACCTCCTCCTCCCCAGAGCTCCAAATCGTAAGGAAATTCAAATGCAAATGAGCCAAAACCCTAGTTTTGGCATTTAAATAGGCCTTTTGAACTTATATTCGTTCCCCCCTAGGATGAGCACTCTGGTTAGTGCTCGTACCACCCTGGGATGAATTCTAAGATGGTATTCGTCCCACCCTGGGATGAATTCAGGGCAAAAATTTCAAAAAATAGCAAAAATTGAACAAAAATGCACTAAAATAGCTAATAAACTTGCCTAATGAGAGTGTTGTTGCACTTGACATCCTGGGCATGTAAAACAGATGTTGGGGTCACAAATTGTCACTATCCTACTCCCTAAGAAGGCTATATTAGCCGGACCGCTCCACGGGAGGATGGATTTTCGCCAATTTTAGCTCCAAAAAGCATCACAAAAAGGGTTACCACCCACCAAAAATAGGTCTAAATGTCAAAAAACTACGCACACTTAATGCTAAACCATCTAAGGGAACCCTTGCACAAGTCATCTTGGGTCAAGCGACTCGTCGCTTTTCTCATGAAGGTCATTCCCTCATCGATTCGTCGCTTGAGGGGGTAGTCACACTTAGTCACCAATCAAAAAACACACACCCAATTAAGGAAAACGACATGCATTCAAAGAATCATTGACAGACAATTACGCTCCTGCTTGGGGCAGTAAACAAGCAATAATCACAATCTGATCAAATCACTTGGCATTTCGTGAATCATGAACTCAAGGTTCTCATAGACAAAAGGTTGTGCCCTTTGCCTATTCATGACTGATCAATGTCCAAGGTCAAGTAACACCTCACCAAAAAAGGTTAACACTTGAATTGAGTGCCTTCGCTCATCAGAAGCAAGGATTCAAGAATGCATGCCCTTTCCATGCTTGGGGCATCAAAATTTGGTTAGGTTACCAAGAAATCCTAATCATTAGTGCTTTGGTTATATATTTTTGCTCAACACTGCGTCACCCGCAGCGCTTTCCAAAAATGGGCATCTGTAGATACCAAAACAGCACCAATCCGATTATGTGACTGCAAACACTGATCGCTTTGACACACACAGCCCCCAGGGCAGCCCCCAGAGGTCAAAAAATGGTCCTAACCACTCTCACAACAGTTTTGAAAGGTCAAAGATCAATTTGGCACATTCAGGCACCTTGCTTAGTATTCGTCCCACTCTGGGATGAATTCAAAATGGGATTCGCCCCACCCAGGGATGAATTCTAAATTTGTTCCTGGGTAGGGCGAATTCCAGGTTCAACAGGAAAAAAGAGAAATTGCACCAAATGGCAGCCAAGGACAGTCAATTAATGCTCCCTGCCTTGCATGCGCATGTAGGTGAGCAAATTGAACGTTAGAGGACTGTCACAAGGGCAGTCATGGAAGCCCAAGTCAGGGAGGAATATCCTCCCTCTTGGGAAGGCATGGCCCCCAAGTGGCGCCCCTGCATGCCAATCCAAAGAGACCCCTTCGGTCTATAAATTGGTGAGCTTCCTCACCCCAAATAAGGGACAGGTTGGAAGCATTTTTAAGCAATGAAGTGCTGCCAAATTGATACCACGCTTTACATTTGATTCACCTCTTCCACATCCTTGATCTCTTTCACAAAGGAGGTCATTGGGTGGTTATTAGAAGTGTGAATCCAGATCCAAAACCCAAAACTTGACCACACCGATCTACCAATTCACCGACAACACATTACAAGAGATTTTAGGCCCATCCCAAGTGGATTGGTGCCGAAATCAGGTTCCAACGGTGGGCTGCCCGCCCGGGTGCCCTGCACTGCTGCGAGCCTAATCTTCTTTTTTAAGAACGATTGGGAATTCATGGTAGATTGTTCTTTTTGTCATTTGTTTATTTTGCATTCCATATTATGCTGCTTAAATAGCTTGTAATTTCGATTTCATAATGCTTTGATCAAATCTTATCATGTTTTATCGCTTTTGTTGTCCTCACTAACTTGTAGGTAGCAGCGTCAAATTCCTATTGATGGAGGCCAAATTGGAGAAATCTGACCATCTAGGTCTTCCCAAAATGCCTCCAATTAGCTAACCCCAAGTTTGCAGGTCTTTTGGAGCTCCCTAGACGTCACATTTGGGGCAGTATCACTTCGGCGCTTTGTTGTAGGTGAATTCGTGCTACCCCGAAATGAATTACAGTCGAATCTATCCCGCCCAGGAGTGAATTCAAATCAGTGAGGAATTTCTTGACTGTTCCTTTTGCAATGCCTTCTTGGTGATTTTTCTATGTCTTTGCCAAGTTTTCATGCCATTTGGATAAGTTTTAGTTACAATTTAATTCATTTTCTCATCCGCTTATTGTAGGTTTGAGGATCACATGCTTTGTCTTATTTGCAGGTGCTACTAACGATTTCTTGTTCCTTTGAACGTAGGGTCTAAACATCGAAAGAGCAGCAAGGAATCAACACTCGTATACATAAGCGGTGGTGACGTTTGGTCCGCCCATATTACATGTGGGCAAGCGGAAGAGGGATGGCTTTCCATTGATGTGACCAAGAGACAAGTTTGATGCTCCTTGCCCCTAAAAATGGAGGAAGCGAATTGTAACCGAATTTAAAATACATCAATAAAAGAAGAGGGTTGTTTCGTTCCATTTGGGTTCCAATTTGTCTATGCTTTCTCCATTTTATGCTTTTTTAATTTGTAGCATCAAGTTTAGTTTCGTTCTTGCATCATGCTTGGATTTTTCCCTTTTTGTTTTCGAAATCTCGTGTTTTTAGTTTCTAAAAGAAATTTTGGAAGTAGGGATGGAAGAGGATGACATTGACGTATTTGATAGAAAATCCCAATGGTAAGGTACGAGTTATTAGGGTGTAGGATGGAAAGTAAATTTTATGAGGGTGTACGGTGGTTTTTTCTCAGATCTGATGTATTATGCATGATAAAAAGGTTAAAAAATGACTTAGTTATGATGGATTAGGGCATAGAATGCGAAGGGAAAAATATAAAGTCGTACAGTGGTTTCTACTTAGATTTGATATGCTCCACATGAGAAAAATATAAAAAAATGATTATTTATACATTTTTATAGGCTTTCACATGCAAAAATTAGATGTTGGGTCGATATGTGGCATCTAATCGTTTGATATATGGCATAATATTATCAATGGAACCCTTTTTTTAACCAATCATCAATGTAACTCTTTGCTAAAATCAATAGTCAATGAATCCCTCCTTGCTACAACCAATCATCAATGCAACTATCTACTGCAATCGATCATCAATGTAACTCTACTACAACCGATCATCAATGGAACTCTCTATTGCAACCGATCATCAATGAATCCCTTTGCTACAATCGATCATCAATGGAACCCTATGTTGCAACAAATCATAAATGAAATCCTCTACTATAATCGATCATCAATAAAGACCTCTACAACAATCGATCAACGAAGCCATTTATTACAACTAATCATCAATGGATTCCTCTGCTATAACCTATCATAAATGAAGCCCTTTTCTTCAAATCATCATCAATGAAACCCTTTGCTGCAACCAATAATCCTTGTACTATCATCAATGAACCTCTACTACAATCAATCGTCAATATGCGATCATAAAGCTTAACTATTTGTAGTTAGTCTATCAAATATTGTATGGCATAAATCATCAATACTAAAAAATTCACCATAGTTTTATAATTTTTGGTGAAATATAAATGCAATTCATCATGTCTCCTACATGATTTTGGACACAATTCACCATGATTTTGAAACTGATTTACTCCATTTTTATAAATATATTTTGGGTCCAACCCCTTGTGCATAACCCCGAATCAATTGACAGATCCATAGTAAAAATCCAGAGCTAGCATAGAAACTAGGGATATGATATATGAGTGAAAGATAAAACTCCATCCTTGATCTCTTCCATTTGGAAAAAACCTTCTAAAACCTATTGACCTTCTTTTGATATCCTATCTACTTGCTAACTTAATTCCCTGTAAACATGAGTGAAAGAGATATTTTCAAAAAATAAAATTGCCTCCAATATTTAATCTCCCACTGGTATGAGTGAATTATTTTGTAATCGTGTAGATCCATTCATATAATTAATGACCAGAGTAGAATCTCCAAATATTTATAATTTTTTTAAATTTCTCTTTGAAGCACATTTCATTAGTAATATCAAAACCTTAAACTCAACAAAATTGTTGAAATATGTCTGAAGACCTACTTTAAATTTTATATAATGGATTTCGAGAGATAAATTTTTAATTATTGCAAAACAACACTTCATGATTTATTAAAACATCATATTAATATAGTAGTAATGTAATCTAAATATAATATATTTTAACTCTTATCACGAATTAAAAAAACAATTAAACATTAAAACTTTATACAAATGTAAAATGAAGCTTTTAATTATTTAACTACCTACCTTTAATTGGATCACCAAGACAATAATACTTGCAATCTAATTCATTGAACTAGAACATATTTTCACTTTCATTTTATTTAGCAAGGTTACATCTTTGTTTTTAAATGTTATACCATCCAAATAGGTTATAATGATCATCATAAAAATTTAACATAATAGTGAGGATACTATTTATGAAGTAGTTAAGGAATTGAATCATTTTGACAATGCTCCTATGCTCTCACCAAGGATATTTATAGTAAAAAAGTTAAATATTTCACTCCCTCTAATAATATCTCTTATATGCATAACATTAAAAATAAGAAATAATAAATAAGTAAATAGAAAATATAAAAGACAAGTTGTAAATAATTAATTTCGAACCTAATGATTGATGTACCTAGCGTGTTTTATATGTTTCTAATTTGAGATAACAAAAGAAAACAATATACTTACACACTCATTCATGAGTTTACTCTTTATATCTAAATATCCATAAAAACTAATGTTTGCACTCTAATCTAATAGTGTGTCTCAATTAGAGCACACAACCTGTACCTGTCGTGTTCGTCAATCCTCACTAGTGGTGGTTGTTATAGGTTAGGATGATAGAAGTTAAAATTAGAGTCAAAAGTTATTAATTTATCTGTATAATCATAGTAATTAAACAATAGCCTATGCACTATGAAGAAATATATATGTATTTTAAGCTAGTTATTACTAAACCCTAGCCTAATGACTAGGAAGAAATAAATTTTAAAATACTTGCAAATCAAAATTAGATGATTTAACATGCATATATGTGAGTCAATGATGAATCTCACTATATTATTATTTAAAAAAAAATATTATTCAGTTAAATCCAAAAAATATTACATTCTTGCTATACCATGCATAAACCTTATGGTCCATATTTTGATATATAATATAATAGAGGGCTTTCTCAACTCTACTTTTCTATAGAAGAAATAAATAATTAAAACCAAAGCAAACCAATAGGACCTAGATACTTCCATTACTACTATCATCTAAGGAAAGAATGAAAAAGATGTCTTCATTGAGAGTTGAAGGCTACCAAATTAGAGGTTGGCCATAACAAAGAACCTTAGTTTTGTCTAAATCCTAGTTTATAAGAGCATCAACCACCTTGTTGAGATGTCTAGGAACATGTCTGAACTCGACAAGGTCAAATATTTGCTTAAGGAGTTGTATTATTTCTAGAACCATCAAAATTTTTTAGTCTATGGAAATTATATAATTTTGCTCTATCAAATGTTGAATCCAAATTCTAGAATTAGACTCTAATTGGATCTTCCTCCAACCTAGTTTCCATACCTCCTGAAGACCCCTCAAAATTGTAGATCCTTCAACTTGATTATTAGTTGTTATTCCTAACCTTTCTAAAAAAAGGAAAGTTGTAGAACCATATGAAATCCTACCAATACCACCCCTACAAGGACTTGGATTTCCCCTAGAGGCACCATATGTATTGAATTTTCATATACCCTCAAGGGGGATGCCAATGATCATTATAATTATGTCTTCCACATTGAGTATTTAAGGAATGAAAAGAAGGCAAGGACATATTTAATCTTTGTAAAACTTGATACCACCTTTGATATGAAACAAGGGAATGTTTCAATAGGTATTTAATAGATTCTCTTAAACTATCTAGAGTTATTTTCCATATATAATAACTATCTTTATAATTTTGATAGAAAACCATGTTATTTATTTCTTTTCAGACATTCCAAAGCAAAAGAGATACCCCTGCCCAAAGAATTTGATGAGAATAATTATCAAACTAAAAAATATGAGTCCACTCTCTAAAGGGTTGCTCCAAATAAGTGATTCCCAACCACTGAATACCTAGAAGAGTAACCAAATTCTGCCACAATTTGGTCACTATAGGACAAGTTAAGAAAATATGATAAATTGATTCTTCCTGCTCCCAACAAAGCTCACATATAAAGGGCCCATTAAAACCTTTTTCATAAATTGTTATCCTCCAACAACTTTTCTATGAATCAATAACCAAATAGAAAACCAGACTTTAGGAATAAATTCTTATTCCAAAGCTACTTAAAAATATTTATAAGAGGACTAGACATTGGATGGCAAAAAAAAAGATAACCTCCAACCACTGTATACTCTCCTTATTGTTGTCCTCCCCAAGCAAAGGTATCCACATAATTTGAATAGAATAAGGATCTCTTATTTAGGATGTGTCTTAGCTGAATTTTTTAGTCTTCATGCATAAGAATAGACCATTCCTTAGGATGGATCCATTGATGATCCACCTTCCAATCCCTAGAGTGAGGTGTGTAATAGTTAGCCACCTTTATCTAGTGAACCTTATGAAGCTCCTCCATCAAACTTTGGAAATTAGGGAATTGCTCAGCTAAATGAGGAAACTCATCGCAAGAATCTATACAAAAATTTGCTCATTGGCCATTATTGAATGTAACTGGACTATTATGAATGTAATTGCTTAATTGTAAAAGATTCTAGTTTGGGTGGCCACTTACATGTGAAGTCAACCATTGAGTTCTATATTTAGGGTTACAAAAGGTCTTTGAAAGGGAAAGGGGCATAGCTGAAGGCATTTCTCATATTTTGTATTGAAGATCTACTTTTAAGGACGTTACCTCTTCAAAGAGGCCTAAAATTTTGTAATGTGTTTTTATTTTCCTACAATATATTTGCTACATTTTCATTCCATCTTGCAATATTGTTAAGTTCAAGCTCATTTTCTATGATTATTTTAAATATTGTGTGGATGTGCTTTTATTTTATTGTAAAGGTTCATAATAATGGACTAAACGAAAGGAAATAAACCAACCCACTCAATGGATTTTTTTGGTGGGAGGACTCTCCTTTTGTGGAATTTGTAGAAAGAGAGAAATAATTGTATCTTCAACCAAAAGTACAAAAACAAATACTTTGTCTTGCAAAGGATCACAACCCATATGAGGAATTCAATCCAATATCTATTAAAAGAGCCTCAAAATCGTAACCAGAAGTGGGTTCAAATAATATCCATATTACAAGCTGAAAGCACGAGATTCCGAAAGTTTGAAAAGAAACACTAAGGCTATGCAATGCAAAATGAAATGTAACGCTTTTGTCCTATAAACTTGAAATGCATGAAATAGGGAAAAGAGACGAAATGAGACGAAATGAAAGAAGTATAGAAAGCACAACCCTTTTTATTTATACTCTCTCAATATCGGTTACAAAGACGTCTCCCGCATTTTCAGGGGCTAGGAGCGTTAACATGTTTTGGTTACAATGGTGACTAGTGATCCTCCTTCCGCATGCCCACATGTAAAATGGACGGGCCAAAGCGTCGCCGCCACTGGTGTGAATGAATCCTTGATCCTTGCTGCTCCTCCTGCATTCAAAGAAATAACAAGATCGTTAGTAGCACTTGTAGCAAAGATGAAATGTTTATTCTCTAAAAAACAATGAGAGGTGCATGCAAAAGATTGATTATAGTGATAAATAAACCGATTCAAAACAGTCTATAAATTTAACAGGAACCAGAGAACGTTACCAGAGGGCCATTGCCATCAAAATAGTCAAGAAATTGGCCACCAATTTGAATTCGCTCCTGGGCGGGATGGATTCGATTGTAATGTTGTGTCGTCGCAGTTGCTGGAAAAATGTTGTCGCGATTTCGCGACATGTTGCACCGTTGCGGCCAAGGGAGGAAAGTTGTCGCGATTTCGCGACATGTTGTGCCGTCGTGGCCGAGGGTGGAAAGTTGTCATGATATCGCGACATGTTGCGCCGTCGCTGCCACCGAGGGGAAGTTGTAGTTGAAAGATCCTTAAGACAAATGATCATTGAAAAAGCTAAGTATGGTTTTTGTCGTGATTTCACGACCTGTTGCGCCATCGCGGCCATTGGAGGTAAACTGTCGCGATATCGCGACATGTTGTGTCGTCACGGCTGCTGGAGAAAATTTGTCGTAATTTCGTGACATGTTGCACCGTTGCAGCTAAGAGAGGAAAGTTGTCATGATTTTGCGACATGTTGTGCCGTTGCGGCCGAGAGAGGAAAGTTGTCGCGATATCGCGACATGTTGTGCCGTCGCTGTCGCCGAGGGGAAGTTGTTGTTGAAAGATCCTTAAGACAAATGATCATTGAAAAAGCTAAGTATGGTTTTTGTCACGATTTCGTGACCTATTGCGCCATCGCGGCCATTGGAGGTAAACTGTCGCGATATCGCGACATGTTGTGCCGTCGCGGCCGAGGGAGGAAAGTTGTCGCGATATCGCGACATGTTGCGCCGTCGTTGCCGTCGAGGGAAAGTTGTCGCGATATCGCGACATGTTGCGCCGGCGCGGCCAAGGGAGGAAAATTGTCGCGATATCGCGACATGTTGCGCCGGAATGGCCAAGGGAGGAAAGTTGTCATGATTTCGCGACATGTTACTCCGTCGCAGCCTTTGGAGGTATGTTGTCGCGATTTCGCGACGTGTTGCGTCGTTGTGGCTGTTGCTGGATTTTTGTCGCGATATCGCGACATGTTGCTCCGTCGCGGCCAAGGTTGGATTTTTGTCACGATTTCGTGACATGTCGCGATTTCGCGACAAGTTGACTTTTTTGCGGTCAGAGGTGTCTTGTGTCGCGATTTCGCGACTTGTAGCTTTTTCGCGGATAGAGGTGCAGTTGGTGTTTGCTGTGTGTTTTCGCGATAAGTTGTTGTATCTGACCTATCAGCTCTCTCAGCTAGCTTGATATTGGTTCAAGAGATTTGGATCCAGTGCAAATATTCCTCTTCTCTTGTAATCATGTGCTTTCATTGTTTTCAGCTGGGATGTATCTTATCCCAATTGTAACTGATCAATATTTTAATACAATTTTTTTTAAATTTTTTCAAAAAAAAAAAAAGTCAAATAAAAGAAAATGCTTCTTGCTTTCCATAATCTAATGCCCTGATTTTGAAACATAACCTTATGCGTAAGTATAGAATCTCTCCATACAATGATGAAAAGACGTACTAAATTAGATCCTATGACATCAAAGATGCAATCATTTTAAACTAAATTATTAATATTTTCCTTAAAAAATTAAATAGTTTTTATATTTTAATTATTATTTTTTTAGTCATATTCTATTATTATTTATATTCCTATTATTATTATTTAGTACGATTCCATGTGGAAATGACTTACATGGAATCTGGGTACCCGGTGGGATATTATTTATTGAGAATGATCAGGCTGACATAAGTGAGCGCAATAATAAAGGGCACGAGTGGACGTCGCAGTTTGCTACAAATCTCATCAATCTCCCTGGCTTACCTTTTTTTTTAATTCCCTCATGAAACTGAAAAAATTGAAGACAAGAGACTGAAGGTTTCCTCAATGAAAATAATGGAGTCGTCCAAAGAGGGGGAGAAGAAAAGGGGCTTGATGTATTGGGTGCTGTTGTTGCTGAGCTGTCTGGCCTTATCGATTGGTACTACAGCTGGACCCCTGTTGTTGAAGTTCTACTTCCTCCACGGCGGCAAGCGGCGATGGCTTTCGGCTTGGCTGGAGACGGGGGGTTTCCCGTTCTGATTCTCCCCCTTTGGCTCGCCTACAGAAGGCGCCTCGACCCGGCCTGCCACATCAGCGTGAAGCTCTGCCTCGCAAGCTTTGCCCTCGGCCTCCTCACCGGATTTGACGACTTTCTCTAAGCGTGGGGGGTCGACAACCTTCCCGTGTCCACGTCATCGCTGCTCCTCTCCAGTCACCTCGTCTTCAACGCGGTGTTCGCCTTCCTCATCGTACGGCAGAAGTTCAGTCCGTACTCCATTAACGCCGTCATTTTGCTCAGCCTTGGGTCCGTCGTGCTCTCCTTCCACAACAGGGGCGACAGGCCCAAGGGCGTAACGGGCGCTCAGTACGCCCTAGGGTTTATCGTCACTGTCGCCACCGCGGCCCTGTACGGCCTGATCATGCCGCTGATTGAGCTTGCGTACATGCGAACCACGCGGAAGATAACCTACACTCTTGTCATGGAGATGCAGTTTGTTATGTCGTTCGCCGCGACGCTGGTGTGTACGGTGGGCATGGTGATAAACAAGGACTTCCAAGTCATTCGGAGGGAGGCCATGGCGTCCGACGTGGGCGAGGTCGGTTATTATATGGGCCTGTTGTGGAACGCCATCTGCTGGCAGCTCTTCTTCATCGGCATCTTTGGCGTCATCTCGTTGTCCACTTCTCTGTTAAGCGGTATCCTCCTCGCCTTCTGTATTCCCGTGACGGGGGTGCTGGGCGTCATTGTATACCACGACAAGTTTAGCGCGGAGAAGGGCATGGTTCTTGCGTTGTCCCTCTGGGGGTTCGTATCGTATTTGTATGGGGAATACAGGACCATGATGAAAGCTAAATATGTCAAATTGAAGAAGCGGTGCGAGTCTGGGGAGCCCAGTTTTGACGACGCTCTGTAGTCTATATGTTTCTTCGTCTTTTATAAAATCGGATATGTAACTTCTGTTTTAATTTTTCTTTCCTCTATAATTGAAGCGATGTGTACTATTCAGAAACAAGAAAAAGACATGTTTATACAATGAAATAATTTCATCTGGGGATATAAGCTCCGTGTGGACGCAGATAAATGAGTGGTTTTATTTTAGGTTTAGAAGCGATGTAATGTCGATTCACCTCGCTCTTTTTCCATTTAAGTTTGTGCATGTATGACAGTCGACTCTCGCTCAGATAATTTATTTGACACGGAACACATTTTCGAAGAGATTAACAATTCTGTAGCGAGGACCAATGCAATGTTTTGTTTGAAAACAAGTCGTTTCATTCAGTGAATTTGTCGGTTTGGGTGTAACAACGAGGACTGTCTTCAAATTTAATGTATTTGTCGGTTTGTGTGTAACAACGAGGACCGTGTTTAAATGCATCAGAGTGTATACATATAGTGGGTGTGTTCAGGCCAAAAATTTGCTGGTCAGTGAAAATTAAATTGCCCTTAAAAAATAAAATTGAAACAGTTTTACCTTTATTACAATAATTTTGAAAATTATAATTATACTTTTTCTTAATGGGTAGCAGGTTTAAAGGTGCAAGTCCTAGGTTCTACTATGAGGAATTTCTCACCCCTTTCAACATCGAGTTTGGGCATGTGTGTGGGGGTTGGTTCTCTTCCTTTCTAACCAATTAATGTGATGATACAAGTCTAGTGGCATATTCCATGATTAGAATTTAGTTCCACAATAATGCCGATCTCTATGTATAGATAGATGGCTTTTCAATATTTGAAATTGGATTACTTCCTTTAAAAAAGAATATAATATAATATCATTTAATAAGTGGTTTTAGCATTAATATTATTTTAAGTTTGGAAAAAAATATAATTGATTGAGTTAATACCATTTAATAAGTGGTTTTAGCATTAATATTATTTTAAGTTTATTGAGTAATTAAAAATAATTGAACATTTTTTTTGTTTATTTTTTGTGGAAAACATTCCATAAGGGATGCCATTTTTGAGCAAGACCCAAGGAGGTAGGGGTATCTCTTCCGTCAAAATCGTTTAGGGCTCGCACTTGGCCTACCACCTTTGACATATTTAAGGAGCAAAATTGAAACAACAAAAAACAAGAACACACAAACATAAACATACAATAAGATTAAAAAAAACATGCCCCTTGAGTGTGTCAAAAAGATAAAGCACAACCAAACACATACACAGGAGAAATCACAACATGAACCATACAAAAAAACACAAGAAAAACATAACAAAAACAACAAAACGCTACAAAGACACAATCAACAAAAACATGAAAAACAAAAACAACCAAAACCTTAAAAAAAAAAAAAAAAAAACAGCCAACAATAGACAACAAACAAAAACAAAAATATAGAAAACACTCACACACCAAAACAAAAACACCAATTAAAAAAAACATACAAAAATAACAACAATAATTAAAAACAATACCACTAACAAACACAAAAGCACCCAAAACTAACTAAGCCATTGGAACTTTTGAAAAATCCCATGACAATATCTATCAAGGAAAGAGATGAAGAATATCACCAAGACATAAAAGATCACAATAATTTCATAACAATTGCAGGGGTCAATTTAAACATAACTTTCTGCATTGTCATCAAGAGACTGAACAAGAAGAATATCAATACTAATTTGTTCTGTCCACCACCTAGGAGGATAACCATAGCACTTAAAATTTATTTTTTCAAGAGCCCAATTTGCCATAGCATCTACCACTTTGTTTTGTTCTCTAGGCACATAATTGAAAACAACCTCTTGAAAGTTGTTTATGATTAACCTAATATTATCTATAATCTTTTGGACTCTCCGATCAATCTTCTTAGACCCTGAAGTTGAATTTAGGTAATTGATCATAACTTGAGAGTCTGATTCTACAACCACCCTTCTCCACCCCCTCTTAAAGAGCCTCCTACAAACCTTTTAGAATACCCTACCCTTCTGCTAAGTTATTGGATAGAATTCCTATTTTTTTTGCAAAAGTAAAGATTGGAGTACCATCCTCCAATCTACCTATCCCTCCAATACTAGACTTCCAGGATTTACTTTGTATGCTCCATCTGTATTGATTTTTATGAATTCCTATGGGGGAGGCTGCCATTGTTGAGTTCTATCCATCATTTGGTCAATATCTTTCTTCCTTCTATGATGGGCTAATCCATTTATTATCTTTAATCGAGCCATTATTTGTTCCTTTAGTTGATTTGAAATGTGAGAATGAGTTAATAAATATTCAACAATCTCTCTCACATTTTCTATGGTCTTTAGCCAGACATAGTGGATGTCCTACTTTCTTGTTGAAAGATTCACTTGTTTTGCTCCTTCCAAATATTCCAGGGAAGAATAGTCATCCCTATCTAAAATATCTAGTTCACATACCAATATTTTCCTTCTTGTTTGCTCCAATCTCTCCATAGTTGTTTTATGGATTGTTCATTGGACCATCTTAATTTTAGAAGGGAAGCCATCATCTTCCATAATATTGAAGCTATGGGGCATTCTATGAACAAATTGTTAATAGTTTCATTGTTATCCCAACACATTACACATTGAAAGGGCCCATTAAAACCTTTCTTCATAAGTTGCTCCCTTGTGAGAACCCTTTTATGGAGCAGTAACCAACTAAAAATATGACTCTTAACCATAAATTTTGAGCCTATAATTGCTTGAAAATATCTTGATCATGATGGGGATTAATAGGTCTTAAGGCTAAGTAGCCTTGAGAAATAATGTAATCACCATACCCTAAACTATTCTAGCTAATGCAGTCCTCAACTTGTGACCATGAAGGTGATCTCATTTGAAGGATTCTTTGAATATTATTTTTTTGAGCTTCAAAAAGTTGGATTGGCCACTCTTCTACTGGGATCTAGCACCTTCCCACCTCATAATTTATTTTATGATCTATATAGTATTTGGAAACTTTTATCCAATTCATCCTATGTATTTTATCCATTATAGGCCTTAATTATAGATGTTGGATTTTCAACGGAAGGTGCCCATCCCAAGAGTCTATCCAAAAATTTATCTTTTGATCATTTTGTGTAACCCAAAAGAGCTTTTTCTTTATCAAATCCTCTCCAAATTTTAAGATCTTTAAAATTGGGGACCCTCTAGAAGGTATTTTATGAAAAATTAAGTCATATAGATCTTTATTTTCTACATAATTAGCTCTTATATTTTTGACCCATAAGGCATTGGGGTGGCTAATTAATCTCCAATATAATTTTCCTGCCAAAGCCTTATTATTCTTGATTGTTGATATGAGACCTAAATTCCCTTGATGAGTAGGAAGACATAGACTCTCCCACCTTACTAGGGCCCTTTTCTTCTCCATTTTTGAACCTCTCCACAAAAATTTGTGACTAATTCTATCCAGTTCATTGAGCACTAACTTGGGGATGTTCAACATTGTTGAAACAAATATTGGAATAGATTGAAGAACTAATTTGATAAGATTTATTTGACCTCTTGATGAAATCTATTTTTGGTCCAACTACCTATTTTGTTCTTCACTTTCTCTAATAAATAGTTCCAATGCTCTCGTTTTGGCTACCCAAATTAATTAGAACACCCAAGTATTTAATTGGGAGAGAAGTTTTTTGAATCCTAATTTATCCATTATCAAGATCTTTTTTTTGGGTGAGCAATTAAAAAAGAAATTTAGATTTATCTTCATTAATAAGTTACCCTAAGGCTCTAGTGAAAAAGTGAAGAATTTGCTTTATTGAGGTTGCTTCCTTTATAGTTGCCTTCCCAAAAAGGGTGGAATCATCAAAAAAATGTAAATGAGTGATAGGTCTGACTCCTTTAGCTATAGTAACTCCTTCTAACCTCTAACAATCCATATTCTTAGCAAAAGTCCTTACTAAACATTCTGGAAGGATGATAAAAAGATAAGGAGAAAGAGGGTCTCCTTGTATGATGCCTCTAAAAGATGAGAACCAAGGAGTAGGGCATCCATTAAGAATAACTGAATAAGAAAATGAGGAAATACAACCTTATATCCATTTTGTCCATTCTTGAGATAATCCAAATTTTACCAAAACTTGGATGAGAAAGTGCCAATCCACCCTATCATATGCTTTGGATAAATCTAATCAAATGAACATGGAGGGATATTTTTGAGCTTCCATAGAATGAATTACTTCTTAGGCTAACACTATCTCATCAACTATTTGTCATCCTTTGATAAATCCTCCTTGTTTTGGAGAAATGATCTTGTAAAGCAAAGGTTTGAGCCTTTCTGACATAATCTTCGAAATGATTTTTAGAATAACATTAGACAAAGTAATTGATCTATATCCAGTAATGTTATTCACTTTTTAATATTTAGGAATTAGAGATATAAAAGTCTTGTTGATATTTTTGAGGATTTCTTTAGCCTTTCTAGCCTCTTCTACCACCTCAAGAATGTCATCCTGCAAAACATCCCAAAATTCTTGATAAAATGCAATAGGGAAACCATCTGGGCTTGGGGTTTTCTCCTTTTGCATTTTGAAAACTACCTATTATAGTTCCTTCTTAGTTATAGGAGAAATTAGGGCCACATTCTCCTCATAAAACCTTATGGTCCATATTTTGATATCTAATATAAGAAAGGGCTTTCTCAAATCTACTTTTCTATAGAAGCAATAAATCATGAAAACCAAAGCAAACCAAAAGGACCTAGATGCTTCCATTGCTACTATCATCTAAGGAAAGAACGAAAACTGTGTCTTCCTTGAGATTTTAAGGCTACCAAATTGGAGGTTGGCCATAAAAAAAAACCTTAGATTTTTCCAAAGCCTAGTTTACAAAAGCATCAACCACCTTGTTGAGATGTCTAGGAACATGTCTAAACTCGACAAGGTCAAATTTTTGCTTAAGGAGTTGTATTTTTTCCAAAACCCTCACTATTCATTAGTCTATGGAAATTATATGATTTTTTTCTATCAAATGCTGAATCCAAATTCTAGAATTAGACTCTAATTGGATCTTCCTCCAACCTAGTTTCCATGCCTCCTGAAGACCTCTCAAAATTGTAGATCCTTCAACTTGATTATTAGTTTTTATTCCTAACCTTTCTGAAAAAAAGAAGGTTGTAGAACCATATGAAATTCTTCCAATACCACCCATACAAGAAGGACTTGGATTTCCCCTAGAGGCACCATTTGTATTGATCTTTCCTATACCCTCAAGGGGGATGCCAATGATCATTATAATTATGTCTTCTAGATTGAGTATTTAAGGAATGAAAAGAAGGCAAGGACATATTTAATCTTTGTAAAATCTGATCCCACCTTTGAGAGGAAACAAGGGGATGTTTCAATAGGTATTTAATAGATTCTCTTAAATTATCTAGAGTTCTTTTCCATATATAATAACTATATTTGTAATTCTGATTGAAAACCATGTTATTTCTTTCTTTCCAGACATTCCAAAGCAAAAGAGATACCCCTACCCAAAGAATTTGATGAGAATAATTATCAAACTAAAAAATATTTCCACTCTCTAAAGGGTTGCTCCAAATAAGTGATTCCCAACCATTGAATACCTAGAAGAGTAACCAAATTTTGCCACAATTTGATTACTATAGGACAAATGAAGAAAATATGAGAAATTGATTCTTCCTACTCCCAGCAAAGCTCACATCTAAAGGGCCCATTTAATTTTTTTTTATCAATTGTTCCCCTGTAAGAACTTTTCTATGAATCAATAACCAAATAAAAAACCTGACTTTAGGCCATAAATTTTGATTCCAAATCTGCTTAAAAATATCTTTAAGAGGACTAGGCATTGGATGGCAAAAAGAAAGATAACCTCTAGCCACTGTATACTCTCCCTATTATTGTCCTCCCCAAGCAAAGGTATCCACATAATTTGAATAGAATAAGGATCTCTTCTTAAGGATGTGACTTAGCTGAATTTTTTAGTCTTCATTCATAAGAACAAAGCATTCCTCAGGATGGATCCATTGATGACCCACCTCCCAATCGCTAGAGTGAGGTGTGCAATAGTTAACCACATTTACCTAGTGAACCCTATGAAGCTCCTCCATCAAACTTTGAAAATTAGGGAATTGCTCAACTAAAGGAGGAAACTCATCACAAGAATCTATCCAAAAATTTGCTCATTAGCCATTATTGAATGTAATTGAACAATTATGAATGTAATTGCTTGATTGTAGATGATTCTAGTTTGGGTGACCACTTATATGTGAAGTCAACGATTGAATGTTATAGTTAAGCTTACAAAAAGTCTTTGAAAGGGAAAAGGGCATAGATGAAGGCATCTCTCATATTTTGTATTGAAGATCTACTTTTAAGGACGTTACCTCTTCAAAGAGGCCTACAATTTTGTAATGTGTTTTTGTTTTTCTACAATATATTTACTATATTTTCATTTCCCGGCATTTATGGCCATCATAGTATTCTCCGTTGTTCGGTCTGGAAGCCGCCACACATATCTTCGTGCAGTCGGCCCCTATAACTACTATGCCACAATCATTTTAAACCTTTTATATCGCTGAAAGCACCAGGAAAGGGACAAGCTTTCAGTCTGGCGAGATTTGAAATTTGAACCTTGGACCTCCGCCCATTAAAGGTTTGATCGAACCAATTGATCTACACCTCGGATAAACAAGGACTTCCAAGTCATTGGGAGGGAGGCCAAGGCGTCCGACGTGGGCGAGGTCGGTTATTATATGGGCCTGTTGTGGAACGCCATCTGCTGGCAGTTCTTCTTCATCGAGCGTCTTTGGCGTCATCTCGTTGTCCAATTCTCTGTTAAGCGGTGTCCTCCTCGCCTTCTGTATTCCCGTGACGGGGGTGCTGGACGTCGTTGTATACCACGACAAGTTTAGCGCGGAGAAGGGCATGGCTCTTGCGTTGTCCCTCTGGGGATTCATGTCGTATATGTATGGGGAATACAGGACCATGGTGAAAGCTAAAAATGTCATATTGAAGAAGCGTGCGAGTCTGGGGACCCCAGTTTTGACGACGCTCTGTAGTCTGTATGTTTCTTCGCCTTCTATAAAATCTGATATGTTTTCTAATTTTTCTTTCCTTTGTAATTGAAGCGATGTGTACCGTTCAGAAAAAGAAAAAGAAAAAGACATGTTTATACAATGAAATAATTTCATCTGGGGATATAAGCTCCGTGTGGACGCAGATAAATGAGTGGTTTTATTTTAGGTTTAGAAGCGATGTCATGTATAATTCCCTCATATGCATTGAACTTGATACATATATTTGTTATTGTTTCCTTAAAGCTATATTAATTTTTTTAATCTAATAATATTGTTGATATATTTTTTTTATATGATAATTTTAATGACATATGTTTATTAAAAAATAATAATTGATTTAAAAAATAAAAGGCATATACACCAAACATATTTTTATAAGTTTAAAAGATAATAATCCATCTAAAAGATTTTAATCTAGAGTCCTTTGGTCCCTTTACTTAGAGTAAACATTTAAAGAGGTGGGATAAGGGATTATAATCTAAGACCCCTATAGATCCCCTCACTCGAGTAAACATTTAAAGAGGTGGGGTAGGGGGTGATTCTCATGTTAAAAAAAAAATCCATTTAAAAATTAAAATGCATGTAATTCAAATTTTTTTTGATGAAAAGAATAAAAAATTTTAATTCAAAAATTTTAAACTCAATTTAATAATAAAAGTTACAATTAATTAACCTTTACTTACCTCCTCATTTTAATAATTCCTTTAATAAATATATAGGGTTACTTATATATATATATATATATATATATATATATATATATATATATATATATATATAATTAATTAATTAATTAATTGTTGATTATTAGTTTGAAAATATAACTTTATTAGTGATTCATGCAAATAAATAAAATTTAATTTTACATGTATTTAAAAAATATGAACATTCTACTATATTATTCACTAAAACAAATTAAAATGAAAAACAATATTTAATATGGATAAATAACTATGAATTTTTGAGTTTCGGTATTGGTTAGGATATACGTATATAATTGAAAAGTATTGGAAATACCCTAAGGGAATTCATGAAGCTATATTTGGCAAAAGACCATAGCCAATTTAGTTGAATTAGTCCATCAACTCCTTAATCACCCCCAAAACTCCCACCAAAGATGGGATCAAGTGATGCAAAGATTGAAGATTAAATCTTTGAAGGGCAACCAACTTAAAGGGAATGTGAGTATTTGTAAGATGGATAGGACAAGAAATTGACAACCTCCTCCTAAATATTTTGGAAAATTCAATACTGATGGAGCCTTTAGAGGGAACCCTGGAAAAGCCAATGCAGGAGAAATTGATATACTTTCATATGGCTCCCTAGTTTTTACTTTTGTTGAGAATTTGGGTATTCTTTCCAATAACCTTGTTGAGGGGTATGGTATCCTTAGAGGCCTTCAAGAGGCTACTAAGTTTGGATGGGAAAAGGTGTTAGTTGAGTCTGACTCTCAACCCATGATTAATATTTTTAAGACCCCTTCTAAGAATCATAAGGTTGATTGGAGAATAAAAAGAATTATTGAGAAGATTCAATTAATCCAGATGAGATTTTTGAAAGTTGATTACAATCATGTGGTCAGAGATCAAAACAAGAGTGCTGATGCTTTAGCTAATTGGGCTTTGGACAAAGGTGATCTTACTTGTTATGGCCACCCTCCTAGATGGTGGACTTCACAAATTAGGGAAGCTCTTCTTTCTATCATTTCTTTGGATGGCTTCAGTTTTGAAGGTACCTAGTTTCTTCTTGCTTTTTTTTTTTGCTTCTCTTTGGTTCAATCACATTATTTTAGTTCCCTATCTCAATCTATTCTTTCTTTTGTTTCCTCTATTGATTCTTGCCTTAATAGTATTTTGGTCTAGAAAGGTCATTGTTATGTTCAATTTTTTTCTTTTTTCTTTATTATTATTTTTGTTTAGTTTTTAAGGTGTGTGTTCTTTTGTTTTGTTTTGTTTTTGTGTTCTTTGTGTTGTTTTTTGTTGTTGTGATTTTTTGTGTTGTGTTTTTTTATATTTTTTGTTATTTTTTTGTTTTTGTCATTCTTGTCCTTGTGTTTCTGTTTGTTTGAGTTAATTCGTGTTTTTATGTGTGAGTGTTTTCTATGTTTTTTGTTTTTGTTTATTGTCTGTTGTTGGTTGTTTTTATTTTTATTTTATTTTTTTAATTTTTTAGGTTTTGGTTGTGTTTATTTTTCATGTTTTTTTTTGTCTTTGTAGTGTTCTTTTGGCTTTGTCTTGTTTGTGTTTTGTTATGTTGTTCTTGTGTTCTTTCTATGTGGTTCGTGTTGTGTTTTTTTTTTAATATTATTGTGTGTGTTTGTTTGTGCTTTTCTTTTTGACACACTCAAGGAGCATGTTTTTTATTTTATTTTATTATTTTTATTGTTATTTATTTATTTATTTTTAAAATTATTTTTGTGTGTTTGTTTGACCCTTGAGTATGTCAAAGGTGGTAGGCCAGGTCCGAGTCCTAGGATTTTTTGGGGAATGGATACCCCTGCCTCCTTGGGTCTTACCCGAAAGTGGCATCCCTTCTGGGATATTTTCCACAAAAAAAGGGAATTCATGAAGGAGGGACTATATATTAAGGAGTGAAAACATTCTCTCTCTCTCTATATATATATATATGAATATGTGTTGCTATGGATGTTTCAAAACCTTTGTCATGATTTAGTAAGGTTAAATCCAAATCAAGAGAATGAGATCAACAAGTGGATTATAAAAATATCTAATTTTAATGCCTTATGAGATTGGACACATGGTAAGAGACTATAAAATGAAAACTATGAAGAAAGAGAAAAGAATTGGTCATGAGATAAACTTTAAAGAAAGAAAGGAAATCATACCATAATAAAATCTAGATTAGGCTAAGGATATTCCACTCCAAAATAAGAGGTAAAGAAAGCCTATCTACAACACCATATGGCAAAGGCCACCATAGCTAACTTGGATTAATCATTAGAAAAAACAAAAATGCATATAAGGGATGAGAAAGTACAATGTATAAGTTCAAGTTCAAAAGGAATTAAAGGTGCAAAGGAATATGCAAAGGAAAATCCTAAAACAAAGATGACAAAAGAGGTCAAATATATTCTAGGTAAATCATATTCATTTTACTCAAGTAATATAGAATCCTCTCGTGATAATAAAAGTGAAATTGGTGTAGAGGTTATCCCTTGCACTTTGAAGTATCTTTGAATTTTCAAGAGCAACATAATAAAGAAATGAGGATGGAGGAAATACTTAGCAATTTAGGGTTTTTAGGGCAACATAAGAAGGTAATTGCTATGTAAGAGTGATCTTTCACTTTAGGGCTTCCAAGGAAACATAAAGAGGAATGTACTTTTGAGATTATTCCTTGCACTTTTTATCCTTTAGAGTAAGACAAACCCATAGATGATAAGTCTCACTATGAGCATTGTAAGAATATTGAAGACATTGATGAAGATGAAAGTGTTGGTGGGAATGGAAAAAAGAGAGGAAGACCCAAGAAGCAAAAACAAAGAGAAAAATAAACCCATAGGAATAATGATATAGAGAAACAAAAGCAAATATCACATAAGAAGTGGGGCTAAAGCCATAAGAAAAAATAAAAAATGACAACAAAAATAATTTCTTGGAATATTAGGGGTATGAATAAGTGTAAACTAGAATTTGGGGATGTTGGTCTCCAACCCCATGGGTCCACACTCAGACAAATATTCTTGCTTGAATTTTGTTATTATTGGATCTTCTTTGGTGGAAAGTGAGGGTTCACAAAAGGTATTTTAAATATTTACCCTATATCTATGGTTTTGTGTGTTATTTTAACAATCACCTAAGTTTGAGATCTAAAATGTAAAAGAAAATATGCTTAGTACAAATGATGCAAAATGTTATGCAAATGAAGTCAAATATGCAACAAACAAAGCTAACCTATATACTCTTTTGATTTCTTATGAAACCTAAAATAACTAAAAGTTATAGGAAACTAAAAGAAGTATTTTTCTTTTTTAGCAAGGATTCAAGAGAATGCACAAACATAACCTCAATGCAGTCTAAATGATTTTTAGTTCAATATCTATAATGCAAAAAAAAAAAAATGAATGCAAAAATAATCTAAGTTCTTTGATTTCTCCCTTTTAATTGTGTTATTCTAATCAAAACAGAGAGCAAACTATAATTTTTAAACTTATACGAAAATAGAAATTGAGATATAGATACCTAGACTTTACAAATTGCATATTTGAAGCTTGAAATTGGAATCACTACTTGCATAGATTCGTTGCCTTCATCACCTGTGATAGATGAATTTGTATGCTAACCTATAAAGAATGCTAAAAAGGAAAAAATAATAGTTGAGTTAGGTTTAAGGGACTTTCTTGATGCTTGGAAAAGTGTTAAACTTTCTTGTTTATAGTCAAACCCCCTTATTTTTACAAAATCAAATTCAAAACCTTTTGAAGATGATTATCTACACAAAATTGAAATAGAATTGCTAGAAAATCAAATTGAACTTGATTGAAAGGATGCAAGTTTATCCCTAAGCTTGACTGAAATTTGTTTTGATACTAAAACTGATAATTTTGTTGAATTATAAGGGTTCATAGCCTATAGGGTGAGTTTGCCACTTGTGAATTCATCATTTATAGAACAAGTTCACAACTTGTAGAGCCTATGACCTACAAACTTGATTTAAGAGATGCAAAATAATGTTTTTTGATGAAAAAATAGAGGAACGATGAAAATAATGTCAAGTAATTAAAAGGTATCAAAAAATTATCAAAAAATGAGACCAAAAGTGGTCTAGATGAATTTATCACCTATCAGTCTTACTAGTAGTGAATCCATAAAATGTAGTTACAAAGGTGAATTAGTGTTGATTTTGGAAGCTGTTGGCCCAAGGACATGAGTGGTAGATCCTAACTGATGCCTATGAACCTTGTAATATGATTAAAGCAAATTCAACAAGTCTAATGCAAAATGAGGTTAGCATGCAAAAATGGATTAGAAAGGGAGGCTAAAATCCTACAAAAGGATGTTGGTTGAAGGGATCAAAGCAAATAGATCATCATAAAAGGATTTAATAAAGAATTAAAATCCCCTAATGCAAAATCATAAAAATAAAAACTCTCCTTCTCACCACAAGGAGCAAAATCCTACATGCAATGTCTAAGGAGGCATGTAGATGAAAAAACATTTTGAAAAGTAGTGCTTGCTCTAAAGCGTAAGATAATTTTTCCAAAGATTCATTATCATTCAATCACTTATTGTTTTTGGGTAGGAGGTGCCTCAATTTATAGTTTTTCAAAGCTTAGAGGAGAATGAGAGGAGATGAGATTGTGGAATCTACATGCAATTAGAAAGAAGTCAGTTCCAACTGGGCAAAAAACAATATTGGATAGGTGGCATGCTTTGATCAAGTTGACATAGGAAAAAGACATGTCGAAATAGAAATATGTGGAGGCATGTTGATTCAATTTGAGTTGTCAAACTATTGGTAGGGATAGGCACAGGTGCCAAGATGAGAAACATTTCGTTTGGCAAGTTCGAAGAGTAATTTGTCCCTTAGCCAAATTCATGACTATAAATTTGTCTATACGGTGAATTTGCCCATTTGACAATTGGAGGGAGGAGAAGTTTAATTTTTATTCCCAAAAAGGTTTGCTACCAAGGGGACATGTTTGTTGCCCATGATCTCGGCTATAAGCAACAAACTTGTTTTGAGCACTTAATTTTTGTAATGAAGGCTGAGGAATGTCTTAGGTAGATTGCTAAAAGTTTCTAGAATCTTGGGATGTAAGTGAGCAAAATTGGGTGTTCACATTTTGCCCCCTTTTGAGGTATTTATTGCCTAATAAATGCTTCAAAAGTTATTGTTGGTGACCTTAATTTTACAAAAGGAATATTCCTAAGGTATCTAATCTTTAGGGTGAAGACAAATGTGCAATTTTCGAAAAAGTGATTCTAGGAGCCCAGAGGAGCTGTATTAGGAAGCGAGGGGGTAAAATAAAATTCATTATCATCGTGTAATATGAAGAATCAGAGCTCTGGGAAAATATTTGGATATTCTTCCATGGCTCAATAAGAGCAACTTGTTCATTGTATGGATGTAATTTGAGGGATGAGTGGCCCAAGAAGTGCCTCTACTAGTACGTATTAAAAATTGAGCATTTTTTTTTGTCAATTTGCACTACAAAATTTGATTTTTATTTTTGGATGGTGATTTTACATTTAAGCAATCAACTAGCTGGTAACAAATTTGTCAATTTAAAAAAAAAAAATTGTTAGGTGGTGAATTTATCTGGAAGTAGTGAATTTATCAGGCAACAAATTTGTCAATGGGAAAAAAATTAATCGAAAACCCACGAAATCAAAGGTTATTGATGTGAGATGAGCTAACAAGTGCCTTTGGCTATAGGTGGGAGTTTTGGAGCATAGAGAGTGTCATGCTCATGTTCTTGTAGCCAATTTAGATATGATGACCCCAATCAATAAGATTATCTTGGTTATTATGAGACTTGGATATCTGGTAGTGATGACCAAAGTTGAGTTTGATTGTGCCTTTCTTATAGCATTGGTTGAGAGGTGGCACTCAAAGTATGACACCTTTTTACTTTTTATGGGTAAGATGACTATCATGTGGAGGATTTTTAGGATATCCATTTGGAGGGACTCCATGAGGATGAGTGTGAATAAGAGGTCAACTCTTCAAAGCTTTTATGGTCATGTTGACCAACAACTAATGCAACATGGGTTGCATATCAATAGGATATTTGCTGGTGGTCACATCGATAAATTGACTACATTATTGAGTGCCATTGTCTCTGGCTTGTTGTTGGGAGACATGAGTAGTTGTCTTCTACAATGGGGATGGTGTGGAGTGATTATAGAGATAAGGGACTATCATGTTAGATATGCATGGGATCCTTTTTTTAGGCTTGATTATATAGAGTGTTACATCATATTGTATATAGAGAGAAGAGGAGCCTTGTTTGTTGTACTCTCCTCCAAATTTGATATTGGGATCATATTGCTATCCAATGTTTATTTGGTTTACTTTCTTAGGTAGAAGACATAGGGGATCTGACAACATATAGGTGGGTAGATTTTTTTGAGCTCCATTATCCTTTTAGGAAGATGTTGATGGTGGCTAGACTAGCTATAGATAACTTGGAGCCTGATCAGATTGTATGAAGGCCATGGATGTAACATCTAAGATAGCCGAGGATGGTTTTGAATTGGATCATGTTTGAAGGATTTGATGGATCATTGGCCTCAATAATAGCGAGGAGGTTTATAGACCTCACCAAGTTTTGAGATAATTTGGTCTAGGACAAGATCTTCCCCAAATGGAAAAGTATTAGTACAAGAGAGCAAAGCAATATGAGAAAGATATAAAAGATGTAGGGGACAAACCTGACCCCACTTTGTTCAGAAAGGAGGATATCAATAACCCTTTGGTGGCTGATCTAAGCATGGATGATGCAGAGCTACCATTGCATATAAGCAATGGTATAGGTAGCATAGCAAAAGAAAACAATATAAGTACATACGTACACACGCATGGATGCATTTCCTATTTATATCTAAGTATGTACAAAAAAGATGTCTGCACTCTTATCTAATAGACCACACAGCCTGCACCTCCCGCCAGTCACCAAAAGTGATGGTGGTTACGGATTTAGGATGAAAGCAGTCAAAATTAGACTGTAAAAGTTACCAATTTACCTGTATAATCAATAGTTATTATTAAAACTTAGCATGGGACTACGACGAAATATATATTTACTTTAAAAATTACTGGGTTAATATATATATATATATATAAAAGCTCGTGGCTCGAGAAAGAAATAAATTAAACAATACTCTCAAACCAAACTTAAATGATTTAACACGCACATATGTAAGCCAACGACGACTGTCAGGATGTTATTTTGTTTAAAGTTCAGAAAAAGCCTTGTGAAAAATTACAACCGTTTTCATCTTTGCCCGAAAAAAAATGCTCTGGCATTCAACCAGATATTGCACTGGACAGTAGCTCTGCGTAAATGTTTATAGAAGAAGAGAGTTAGTGGGTGGAAATTTTAATATAAAAATATATCATTGGAAATAAACAATTAGGAAAAAGGTAAAATAATAAAGGTAATACGAATAATCACTCACAAAAACTTGATTCTGAATAAATTAGCTCTTACACTTCTGTACATAACTGCAACAAACTTCATTGGAAATAGGTGGAGGTGAACAGAAGTGACGACCCTTTAAAATTATAAAAAAGAAAAAGAAACCACTTATCTATTATATTCACACACTCAACCTGACACTCATTTGATTAAATTCCAATGAAAAATTCAAACACTGCGTAGTCGAATGCAATGTAGAGCTTCGTCCAGCCCCGTTTTCGCAGACTCGAATGGCGTCTTCTCTCTGACGTTTTTGGCCTTTTTCATGCTTCTGTGTTCCTCGTGTAAGTACCGCACGAATCCTCAGAGAGAACGCAAGCTCCATGCCCTTCTCCTCGCTAAACTTATCGTGAAATAGGACGACACCTAGCACCTCCGTTACGGTAATACAGACGGCGATGAGGATACCACTCAACAGAGAAGTCGACAACGAGATGACGCGAAAGACGCCTATGAAGAAGAGCTGCCAGCAGATGAGGATACCACTCAACATAGAAGTGGACAACGAGATGACATGAAGAAGAGCTGCCAGCAGATGGCGTTCCACAACGCACATGGGGTTTGATGGAGTTTTTATATAGTATTTAAAAAAAAAAGGTTTGATGGAGATTTTTATATGGTATTATATATATATGAATGGAATGGATGTTACTACAGATAAATTATTAATCCTTTGAGTAATGTTGTTGACTTCACTTCACTACACTAGGATGCTAAATTATAGGTGCTTCTCTTCTGAGTAAAGATTTTTGACAGGAAAAATTAAATATATTTAGTGTGAGACAATTAGCTTACATCTCTACGATACCATGAAAGTTAAATCAATTTAATGAAAAGGAAATTAGATACTAGATTAACATATAAAATTTTATATACATTTTTTAATTATTATTTTTTATTTGCAATAAATTATTTTTTAAATTTTAAAGTTTATATTAAAAATTAACATAAAAAAAAGTTTTGTTTTTTTATTTATCAAACGAAAGAAGAAGATTTATAAAACCAATTAAATTTTTTGTTTAATTAGTTAAAAATTTAAGTTATTAACCATGGATAAAAGAAATCAACTCATCAAGACTATATTGCAAATATATTTTTGAATGGAGTCAATGCCCATATGGGTAGGACAAACCCTTATATGAGAAATGTAACTAGTACTGAGCTAGTCTCTTGAATTCTTGGACTATGGCAACATAGTAGGGGATAGACTCTTTCTTTGATTGACCTAAATAAGGTTGAAGGGAACTAATGTTGATATATGGGTTGAAGGGAACTAATGTTGATATATGGGTTGGGGTGTTTCCTCCTATGTTAACATGTGATGGAGACTATCATAAAGGTTATTCACTAGGTCCAAATCCTCAAGATCCACTTTGGATGTTGGTAAGCCCCATAACCTCTTAATTTAAGATAAGTTTTATTTTTGGAGCTTGTTGTAGAAATATGAAAGTACAACAAAAATAAATTATAGAAATATTTTTTTATTGTCTTAAGGGACTAGCTATGCTAAACAAAAGATAGGTAGGATGATTTCAAAGGCCCAAGGTAGACCCTCACTAAAAATAAATTCTACTTTAAGGAACTTAAGTAGGTAGAGCCTTTGAATTTGACAAAGATTAAATACTTTTATTTAAAAAATATATAAAGAAAAATTTAGGTTTTCCCTTTATAAATGGAATAGGGTATGCAGAAGAAAAACTATTGAGGCAACTAGATTGTAAAATATTAGAGATACAAGTAGCATTTTTGTCATTCTGTTACCAATTTGTTTTATCTTTTTGTTAGGACAAAAATATTAACTCTAGATAGAAGAGGTATTGAGGAAGAAGATGGTCTTAGGAAGGAAGCAATTAATTATTTCAAAGATATTCTATCATAGATTGAAAGAGAAGGATAATTAGGGTAAAATTTTACAAAATATTTAATAAATTATCTTATAAGGATGTAAGAATGAGGAAAATCTCTATAAAGGAGCTATAAAAGGTATTTTTTTTATCCTTGCAAGGCATTTAGAGTTAATAGATTTTATTCATTCTTATCTCAAATATTTTAGGATTTGTTGAAGATAAATATATTGGTTGCAATCAAATATGGTAAGAAAAGGAGGCTATAATAAGTGATATCAGTGCCATGTTTATTGAATTGGTTCATAAGGAGTGTGATACAAAACAATCTATACAATTTTAAAAATTATGACGAATATATTGAAAATCATTCTAGATTATGTTATTTTGAAGGAACAAGCTGGTTTTGTTTGTGATCACCAAGTCCTTGATGGAGTAATCATTACGTAAAAGGCCATGCATTCTTCATTTTATAGAAAATTATATATGTTGGTAAAAATATAACTGAACAAAAAATATACTATGGTTTGCTATAGTTTCCTACATGATATTCTCAAAAAAATATTTTTGATCAAGATTGGTGTGAAATATATCACCAAAAAAAAAAATCAAAACCCACCTCATATAATTATTGCCATAGAGTTTTTTAATGTAAAAATAAAAAGTAAAATAAAAATATATTTATGTTACAATTGTTTAATTGTTTTTTACAAGAAAAAAATCATAATTTTATTCCAAGAATGAAAGAAAATTATACTTCTTAGGTTCCTTGGCATAAATAAAAACCTAGATAAAATAGATTACTAGGAGTCAAAATAAAATTACAGTTAGCAAGATCAAAGAGAAAATCCCATCTTCAAAATAGCATGGAGATAATAAGGATAAATATCATTGTATTTCAATACATAATCATCAAAATAACTTCCATGTCCATAGACATGATAGAGACAAACAAAACACAAACTAGCAAAAATAAAAAAAATAGCAGACAAAAAATAAAAAGTTAAAATCTACCATAAAGCTCTAATCAATTTAGTGTTATGCATAGCAACAAATCATTGTTAATTCACAAATATTAAGATTTTAGCAATTAGAAATTGGTGAATATGGGAACCTTTGATGAGGGCCATTCACAAATTTTGGGTCTAAAATGTTTTTGGGACAAGTCCCACGCTAAAATAAAACCAACACTCCTACCTAAATCGTGGACATTTTTACCTTGAAATTATAAAAAAATATTTATACCATCAAATTTACCTCTTATACCAGTATATATACCTAACACGACAACAATAAACATGAATATAAAATATTTGAACTCAAAAATAGACCTGAAGCAACAAAAACCCTGTATCAGGAAAACATGACCTAAAGTAGCCAAAAAAATTGAACACTATTGGTTGTAGAGGATTATCTATCAACAAAAAATTGATTGGTTGCAGAAAAAGTGACAAATAAAACAAGGTGTGACACCCCAATCAAGACTATCTATTGATAAAAAGCTAATCAATTTTAGAGGATTATCAATTGATATATTTGGTGATCGACTGTAGACAAGCATGACATGGTGATGATCAGTTTTAAAACAACAACAAAAAATCGATTCAAAAATATTAAAAAAAAATTGATCATAAGGACTTTTTGAAAAAATAACTCAAACTCAACAAAAAACATTAAGACAAACACAACAAACCAATCAAACACATCAAAAAAAAACACACCTACAAAAAAAAACAATTGTAAAAACCAAAAAAAAAAAAAAACCAAAAAACACATAAGGATTATCTATTGACAAAAAATATGATCGGTTATAGAGGACTATCAACAAAAAATCCAATCAATTATAGAGAAGCATGATAAGGTGATAATCGATTGTTGTAGACTATCTATTGCAGAGAAGCATGATAGGGTGAAGATCGATTACATAAGCCTATTTGTCCATAAAAAGTTGATCAATTACAAAGGGCTAACAATCGATTGTAGAAAGGTGTGACAATTGTGACAATAAGGAAAGTGTAAACTTCCAAACATTTGAGTATGTTTTTCTTTATACTACAATAACTTTTACTTTAGAATTCAAAAAACTATTAGTTTACGACTATGGTAGTTGCAATGACATTAGATACCAAGGTTTATTTATAAATGAGTGAAGGTTAACCTTGGTGGAGTGCAAAGTATTTCGTTAGTGTTGGGTTTGGAATTTTATCTTGGATTGTTATCTTCTTTCAAAATTTTATTGTCCAAAGCTTGTTAATTCATAAATAATGACACCATCTACACTGTGAATTCATGTATCCATGTCATATTTAGTGTTTTAGAACATTGTCAAAGCCCTTTTTTAAGTAAGTTTTCAAAAATATTGTTCTTACTTACAAAGGCAAAAGTCATCACCATATATAATTTATGACAAGATAGTTTAACCTTGGTTTCTTTGAAGGAAGTCTTTAAATTTATGCTTTTAATTTTATGATTGGCTTTGTGAGAACTATTACTTCCTACTTATATTGGAATCAAATTATTAGAAAAAAAGGAGAAATATATTATCTACAAAAAAAAAAAACAAAAAAAAAAAATCAAAAACAAAACACAAACAAAATCCAAAAATCCACAATCTCTCTATTAAAATCATGGAAAAAAAAACAAATAAAACAAAAACAAAACAAAAAAAAAACCACCACAAATTCAAGGTATAAACACCTTTTACCAAATAATTAGTTATTTTTTGTATTCTTTTATTCTCAACAACAAAGCCTTGCTTCATAAAAAAAATAATGGTTTGTTTTTTGATGGATTTGGCCAAGTTGTGTGTTTACATATCTCTTTTTTAATGCTTGTAAAAATTTATTTTGTTAATTTTTTAAGATAATGCCTTTTTACATCAAAAAAATAATATAGAACACCATTGAATGCAGAAAACATTGTTGATCCTGATATGACTCCACTTGAGATATTCTTGGAGATGAAATACCTCCACATAAAATTTTTCTTAACAAAGACATTCAACAACTAGTTGATGAGATACCTCATACAGACATGCCAACCGAAAAAGAAAATGATCATTATGTAAACTATAGACTTCTGGGAAATATTCTAGTCTAAAACCTAAACATAGAAAGTTAACTAGGTGGACTATTGGAAGGATATTTCAACTTGAATGGTCATCAACAAATCCCTTTATTGAGCTAGTTCAGCCAGAGAAAAATAATGACATACCAACAAAATATAGTTGGAAACTAGGAAAGGATCATAGGATGCAACTTAAATTAGACAATAGAAAAATATTATGGGAAATTTTATTTGATGGTAAAAGAAAGTGATGGAAAAATTAAAAAAAAATTAGGTGGAAGGATACATCGAAATGCATGCATGCCAGATATGCACAGGAATATACAAAAGAGATGAAACAACAACAAACTCTTGTTGAGAAGGGTGGAACAATTCAAGTCCAATTTCAAAAATTTCATAAGACCACATTAGCTTCAAAAAATTTGCAGTTTGTTGTTGTATATAGTATTCGTAAAAAGAGTAGACCCATGTTTGATTTTGTTGATTATAAGCAACTATTTCAACTAGCTGATGTGCAAAACCTTTCTAGTTCCCATTGGTAAAATCGAAGTGGTTGGAAAATGGTAAAATTTCTATCATTTTTTGTGAAGAAGGACCTAAGAGGGAATGTAAAGAATGCCAGATTTATTTCACTTTCATTTTATGAGGTAACAAATGTTGACAATATATCTTCGATTTGTATGCATGTTTACACATTCCAAAATCATTTAAGGCAATCTCATTTACTAGCACTACATAATATGGTGGAACATTGTAATACATAAAACATTTACAATGTTGTTGTAACCAGTTTAAAGGATATTGCTAAAATAAATGATACAAAAATAGCCATAAAGTTAATTTGTATAGGAGATGATGGTGCATCTACAATGCAAGGACACAAGAATGATTTTTATGCTAGACTTCAGACATCAATCACCCCATGTTTGATTCTCATTCATTGCGTGACTCATAGAACAAATTTTGCATATAAAATTGTGATCACATTTGAAAATGTTGGGAGAGTAGAAGAACTCACCCATGAGATACACACTTACTTTTCATGCAAAAATGGTTTGTAGAGTTTCAATACTTTTTACTAGATGTTACTAAAGGTAAAAAATTGTTAAAATATGTATATACCAATTGGATTTCATTGTTTCATTTTGCATATAGAATTTTTACAAAATATTAATCCTTAGCAGGGTTTATGTATGCACATTGTAGGGATGTTGATATGGTAAAATATTTATTATACCGTATGACTAACTTGGAAACACTTATCACATTATGTGGTATTCTTCCATTGTTACAATAAATGAATACATTTATTAAAATTGTGTAGGAAAGATCCATTTATATTATCAATTTCATCAGGATGAGAAAACAATTATGTATGCATATTTATAAGATATACATGTTCGAAGAAAATTTTATAGATCCTTTGTTTGATAGTTGGAAAAGTTTAACTAATGTCAATGATCTAATTTTTTTTTGAAGTTCAACATCAATGATCATCATTGTATTTATGTTCATGGAAATATGATACCTTTATATTGTTTTTAAAATTGATCACATATAGATACAAATGATGTTGAACAAATATCGACAACACACAACGAATTTGATATAGTTTTACACAATACTAAGATTAAATTTATAAAAATTGTAGAATCATTGACAAGGGAAATAAGAGATAATTTTCAAAGAGATAAGTTGCTTGAGGCGATGGGTGTGGTTAACCCCATATTCTGAAATCCTTGTCCTGACTACAATACTACAAGTGAGTTGTTTATAAGCTATATGGGCACTCTTGTGAAATATTTCACTAAAAATATAGAAGTCAATGGTATTGAAATCAATGGTATTCTCAACAAAGAACTTTTGAGACAACAATCAACCCATTTTGGATTGACAATGGTTGGTCAAATGTCACATTTGAATAACCCTCATGAGCCGAGTTCCATTGCACGTTTGTGAAAAATGTATCCAAGTAGTGTCTAATAAGATACAATCAATGAATATTTTTGTTTATATGAAATATGTTAAACAATAATTTTAGAATTTGTGAAAGACGAAAGGATTTTTAGTGCACCATCTTTTGTGAAATCTAAAGTTCATAATAGGTTGGATAAAAATTTAGAAAATTGTTTGAGAATATATGTGTCATCGTATGAGCTGGATAAGTATCCCTATGACAAAGCTTTGGCATATTGGAAATTCCCTGCAAATAGAAAATGTATCACTAATATTCATGATAATAACACTTGTAGTGATCATATTGTGGAGACATAGAGATCTGATATACTTACAAGTGATTTTGGAGAAGCTGAGAAGTGTTTGTTTTAGCATCCTCCATTGTAAAATTTTCAAGATTTAATAAAATTCATATATTAATGGTATTTGTTATCATTTGTTTTTATAAGAATATAAAAATTGGCTTTTTGGTTTGATAGAACGTTATATTTTATGACATAGCCTTGTTATTTTGTGACATAAACTTACTTTGTTATTGTATTAACTATTTATAATGATAAAATTTTATGTTTTATGCTTTGGCTTTGAATACATTTTAAATTTTAAACCCATGCATGCATGTATCCTTTGTAAATATTTTTTTATATAAAGTGTTGTATGTAGTTTAGAAAACTCTATGAAAATAGCATAATACTCAAGTTATGGAAATAGCACAAGAATATACATGGAAATTGTAAAAAAGAATAAGAATATACAAGGAAATAACATAAAATTCAAGTTATGGAAATATATTTTTTATTAATTCGAAAAAAATTCATTTACATTGTACAAAATTGTTAACTGCAATACAACACAATTTATAGTCAACAAGTGAATTGTGTTCACTATTTCATTCTTGAGATTGGGGGTCTAAGGTAGTTTTGGGTTCTTTTCCCTTTTGTACTGCCTTTACAGTCTGCACTTCTAGAGATCCAAGTCCTTCGTCTAAATTTTGCACTTCCAGTGCTATAGGTCCTTCCTCTTCATTTTGCTCTTCAATTGCTCTAGATTTGACCAAGACTTTCTCTACCATCTCTAAACCCTCAAACAATTTCCTTTCTTCTTTTGTAGGATCATCTTGTCCTATCGAAAGTACTTCTTTACCCTTCTCCTTAAGAAAAATATCAAGATCAAAATCATGTAGGATTATGATATTTCTAAAAGCATTGTTCTTTGTAATTGTCTCTTTTAATATTTCTTTCATTTTTATAGCAATTAGCAAGTTTTTCTTTGTCAGTTTTATATAAACTTGCAGGATTTTTGCCTATTAATTTAAATGATCAAAATTGACCTACAAAATAGAAAATAAGAAATAAGTCAGTAGATAGTTACATTGAAAAAAAGAGAACAAACAAAATTTAGAAAACTTACCTCGGCTACATACTTTGCAGTATCAATAACAACTACTTTTTCTTGTCACATCCCATTGATTAAAATAATCCCGAACTTCAGCATTGATGTTTTCCAATATATTCAACATAATATTTAAAATTTCATCATTTTAAAATTTTGTAGCCTTCACTATGCTAGGTTTAGCTTGATGTGGTAAAGCATCAAGCTTTTTTGGTTCATTTTCAACAAATGAAAAAATGTCTTCCCTTTTTAATTTTTTTTAATCGGGCATTTATTTGCTTTATTAAAACATTTTCTTGATACTTCCAATATTTTATTTCTTTTAAATCTTGAAGCAATGTATCTTTGATTGTCACTTTGAACTTGTCAAACATTAAAATATTTTCAGAAAAAATTACTTTCTCATCCTCAGTTAGAGGACGAGGGTTGCTGGTTTCAGGAGGAGGTGATGAGGTCTACGAAGATGCAACTGAATCTTCTACTTGTGCTTCTTTTTGATGATCTTGAAGTACATATATTACTTTAAATAAACTAGGAATGTTTCCCTATAAAAGGTAATCCTCATCAAGTGGAACATTATCTAACCCTAAATTAGAAACTCCCTGCATATTTGAAAAATTTCCAAAGGAAAATCTCAAAAAATTTAAAAATATCTGGCTTGGTCCTCCCTACAGGATGGATAGAAAAAATTATTTTCCTACCATACATTGTTGACCTCTCATTTGTTGTTGTCATGGTGGAGGAGGGGTTGACATCATCTATTATCTTCTTTGGGTAAATTGTAGTGAAGCCGCTAAAAATATCACAATAAAATTTTGTTAAATGTTTTGTGAATTGATACAATAAAATTTCATTTAAATCTATAGATGAAATATCTTGGGAAGCTACACCATGTGATGGCATGTTGGTGTGGTGTAGCTCTAAAAAATAAAAAACAATCTAGTAAAAATGATTGATTATAATTAATAAAGAATTCAATAAAAATTATTGATTATAATTGATTAAGAATTTAATAAAAATTATTGATTATAATTTAAACTAAATGAATACATGAACAAAAAATTGAAACAAAAAGTTTATGTGTCATAAGTGTGGCCTCACTAACTTCAACATCACTTTACAATTGACATGTTGATGGAGGTAGATGAGAAATAGGAGTAGAAGATCTTAAACATTTTGTAGATCTTCTTTGTAATTGTGTTGATTCTGAGTGTGTTTCAAAATATCTAGTTTATTCTGGCTTATGACCTCTTACAACAACATCCCATTTTGAAGAGGAAGAGGATGCCCTTTTATGCATTTATATATAAATTTTAATATTAATAAAAAAGTAAAAAGTACTTGAATATAAAAATTATTACTTTGATATAAATAAAAAACTACTCGAATATAAAAGAAAAATTTACCTACACATGTTCTACTGTCATACCAACATTGGCTATGTCTAGGTGCAACGAGGTCGATATTGTAGTATTTTGCACATTATAATAAGATTCATAAAAAATAAAAGGATATAATTACAAGTGGAGAGTGTTGTGGAAGTGCTCATTTTGACATTGTAAAGATCCGTTTTGATCCGCTGTGAAACATAGGTGCACTAGTTGAATTTTTTGTGGGAAAGACAACAAACTAAATATGCTAATGCCCAGAATGAAATGCCTATCAACCTTCCTTGCAAAACAAATCTTGCTTGGAAGAATTCGATACACCCTCAAAGAAACTTGTTTGTAAGAGATGCTAAAATCAAGCCCCTTCTGAAACATAGGTGCACTAGTTGAATTTTTGGTGGGAAAGACAACAAACCAAATATGCTAATGCCCAAAATGAAATGTTTTTCGCCCTTCCTTGCAAAAAAAGTCTTGCTTGTAATAATTCGATACACCCTCAAAGAAAATTTTCTGGAAGAGATGCTAAAATCAAGCCCCTTCTGAATTTAGTAGCATTAACTACAAAATCAATTAGTACTTGTAACACCTAAAATTTCAACTTTAAAGAAAACTAGAAATATGTAGAGTTATACCTATCAAAAATTCTAAGGTAACATTGAAGTTGGTCTCTAGGTATACTTTATCATCTTCATTTAATACAAACTTTGGAGTGATAGGATCACAATTCATGTGAGGCAATGTTGTTAATATATGGACATCTGATGGTTTGACAAAAAAATGGATATTTTTATTGATTTTCATATTGAAAGTCATCGAATCATTATTGTACGTGGTAATAATATTTAATAGCAATTTGATGTCTATTTTGTATTGCGTCATTGACACTAAACCTTGAAGATCAGAGTTGATCCATAGTATATCATAACCTAGTGTGGTTAATATTTCAAAAATATGGGGAGCACACAAGGTTTCTGAAAGAAATTTTGGAAGCAGGGGTGGAAGAGGATGCCATTGATGTATTTAATAGAAAATCCCTTGTGTAAGGTATGAGTTATTAGGGTGTAGGGTGGAAGGTAAAATGTATGAGGGTGTATGGTGGTTTTTTATTAGATCTTATGTACTGTGCATGAGAAAAAGATAAAAAAAATAACTTAGGCATGATGGATCAGGGCATAGGATGTGAAGGGAAACATTTTGAGGTCGTACGGTGGTTCTACTTAGCTCTGATGTGCTCTACATGAGAAAAAGGTTATAAAATAATTATTTATACCTTTTTATAGGCTTTTACATGCAAAAATTAAATGTTGGGTTGACACGTGGCATCTAATCATTTGGTACGTGGTATCAAATCGTCAATGGAACCATTTGTTGCAACCAATCATCAATGCAACTCTTTGCTGCAATCAACAGTAAATGAAGCCCTCTTTGCTGCAATCAATTGTCAATGCAACTCTCTACTATAATTGATCATCAATGCAACTCTCTATTGCAATCGATCGTCAATATAACCCTTTGTTGCAAACAATCATAAACGAAGCCCTTTGTTGCAACCGATAATCTATGAAACCCTATGTTGCAACCAATCATCAATGGAACCCTCTATTGTAATTGATCATCAATGAAGACCTCTACTGCAATCGATGAATGAAGCCCTCTATTGCAACCGATCATCAATGGAGCCCTCTATTAAAACTGATCATCAATGGATCCCTTTGTTGCAACCGATCATCAATGGAGCCCTCTACTATAACCCATAGTCAAGGAAGCCCCCTACTACAACAGATCATCCTTGTGCTATCATTAATGAACTTATATTGCAATCGATCATCAATATGCCATCATAAATCTTACCTATTTGTAGTTAATCTATCAAATATTGTATGGCATAGGTCATCAACACTAAAAAATTCACCATAGTTTTATAAATTTTGGTTAAATATAAATACAATTCATCATGTCTCCTACATGATTTTGGACATGATTCACCTTGATTTTGAAACTGATTCATCCCATTTTTTGAAATAGATTTTGGGTTCAACCCCTTGTGCATAACCCTAAATCAATTGACAGATCCATAGTAAAAATCTGGAGCTAGCATAGACACTAGGGGTATGATATATGAGTGAAAGACAAAACTCCATCCTTGATCTCTTCCATTTGTAAAAAACCTTCTAGAACCTATTGAATTTCTTTTGATAACCTATCTGCTTCCTAATTTAATTCCCTGTAAACATGAGTAAAATAAATATTAAAAAAAAATTACCTCCAGCAGTTCATCTCCCACCGGTATGAGCATATTATTTTGTAATTGAGTAGATCCATTTATCTAGTTGATGACCAGAGTAGAATCTCCAAATATTTATATTTTTTTCAAATTTCTCTCTAAAGTACACTTTATTAGTAATCTCAATACCTAAAACTCAGCAAAATTGTTGAAACCCGTCTGAAGACCGACTTTAAATTTGATATCCTAGAGATAATTTTTTAATTATTACACAAAACACTTCATGATTTATTAAAATATCATATTAATATAGTATAATGTAATATAAATACAATATATTTCAACCCTTATCACCAATGAAAATAACAATAAAATATTAAAACTTTATATCAATGTAAAATGAAGCTTTTAATAATTTAACTACCTACCTTTAATTGAATCACAAGACAATAAAAATTATAATTGATTTAATTCATTGAACTAGAACAAATTTTTGCTTTCATTTTATTTAGCAAGGCCACATATTTATTTTTAAATGTTAGTACCATCCAAAGAGGTTGTAATGATCATCATAAGAATTTAACATAATAGTGAGGATACTAGTTATGAAAAGGTTATCATTTTGACAATGCTCCTATGATCTCACCAAGGATATTTACAGTAAAAAAAAGTTAAAGATTTGACTCCCTCTAATAATGTCCCTAAAAATTTGAAGAGGACAATGGTTTCAATTTCTTAAAAACTCTCGGTATTTATCATTCGTATGTGTAACATAAAAAATAAAAATAATAAATAAGTAAATATAAAATATAAAAGCCAGGTATATAACCTTTTTGAACCTAATGATTGATGTGCCTGACATGCTTTATATATTTTTAATTTGAGATAACAAAAGAAAACAATATACCTACACACTCATGCATGTGTTTACTGTTTATACCTAAATATCCACAAAAAACTGATGTTTGCACTCTAATCTAATAGACCGTGTCTCAATTAGAGCACACAATCTGCACCTGCCGTGTCCGTCAATCCTCACTAGTGGTGGTTGTTATGGGTTAGGATGATAGCAGTTAAAATTAGAGTCAAAAGCTATTAATTTATCTATATAATCATAGTAATTAAATAGTAGCCTGTGCACTATGAAGAAATATATATATGTATTTTAAGCTAGTGATTACTAAACCCTAGCCTAATGGCTAGGAAGAAATAAATTTTAAAATGCTTGCAAACCAAACTTAAATGATTTAACATGCATATATGCGAGGCAATGACAACTCTCGGTATATTATAATTATTATTTGTTAAAAAAAATATTATTCAATTAAATCCAAAAATATTACATTCTTTGCTATATCATGCATAAAATATTATGGTCTTTTGATATTTAATATAAGAAAGGGCTTTCTCAACTCTACTTTGCTATAAAAGCAATAAACCACGAAAACCAAAGCAAATCAAAAGGATCTAGATAGTAGCATTGTTATTATCATCTAAGGAACGAATGGAAAAGATGTCTTCATTGAGATTTGAAGACCATCAAATTGGAGGTTGACTATAACAAAGAACTTGAAATTTATCCAAAGCCCAGTTTGCAAAAGCATCGGCCACCTTTTTGAGATGTCCAGGAACATGTCTGAACTAGACAAGGTCAAATTTTTGCTTAAGGAGTTGTATTTTTTTCCAGATTCCTTAAATTTTGCTAGTCTATAGAAATTATATGATTTTGCTCTCTCAAATGCTAAATCCAAATTCTAGAATCAGACTCTAATTGGATCTTCCTCCAACCTAGTTTCCATGCCTCTTGAAGACCCCTCAAAATTGTAGATCCTTCAGCTTGATTATTAGTTGTTATTCCTAACCTTTCTGAAAAAAGGAAGGTTGTAGAACCATCTGAAATCCTTCCAATACCACCCATACAAGTAGGACTTGGATTTCGCCTAAAGGCACCATCTGTGTTGATTTTTCCTATAACCTCAAGGAGGATGTCAATGATAATTATAATTTTATCTTCTACATTGAGTATTTAAGGAATGAAAAGAAGGCAAGCACACTTTTAATATTTGTAAAAATTTGAAGGCCACCAAATTGGAGGTTGACTATAAAAAAGAACCTGAAATTTGTCTAAATTCTAGTTTGCAAAAGCATCAACCACCTTGTTGAGATGTCTAGGAACAAGTCTGAAATAGACAAGGTCAAATTTTTGCTTAAGGAGTTGTATTTTTTCCAAAACCCTCACAATTCGCTAGTCTATGAAATTCATATGATTTTGCTCTATCAAATGTTGAATCTAAATTCTAGAATCAGACTCTAATTGGATCTTCCTCCAACCTAGTTTTCATGCCTCCTAAAGACCCCTCAGATTGTAGATCCTTCAAATTTATTATTAGTTGTTATTCCTAACCTTTCTGAATAAAGGAAGGTTGTAGAACCATCTAAAATCCTGCCAATACCATCCATACAAGTAGGACTTGGATTTCCCTTAGAGGCACCATCTCTATTGATTTTTCCTATACCCTCAAAGGGGATGCCAATGATCATTATAATTTTATCCTCTACATTGAGTATTTAAGGAATGAAAAGAAGCAAAGCACATTTTTAATCTTTGTAAAATTTGATCCCACCTTTGAGAGGAAATAGGGAGATGTTTCAATAGGTATTTAATAGATTCTCTTAAATTATCTAGAGTCATTTTCCATATATAATAACTATATTTGTAATTCTGATTGAAAACCTTGTTATTTATTTTTTTAGACATTCCAAAGTAGAAGAGATACCCCTAGCCAAATAATTTTATGAGAATAATTATCAAACTAAAAAATATGAGTCCACTCTCTAAAGGATTGCTCCAAAGAAGTGATTCCCAACCACTGAATACCTAGAAGAGTAACCAAATTCTACCACAATTTGGTCACTGTAGGACAAGTGAAGAAAATATGAGAAATTGAATCTTATCACTCTCGAAAAAGCTCACATATAAAGGGCCCATTAAAATCTCTTTTCATCAATTGTTCCTCTATAAGAACTTTCCTATGAATCAATAACCAAATAAAAAAATTGACTTTAGGCCATAAATTTTGATTCCAAAGTTGCTTAAAAATATCTTAAAGAGGACTAGGCATTGGATGGCAAAAAGAAAGATAACCTCTAGCCACTGTATACTCTCCCTGTTGTTGTCCTCCCCAAGCAAAGGTATCCACATCATTTGAACAGGATAAGGATCTCTTCTGAAGGATGTGACTCAGTTGAATTTTTTGGTCTTCATGCATAAGAATAGGCCATTCCTCAAGAGGGATCCATTGACGACCCACCTCCCAAGCCCTAGAGTGAGGCCTACAATAGTTAGCCACCTTTATCTAGTGAACCCTATGAAGCTCCTCCATCAAACTTTAGAAATTAGGGAATTTCTCAACTAAAGGAGGAAACCCATCCCAAAAATATATCCAAAAAGTTTCTCATTGGCCATTATTGAATGTAATTGGACTATTACAAATGTAACTGCTTGATTGTAGAAGATTCTAGTTTGCGTGGCCACTTACATGTGAAGTAAACCATTGAGTGTTATAGTTAGGGTTACAAAAATTCATTAAAAGGGAAAGGGACATAGATGAAGGCATCTCTCATATTTTGTATTGAATTTATACTTTTAAGGAGGTTACCTCTTCGAAGAGACCTACAATTTTGTAATGTGTTTTTGTTTTTTGCAATATATTTATTACATTTTCATTTCATCTTGTAATATTGTTAAGTTCAAGATCATTTATTATTATTATTGCAAATATTTTGTGGATGTGCTTTTATTTTATCGCAAATGTTCAAAAAGGATAACCCCAAAATGCGTACAAGTAATTAGAACTAGGAATTGGAAACCTTCTCTAGAGGTATTGGGTAAGATTAATATGAATGAAGCCTCAAGGGGAAATCTAGGAAGGAGTATGTGGGGAATATGTTGCCTCTAAAATGGTGCTCCTATTTTATCTTCGTAAAAAAGTTAGGTATATTATCGAATAACTTGATAGAGGGATATGCCATCTTAATGTGATTACAAGAGGTTTTTAAGGTGGGGTGGAGGAAAATTAAGGTGGAATCAGACTCCCAAATTATGATTAACCACTTAAAAGGACCAAGTAAGAAAAAAATATAGACTAGAGAATACAAAGAATACTTGAACAAATACAAATAATCCAACAAAGTTTTGAGATAGTGGAGTTCATACACTCAAAATAGGGTGAATTATGTGATGTCTAACTAGGAACTTGATTAAGGAGACCTCACTTGCTATGGATATCCTCCTAGATGGTGGCCTCAACGGACCAAGAAAACTCTTTTTTCTATTTTTAACATTGATGATAGTATTGGTTATATATATATATATATCCTTGCTTTACATGGTACTCTTTTTTTGCATAGATAGTTATAGTAAATTAGATTTGAGGAAGAATACTCCTTCATTCTTTGTTAAAACTTAGCTTAAAAACTTTCTATCTTAGAAAGGTAGAAAGAAAAGTAGAGGGCTACTCCAAAAGTTAAATAAAAAAAATTCACCTTGCTTTCTATAATCTAATGCCCTAATTTTGGATTATAACCTTATGTGTGAAGATAGAATCTCTCCATACAATAATGAAAAACGCACTAAATTAGATCCTATGACATAAAAGATGCAATCATTTTAAACTAAATTATTAATATTTTCCTTAAAAAAAATTGTAAATAGTATTTTATTTTTCTTTTATATATTTTAATTATTGGTTTTTTATTTATATTCTTATTATTATTAATAAAACTAAGCCACTTTCAAAACAAAATATTGGTTTTCTTGAGACTCAATGCTATTAGTTAGTACAATAGTGTTCGGTATCATTCAATCCAACCATGTCTAAAATTTTACAGATTACTTAGAAAATTGAAGCGACATTCAAAATCCGTTGTTATATGTTTAAATTTAAATATTATAAGTTAATTAATTGGTTTAATAATTTAACAAATAAATTTAAAAAATTAAATAATAAAAAAATAAAAAGTATATTTCATCCAAATAAAAATATATATGGGTTTTGGATTTATTTTGAAAGACTTAGTTCAAACCACGATATATGTGAACGATTTAAAAAAATAATGAATTTATGGAGTTGAAATTTTTATTCTGACTTAATAAAAATTCCCTCAAAACATGTAACAATCCAAATTTAACTTAAATTTCCTCAAAATCAATGAATTTATGGCTTCCTTTTATTTTTTGAAAAATAATTTTAAAATTTTATATTAAAACAAAATCATTTACAAGTTGGGATGAGACTCCTCCCAGCCTTAGCCGACAAGAACACTTGTTTACAACAGTAAAAGAAGATTTGCATTGAAGCCAAATCTCCTAAACCATATTTCTACAAGGGATGTTAACCTGTTTACAACAATAAAAGAAGATCTGCATTGGAGCCAAATCTCCTAAACCATATTTCTACAATGACTGTCCAAATTAGCTAAACATTGGATTTGCTCACCAACCTGCCTAATCCTCTCATCCTCAATATCCATGTCACTGTGTCACTGAACCCCTACTTCCTTCTCAGTACCCATCTTAGCCATGAAGTCTACCACTTTATTTAGATCTCTACTCACATAAATTGAAATCACATCATCTAATTTCCTCCATAATTCCTTAATTTGAGTTCCATGTCTTCAAAGTAAAGTTCCTCATGCAATCTAGAGCTCCTACCAATATTTGAAAATTTGATTATAGGATTATCCTCCTGTAACCTTGTCTTACAACCTAGATAGAAGCAAATTTGATAGCTAAGGCTTTTGCTTCATTGTTTGTGGCCCTTCCTAGGCCTTGTAGTTTCCAATAGAGCACTATCCCAACATGATTCCTACAGACCACTCCAATTCTAGCTCTACCCAAATTGCCTTTTGTAGCTCAATCAATATTAATTTTAATTCAACCTTCTGGGGGTGGTTTCCAACTATCTCTATCCTACCCTCTTGCACTTCAGCTTCCTTATCCATCATCCCTATATCAACTTGATTTTTCTCTAGTTTAGCATACACTGCCATAGTTTCTTTGACTTTGTTGCAAATGACCTTCCAAACACCATCTAAAGATGAAAAGGTTTCTCTAAATTTTTTTATATTTATCTCTAACCACACTTACCACCAAATAAAGTTTAATCTAAGATCCCAACCGATACAAAGAGCTTTAGATTTAAATCTACCCCTCTTCCATTTTTCCAAAATATTAATCTAATTCAAATTACCATTAGTTCAAATTTTATAAGATAAAAACCATCGCTCCCAGATCTGATGCATAAATGGGTACTCAAAAGTCAAGTGGTCAGATGTTTCCTCGCTCTTGTAGCATAAAATACATTGAGATAAACCAAAAATTCCCCTACATCTCATATTATCAAAAGTAAGAATTCCATTGTGCATGAATTTCTAGACAAAGAAGTTTACTTTCGACCAACCCTTGGACTACCAAATATTTCTCCAATCCTCAACCTTATATGCATGAGGAGGAGGCTCTAGAAGGATATTATCATATGCATCCTTAACTATGTAGACTATAAGGCTCCCATAGCCCCAAGCTAATTCATCCTTCTCATATCTACCTATGAGAAATATTTCTTCTAAGATTTTAGTCATGATGGGTGTCAATTATGGAGGGATTGGAATTGGCCACTCACCCAACTTCTTAAATTGCCTTGCTGACTAGTGTTGAAATAAATTTCAATCTGGATCCAACCCCTACTTTCCATGGTTGTTTTTACCGGTTGTAGTTCTAGGAATTTAGCAATGATAGGTGGGTATTGATACCATGAATGTATCCAAAATCATGCCTTCTCCCCACTTTCACTATCTGAGATCCTAAATTTAGAGCCTACCACACCAAGGACCCATTACCATCCAAATGGAAATGAATCACCTCATTCGGGTTCACCTGTCCCAAAAATTTACTAGTTAAAATTCTATTGAATAAAGAAGTTGGTTGGGAAATCCACCTCTAGTAAAGCTTTCCAACCAAAGATTTATTATTTAAATTAGATCTCCTCTGTTCCAAACCTTCCTTTACCTTGGGTTGGCTTAGTTTCTCCCAACCTACTAAGACCCATTTTCTCTCTCCTTTTACTCCTCCCCATAAAAATTTTCTAGCCATCTTGTCCAACTCTTTTCATATGGTATGTGGGGTAGCAATGATAGAAAATTTATAAATTGACATGGCTTGAATGAATAACTACAAAAATATTAATCTACCCCCATAGCTTAACCATTTTTGAGATCAATGGTTAATTCTTTCTTTGAGACAATCCAAAAGATTACTTCAGATATCTAATTTTAGTTTTTTAAAATGTAAAGGGACCCCCAAATATACCACTGGGAGAGAAGTCCTCATGAATCCCAAGATCTCTAACATTTTATCCTAAAGACTCTGATAAATATTGGAAAATAACACTTTGGATTTTTTTATCATTGATGACTTGGTTTGTGGCCCTAAGGTAAACATTAAGAGGATCTCTAATTATTCTTGCTTCCCTGAATTTGGCCACTCCCACCAATCCTGTGTCATCCACAAATTTTAAGTGAGTCAAAACTTCCTCACCCACCTTGATACTTGTTAGCAAACCTTGTTGTCTTCTCCTCAATATGAGTCTACCCAAGCCTTTAGACAATATGAGAAAAAGATAAGGGGAAAAAGGATCTCCTTGACAAAGGCCTTGAGTAGCTCCAAATGGTTGCAAGGGAAGACCTTTGATTAACACTGAGTATGTCAGAGTAGAAACATAGATCATGACCCATTCTATCCAATCCTGAGAGAAACTTAAGGCTACCATCATCCTTCACAAGATGCTCCACTCTACCCTATCATAAGCCTTTGACATATCCAATTTTATGAATATTTCCCTATTGCCAAAGTTTTGCATTGAGTGGATTGCCTCCTGAGATAGAACCACACCATTCAAGATCTTCCTCACCTCTATAAAACCCCCTTGCTTCAAGAAGATAATTCTATGTAGGAGATATTTTAGTCACTCAACCATTACCTTTGTGATTATTTTATATATGACATTGCATATGGCAATAGGTCTATCATCTAAAATATGCACCCTCTCCTCCCATTTTGAAATTAAGTCAATGAATATATGATTTAATGCTTTAACAATTCTTTTACTATTGTTAGAATGCTCTATAATAGCCATTACATCCTCCTCCACGTTGTCTTAAAAGGTCTAAAAAAACACAATTGGAAAGCCATCTGGACCTGGTGTTTTTTCGATACTCATTCCAAAGACTACTTTCTTTAGTTCCTCTCTAAAAATGGGTTTAAGTAGGGCTTGATTTTCTTCTTCAGAGATAATAGAGGGTATGAAAAAGAACTTTTTGAGCCTCTTCATAGTGCACCAAACTTTCCTTAAACAATTTAGCAAAATGATCCATTGAATGGGGTTGTATCAAAGGAGTGCCCATTCTCATCCTGAAGAGCTTCCATCTTGTTCATCTATCTCCTAGCACAAGCAACCCGATGGAAAATTTGATATTTTTGTCACCTTATAATAACCAAGTGGTTCTTACTCTTTGTTTCTAGTAGATCTCCTCTTGGTTGTCAATGTCCTCAACCGCTTTATGCAATGCATCATCCTCTTATTTGAGTTGCTTTGTAATTGTTCCTTCCTTGAAGTATTTTTGAACCTCATCCCATTTGGCCACCAATGAAGCTCTTTAGACCTGGAAGTTTATCTTGTTAGCTCACCTCCATTGTTTTAGTTGATCCTTGACATAATGAAGTTGCTTGTGGAATCTAAACATTGTTGTCCCATATGTTGGGCACCCCTCTTCCCACCACTGTGGAATTTTATTTCGAAGTTCTTTTTTTTGTAACTAAAATTTTTTGAATCTAAATGGTTTGTGATGTTGCCCTATCTTGATCCCCCCTTCCAACAAAATGGGGAAGTGATCCAAAATTGGACCCTCCAAAATCTAAAATTTTAGATTCCATTTCACAAACACCTCCTCTAAAACCAAAAAATGGTCTAACTTCACCTTCTTGCTATGTGGCTCCCTCCTCTTATTAGTCCAAGTATAGTTGATTCTAGGACATTTAATATCCACCAAGTGTAATGCATGGACTTGGGCAATCATAAGTCGATCCTCTGGATCCAAAATTGGGGCTCCCCCTTCCTGATATCTATATGATAATTTAACATTAAAATCGCCAACAACAATACAATATAACTCCTCCCTCAAGACTCTCATATTATGCACCACTTCCCATTGACAAATATGACCATCTAGGTTTTGTGTTCCATAAAAAAATTGTGATTAAAACCTGCTCAACTATCACATTGTTCCTAAAATGTGATGTGAGAACACCCCTCCAAGGTATATGTTCTATTACCATCCATTCAAGAGAGTTCCAAAAGGTAACTATCCCCCTTGAGGCCCCTTGGGCAACCACTTCCATATGACCAACACCCTTCCAAAGTCTATTTACTATTTTACACATAATATTCAATGATATTTTTGTCTCCTCGAGAAGCAAAAAATATGTTTTACTTTTTTCTAAGAGTCTTCGAATAATAGATTAGTGGGTTCTATTGTTTAAACTCCTAACATTTCATGATTGTATAATCATTGGTTACCTAGAGACCAATAAGAGTCTATTGGCGTCACCAATCCCTCAGTGATCAATTTATCTCCTTGAACTGCTATCAATTCCTTATTTGATTTTCTACCCACTCCTTGAGAGTTGATATTCTTTGATCTCTTTTCCACCCGAGTTATCCCTAGAGTTGGTTTTTCTCTGTTCTTTTTTGCTATACCCATGATGACATCCTTAATTATCAATTGCTCTTGGTTATGCACTATCAATGCCCCCGCACTCTCTGATTGTGGTAACTCACTGCACTCTATTACCTGCTCTACGATAGAAGGAGGTGAAAGAGGGGCTTGAACATGGCTGTTATTGTTTTCATTATTCCCATCCACTCCTTCCATGAATTGTTCTTCTTCCTGGTCCACTAGTGTCTTGAAGATCTCATACCTATTTCAAGACTTGAGTTAGATTTGCTCTTTGCCAACTTTTTTTTTTTCCTTCTCCCTCTTTTAGGCTGTTCAAAACCATCTCCTATACTTCTCTGCCCTAAGAAATATTGGCTTCCTTTTCTATCCTCCTTTATCAGTCGGCTTTTCCACAGTTCACCACGACAATAATTTCAGTAGATAGTTCCACGACCGGCATGACCGTAAACGTGTCCTTATAATGCCCATCTCCATCCATTGCAATCACTCACACATTCAATAGCAGCACGGCTACTCAAATTTAGAACAAAAGAAATCAAATCTGCTGCCATCGTAAAAATGATAAAATTTTCTTTCGTTGACAAGATCATCCGATACACATTCCAACTCTGCGTCAACACCACATTAAAACAAAGCAGGATTTTGTAAATTCCATTTTGGTACATGTACGATTCCATGTGGAAAAGACCTACACGGAACCTAGGTACCCGGGGGATATTTAGTGAGAACGGTCAGGCTGACATCAGGGAGCGCAATAATAAAGGGCACGAGTGGATGTAGCAGCATTTGTGTCTTTAACGAAATCTCATCAATCTCCCTGGCTTACCTTTCTCTGTTCTTTATAATTCCCTTATGAAACTAAGACGAGATTGAAGGTTTTCTTAAGGAAAAGAATGGAGTCGTCCAAAGAGGGGGAGAAGAAAAGAGGCTTGATGTATTAGGCGCTGTTGTTGCTGAGCTGTATCGATTGGTACTACAGCTTGATCCCTGTTATTGAAGTTCTATTTCCTCCACGGCGGCAAGCGGTGATGGCTTTCGGCTTGGCTAGAGACGGGAGGCGTTTCCCCTTCTGATTCTCCCCCTTTGGCTCCCCTACAGAAGGCGCCCCAACCCGGCCTGCCACGTCAGCGTGAAGCTCTGCCTCGTCAGCTTTGGCCTTGGCCTCCTCACCGGATTGGACGACTTTCTCTACGCGTGGGGGGTCGACAACCTTCCCGTGTCCACGTCATCGCTGCTCCTCTCCAGTCACCTCGTCTTCAACGCGGTGTTCGCCTTCCTCATTGTACGGCAGTAGTTCAGTCCATACTCCATTAATGCCGTCATTTTGCTCAGCCTTGGGTCCGTCGTGCTCTCCTTCCACAACAGGGGCGACATGCCCAAGTGCGTAACGGCCTTCTGTATTCCCGTGTCGGGGGTGCATGGCTCTTGCCTTAGCGCGGAGAAGGGCATGGCTTTTGCGTTGTCCCTCTGGGGATTCGTGTCGTATTTGTATGGGGAATATAGGACCATGATGAAAGCTAAAAATGTCAAATTGAAGAAGCGGTTCGAACCTGGGAAGCTCAGTTTTGACGACGCTCTGTAGTCTATATGTTTCTTCGTCTTTTATAAAATACGATACGTAACTTGTTTTTTTTGTTTCTTTTCCTTTCCGATGTGTACCATTCAGAAAAAACAGAAGACATGTTTATACAATGAAATAATTTCATCCGAGGATATAATGTCTGTGTGGACGCAGATAAATAAGTGGTTTTATTTTAGGTTTAGACGCGATATCATGTCGATTCACCTCACGCTTTTTCCCCTCAAGTTTGTGCATGTATGACAGTCGACTCGCGCCCAGCTAATTTAGTTGGCACAGAACGCATTTTCGAAGAGATTAACAACATTGTACCAAAGAGCTGATTTGCTTGAGCTCATAACCAATGAAATGTTTTGTTTGAACACAAGTAGTTTCATTTAATGAATTTATCGGTTTGGGTGTAACAACGAGGACCTTGTGCAAATGCATCAGTATATATATATATATATATATATAGTGGGAGTCCGCAGCCAAAAATGGGGCTATCAGAGGAAGAGAAGTGGTAATGAAATTTTAATTAAGGGTTTATGTATAAAAGAAAAATGTATAATTTAGTTATGAAAGCACGAGATTCCGGGCAAAGGAAACACTAATTATGCAGTGTAAGACGAAATGTAACGCTTTAGCCTTATGCACAAAAACAAAGGAAAGAGACAATTTGGAAAGGGAAGAAAAGATGTAAAGAAATCACAGCCCTCTTTATTCAAATATCTTATCCTCGGTTACATAGACGTCTCCTCCCTTTTTAGGGGCTAGGAGCGTTAAATTTGTCTTTGTTACAATGTTTGACTTAGTCTTCCTCCTTCCGCGTGCCCACGATTGCAATGGGCGGGCCAAGATGATGCCGCCGCCGATGTCGATGAGTTCTTCACCTCTGCTGCTTCTCCTGCGAACAAAGAAACAACCAAGATGTCAGTAGCACCTGCTGCCAGTGAAAAGTGTTTGTTCTTCTAAAATCATCAAAAGATGCATGCAAACATTTATCTAAAACAGTGAACAAAATGATTCTAAACAACCTAAAACTTGCCAGAAGACAGAAAGTGTTACCAACAAGCCATTGCCACTGAGACAGTCGGCCAATCTGTTCAACCGGAAATCGTCCCCGGGTGGGACGATTTGATCGTAAATCGTCCCCGGGTGGGACGATTTCTTCCGTGTTGGGGAAGCCGAACCGACACGCTCCAATGTCGACTCCCGAGGTCTCCAAAACACCCGCAGACAAGGGGGTTATGTAATTGGGGCCATTTTGGGACGACCCAGATGGTCGGATTCTCCCAATTTGGCCTCTATCTTCGGGAATTTGATATCGCCACCTGCAAGTCAATGAAACAACAAAGCGACACAAAACATACTAGAATCTGACCAAAAGTTACGAAATTGCAGTTGTGAGTTAACCAAACATAATAACACAAAATGCAACCTGAAAAAGTAATCTAGAATGCTCTAATACTTAAAAAGTGCGGGGGTGCCCAAGTGGGCCTCCCACCGTTGGCACTTGATTTCGGCGCCAATCCACTAGGGATGGGCCCAAAACCTCTTAGGATTGGGGGGTCGGCGAATTGGTTGATTCAGGTGTCCATGTGTTGGATTTGGGTCAGGTTCAAGCTTCCAAAAGCCACCCAACAACCTCCCTTGCAAAAGAGATTGGTGGATGTGGGGAGGTGAACCAAAAGGGATGCAAGTGGGTCTTCAACTCGGTAGCACTTCGTTGCTTGAAAACTCCTTCAACCTGTCTGACTTGGGTGAGAAAAGTCCCACCTTTTATAGACCCAAGGGGTCTCTTTTGGGAGGGAAGCACAAATGCCATGTGTTGGTCATAAGCGCCATGTGGCAGTCTTGTCTTCCCAAGAGGGAGGGGAGTCCTCCATTGACTTGGGCTTTCATAACCGCCCCTTGTGACAGTCCTCAAACGGCCTATTTGCCCACTCACACACGCGTGCGAGGCAGGAGTCATCAACTGACTGTTCTGGGCTGCCACTTGGCTTCATTTGTCTTTTTTCCCGTTGAACTTGGAAATCGTCTCACCCAAGGACGATTTTAGAAATCGTCCCTGGGTGAGACGATTTCAAGTTAGCAATCGTCCCTAGGTGAGACGATTTCAAAAATCGTCCCTGGGTGAGACGATTACTAGGCAAAGTGTCTAAGTGTGCCAAATTGCATCTTGACCTCACAAAATTGCTATGAAAGTGGTTAAGACCACTGTTTGACCTCTGAGGGCTGCCCTGGGGCTGTGTTTGTCAAAGCGATCAGTGTTTGCAGTCACATAATCGGATTGGTGCTGTTTTGGTGTCTACAGATGCCCCTTTTTGGGAAGCGCTGCGGGTGACGCAATGCTGAGCAAAAATAGATAACCAAAGCACTAATGATTAGGGTTTCTTGGTAACCTAACCAACTTTTGATGCCCCAAGTATGGGAAGGGCATGCATTCTTGAATCCTTGCTTCTGACGAGCTAAGGAATTTGATTTCAAGTATTAACCTGTTTTGGTGAGGTGTGACTTGAACTTAGACATTGATCAATCATGAACAGGCAAAGGGCGTTTTTATCCTCAGGGGGAACCTTGTGTTCATGATTCACGAAATGCCAAGTGTTTGATTGATTTGATTGTTGCTTGTTTACTGCCCCAAGCAGGAGCGTGATTGTCTTTGTCAATGATTCTTTGAATGCATGTCGTTTTCCTTAATTGGGTGTGTGATTGTTGGTTGGTGACTAAGTGTGACTACCCCCTCAAGCGACGAATCGATGAGGGAATGACCTTTGTGAGAGAAGCGACGAGTCGCTTGACCCAAGATGACTTGTGCAAGGGTGCCTTTAGAGGGTCTACCGTTAAGCGTGTGCAATTTTTCCAACATTTGGACCTGTTTTTGGTGGGTGTTAACCCTTTTTGTGATGCCATAATGGGGTGAAATCATCGACAACCCATCTTCCCGTGGAGCGGTCCGGCTATGATAGCCTTCTTGGGGAAGTAGTAGAGTGACAATTTGAACCCCGACATCGATATTCTATGCCAAGATGTTAAGTGCGAGAGCACTTGTGTCCGGCAATGCTTATTACTGTTTTTGTTGTTTTGATTTTCTTGTGACGTCGTTTGGGGATGAAATTGTCAAAAATCCGTTTTCCCGTGGAGCGGTCCGGCTATGGTAGCCTTCTTAGGGAGTAGGATAGTGATAATTTATGACCCCAACGCCTATTTTGATTGCCTTGTATTGCGAGTGTAACAACATTCTATTAGGCAACTTTATTTGTTGTTTTTAGTGCATTTTTGTTGATTTTTTGTTGTTTTGGCTTTTCTGGCTGGAAATCGTCCCTGGGTGGGACGATTTCCAATTGCAGAAATCGTCCCTGGGTGGGACGAGCGCTGACCAGAGCGCTCGTCCCAGCCAAGGACGATTTCCAGTTGGTAGGCTTATTTAAGGCCCAAAACTTGGATTTGGGCTCATTTGTGTCATTTTTTCCTACGATTTGTGAGCTCTGGGAGGAGGAGGTAATTCTGCGAAGCGAAGCGCTGCCGAAATTCTCTCTGTCATCATGAGTGCACAAACTGGTTCGAGCGGCGGAGCGGAGGCGAAACCCGTAAGTGCATTTTTTTTTTTTTTTAGTTGAGCTTAGGAACCCTACATCTGAAAAATTAATTTTGAATTTTTGTGTGTTATTGTTTTGCAGGTTAGGAGCCGGTACCGTGTACCTGCCGCATTCGCTGAGGCGCGGTCGGCGCTGACTGATGTTGATCGGCAAGTGGCTTGATGCCCTTGGGCTCAAGCAGGTGGCTCGACTGGAGCCTGTGGTCCCGGATCAGGCCTATCTCGACGGCCCTGATTAAAGTTTGGGATCCGCGGACCAACACTTTCCATATTTCGACAGGGGAGATGACTGTGACACTCGGAGGACGTTTATCGGTTGCTTCGGATTCCGATAGATGGAATACTCATTAGGACATCACCGCGTGATCAGCGGATCGCCGTATCGACGAGATGTTTTGGGCATGCGGAGCGGCTGGGTGTAGCGAACCCAGTGGAGACAGTCGAGGTGGACTGTCAGGCTAGCGAGATTTTTGTTAGCTGGTGGCAGGAGAGGGGGGTGTTAGGAGTGAGGCACGCATTCTTGATGGGCCTCATTTCTAACATGCTTCTACCTGATTCGTCAGGCGGGAGGTTCCCGTGGAACCTGTTGGAGTTGGTATGGCAGTTGGTAGAGTGCCCGATAGAGGCACCGCTGATTTATGGATGGGGACAGACATTGTTGGCACAGCTCTACGGGGAGTCAGTACGGCGTCCGCCGTCGGCAGCGAAAGGGGGTGAGTTGCGTTATCTTCTTCGATGTCGGGGTTGGCAGCACATAGCGATGGAGAGGCCGACCGGGTTACCGTGGACGACGCGGGCGATGATGGATGATGATGAGATTGGCTATGCAGCTTTGTGGCGGCGGTCCACGGAGCAGGGCGTAGTCGGCGATGGGCAGGTGTCCGTTGAGCACTACACCGATGCCTTTTCTCGGCTCACTCCGGGGGAGGTGTTTTGGCGTCCCTATCGGGACCGTCCGCACTCGGCCCGAGGCTGGAGAGTGGCTCCGATGGGTACGGAGGGAGCGGTGGTTGACTGGGCGGCACGGGACGGAGCATGAGTTCTTTCCGTACCGCCGGGTTATACGACAGTTTGGGGTGCGCCAGGGGTTGCCTGGTGAGCCCGTGGTCTATCGACGACGGGGAGACGAGAGGGATCTAGAGCCACCGGTCACCGCGCCATTGGGCGAGGAGTCGGATGCGGTGATTGAGGTCCCGGATGTGGATGACATCGGTACTACCACTGAGTATGACTCGTGGTGGGTATTGCGGCGCTGGAGAGGAGAGGGGCCACTGGGAGGCACGGAGGCGGCAGTGGAGGATGCTGAGGCAGCAGGGGGTGATTGGGGGGCCGTTGGATGATGCAGACATGGTGGATGTGGGAGATGAGGATGTGGACTTGGGTGTTCTGGAGCAGCCGGACATGCAGGATGTGGAGGAGCAGTTGGAGCCTGAGCAGGCTACTGTCCCCGCGAGTCCTATGCGTTCGGCAGATACAGAGGAGGTGGGGTCAGATGTAGGTGTTGAGATTGCTCGACTGACAGAGCTGCTGCGGATGCGGGATCTGGAGTTGGGGGATGCGCGGCAAGAGAGGGATCTTCTGCGGGCTCAGTTGGTAGAGCGGGATAGAGTTTTGGCGCAGCGCGATGATGCATTGTCTATCTATCATCGACGAGAGGCAGAGTGGTGTCTGTACCGGATAGACTTGGAGAGGGAGGTCATCCGCCTTGGCGGGCGGCTACCTGAGCCTTCGATCAGTAGATCTTCTCGACGAACGAGGGATAGTTTGACTGAGCAGTTAGCATCATCTCGTCGCAAGCGGTTAGATGAGGGGGGGGTAGCAGGCATGATGCGGGGGCTAGTAGTAGCCGCCCTGCAGGGTCCCGTAGGACCCACACCATGGGGGGTAGTTCCCGTCGCACCGATCCTACGTGATCATGGTGGTCGACGCCTTAGGTTGGGTTTTTGGATATGATTGCGGGGTCTGAGGACCGGTTTTGTAGCCTGCGGGCATCTTTTTGACGATATATATATATATATATATACCGGTTTTATTTTTGGTTTTGTACATGTGATGATGTGATTTTTTTTTGTTATGCATGTTTATTTATTTTGATGAATGCAGATGTTATGATAAATGTATATGTTTTTGATGTCTATGTGATATGCGAGGTGAAATGGATGAATGATATTTGTGATGATTGCACTGTAGGCTGTTTAAGAAGCTCTTTATTTACATGGTTTTCTGTTTTATGATAAGTAGCGCAGATGGTTTTGGGCTGAATGTAAGATTTTCTGTGATTCAGTCAGTTTTAACTCACCATCCATGACTGTACTTTATCTTACAAGACTTTTTGACCAAGGTATGAATCAGACTTGTTTTTGACCTAGTTATTTCATATCCCTGTGTGTGCAATTGAGTTCATTTAGTGGTATTTGTTAGGATACCGCCAGCTGCAGATGGGCTTTCAACCGAACCTGTACTGAGGATCACCTAATTAGCTCCATGAATTCCTTTGTTGTATGTACTAAGATTAATCTGCGGTGTAATCCAGGATGCCATAAGCTAGCTCATCCACATGCAAACATTGATCTCGTACGCAAGTTAATGTGACAGATATATCGTCATGCGGGAGGTTTACTCATATCGATAGGCTATCAACCAAATTGGTACTGAAGCTTGCCTTATGACCTATAGAATGCTGAGAGTTCCAGGGATTCAAGGTCAACTCCCTTCTTTTCTTCAATTGTATTGGGATACTTGCTCATTGTAGTGATGAGATCACTGTTTATTTTGATTTGTTTTTCTTTCGAGCAAGGGATTGGGGATATGGAGTGACGAAAATCACTGTTGTTTGTGCCTTTTGATGTTTGCACTGTAGTTTGTCAAATTTGGAGTTTTGACATTTTGCAACTTTTTTGTGTTTTGCAACTATTGAGAACTTTAGGGATTCTTAGGGAATTGGGTAGGGAGGATGCTTGTCCTTTTTCCAACTCTCGGCATTCTAGGGGTCATTCGCACAGGGGGATGAGCAAGATAACCGTTTCGCTTGTGGTGACCTAGATTATTTTGCAGTGTTTCGTCTTTCGTTCACACAATTTGGGAATTTTAGTGTTTTGATATGTGTTGGGATGTTGCGTAACAAGGTATATTTCAAGTATGACTCTACCTTCGTAAAATCTGTTCGACTTGGTACAGTACATGGCTAAAGAGGAAAATGATGACTGAATTACTGAAACTGGTACATTCCCAGACCACTGACTGTAGTGTGGTAAAAGTTATGCTTGGTGTTTTTGTTGTTTTTGTGACATGAGACAATGCGGAACAAGGTGGACTATCAGAGCTATTGCAGCTTATGGTGCCTTTGACCTGTATGACTACAAATATGCAATGTATGGATGCAATGCTTAATGCAACTATATATTTTTGTATTTTTGATGGATTGTTTTTGGTGAAGGTGAAGATGAGGTGCGAGAATATTAATTTTTTTTTTTTTTGATGAATTTGAGTATGCCTAGAATTGAGATGCAAATGTTTGTTGTTTTTGATGATTTCTGTTTTTTTTTAATTTCTTGATTTTTTTTTTTTTTTGACCAAGAGACTGCGATAATCCTTGGAGCTTTTTGTATTGACCAAGAGATTGCGATAATCCTTGGAGCTTTTTGGGTGACCAAGAGATTGCGATAATCCTTGGAGCTTTTTGTATTGACCAAGAGATTGCGATAATCCTTGGAGCTTTTTGGGTGACCAAGAGATTGCGATAATCCTTGGAGCTTTTTGGGTGACCAAGAGATTGCGATAATCCTTGGAGCTTTTTGGTGACCAAGAGTTTGCGATAATCCTTGGAGCTTTTTGGATTGACCAAGAGATTGTGATAATCCTTGGAGCTTTTTGGGTTGACCAAGAGATTGCGATAATCCTTGGAGCTTTTTGTATTTGACCAAGAGATTGCGATAATCCTTGGAGTTTTTTTTTTTTTTTTTTTGGTATATGGCTTTCTTAGATATGAAATGGTCGCAAATGACTGATATTCAAGGGTTCTGTTTCCTTGATACCGTCAAGAGAAGCTAGCCTGTACGTTCCCGGTCCTATTTTGCTATCAATGACATAAGGACCTAACCAATTTGCCACTGAATTTGTCCCTCATATGGGACGGCAAATTAGAGTTTTGTTGGTTTTCCTTCAGAACCAAATCACCAACCCGAAAGTCTCTTAGGTGAACTTTCATGTTGTAAGCTTTCTTAAGCCGCTCTTGATAGATACGTAAGTGCTCGAGAGCATTAACGCGTCGTTCGTCAAGCAACGTAAGTTGGTCTAATCGGGCCTGCCGCGCAGTGTTGTCATCGATGAACTCCTGCATTGATATGCGCAGGGAAGGAATTTCCAACTCGAGAGGCATTACTGCCTCTGAGCCATACACCAGTGAAAACGGAGTTGCCCCAGTGGGCGTCCGAATGCTAGTGCGATAAGCCCAAAGGGCAAGTGGGATTTGTATGTGCCAATCCTTATGACTGTCTGCGACGGTCTTTTTAAGGATGGCGACTAGCATTTTGTTTGACGCCTCTGCTTGCCCATTTGCTTGCGGATAATAGGGTGTTGAAAAGCTGTGCTTAATTTTGTACTTTGTGGTTAAAGCACGCACGTCTTTGTTCTTGAATGACGGCCCATTATCCGAGATTATTTTGGATGGAATACCAAAACGACATATGATGTAATGCAAAATGAACTCCGCAATGCGGGGTCCTGTCGTAGAGGTTAACGGAATTGCTTCCACCCATTTGGTAAAATATTTTGTGGCCGTTATGATAAACGTGTGACGGCCTGACGATGCAGGGGAGATCTTTTCGATTAGATCGAGGCCCCACTGCGAAAATGGCCAAGCAGACTGGACTGTCTGTAGGGCTTGGGAAGGTGCGTGCATCAAATTGGCATGATGTTGACACTTTACGCACTTCTTGACATACTCGCAACAATCTCGCTCTAAATATGGCCAATAATAGCCCATGCGAAGAATGCGCTTTGCGATGGCCATACCGCTAAAGTGGCCACCACATGTACCGTCATGCGCTTGGGCAACTGCCCAAGTGGACTCTTGCTGGTCCAAACAACGAAGAAGAATTCCGTCATAGCTTCGACGATACAAAATGTCTCCTATCAAGACATATTTTGCCGCTTTCTGTTTGAATGTTCGTTTTGCGGCGTGCGTCAATCCAAAGGGTAGATTACCTAACTTGAGGTAGTCTCTTATGGGTAAATACCAGTCCCGTTGATCGGATACCTCGATAGTTTGAACAGCCAATCCCTTTTGAAGTTCTTCCCTAACAAATGCTGATTGGGATAGAACTTGTAAGAATAGCGTTGTGTTGCTATTAATGGGTGTGGGGGAAAACAAAGATCCCCAGTTGGCACGTTTCAAACAGTCTCGGATTCGAAAGAACTTATCCGAAGATGGTTCGATCTTGATCATGTGGACTCCTGGCGTCAAGTCTGAGCTTGCGCGCTCCATCGCGGGTTGCGATAAGGTTTTGACCTGAATGGTTGTTATATCACCGAAAAGGTCTTGCGGTATTAGTGACCCCAAGGAGGCCATTGTGTCCGCAAAATGATTCGATGATCGAGGGAGTGCCTCGATGTCATACCACTCAAGTTTTGCCAGGAATTTGTCCACGAGGGCTTTATAGGCCTTTAGAACTGGGCATTTGCATTGATATACCCCTTTGACTTGATTGACGATTAACAGCGAATCACCAAAGATGTTCAATCTTTTGATGTTCATGGCGATTGTTGTCTGAAGACCTAGGAGCAAGGCTTCATATTCTGCATTGTTGTTGGTGCACTCGAAGTTTAATTTAAATGACAGGGGCATTGGAGCACCTCGCGGTGTGAAGAATACAATTCCCGCGCCACCACCTTGCTCGCATTTAGAACCATCAAAAAATAAGGTTATGTCGGCTTGAGACTCAAGCTCATCAGAATCTGGCGATTCTGAGACATGGAAGACCCCATCATCGGGTAGTTCTATGACCAGAGGCTGATCGTCTTCAAGAGGAGCCTCTGCTAGTTGATCGGCTATGACTTGTCCTTTTATAGATTTTTGCCCAATAAACTCAATGTCAAATTCCGTCAACAACATGATCCATTTTGTCGTGCGGCTACTATGATAAGTACGACTCATCATGTATCGCAATGGATTCTCCTTAGACACAACATACGTAGTGTTGCTCAGCATGTAGTGGCGTAGCCTCTTGGTAGCAAACACCACTGCCAACGCAGTTTCTCAACGTATGCATAGTTAAGTTCAGTAATCGACCAGTGTGCGGCTAAGATAGTAAGTAGCCTGTTCTTTGTGAAGTTCATTCTTCTGGGCTAGCATTGCGCCGATGCCACCTTAGTAGCCGAGATGTATAAGTAGAATGGCACACCCGGTCTAGGTGGTGCCAACATCGGCGGTGAAGCCAAGTATTGTTTGATTTCGTCAAAGGTTGACTGGCACTCGTCATCCCAATGAAATGTGACCCCTTTGTGCAATAATTTGTTCATGGGTCGGCATTTGTCAGATAATTGCGCTATGAAGCGTTTAATCGACGCGACCTTTCCTTGCAGACTTTTGAGCTGCTTGATAGTGGTTGGGGGAGCCATTTCAAGGATTGCCTTGACTTTGTTTGGGTCCACTTCGATGCCTCTCTTTGAGACTATAAAACCCAAGAGTTTTCCAGATGTGACGCCGAACACGCACTTCTTGGGATTCAGTCTGACCTTATGCTCTATGAGGCGATCGAGAATCTTGCTTAAGTCACCGAGATGATCTGAGCGCAAGAGAGACTTGGCTAACAAATCATCCATGTAATCTTCCAAAGTTTTGTGCATGTAATCGTGGAAGATATAAGTCATAGCACGTTGGTATGTAGCGCCAGCATTTTTAAGGCCAAAAGGCATGACCTTATAGCAAAATGTCCCCCAAGGCGTTGTGAATGCCGTTTTGAGTTGGTCTTCAAGATTGATACGAATTTGATTGTATCCTGAGAAACCGTCCATTAGGGAGAGCATTTCGTGACCTCGCCGTAGCGTCTACCAATGCGTCGATGCTTGGCAAGGGGAAATCATCCTTAGGACTCGCTTTGTTTAGGTCTCGAAAGTCGGTGCATATGCGAATCCTCCCGTCGGGCTTCTTGACGGGAACCATGTTGGACAACCATGGCGGATAATCCACGCAGATGACAAATTGTGCATCCAACAGCTTTTGCAATTCGTCTTTGACCATCAAGGCCACTGTTGGGTGCATCTTTCTTAGTTTTTGCTTTACAGAGCTTGATTTTCGGATCAAGCGTTAAATTGTGCATGACTAGTTGCGGGTCTAGTCCTGGCATATCTTTGTACGACCATGCAAAAACTTCCTTCTTCTCTTTGAGAAGGGCAATATATTCGGCTTGCTCTTCGGGGGAAAGGCTTACCCCTAGCTTGAGAATCCGTGGATTCATTGGATCTGTGTCGATGTCTACGCAGTCGTCTCCTCGACTGACATGTGGGATCCGTCCTCCAACTGATGTGGAGTTGGGATTAAATGGATATCATCATCTGAGTTAAGATCTGCATTTGGAACCTCGGGTCCATCTTCAGCTTGAAAAATATCCCGAGTTGTCCTTGGGGTAAAATGAAGCATTTCACCGAAAGGCCGATACTCGATGGTGACAATGGTGAATTGACGCGATCCCGACCGATGGCATCCATGTCTAGATGCAATGACCGTGATGGATCGGTCGGATTGCGGATGGGTGCGGTCAAATCAATGGAGATCATGTGGATGGAATGAATTTGGTCTCCGTAACCGTGGGTGTGATGACTTGATTCTTTTAGATGTTCCCTATACTCGGATCCGGCTCTAGAGGTACGGGCACGAATGGATCCTCTCTAGGTGCAAATTCATCTCTATGTGTGAAAAGGAAGGCGGGGTCTTCCCTTGGCACCGCTCGTCATGATGGGATCTCGAGGTGGACGATGCTCATCTTGAATTTGGAGCCATAGGTCTAACACTTGGTCCCACCTCGCCGGGTCTACGTGCCATTCATGTCCTAATAGGATACCCATTCGTCCCATTAGATCTTCATGAGTTAGAGCACGGTGATGTCGTCGCGCATGTCCGAGATAGTCCATTTCAGTTTCATCTTCTGAATCGCTTTCATAGATCCAAAATTGTTCATCCTCTTCAAAGATCTGTTGCTTGCGACATTGAGGACACTTCCTGTTCCAATGAATTAATCTGGTCCCATTGCGGTTGTTCCACTCTTAGTGGAGGGACCTGATTCTCTTGAGACTGTGTTATTTCATCTGGAACCTCTAAGGGGAACAGTTTCAAAAAGATGTCTGGCAGCCGTTGATGTTCTTTTTGAGGATTAATCTCTGAACTTTCGCTTCTCTCTAGCAAAGAAGAGGGATTACTGTTGCTGCCAGGGGTGTTTGTTGACCATGGGAGGTAGTCTCCCAATGTGTATTCTGTATTCGGATTGGTATAAGGATCCAATGCCAATCCCCCCTTGTTGCCTATTTCTAGGCCTTGCATATTTTCAACCAAGATGTCTAATGGCAGGGGATGGTTGAACCCTACCCCTGACTTGTCATATGGCATCTGATATCTTGGTTGGCAAAGGATCCGCATCCCTTGCTCATATCTGCCGAGCCCGTATCCATGCCAATTGCATTGGCCTAGATATTTTAGGGCAAATTCTGGGTTTGACAGATAATTGATGTTTTCCACAAAAGGCTCTTCGTCTGTTTCCTTTTGTTGGCATGGTTCAAGACCATGATCAAGGCCCCCATACACAAAATTTGTCTGGTTCGGTGGGTAGCCTAGAGGAACGATTGTCCCTATGGGAAGGCGAGGTCTTCCCATGTCTTGTACTGACTCCAGTGTGGGGGTTGCCACAACATTTTGCACTAAGTATTCCCCCAAGCCTCGTATCGGCCATTTCAAAAGTGATTGTTGATGATTGGGTGGGAGGAAACGGTAGTCCTTCCTGAGTCCATTCCATGTTTGGTGGTTCGAGAATCTTGGTTTTCGTTGCGTTGGGCGCTTCTTCTATTGTTATTGTTGAAATTGTGGGCAACCTTTCTTCTAAGGGCTTAACTTCTTCCATGATTTGTTTTCCCTTGTCCTTCTGTTGGGCCATGATAGGTGGCGTTGATGATGAAGGAGCAGGTGATGAAGTCTCACCTGGTTGGGATTTTGCCTTGTTGGCCACCAGTGGTGCCTGCGGTATTGGACCCTGTTTAGATGGATTTAATTGAAAATCCAAATGCGTTGAAGGGAGGGTCGATTGAGGTATGAATTGTACCGCATTGCAATACTTGAAGGGCTCTAAGTCCATTGGGACTACATGTATTTCTCCTTCATACGCATACTTCAAGCACTGGTGGGCGATCGAAGGGACACATTTCATATCCCCGATCCAAGGCCGCCCTAGCAAGATATTATAAGCCATTTCACCTTCCAAGACATGGCACAGTGTAGGTATTGACTTTTGTCCTACCCGGATCGGCGTAACGATCGTGCCGACTGTCGAGCATATTGCATCATTAAAAGCTCGCAGTGTGTACGTGGAGGCTGTGATGTGAGAGGCTGGCAGCTTCAAATGCTTCAAGGCTACAATGGTTATGATGTTACCGGACGAGCCAGTATCTATCAGCACTCTCTTGTATGGAATCCCGTTGACCCGCGCGATAACGTGCAGGGGTGGATCTGCCATGTCATTTGATATCGTTTTGACCTCATCTTCTCTGAATGTGATGACCGACTTCATACATTGTTTCACATGTCCCACGAAGGCGTTGAAGGAATTTTCCTCGTGGGGTTGTAATTCAATGGCTTTTAAAATGTCCATAAGAGCTTCTCTATGGGGAGCTGATTGTTGAATAAGCTCGTAGATGGACAGCCTAGCCGACGTGGTCCGCAAACTCTGCATGAGTTTGGCTCGTATCGTGACCTCAGGTCTAGGTGGAGGTAACTACGTTGGGCGTTGTTGAGGATGCGATGTTGCCGGAACTTCCCTCGTAGCTACCTCAGGGGCAGCTGTCGGGTACCTTCTGTTCCTTGTTACTATGCTAATCATTCCCACAAATCCCTTGTGTGGGAAGATCTTGTCGCACCTCGTTAATCTGAAGTGGTTTTGTTTGTGCCTCGTGGGCTGGCAAGGGGTCCTTGAATACCCCCATTTGCTGGTTGTTTGGTGCGATGGGGTTGTCCACAACCAATGTTCTGTTGTCGATCAAATCCCGGACTAGTTCTTTGAATTTCCAAAGCACCCATTCAAGTCATGTCCTCTCGCGCCTATGGAATCTACAATACAATTCCTCTCTCGTACTCCCTAGGCTTGGGAATGTTAGGGTCTATAATTTGGATTTCCGGCAGAGTGACTAAATTTGCCGCTGACAAGCGGTCAAATAAGGAGTCCCTAGACTCCGCATATGGGGTGAAATTTTGCCTAGGGCGACGCGGGTAATTTTGCTCCTGTCTTCTATTATCTCTTTCATAAGCAGGAGGCACTCGCTCGGTAGTTAGCCTTTTGAGGCTGCGTTTCTTGCACGAGCGCGGGAACATTTATCGCAACTTGGTTGATCGCAGCATGTTGTGGTTGCGTTGTCCCGCTTTTAGTGGTTTTATTCCACTCTTTCTTCTTGGGCTTGGCAATTGCGCCTTCGCCTATCTTAATCTCTTCTATGACTTTGGCTTGCGCCAAAGCTTCTTCTAAGCTGTCGTATTGTCGAAGTAACAATAGACCAGAGATTGATTTTAAGCAAATTTTTGTGAACATCTGCGTGAGATCAGACATAGGAGGACGATAGGGTAACCTAGAAAGCAAAGCTCTCCATCGATTCCCGTACGCTTCCATTGTTTCCTCTTCAAATTGCTTGAGGCTCGCTAAATCACTTAGTGATGCCTTCTTCCTTGTGTTGAAGGCAAAGCGTTCAAGAAACGCGTCTACTAATTGATCTAAATTGCTTATGCTCGTGTTTGGGTAGTTGTGTGAACCAATCCGAGGCAGGGCCTCGCGAATGTGGTTATGAATGTTCTAAGCAACAATGCGTCATTATCTTGGATGCCAAAGCATTGGCTTAGAAATCGTGTAACGTGTTCTCCGTGCGTCCTCTTCACCTTTAAAAACTGCCAATTGAGGCAACTTGAAGTGTTCGGGGTAAAGAGGTGTAGGCACTGAGGGATGCACCGGATTATTGCGGAGTAGACGTAATGTGGGTTTTTGATGCCCAACAGCTTTTGTCTCCACTGAATCCAAACGCTCCAATAGCGCTTGGTATGCATCGGAAGATTTTATTTCTTCCTCTCTTGTTCGCTCTTGTTGCAAGTTACGGTAAACCGGAGGCCTATGGAGGGGTGGCCGAATGGCGTCCTTCCCGCCTTGATGGGGAGTTTCAACATATTCCTCTTCTCGGTTCATACTCCTCATAAAATTCTTGAGGAGTCTCAGGGCGAAACCTATGACCCTGATCAAGCTCTTGCTGAAGGTACCCATCATTTTTTTGGGGAGTTGCCTCCCTCTCGAATCTATGAGGTCTTGGAAGCAGAGCTTGACGAGGTCATGGAGACTTGTCCAGCAGCAACGAATTATGCCTCTCATACTATTCAAAGCACGAGATCGCCACTGAAAGCACAAGATTCTGGGCAAAGGAAACACTAATTATGCAATGTAAGACGAAATGTAACGCTTTAGCCTTATGCACAAAAACAAAGGAAAGAGACAATTTGGAAAGGGAAGAAAAGATGTAAAGAAATCATAGCCCTCTTTATTCAAATATCTTATCCTCGGTTACATAGACGTCTCCTCCATTTTTAGGGGCTAGGAGTGTTAAATTTGTCTTTGTTACAATGTTTGACTTAGTCTTCCTCCTTCCGGGTGCCCACGATTGCAATGGGAAGGCCAAGATGATGCCGTCGCTGATGTCGAAAAGTTCTTCACCTCTGCTGCTTCTCCTATGAACAAAGAAACAACCAAGATGTCAGTAGCACCTGCTGCCAGTGAAAAGTGTTTGTTCTTCTAAAATCATCAAAAGATGCATGCAAACATTTATCTAAAACAATGAACAAAATGATTCTAAACAGCCCGAAAACTTGCCAGAAGACAGAAAATGTTACCAACAGGCCATTGCCACTGAGACAGTCGGCCAATCTGCTTTCAACTAGAAATCGTCCTTGGGTGGGATGATTTCTGACTGTAAATCGTCCCTGGGTGGGATGATTTCTTCTTTGTTGGGGAAGCCGAACTGACACGCTCCAATGTCGACTCCCGAGGTCTCCAAAACACCTGCAGACAAGGGGGTTATGTAATTGGGGCCATTTTGGGACGACCCAGATGGTCGGATTCTCCCAATTTGGCCTCTATCTTCGGGAATTTGATATCGCCACCTGCAAGTCAATGAAACAACAAAGCGACACAAAACATACTAGAATCTGACCAAAAGTTACGAAATTGCAGCTGTGAGTTAACCAAACATAATAACACAAAATGCAACCTGAAAAAGTAATCTAGAATGCTCTAATACTTAAAAAGTGCGGGGGTGCCCAAGTGGGCCTCCCACCGTTGGCACTTGATTTCGGCGCCAATCCACTAGGGATGGGCCCAAAACCTCTTAGGATTGGGGGTCGGCGAATTGGTTGATTCAGGTGTCCATGTGTTGGATTTGGGTCAGGTTCAAGCTTCCAAAAGCCACCCAACAACCTCCCTTGCAAAAGAGATTGGTGGATGTGGGGAGGTGAACCAAAAGGGATGCAAGTGGGTCTTCAACTCGGCAACACTTCGTTGCTTGAAAACTCCTTCAACCCTGTCTGACTTGGGTGAGAAAAGTCCCACATTTTATAGACCCAAGGGGTCTCTTTTGGGAGGGAAGCACAAATGCCATGTGTTGGTCATAAGCGCCATGTGGCAGTCTTGTCTTCCCAAGAGGGAGGGGAGTCCTCCATTGACTTGGGCTTTCATAACTGCCCTTGTGACAGTCCTCAAATGGCCTATTTGCCCACTCACACACGCGTGCGAGGCAGGAGTCATCAACTGAATGTTCTAGGCTGCCACTTGGCTTCATTTGTCTTTTTGCCCGTTGAACTTGGAAATCGTCTCACCCAGGGACGATTTTAGAAATCGTCCCTGGGTGAGACGATTTCAAGTTAGCAATCGTCCCTAGGTGAGACGATTTCAGAAATCGTCCCTGGGTGAGACGATTACTAGGCAAAGTGTCTAAGTGTGCCAAATTGCATCTTGACCTCACAAAATTGCTATGAAAGTGGTTAAGACCACTGTTTGACCTCTGAGGGCTGCCCTGGGGCTGTGTTTGTCAAAGCGATCAGTGTTTGCAGTCACATAATTGGATTGGTGCTGTTTTGGTGTCTACAAGTTATATTTAAAATAGAATTTCTTGTTAAAAAATAAGAATATAATTTGTAAAATACAGGTTAAGGTTTTAATATTAATATTATTTTTAAGTAGGTTCGAGATGAAGGTGTAGACCAATTGGGGGGTGGAGGTCCAAGGTTCAAATCTCGGGCCTTTCCAGACTGAATGCTTGTCCCTTATCTTGCGCTTTCAGCGGCGTAAAATGTTTAAAATGATTGTGGCATGACGGTTATAAGGACAGACTACGCGAAGATCTGTGTGACGGCTTCCGGGGCAGACATCGCATATTAGAAAATTAGAGTTTTTGAATATATATTAGAGTTTTTGAATACATGGGAAACTCTAGATATTCATGCTGAGCAAAAAAAAAGATCCATTATGGTTTTTCATATGTTAAATAGAAACTTAGCCTTAAAAATATGCCAAGAAGAACCATAGGCCAAGAAAATGGCTATGGACTAAAAGGTTATAAAAAATCATGAATCATTTTCATTCTACTTGGGCCCTAGGGCAATACCAAAATAAATGTTCAATGGATTTTTTGAAATGACAAAAAGGATAGTTGGGAATGTGTAGTCCTAAATGATGAAGGTGTTCTCCTACACAAAGTCCTTGAAAAAGGATACCAAATAAAGTGGGCCACTTTAGGCTCCAAAACAATATCCCACAGAGTGTGAAATCTATTTTACCAATTTTTGTTGGTTTTTTGGGTTCTCCATTGCTCATTTAACTTAGGAACCATGGGAAGATGTGGTGAGAGCTAATGATACCCTTTGCTCATCTTATAGCTACAAAATGAGTGTTCGAATACCATTTCTAGTCCTTCCACCAAGGACGTAAATTTTGAACCTCAATTTTATGAAGTATTTCAAGCAAGACTATGGCTTGAATTGTTTGAAATATTTCTTTGTCAATCTTAGAGAGGTAAAATTACATTTTAACTTTTTTTGAAAGCCAATTCTTGGTTTTCTTGGAAAAGAGATCAAAGATGACCTGAATGCCCTTATAGAAAAATCAAAAGGCACGTGTGTCGTAACCCGTGATTTGGTGGATTAATCCCCCTTTTGTTTGAAAGAATAAACTTGCAGATTTAAATAAAAGAAAAAAATAAACTTATTAAAGTAGTTTATTTTAAAAAGGGGGAGAACCTTTTAAATATTAAAAAAGAAGATATTTTTGGAAAAGAATCATTCTTTAAAATAAAATATCTTGTCCTTGCATAGGTAGGCAATGAATTTTTGTGGCTGGGCTTTGATTTTTATACTAGAAGGAATGCTTTTCTTCTTGCCTTTTGGGGGTGACAAGATAGAAAAGAAAATATTATAAGTCTGTGAAAAAGGGCTGGTTTGGGAGGATGGCTTGATTTTTGAAAGGGAAGAAGGCATGAAGCTTGGAGAACCATGTTGGAGGAGGAGTAAGGGGAGGGTCATTCCAAAGGGGAGGAGCTTTGGAGGCTCAATGGACGGTGAATTAGAAAACTAAACTTGAGGAGGATTATCAGGTTCGATCCTCTTATGCATAGCTTCATTTTAAAATGTTTGAACAATATGTTATATCTATTTAAATTTGTTGTAAGAAGATTTTATTGGACCTTTGGGATTTATATTGCTTATATTACCATTTTAGAACTTTGTGCTTGAATCCTTTTAAGAACTTTGAATGTGGTTTTGGATGTGTGTTATCCTTTGGAAACTAGACATAGCAATTGAATCAATGTTGTTTACTCTTTTAGTCAATTTATTGAAGTATAGTTTTGCTATAAATTAGTCCCTATTATTTTTGAGGAGATTGTTGTTTGGATTAAATAAATCACCACTTTCCCTCCTATGTTGCATCATCATGTAGTGGAAGAAACCCCCTCTTATGCATAGACCTGCTTCATCCTAGCTTTGTAACAATATTTCCCCATGATCTTGCTCTGTTGCAAAGAAATAACATCTTTAAAATGGCCTTCAATTAGGCTCAGGTAGATTAACTATCATCACTGTGGTTTTATTATTTGAAGCCCTTTCAAAAATATCTCATTTTCCTTAAGTTTGAGCTTAATTATTGGTAGTTTTCATTTGAATTTCATTTTCATGGTTTTGATGAAAAATACGTGTTAAATCCTCTATTTTTGTTTCCTGAGAGAACGATGAAGGGAGAGGTAGTTTACATTTTTGCCACCACCAATTTGTTTTTTATCCTAACGTATAACCTTATGCTAGGGTCTTAATTTTTGCCCCACCTTAGAGGTGCACCATTGATGTGGCATCACACTCAATGAGGTATGAACATGGTGGACCATGCAAGCCATCCCACACAATTATATCACATAGGATGTGTGGTGCCATGTGTACACCAAGTGAGATTTATCCCAAACGTATCATGGAAAAGGTACCAGGGTTTCTTATTAATGTCTAGGTTCCTATGGCTTGATAGCCAAGCGCCTAGAAACCTAGCTATCTCTCATGGTCTCTGTTGACTATTGACCTAGGTTACTTACATCTTTGGACACATAACCTGGAGGGTTTCAGTTGCATGTTGTTCACCCATTTGATTTTGAAATACACTGATTTATGGCACCAATTGTGTTGATCGATTTAATGTGTTAACCCCTCCTTTGGAATAAGTAATTAGCCTTATGATTCAAATATAGGCTTTCTTAAACCTTGTGTTAATATTTTAGCTAATATTTTAATGGTTTCTAATTAAATAAAATAAAATTTAATTAGGCTTTTAATGATTATTCTTAATTAAATAAAGGAATGTTTAATTAAGCCTTTAATAGTTGTTTTAATGAAAGAAAATTCAATTAAGTTTTAATATATAAACTTATATATGGAAGAATATATTGTTTTATGTGAAAGAATAAATTTGTTTATTAAGTTTTAACATATTGACTTATATCTGAAAGAATAGATTTGTTTACTAAGTTTTAACAGATGGAATTATATTTGAAAGAATAGATTTTTTTATTAGGTTTTAACAGATGAACTTATATATGAAAGAATAGATTTGTTTATTAAGTTTTAACAGATGGACTTATATCTGAAATAATATATTTATTTATTAAGTTTTAACAGATGGACTTATATATGAAAGAATATATTTTTTTATTAAGTTTTAACAAATAAACTTATATCTGAAAGAATAAATTTGTTTATTAAGTTTTAACATATGGACTTATATATGAAAGAATAATAAATGGACTTAAATATAAACTAATAGATTTGTTTATTAAGTTTTAGTAGATGGACTTATATCTGAAAGAATAGATTTGTTTATTAAATTTTTAATAGATGGACTTATATTTGAAAGAATAGATTGATTTACTAAGTTTTAACAGATAAACTTATATATGAAAGAATATATTGATTTGTTACGTTTTAAAGAATAAACTTATATCTAAAGGAATAAACTGATTTATTAAGTTTAAAAGATAGACTTATATATGAAAGAATAGATTTAAATTATTAAAAGAAATATATTTTAAACTAAAAGAGTGAGTTAGGAAGTATGGGTGTTGAGATTTTGAAGATAGATCTTTGAAATGGGAAAGATAGGCTTTGTTACATAAAAGAAATGGTTTTTGTAAGTATTTAATCCACTAAGGGTATTAGATCTTAATTGATTAAAGAAATGGTTCTTGTAAGTATTTAATTGGTTAAGGGTATGGGACTTTAATTGAGTAAAGAAAATACTTTTGTAAGTATTTAATCAATAAAAGGTATGAGATCTTAATTGATTAAAGAAATAGTTTTTGTAAGTATTTAATTTATTAAGATTATGATCTCTTAATTGATTAAAGAAATTGGTTTCGTACGTTAAAGTATGGACCTTTGATTGATTAAAGGAAGGTTTATTGAATTATTCCATGCTTGATAAATGATAAATAACTTTCATTCTTAAAATATAAAATGACCCCCCTTCTATGATGAAGTGAATGATAGATGTCCTTCATTATTGAATTATGAATATACCTTTGAGCAATTGATGAGGAAAATTCTAGTTTGGAAAAAAGGGGTATTAAATAAAGAATGAATACAAATTTCATTCAAGGGAATTTATGGGGTTTCCCTCATTGATGTTGTAATTGGGATTAAAAGATCAATCCATTATTTTTGAGGACATAAGAATTATGGGGTTCTTATGTATTTATTTTGGTATGTTTTGGAAAAAAAAAATTAAGGGATTCCTTTATGTAGTTGTATTGGATATAGTTAAGCTTATACAATAAAGAGGATGTTTTTAAGTTAGGTTTTTCTCACAAGGGTTTTCCAAGATATGTGATGTGTTGTGTGTGTTACTCTTATAGAATTCTTATGGATTAGAAGTATCCTACTAATTTGTGAAGGATTACATAGGCTAATGATACTTGTAATATTCTCCTAGTTAGAAAGGACTTTTATTCATCAAAGTTAGAGAGAATTAAAAATAAAGGATTATAGAGTTCCTTTTAAGAAGGAAACTTTAGGTGATCTTATTTTCACTTCTCCTAAATAGCCTAACCATAGATAATTGTAGGAAGGAAATAATTAGGTTGTTGTGTCAATTAATGGACTATCACACAAAGTGATAGATGCTTAGTTAGCTTATCATGAAGATGAGATGGGTAGCTTATTTATATCAAAATGAATGATGGATAATTTAGCTCATCATAGATATGTGACATATAACTTGAGTTAGCTCATAATTGAGATGAGACATATAGATTGAGTTAGCTCATCATTGAACCATCCTTCTAACAAGGTAACCCCCTACAAATTAACACCTTAAACCAAAAAAAAAATAGAATGCGCCCTAAAAGAGGACTATTATAAGATTATAGTTCTCTTGGAATTTTATTGTTACATGGAAGAGTCTATAAGTAATAGGGTACTATGTTTCCACATTCGTTTACTTTCATTTCCATAGAATACAATAGTTTATGATTGTAGAAAGGGTTCTTATAGTCTTGCTCATCTAATCTCCACATGTTACATATTGAAACAAAGTGTATACAACTATCGACAATGCGTAGCTTAGACACTAATAAAGCCAAAAACCAAAATAGACGAATACAACTGAGAAAGTATTTATAAAAATGAACCATCCTTCTAACAAGGTAACCCCCTATAAATTAACATCTTAAACCAAAAAAAAAATAGAATGGGCTCTAAAAGAGACTATTATAGGATTACAGTTCTCTTGGAATTACATTGTTACATTGAAGAGTCTATAAGTAATAGGGTACTTTTATTGATATGATATCTCCAACTAGCAAGAAATACCATTGTATCATAATATAGGAAAATCCTATGACATTTTATTTACAAAAATTATGAACAGTTTGTGGTGTCTAAGAAAGCATAAAACAGTCGACAATTAAAAACCTATCAAAATCGTAATATTCTAAAAATAAAAGTATAATATTGATCATATTTCTAATAATTCAAATACCTAGAAAATTAGAGCTAAAGAAGTGAAAATCCCGTATTCAACCTACCTTAATTTTAGATCCATGCAATATTTGGTGCAAAAAGCATGAGGAATGTTGGGGATCCTTTTAAAGGCCCAAACCACCCTCAAGAAAAAAAATCTAAAGGGTAAATAAAGGTGCTATGTCAAATTTAGGGAAGCTAAGGCAGTTTAACATAACATGCATAAAATATATTAATCAGACACTCCATGGTATGTTTTTTATAAATATTTTGAAAATAAAGGAAATATTACATAGAAAGTACCCAATTCGCATCAAAAGAACACTAAAAACTAGATCTGCATAACCCATATTGGGCTTAGTTCAATTTTTGGATCCAGGGTATTTTCTCGTGCACGCGTACTTTATTTTATTTTCAAGTGAGACCTTAAGAGGTTGGTTACCCTAAGAGGGTGGTTTAAACCTAACTCTTAGGGTTTTTTAGGGTGGTTTTTTTACTGTTGTAAAAAACCATCATATTTTAGCCACCCTTAAAAGCCTTTTTTGGTGTAGTGTCATTCAATTAATTATTGTTTTTAAGTAGGAGGTGCCTCAATTTATAGTTTTTAGAAGCTTAGATGAGAATGTGAGGAGATGATATTGTGGAATCTACATGCAATTAGAAAGAAGTTAGTTCCAACTAGGCAAAAAGCAAGATTGGATAGGTGGCATGCTTTGATCAAGTTGAAATAGCCAAAAAGCATGTCAAATTAGAAAGATGTGGAGGCCTGTTGATTCAATTTGAGTTGTCAAACTATTGGTAGGGATAGGCACAGGTGCCCAGATGAGAAAATTTCCATTTGGTAAGTTTGAGGAGTGAAAGCACAAGATTCCGAAAAACAAAAAGGGAAAACTCCAAACACGATGCAAGAACGAAACTAAACTTGATGCTACGAATTAGAAATGCGTAAAATGGAGAAAGCATAGACAAATTGGAACCCAAATGGAATGAAACAACCCTCTTCTTTTATTGATGTATTCCAAATTCGGTTACAATTAGCTTCTTCCCTTTTTAGGGGAGAGGAGCATCAAACTTGTCTCTTGGTCACATCAATGGAAAGTCATCTCTCTTCCGCGTGCCCACATGTAAAATGGACGGGCCAAAGCGTCGCCGCCACTGGTGTGAATGAAGACTTGATCCTTGCTGCTCCTCCTGCATTCAAAGAAACAACAAACTCGTTAGTAGCACCTGTTGCAAAGATGAAACGTTTGTTCTCTAAAAAAACAATGAAAGATGCATGCAAAAGATTGATTACAGTGATAACTAAACTGATTCTAAACAACCTGCAAATTTGACAGAAACCAAAGAACATTACCAGAGGGCCACTGCCATCAAAATAGTCTAGAAATTGGTCGTCGATTTGAATTCATCCCTGGGCGGGACGGATTCGACTGTAATTCGTCCCTGGGTAGGACGAATTCTCCTGCGACAAAACGCCGAAGTGATCCTGCCCAAATGTCGTGTCTCGGGAGCTCCAAAAGACCTGCAAACTTGGGGGTTAGCTAATTGGGGGCATTTTGGGAAGACCCAGATGGTCAGATTTCCCCAATTTGACCTCCATCAATGGGAATTTGACGTCGCTACCTGCAAGTTAGTGAGGACAACAAAAGCGACAAAACATGATAAGATTTGATCAAAGCATTATGAAATCGAGATTACAAGCTATTTAAACAACATAAAATGGAATGCAAACTAAAAAAATGATGAAAAGAACAATCTGCCATGAATTCCCAATCATTCTTAAAAAAGAAGATTAGGCTCGCAGCAGTGCGGGGTGCCCGGGCGGGCCACCCACCGTTGGAACCTGATTTCGGCACCAATCCACTTGGGATGGGCCCAAAATCTCTTGTAATGGGTTGTCGGCGAATTGGTAGATCTATGTGGTCAAGTGTCGGGTTTTGGATCCGGATTCACACTTCCAATAACCACCCAATGACCTCCCTTGCGAAAGAGATCAAGGATGTGGAAGAGGTGAATCAAAAGGTAAAAACGTGGTATCAATTTGGCAGCACTTCGTTGCTTGAAAATGCTTCCAACCTGTCCTTCTTTGGGTGAGAAAGTTCACCATTTTATAGACCCAAGGGGTCTCTTTTGGATGGGCATGCAGGGGTGCCACGTGGCGGCCATGCCTTCCCAAGAGGGAGGAGACTCCTCCCTGACTTGGGCTTCCATGATTGCCCTTGTGACAGTCCTCTAACGCTCACTCTGCCCACCTACACGCGCATGCAAGGCAGGAGGCATTAATGGACTGTCCTTAGCTGCCACTTGTCAAGATTTTTCTTTTTGCCCGTTGAACCTAGAATTCGTCCTACCCAGGAGCGAATTCAGAATTCATCTCTGGGTGAGTCGAATCCCATTTTGAATTCGTCTCAGGGTGAGACGGATACTGAGCAAAGTGCCTGAAGGTGCCAAATTGATTTTTGACCTTCCAAAATTGCTGTAAAAGTGGTTAGGACCACTGTTTAACCTCTGAGGGCTGCCCTGGGGGCTAGGTGTGTCAAAGCGATCAGTGTTTGCAGTCACATAATCGGATTGGTGCTGTTTTGGTGTCTATAGATGCCCCTTTTTGGGATGCATTGTGCATGGCGTAGCGTCGAGCAAAAATAGATAACCAAAGCACTAATGATTAGGATTTCTTGGTAACCTAACCAAATTTTGATGCCCCAAGCATGGAAAGGGCATGCATTCTTGAATCCTTGCTTCTGACGAGCGAAGGCACTCAATTCAAGTGTTAACCTTTTTCGGTGAGGTGTTACTTGACCTTGGACATTGATCAGTCATGAATAGGCAAAGGGCGCAACCTTTTGTCTGTGAGAACCTTGAGTTCATGATTCACGAAATGCCAAGTGATTTGATCAGATTGTGATTATTGCTTGTTTACTGCCCCAAGCAGGAGCGTAATTGTCTTTGTCAATGATTCTTTGAATGCATGCCGTTTTCCTTAATTGGGTGTGTGTTTGTTGATTGGTGACTAAGTGTGACTACCCCCTCAAGCGACGAATCGATGAGGGAATGACCTTCGTGAGAAAAGTGACGAGTCGCTTGACCCAAGATGACTTGTGCAAGGGTGCCTTTAGATGGTTTAGCGTTAAGCATGTGCAATTTTTCGACATTTAGACCTATTTTTGGTGGGTGGTAACCCTTTTTGCGACGCTTTTTGGAGCTAAAACTGGCGAAAATCCTTCCTTCCGTGGAGCGGTCCGGCTATGGTAGCCTTCTTAGGGAGTAGGATAGTGACAATTTGTGACCCCAACGTCTGTTTTGCATGCCCGGGATGTCAAGTGCAACAACACTCTCATCGGGCAAGTTTATTAGCTGTTTTTGTGTATTTTTGTTCATTTTTTGTTGTTTTTTGAAATTTTTGCCTTGAATTCGTCCCAGGGTGGGACGAATACCATCTTAGAATTCGTCCCAGGGTGGGACGAGTGCTAACCAGAGTGCTCATCCCAGGGGAGGATGAATTTAAGCTCAAAAGGCCTATTTAAAGGCCAAAACTAGGGTTTGGGCTCATTTGCATCTAAATTTTCTTGCGATTTGGAGCTCTGGGGAGGAGGAGGTTAATTTTGCGAAGCGAAGCACTGCCAAATTTTCCCTGACATCATGAGTGCACAAACCGGATCGAGCGGTGGAGCCGAAGCGAGACCAGTAAGTGCTCCCTAGAGTTATTACTTTTGTTTAAAACTGCAAGTGTTTTGTTTAATTTTCTTTGCGATGATGCTTTTCAAAATTTTAAAACTGAAACCCTAAAACTGAGCTGAAGACAACTAAGACTTAGTGTACAACTAAACGTAGCAAAAAACCTAGGTAAAGAATTTTTATTTTGCTTATAACTAAACCCTAGGATAAACGTAACGTGAAACCCTAAGACTTAATTTTTGTTTTTTTTGAATTTTTTTGTTTTTAAATTAATCAGTTAGGATTAGAAACCCTAGGACTGAAAAATTAATTTTTGAATTTTGTTTTGTTTTATTTTTGGAATTTATTAGTTAGGGTTAGAAACCCTAGAACTAAAAAATTAATTTTGTTTTGAATTTTGAATGTTTGTTTTGTTTTTAAATTAATCAGTTAGGATTAGAAACCTAGAAAATTAATTTTTTTTTGAATTTTTTTTTTTTGTTTAATTTTTTATTTTTTTTTATTTAAATTAATCTTATTAAAACCAAAAAAAATTAATTTTTGAATTTTGAATTTTTTGTGTTTGTTTTTGTTGTACATTGATAGGCAATGTTGTATGTTCATGTTATTGTTGTACAGTTCTTTTTCATGATTTTAATGTTTTTGAATTGTTTTCTTTTGCAGGTTGTTAGGAGCCGGTACCGTGTACCCACTGCTTTTACTGAAGCACGGGGGGCGCTGACTGTGGCTGACTGGGAGTGGCTTGATGCCCTTGGGCTCAAGCAGGTGGCTCGACTGGAGCTTGTGGTCACGGATCAGGCCTATTTGATGGCCCTGATCAATCTTTGGGATCCACGGACCAACACCTTCCATCTCCCAACAGGGGAGATGACCGTGACCTTGGAGGATATCTATCGGCTTCTACGGATTTCGATAGATGGACTGCCGATCAGGACGTCATCGCGAGATCAGCGGACAACAGTGTTGACACGCTGCTTCGGGCATGGGGAGGAGCTGGGTGTGGAGGATCCACTGGAGAGGGCAGAGGGCGACTGCCAGATTGGCGGGATTTTGGTCCGCTGGTGGCTGGAGAGGGGGGTGTTGGGAGTGAGGCACGCATTCCTTATGGGCCTCATTTCCAACATGTTGTTACCTGACTCGTCAAGCGCGAGGTTCCCATGGAACCTGCTGGATTTGGTTTGGCGGTTGGTAGAGTGCCCGATAGAGGCACCGCTAATCATGAGATGGGGACAGACGCTGTTGGCACAGCTCTATGGGGAGCTGTACGAGGTCCGCTGTCGGCAATGGAAGGGGATTAGCTGCAGCTATCTATTGTAGAGTTGGGCTTGGCAGCATATAGCAGTGGAGAGGCCCGTCGGGTTACCATGGATGACTCGGGCAGAGATGGAGGATAGGGAGATTGGCTATGCAGTTCTATGGCGGCGGTCCGGGGAGCAGGGACAGAGTCGACGGTGGGCAGGTGTCGTAGGGCACTATGCCGATACCTTCTCTCGGCTTACTCTAGGGGAGGTGGTTTGGCACCCTTATCGAGACTATCCAGCCTGGCCGGAGGCTGGAGAGTGGCTCCGACGGGTACGCAGAGAGCGGTGGCTGATTGGGTGGCACGGGACCGAGCATGAGTTCTTCTCGTATAGTCGGGTGACACGATAGTTTGGGGTGTGCCAGGGGTTGCCTGGTGAACCCGTGGTCTATCGACATCGAGGGGATGAGAGGACTCTAGACCGACCGGTCATCGCGCCACTGGGCGAGGATTCAGACACGATGATCGACGTCCCGGATGTGGATGACGTCGGGACTACCGTAGAGTACGACCAGTGGTGGGTACTGCGATGATGGCGGGGAGAGGGGCCACTGGGAGGTGCGAAGGCGAGCGGGGAGGGTGCTGAGGCACCAGGGGATGATTGGGGAGCTCCTTTGGAGGATGCGGACATGGTGGAGGTAGAGGGTGAGGATGCAGATTTGGGGGCTTCGGATCAACCGGAGATGCAGGACATTGCGGAGTAGTGGGAGCCAGAGTAGGCTGCTGTTCCAGAGAGTCCCATGCCTCAGGCGGATGCGGGGGACACGGAGTCCGGGTTATGCATTGAGAATGCATGGTTGGTGGAGCTGCTATGGAGGCGAGATGGGGAGCTGGGGGATGCACTACGGGAGAGGGATCTCCTACGGGCTCAGCTAGCGGAGCGGGAGAGCGCATGGGTTGTGCACCATCGGTAGGAGGGGGGAACCGACATTGCCCGGGAGAGAGATCTCCTACGGACGTAGCTGGCACAGCGCGACGATGTAGTCATGATGTACCATCGATGGGAGGCGGAGTGGTGTCGACACCGGATGGATTTGGAGGGGGAGATCATCCACCTTGGGGGCGGGTACCTGAGCCCTCGGGAGGTGGATCTTCACATCGAACGAGGGACAGTGGTACTGAGCAGTCAGCATCATCTCATCACAGGCGATTGGATGAGGGAGGCGATAGCAGGCGTGATGCGGGGGCTAGTAGTAGCCACCCTGAGGGGTCCCATAGGACCCACACCATGGGGGGTAGTTCCCGTCGCACCGATCCTGCGTGATCATGGTGGCCGATGCCTTAGGCTGGGGGGTTTTGGGATTTTGTTGCGGGGTCAGAGGACCAACTCTTTGTAGCCTACGGGCATTTTTTTGATGATATATATATATATATATATATATACCGGCTTTATTTTGTTTATGCACATGTGATGATTTGATCTTATGCATGATGGTTGATGAATATGGATGTATGCATGTTAATTTATTTTGATGGATGCATATGTTATGATGAATGCAAATGTTTTTGATTTATATGTGATATGCAAAAATGAAATGGATGAATGGAATTTGTGATGTTTGGAGGTCGCACCATAGACTGTTCAGAACTTTATGGCTTTTCTTTTTAGGCGATTGCTGTGGTAAATGACTTTGCATGTATACATGTGTTTTTTTTTGTATTTTTTGATGGTAATGTGAGGATGAAAAGTAGCGCAGTTGGTTTAGAAATGTAGCTAAGGTTTTCTGAGATTCAAATGGTTTTAACTTGCTAGCCATGACTGTACTTTATCTTACAAGACTTTTGAACAAGGTATGAATCGGACTTGTCTTTGACCAAGCTATTTCGCATCCCTGTGTGTGCAATTGAGTTCATTTATGTGGTATTTGTCAGGATACCGCCAGTGCCAGATAGGCTATCAACCAAACCTGTATTGAGGATCACCTAATTAGCTCCACTAACTCCTTTGTTGTATTTAGATAGATTAATCTACGTTGCTATCTAGGATACCATAAGCTAGCTCATCCACACGCAAACATTGATCTGTACACGAGTTAATGTGATAGATATATCGTCATGCGGGTAGGATACCACCATTGCCAGGTAGGCTATCAACCAAACCTGTAATGAGGATCACCTAGATGGTTTTTGAATGCTGAGAATTCCAGGGATTCAAGTTCAGGTTATTTGTTGGCTGAATGATTTGGGAGACTTGCTCGTCTATATAGTGATGAAAATCACTGTTTATTTTTCTATTTATTTTTCTTTTTGAGCAAGGATTTTGAATAGTGGTGATAACCACTGTTATTTGATTTTGTATTTTGAGCGTTGTGAGTTTGAGCTTGTGAATGGCCTTGATCCTAGTGGCCTTGGGGATGACTACCCATCCTGTGCAGGGACGTGTAGTACGAATCCTTACGACATTGGGAACCAAGGGGATGATGGAGATTATGAAGTAAGGGCATTGATATTTTAGGCCTTGGGGATGACTACCCATCCTGGTTAGGGGCGGATAGTACGAATCCTTACAACTTGGAGACCAAAGGTGAATGGAAAGGGTTAGGATGATGGTTTGTTGGAATTTTGTTTGTGAATGGCGTTGATCCTTTTGGGTCTTGGGGATGACTACCCATCCTTGGCAGGGACGTGTAGTACGAATCCTTACAACTTTGGGGACCAACTATGATTGGGATTTGGTAGTGGTAAAAACCACTGTTTATTAAGGTGAATGGATAGGGAAGAGCTCATCCTTTTGTCAATTCTCAGCATTCTAGAACCATTCGCATAGGGGGATGAGCAAGATAACCATTTCGCTTATGGTGACCTGGATTACTGTGCAAGTTTCATCTTTCGTTCACACAACTTGGGAATTTTTATGTGTTTTAATTTGTGTTGGGATGCTACGTAACAAGGTGTGATCCAAGTAGAACTCTACCTTCGTAAAATCTGTCTGACTTGGTACATTACGTGGCTAGAAAGCAAAATGACGATTGAAAGATAAAAACTCTTGATACATTAGAAGACCACTGACTCTAGTGTGGTAAAAAGCAATGAATGGCATTTTTGTTTGTTGTTTTATAAAATGGAAGAATGTGGAACAAGATGGACTGGCGGAGTAATTACAGTCTATGGTGCCTTTGACCTGTAAGACCACAAATATGCAATGTATGGATGCGATGCTTAATGCAGCTACATATTTTTGTATTTTTGATGGATTGATTTTTGTGAATATGAAGATGAGATGCGAGAAGAGCTATTTATTGATGAATTTGAGCATGCCTAGAAATGAGATGCAAATTTTTGTTGTTTTTGATGATTTTTTTTTTGTTTTTGAATTTTCTTATTTTTGACCAAGCGATTGTAGGAATCCTTGGAGCATTTTGGGATTGACCAAGCGATTATAGGAATCCTTGGAGCATTTTGGGATTGACCAAGCGATTATAGGAATCCTTGGAGCATTTTGGGATTGACCAAGCGATTATAGGAATCCTTGGAGCATTTTTGGGATATGGCTCTCTTAGATATGGAATGGTCACAAATGACTGATGTTCAAGGGTTCTGTTTCTTTGATTCCATCAAGAGAGGCTAGCCGGTATGTCCCAGGTCCTATTTTGCTATCAATTACATATGGACCTAACCAATTTGCCATGAACTTGTCCCTTAGGTGGGACGACAAATTAGAGTTCTGTTGGTTTTCCTTCAAGACCAAATCACCAACCCGAAAGTCCCTCAGGTGAACTTTCATGTTGTAAGCTTTCTTAAGTCGCTCTTGATAGATACGTAAATGCTCGAGAGCATTAACGCATCGTTCGTCAAGCAACGTAAGCTGGTCTAACCGGGCCTATCGCACAGCTTCATCATCGATGAACTCTTGCATTGATATGCGGAGGGAAGGAATTTCCAACTCAAGAGGCATGACTGCCTCGGAGCCATACACGAGCAAAAATGGAGTGGCCCTAGTGGGCGTCCGAATGCTAGTGCGATAAGCCCACAGGGCAAGTGGGATTTGAATGTGCCAATCCTTATGACTGTCTATGACCGTATTTTTAAGGATAGCAACTAGCATTTTGTTTGACGCCTCTGCTTGCCCATTTGCCTATGGATAATAGGGTGTCAAAAAACTATGCTAAATTTTGTACTTTGTGGTCAAAGCACGCACGTATTTGTTCTTGAATGGCGTCCCATTATCCGAGACTATTTTGGATGGAATACCAAAATGACATATGATGTTATGCAAAATGAACTCCACAATGCGGGGTCCTATCGTAGAGGTAAGCGGAACTGCTTCCACCCACTTGGTAAAATACTCTATGGCCGTTATGATAAACGTGTGACGGCCTGACGATGCAGGGGAGATCTTTCCAATTAGATCGAAGCCCCACTACAAAAATGGCCAAGAAGACTGGACTGTCTGCAAGGCCTGGGAAGGTACGTGCATCAAATTGGCATGATGTTGACACTTTATGCACTTCCTGACATATGCACAACAATCTCGCTCTAAAGATGGCCAATAATAGCCCATGCGAAGAATGCGCTTTGCGATGGCCATACCACTGAAGTGGCCACCACATGTACCATCGTGCGCTTGGGCGACTACCCAAGTGGACTCTTGTTGGTCCAAACAATGAAGGAGGATTCCTTCATAGCTACGATGGTACAAAATGTCTCCTATCAAGACATACTTAGCCACTTTCTGCTTGAATGCTCATTTTGCGGCATGCGTCAATCCAAGCGGGAGATTACCTAACTTGAGGTAGTCTCTAATGGGTAAATACCAGTCCTGTTGATCGGAAGCCTCGACGGTATGAACAACCAATCCCTCTTGAAGTTCATCCCTAGCAAACGCTGAGCGGGATAGAACTTGTAAGAATAGCATTGTGTTGCTATTAATGGGAGTAGGGGAGAACAAGGACCCCCAGTTGGCATGTTTCAGATGATCGTGGATTCGAGAGAACTTATCCGAGGATGGTTCAATCTGGATCATGTGGATTCCTGGCATCAAGTCAGAGCTTGCACGCTCCATCATGGATTGTGATAAGGTTTTGACTTGAATGGTTGTCATATCACCAGAAAGGTCTTGCGGGATTAGTGACCCCAAGGAGGCCATTGTGTCCGCAAAATGATTCGATGATCGAGGGAGTGCCTCGATGTCATACCACTCAAGTTTTGCCAGGAATTTGTCCACAAGGGCTTTATAAGCCTGCAGAACTGGGCATTTGCATTGGAATACCCCTTTGACTTGATTGACAATTAACAATGAATCACCAAAGATGTTCAGTCATTTGATGTTCATGGCGATTGTTGTCTGAAGACCTATGAGCAAGGCTTCATACTCTGCATTATTGTTGGTGCATGGGAAATTTAATTTAAATGATAGGGGCATTGGAGCGCCCTGTGGTGTGAAGAATACTATTCCCGTGCCACCACCTTGCTCACATTTAGAACCATCAAAAAATAGGGTTATGTCAGCTTGTGACTCAGGCTCATCAAAATCTGGCGATTCTGAGACATGGAAGACCCCATCATCGGGTAGTTCTATGACTAGAGGCTGATCATCTTTGAGAGGAGCCTCTGCTAGTTGATCGGCTATGACCTGTCCTTTGATGGATTTCTGTTCGATAAACTCTATGTCAAATTCCATCAACAACATGATCCATTTCGTCGTGCGACTACTATGATAAGTATGACTCATCATGTATCGCAATGGATTCTCCTTAGACACAACATACGTAGTGTTGCTCAGCATGTAGTGGCATAGCTTTTTGGTAGCAAACACCACTGCCAAGCAGAGTTTCTCGACGTATGCATAGTTAAGTTCATAACTGACTAGGGTGCGGCTAAGATAGTAAGTAGCCTGTTCTTTGTGAAGTTCATTCTTTTGGGCTAGCATGGCGCCCAATGCCACCTCAGTAGCTGAGATGTATAAGTAGAATGGCACTCCTGGTCTAGGTGGTGCCAATACTGGCGATGAAGCCAAGTATCATTTGATGTCGTCAAAGGCTGACTGGCACTCGTCATCCCAGTGAAATGTTACCCCCTTGTGCAATAATTTGTTCATGGGTCGGCACTTGTCAGATAGCTGCGCTATGAAGCGCTTAATTGATGCGACCTTTCCTTGTAGACTTCTGAGCTGCTTGATGGTAGTTGGGGGAACCATTTCAAGGATTGCCTTGACTTTGTTGGGGTCCACTTCGATGCCTCTCTTTGAGACTATGAAACCCAAGAGTTTTCCAGATGTGACGCCAAATACGCACTTCTTGGGATTCAGTCTAACTTTATGCTCCATGAGGCGATCGAGGATCTTGCTTAAGTCATCGAGATGATCTGGGCACGAAAGAGACTTGGCCAACAAATCATCCATGTAATCTTCCAAATTTTTATGCATGTAATCATGGAAGATGTATGTCATGGCACGTTGGTAGGTTGCACCAGCATTTTTAAGGCCAAAAGGCATGACCTTATAACAAAATGTCCCCCAAGGCGTTGTGAACGCCATTTTTAGTTGGTCCTCAGGATTGATACGAATCTGATTGTATCCCGAGAAACCATCCATGAGGGATAGCATTTCGTGACCTGCTGTAGCGTCTACCAACGCGTCGATGCTTGGCAAGGGGAAATCATCCTTAGGACTCGCTTTGTTTAGATCTCAAAAATTAGTGCATATGCGAATCCTCCCATCGGGCTTTTTGATGGGCACCATGTTGGACAGCCATGGCGGATAATCCACGCAGATGACAAACTGTGCATCCAACAACTTTTGCAATTCATCTTTGACCATCAAGGCCATTGTTGGGTGCATCTTACATAGTTTTTGCTTAACTGGCTTGATTGTCGGATCAAGCGTAAGATTATGCGTGACTAGCTACGGATCTAGCCCCGACATGTCTCTGTATGACCATGCAAAAACCTCCTTCTTCTCTTTGAGAAGGGCAATGTAGTCGGCTTGCTCTTCAGGGGATAAGCTTACCCCCAGCTTGATAATCTATGGATTCATTGGATCTAAGCCGATGTCTACATCAGTCGTCTCCTCGATCGACATGTGGGATCCATCCTCCAACTGATGTGGAGTTGGGATCAAATGGATATCATTTGCCAAGTTTAAATCTGTGTTAGGAACCTCGGGTTCCTCTTTGGCATGAAAGATATCCTGAGTTGTCCCTGGGGTAAAATGAGGCATTTTACCGAAAGGCCAGTACTTTGATGGGGACAGAGGTGAATTGACATGATCCCAGTCAATGGCATCTATGTCTAGATGCAAGGACCATGCTGGATCGGCCGGATTGTGGATGGGTGCGGTTAAGTCAATGGAGATCATGTGGATGAAATGAATTTGGTCTCCATTACCATGGGTGTGATGACTTAAACATTCTGGATGTTCTCTGTGTTCTGGATCTGGTTCTACAGGTACTGGCATGAATGGATCGGCCCTATGTGCTAATAGGAGGACAGGATCTACCCTCTGCACTGATATCACCCTAGGGTCTCAGAGTGGAAAGCGCTCTTCGTGTACCCAGAGTAGTGGATCCAACACTTGATCCCACCCTGCTGGGTCTACGTACCACTCGTGCCCTGGCACTATGCCTATCTATGCAAATATGTCATTAATCTCCAAGGGGTGTCATTGTTGCACTTGTTGCCTTTGTTGCATTTGTCGCATGTGGTTGAGATAGGCCATCTCAGTTTCATCTTTCGAATCGCTATCGGAGATCCAAAAGTGTTCATTGACTTCAACAACTGCTTGTGACATATGAGTCTCATCTTGTTCAAGCAAATTAATCTGGTCCCATTGCGGTTGTTCCACGCTTCATGGGGGGACCTGATTCTCTTGATGCTGCACTGGCTCGATTGGAGCCTCTAGAGGGAACAGATTCAAAAATATTTCTTGCCAGTTATTCATGGGAATCTCTCGTGAGTGATCACTATCGGATTCGAAGGGGTCATATGACGCTGGTTCATATTCTGATTCATCCTCCGAAGATCCTTCTTGACACTGTTTATCCTTTTCTTGAAAGTGAGTTCCTAAAATTTTGCCTCTCTCTAGCAAAGGAGGAGGGTTATTGATGTTACCAAGGGTGTTTGTTGACCATGGGAGGTAATCTCCCAATGTATACATTGTGTTCGGGTTGGCATAAGGATCTGATGCCAATCCACCCTTGTTGCCTATTCCTAGGCCTTGCATGTTTTCCACCAAGATGTCTAAGGGTAGGGGGTGGTTGAACCCTACTCCCGACTTGTCATAAGGCATTTGGTATCTTGGCTGGAAAAGGACACACACTCCTTGCTCATACCTGCCTAGCCCATATCCATGCCAATTGCATTGGCCAAGATATCTCAGAGAAAAATCTGGGTTAGATAGATAGTTGACATCTTCTACAAAAGGCTCTTCATCCTCATCCTTTTGCCTGCATGGCTCAACACCATGGTCAAGGCCCCCATACACAAAATTGGTCTGGTTCGGTGGGTAGCCTAAAGGAACAATTGTCCCGATGGGAAGGCGAGGTCTCCCCATGTCTTGCACTGACTCTAGCACGGTCGTTGCTATGACATTCTGCACCAGATACTCCCCCAGGCCCGTACTGGCCATTTCAACAGTAATCGTTGGTGATTGAGAGGGAGGGAATGGAAGCTCATCCTGAGTCCATTCCATGTTGGGTGGATTAGGAGTCTCAACTTCCATTGTGCTAGGTATCTCTTCGGTTGAGATGGTTGATATTGTTGGCAGTGCTTCTTCCAGGGGTGGAGCCTCTTCCAAGATTTGCTTCCCTTTATCCTTCTATTTAGCCATGATAGGTGGCGTTGGTAGTGAAGGAGCTGACGATGAAGATGCACCTGGCTGGGGTTTTGATGGATTAGTCATGAGTGGTGCTTGTGGCCTCGGACCCTGTCTAGATGGATTTAACTAAAAATCCAAGTGCGTCGATGGGAGGGTCGATTACGGCATCAACTGCACCGCATTGCAATATTTGAAGGGTTCTAAATCTGCAGGGACTACATGTACTTCCCCTTCAAATGCATACTTCAAACACTGGTGAGCTATCGAAGGGACACACTTCATGTCCCTGATCCATGGCCGCCCTAGCAATATGTTGTATGCCATCTCGCCTTCCAAAACATGGCACAATGTAGGTATCATCTTTTGTCCTACCTGAATGGGTAGAACAATTGTGCCAATTGTCGAGCATATCGCATCATTGAATGCTCGTAGTGTGTAAGTGGAAGCCGTGATGTGTGAGGCTGGCAACTTCAGATGTTTCAATGCTGCCATAGTAATGATGTTACTGGACGAGCCAGTGTCTATCAACACCCTCTTATACGGGATCCCGTTGACCCACGTGATAACGTGCAGGGGTGGATCTGCCATGTCATCAGATACTAATTTAACTTCATCTTCTCGAAAGGTAATGACTGGCTCCATGCATCATTTTACATGTCCCACGAAGTTATTAAAGGAATTTGCTTCATGGGGCTGCAACTCGATGGCTTTCAAAATCTCCATGAGAGCCTCCCGATGGGGTGTTGATTGCTGTATAAGCTCATATATGGAGAGCCTAGCCGACGTGGTCTACAAACTCTACGTGAGTTTGGTCCGTATCGTGACCTCGGGTCTAGGCGGAGGTAACTGCATAGGGTGTTGTTGAGGTTGTGACGTCGAAGGAACCTCTCTTGTGGCTACCTCGGGGACAACTCCTGGGTATTTCTTGTTCCTAGTCACTATGCTTATCATTCCCACATACCCTTGCATGGGGAAATGTTGTTGCACCTCATTGACCCGAAGGGGTTTTGCCTCGTGCCTCATGGGCAGGCAAGGGGTCCTTGAAAACCCCCATCTGTTGATTGTTTGGTGCTATGGGGTTGTCCACTGCCAATGTTTTATTATCAATCAGGTCTTGTATCAATCCTTTGAACTTCCAGCACACATTCAGGTCATGTCCCCTTCGCCTGTGGAACCTACAATACAAGTCCTCTCTGTATCCCTTAGGCTTGGGAGCATTAGGATCTATGGTTTGAATCTTTGGAAGGGAGATCAAGTTTGTCGTTGACAAGCGGTCAAATAGGGAGTCCCTAGACTCCGTATAAGGGGTGTACTGTCACTTAGGGCGATGCTGCTGATTTTGCTCCTGTTTTTTATTTTCTCTTTCATAATTGTTAGGAGGCACTGCCTGATAATTAGCCTTTTGAGGATGTACTTCTTGTGTAGGCTTGGGGATATTTATAGCAACTTGATTAACCGCAGCGGGTTTTTGTTGCGTAGTCCCTGTCTTTGTGTTTTTGTTCCACTCTTTCTTTTTAGGTTTGGCGATTTTGCCCTCCTATATTTTGATCTCTTCGATAATTCTGGCTTGCGCCAGAGCTTCTTCTAAGGTGGCATATTGCTGCAGCTGCAATAGCCCAAAGATCGATCTCAAGAAACTTTGTGAGAACATCTGTGTAAGGTCGGACATAGGGGGAAGGTAAGGTAGCTTGGAAAGTAGAGTCCTCCACCGATTCCCGTAGGCCACCATGGTCTCCTCCTCATATTGCCTGAGGCTGGCCAGGTCACTCAGTGACGCCTTCTTCTTGGTGCTGAAGGTGAAGCGTTCAAGGAACGCATCCACTAATTGATCTAAGTTATTGATGTTGTGCTTTGGCAACTGGGTGAACCAATCCGAGGTAGGGCCCACGAATGTGGTTATAAATGTCCTTAGCAATAGTGCATCATTATCCTGAATGCCAAAGCATTGGCTCAGGAATCTTGTCACATGCTCTTGGGCATCCTCTTCACCCTTAAAGACTACCAAAGAAGCTTTGGTTTCCACAGAGTCCAAACGCTCTAACAACACTTTGTATGCATCAAAAGATTTAATCTCTTCCTCTTTAGTTTGCTCCCATTGTGAGTTGTGGGAGACTGGAGGCCTATGGGGGGGTGGCCGGATAGCAGCCCCTCCACCTTGGTAGGGCATTTTAGCCTGCTCTAATTCTTGTTCATACTCCTTGTAAACTTCCTAAGGAGTCTCTGGGCAAGACCTATGACCTTGAGTGGGTCTCTGCGGAGGGTACTGTAGACACCAAAACAGCACCAATCCAATTATGTGACTGCAAACACTGATCGCATTGACACACATAGCCCCCAGGTGATGAGGGATGGGATTACCCACATAGTCACACTCACATAATTGGCAACTGCCCCGATCCGTCATAAAAGCATGCATTTAAAGAGACCCTTGACCTGCAACCACCGTTTTGTCTGGCCATGATATCGCGACCGTTCTGCCTTCGGCCCCTTTCTTTTGTTTTATGTCATGATATCGTGACGTCGCGATACCGTGACGTCGCGATATCGTTACTGTTCCACCTTCAGGCCATTTATTTTGTTTTATGTCATGATATCGCGACCATTCCGCCTTTGCGCCATGGTTTCGTTTGCTTGTTGCGATATCGCGACATCATGATATCACGACCATTCTGCCTTTGCACCATGGTTTCATTCATTTGTCGCAATATCGTGACATCATGATATCATGACCATTCTACCTTTGTGCTATGGTTTCTTTCGTTTGTCGTGATATCACGACGTCATGATATCGTGACATCACGATATCGTGACAACTCCTGCCTTTGCCCTAGCTTCTTCTTTGATGTTGTGATATCGTGACATCACGATATCGCGACAAACTCCTGCCTTTGCACCTGGGTGGACATTAAACAATTAAAGGTGGACATTAAACAAATGAAAGTGGACATTAAACAAATGAAAGTGGACATTAAACAAATGAAAGTGGACATTAAACAATTGAAAAGGGACACTAGACAAATGAAAGTGGACATTAAACAATTGAAAAGGGACATTAGACAAATGGTAGTGGAAGTCAGTCAATTACGGCTCCCTGCCTCGCATGCGCGCGAGTGGACAACCAATGAACTGTCATGCAGACAAGCATGGGCAGGCCAGACAGGAAGAATTTCCCCCATCACGCACTAGCATGAACACCAAATGGCATCCTTGCATGCCCATAACAACTGCACCCTGGGAATTCTATAAATTGCAGAGTTCTCTCACCAAAAAAAGGAGGGTTTTGGAGATTTTAAGCAACGAAGTGCTGCCAAATCACGATTACGCATTATCATTCGGAATCAGTTTGTTCATTGATTTACTTAATCTTATGCATGCATCTTACATTGGTTTTTAGGGATCGAATGCTTTATCATTTAACAGGTGCTACTAACTCTTTTTATTGTTTCTTTGAACGTAGGAGGAGCAGCAAGGATCGAGGACTCATCAACACAAGTGGTGGCAACACTTTGGCCCGCCCGTTTTACATGTGGGCACGCGGAAGAAGGATCATTGATATATGATTGTAAATGAAACAATGTTGATACTCCTAGCCCCCAAAAGGGGAGGAAATGGATTGTAACCGAGTTCTCAATCACATTAATAAAAAAAGGGATGTGCTTCTACATTCTCTTTTACGTTTGGTGTTGATTCGATTACATTCACTTTATTTCATGCATCTAGTTAGCTTTGTTTATATTGCATCTTAGTATTGTTTTTCTTTCAAAATCTCGTGTTTTCAGTGGCGATCACGGTGGGACCCTGTCCCCTACTTTTTGAGATCAAGAAACTAATCAAAATTTATGTTTTTGTGCTTATAGGTACCAGGTCGAGAGTCAAAAATAGTCGATTTGGGCGGAAAAGAGGTAACGGTTTCTAACTGTCCCTATCATTTTCTGTTGTTATGTTGCTATTTTTTGTCAAGTTTGCCTTCTTAGGGAAAGTGGTTGCTGCTTGTTTCATTTTTTGATAAAAAGAACCACACACACTTCACGCAACATTTTTAAACCAAGGAGCTGGTCGTAAAACCCCAGCCCTTGATCAAGACCAACGGTGGATTTCATCACCACCTTGGCTTGATTTTGCATCCATTACCCCAATCGCGACTGTTGCTAGACGTAAATCCTGACGAAAGCTGACCAAGTGTTGCTAGGGTGATTCCTAGCGCATGAGGATAAGTCTTCTATGGTAGGTGTCATAAACAGAGCGATTCCCCTTCTGTACCGCCTATGCACCACGTATCATCTCGCTCTCACGTACCTATAGTCTCCCTCTCATAAGGGCGGGTATATAGAGAGGTTGGTATATCGGCCTGGCAATGGTATATCGAAGGGGTGACCATTTATGGGAGTCATAAGAGCCTTCATCTTGCATTTAAACGTTTCACAAAACTTTCAAAAACAAAAACAAAAACAAAAACAAAACACACGAAACCAGACTTAGGGCACACTTTTAATCTTTAAAAGAGATAATCATCGCTTGCATGTGTGTGTTCATTTCTGCTTAGTGTAACAAAAAAATCAAAAAATCATAAAAAATCATAAACAAATCTACGCATTTTGTCACTCGCTCCAAAAGCTCCAAGGATTCCCGCAATCGCTTGGTCACTCCAAAATGCCCCAAAGGTGTCCATGAACCCTTTGGTCAACCCAAAAGTGCCCCAAAGGTGCCCATAAGTGATGCAGGACCATCCAACAAAATATGGGAAATCTTATATTTTTCCCTAAATTTTAGTGCATCTTGCCGGGGCCATAACTTCTCAACCGTAGCTCCGATTGACTTGAAATTTTACAGGGAGTTAGTTGGGATAATTTTAAACAAATACAACTCCCTAGAGTTCTATTTGTCCAAAAAATCAGTTTTCGGGGCCAAATTCCATCATCTAGTGCCCCAAAATTAGGTTTTAAAATTACTCAGCTAATTTTTTTACGCTTTTTGAGTTGTTCGGAGGTCAATATCTCCTAATGTATTTAGAGTTAGGACTTGAAACTTCATTTTTGGCTTGTCTATTGTAAGAGGGATGCGCACCCCAATTTTGGGCCCCATCTGACTCATTTCAATTTTAGGGTTTTTTTAAAAAGCATTTATGCACTTTGTAGAGAGGCAACACAATGGTGTTCACCCGTAGCCAAGCCCACTCATGGGCAGACACTATGGAGAATGTCCAAGGAGGCATGAGTCACCTCCGTTATAGTCCCAAGGATTTAGTCATACCACCTTGGCGACCTGACACACAAGGCAGTCCCCTCCACACCTTAACGAATAGGGACTATAGGGGCACCTCTTCGAGGGGCACTCCTGTTCAACATAGCACCCAGTACACACCCTTCCATGAGGGGTACATTCGTAGGAGAGCTCCCTTAGATGCTCGCTATGAGTGGTCATCGCGCGATGAAGCGCTAAGTCAACATAGGGTTCGACGGGAGGAACCACATGATTACACTATCCCTCCTTCACCCCCTCTAGTTGTCAGGACTACAAGGACAAATCCAGAGCACAAGGCTCCTCAGGCAGGGCGAGCCAACGCCGCCCGTCCCTCTTTCACTTATGAAAGGGGGTACGAGGAAGACCACTACATTCCTCAAGAGCAATACATAGCATGGGAGCAATGCGCCCCCACACCTGCTAGCTATCAGGATCACCTACTAAGGCCAAAGCCTCGGGGGAATGCCGCTATCCCCAACAGAGGGAGGTGGCCTATAGAGATCTCGGATCACCACGATCGAGATAGATATCTAGGAGAGGTATCTAGGCCTTCTAGACATGAGATGATAGGACCAACTATCTTAGAATCTACCAAGCATATCGCACATCGGATGCAACTCACGCTACTTGAGCTAGAACGACAATAGTTAGAGCAATGGTACCATATCAACAAAGAGCGCATCCAGTGCTAGAAGGATGAGTTATTCCAACACACTATACAGGCGAGGACTCCAACCCCTCACATGCATAAGACAAAACATTATGAGGGACACAACCCCTGGGGGTGAGACAGGTCATCACGACCTTATCAAGCACTACCCCCAATGCCTCCTAGATAGGAGCGGGAGGCTACTCCCCTGATTCCTCAGACACCCACCCAAGTTCATGGGCCACCCTCAAAAATCCCTCAAGAAGCCTCTGAGGAATCTGAGCAAGAAAAAGAGTGGACTAAAATGCACTACCAAGGCAGGGGGGTGCTATCCAGCTACCCCTCCATAGGCCCCACGTTCCTCAATAGGAACCAACCAAAGCGGAGGAGCTCAAATCCCCCGATACGTGCAATGCGCTACTAGAGCGCTTAGAGTCGGCCGAGACCAAGACTTTGGGACCCCAAAATCCCAACTTACAAGAGGTTCCTTTCGAGGAAGATCAGCCTCTGACCATAGAGATACCTGATGATGCGGTCTCCCATGTCTCAGAATCGCCAGATTCTGATGAGCCTGATTCGCTAAGCAAAGACGAGTCAGAATGCGAGGTAGCACCATGGGACTCGATCGAATCTGACATTAATCATTCACAAATGATTCCCATGGATGACTACCAAGAGAGCTTAATGGAAATATCCCCCTTAGAGGCGCCAATCGAGCAAGCACCACATCAAAGCAATCAGGTCCCCCCACAACAAGCGAAACAACCCCATGGGGACCACATCAACCTGCTCAAACAAGAAGAGCCTAGCATGTCACAGGCAATTGTCGGAGCCAACAAGGGCCTTTGGTTTTCTGACAAAGATTACGAAGACGACACTGAGATGGCCCACATTAATCACATGCGACAGCACCAACACCCCATGCATATGGATGATGCACTTCAACAACTAAACATAAGGCCAGTGCATGAGTGGCACGTTAACCCAGTGCAGTGCAACCAACTGTTGAATCCACCACTTTGGGCATATCGAGAACAACTTCTGCCCAGAGACCTCATAGCAACAACAGTGCCAAAGGCAGACCCTATCCTTTTATCTATACATAGGGCCGATCCATTCATGCCAATCCCTCCAGAGCCAGATCCGGAGCACAAATATCATCAAGCTGGGGGTACATCTATCCCCTGAAAAGCTCCAAGGATTACCACAATCGCTTGGTCAAACCAAAAAGCCCCAAGGATTATCACAATCACTTGGTCAAACCAAAAAGCTCCAAGGATTCCAAAATCACTTGGTCAAACCAAAAGCTCCAAGGATTATCAAAATCACTTGGTCAAACCAAAAACCCCAAGGATTACCACCAAACCCCAAGGATTATCACAATCGCTTGGTCAAACCAAAAACCCCAAGGATTATCACAATCACTTGGTCAAACCAAAAACTCCAAGGATTCCTAAAATCTCTTGGTCAATCCCAAAAATCTCCAAATTTCAATACCTGTCACCCCAAAAATTTCACTTGGTCAACCAAAAGCTCCAAGGATTACCACAATCCACTTGGTCAACCAAAAAGCCCCAAGGATTATCACAATCACTTGGTCAAACCAAAAAGCTCCAAGGATTCCTAAATCGCTTGGTCAATCCCAAAAATGCTCAAGGATTTTATCACAATCCTTGGTCAACCAAAGACTCCAAGGATTATCACAATCACTTGGTCAACCCAAAAGCCCCAAGGATTATCACAATCTCTTGGTCAACACCAAAATGCTCCAAGGATTTCCCTAAATCCTCTTGGTCAAAACCCCAAAAGCTCCAAGGATTATCACAATCACTTGGTCAAACCAAAAAACCCCAAGGATTATCACAATCACTTGGTCAAACCAAAAAGCCCCAAGGATTATCACAATCACTTGGTCAAACCAAAAATCCCCAAGGATTATCACAATCACTTGGTCAAACCAAAAAGCCCCAAGGATTATCGCAATCACTTGGTCAAACCAAAAAGCTCCAAGGATTCCTAAATCCCTTGGTCACCCCCAAAGCTCCAAGGATTATCGCAATCACTTGGTCACCCCAAAATGCCCCAAAGGTGCCTACAAACCCTTTGGTCACACCAAAAAGCTCCAAGGATTATCGCAATCTCTTGGTCAACCTCAAAAGCTCCAAGGATTATCACAATCGCTTGGTCAAGAATCAAAAAAAAAAAAAAATTCAAAAACAAACAAACAAAATCTACATCTCAATTTCATGCATACTTCCAAAATCAAAAATACAAAAAAAAAAAAATAGTTGCATTAGGCATCACATTCATGTTTGTTGATCACACAAGGCAAAAGCACCATAGACTGTCATTACTTGGCAAAACCACCACCTTTTCACATTTTCCACTTTGAACAAAAGTACACCAAAATAAACGCCAATCACCATTTCACCATATCATAAATCAGTTGTCATCTAAACATATCTAGAGTTTTCGTCATTCAGCTGTCTTTAGGTTTCTAGCCAAGAATTGTACAAAGTCAAACGGATGTTACAATGGTAGAGTTTCACTTGAAATACACCTTGTTACGTAGCATCCCATCACAAATTCAAAAACACATAAAAACAATTCCTAAGTTGTGTCAATGAAGGATGAAACCTGTAAAGCAATTCAGGATACCAAACAGCGAAAATATTATCTCGCTCATCCCCCTGTGCGAATGACCCCAAGAATGCTGAGAGTTGGCAAAAGGACAAGAATCTTCCCTACCCAATTCCCCAAGAATCCCAAGTCCTCAAAACATTGCAAAAACATCACAAAAAGTTGCACAAAGTCAATACTCCAAACATTGACGTCAAATCCCACAAGCAATAGTGATTCTCATCACTCCCAAATTCAAATCCCTTGCTCAAAAAAAAAAAAAAAAAAATAAACAGTGATTTTCATCACTATAAACGAGCAAGTATCCCAATACAAATGAAGAAAAGAAGGGAGTCAAACTTGAATCCCTGGAACTCTCAACATTCAAAAGGTCATGAGGTGAACCTCAGTATCGGTTTGGTGGATAACCTATCGGTCACTGGCGGCAAACCTCCCGCATGACGATATATCTGTCACATTTACTTGTGTGCAGATCAATGTTTGCATGTGGATGAGCTAGCTTATGGTCTCCTAGATCGCAAAACAGATTAATCCGACAAAATACAACAAAGGAGTTAGTGGAACTAATTAGGTGATCCTCAGTATAGGTTTGGTTGAAAGCCTATCTGGCACTGGCGGTATCCTGACAAATACCACATAAACAAACTCAATTGCACACACAAGGATGCGAAATAACTTGGTCAAAAACAAGCGCGATTCATACCTTGGTCAGACATCTTGTAAGATAACGGTCCAGTCTTGGCTAGTTAGTTAAAACAGCTGAATCTCAGAAAAACCTAGCTACATTCTACGCCAACCATTGCATATAATCCATTCCTATATCGCCATATACACAAAAAGCATTTACCACAGCAATCACCCAATACATAAAGCCATAAGTCATGTATAGTCTATGGTGCCAATGTAAGGTTATCAACAAATCATTTCATCCATTCCATTACTTATCATATAAATCAACAACATGCGCATTTATCATACCATATGCATTCGTCACCATAAACATGCATCCATCAACATCAATCATTGTGCATAACATAAAATCATGACATATACACAAAGCAAGAAAATCCAAACAACAAAAACATCACAAAAATGCAACACAAAAACACAGCAATAAACATTGCCAGACAAGAGTGCTCTTGCACTTAACCTCTTGGCATAGAAAAACTGATGTCGGGGTTTACATTGTCACTATCCTACTCCCTAAGAAGGCTACCATAGCCGGACCGCTCCACGGGAGGTCGGATTTTTGCCAATTTTAATCCCAAATGGCGTCACAAAAACAACAAAACAACAAAAACCACAAAAAATGCAACACAAAAACAAAGCAATAAGCATTGCCGGACACAAGTGCTCTTGCACTTAACATCTTGGCATAACAAAACTGATGTCGGGGCTTACATTGTCACTATCCTACTCCCTAAGAAGGCTATCATAGCCGGACCGCTCCACGGGAGGTCAGATTTTCGTCAAACACCACCCCAAATGGCATCCCAAAATGGGTCAAAACCCACTCAAAAACAACAAATAAATGCAACACAAAAACAAAGAAATAAACATTGCCGGACAAGAGTACTCTTGCACTTAACCTCTTGGCATAGAAAATCGATGTCGGGGCACAAATGGTCGCTATTCTACTCCCTAAGAAGGCTACCATAGCCGGACCGCTCCACGGGACGACGGATTGTTGACACTTTCACCCCATTATGGCATCACCAAAAGGGTTTTTACCCACCAAAAATAGGTCCAAAAGTCAGAAAACTGCTTGCACATTCAACGGACAAACATCTGAAGACACCCTCACCTAAGTCATCTTGGGTCAAGCGACTCATCGCTTTTCTCATGGCAGTCATTCCCTCATCGATTCGTCGCTTGAGGGGGTAGTCACACTTAGTCACCAATCAACAAACACACACCCAATCAAGGCAATGGCATGCATTCAAAGAATCATTGACAAAGACAATCACGCTCCTGCTTGGGGCAGTAAACAAGCAACAATCACAAATCGATCAAACGCGATCAAACGCTTGGCATTCCCGAAGCATGAACTCAAGGTTCCCCCATGGATAAAAGGTTGTGCCCTTTGCCTATTCATGACTGATCAATGTCTAAGTTCAAGTCACACCTCACCAAAATAGGTTAATACTTGAAATCAAATTCCTTAGCTCGTTAGAAGCAAGGATTCAAGAATGCATCCCCTTTCCATGCTTGGGGCATCACAAGTTGGTTAGGTTACTAAGAAACCCTAATCACTAGTGCTTTGGTTATCTATTTTTGCTCAGCATTGCGTCACCCGTAGCGCTTCCCAAAAAGGGGCATCTGTAGACACCAAAACAGCACCAATCCGATTACGTGACTGCAAACACTGATCGCATTGACACACACTGCCTTGATCCGCCATGAAAGCATGCATTTAAAGAGACCCTTGACCTTTCCACAATTGCCGTTTTGTCTTGCCGCGATATCGCGACATGTCGCGATATCGCGACCATTCCACATTCGGCCCCTTTCTTTTGTTTTATGTCATGATATCGCGACGTCGCGATACCGCGACGTCGTGATATCGCGATATCATGACGTCGCGATATCGCGACCGTTACGCCTTCGGGCCCTTTCTTTTGTTTTATGTCACAATATCACGATAATTCTGCCTTTGCGCCATGGTTTTGTTTGTTTGTCACGATATCGGACGACCATTTCACCTTTGTGCCATGGTTTCATTCGTTTGTCGCGATATCGCGACGTCACGATATCGCGACAACCTTTCGCCTTCTGCCATAGTTTTTTTGTTTGTCACGATATCGTCGACAACCTTCCACCTTTGCGTCCTGGCTTCTTCTTGGTGTCGCGATATCGTGACAAACTCCTGCCTTTGCGCCTGGCTTGACGTTAAACAATTAAAGGTGGACATTAAACAATGAAAGTGGACATTAAACAAATAAAGGTGGACATTAAACAAATAAAGGTGGACATTAAACAATAAAAGTGGACATTAAACAAATTGGTAGTGGAAGTCAGTCAATTACGGCTCCTTGCCTCGCATGCACGCGAGTGGATGACCAGCGAACTGTCACGCAGACAAGCATGGGCAGGCCAGACAGGAAGAATTTCCCCCATCATGCACTAGCATGAACACCAACTAGCATCCCTGCATGCCCATAACAACTGCACCTTGGGAATTCTATAAATTGCAGAGTTCTCTCACCAAAAAAAGGAGGGTTTTGGATATTTTAAGCAACGAAGTGCTGCCAAATCATGATTACGCATTATCATTCGAAATCAGTTTGTTCATTGATTTACTTAATCTTATGCATGCATCTTACATTGGTTTTTAGGGATCAGACGCTTTATCATTTGACAGGTGCTACTAACTCTTTTTGTTGTTTCTTTGAACGCAGGAGGAGCAGCAAGGATCGAGGACTCATCAACACAAGTGGTGGCAACACTTTGGCCCGCCCGTTTTACATGTGGGCACGCGGAAGGAAGACTACTAATGACGATTGTAACCAAAACATGCTAACGCTCCTAGCCCCGGGAAGGGGAGGAGATGGATTGTAACCAAATCTGGAATCATATTAATAAAAAGGGTTGTGCTCCTGCTTTCCCCTTTTACGTTTGGTGTTGATTCGATTACATTCACCTTATTTCATGCATCCAGTTAGCTTTGTTTATATTGCATCTTAGTATTGTTTTTCTTTCGGAATCTCGTGTTTTTATGTACCCATCGTTGTTTTGGGGAGTGGCCTCCCTCTCAGGTCTATGGGGTCTCGAAGGTAGAACTTGATGAGGTCACGGAGACCTATCCTACACTAAGGGATTATGCCTCATATGGTTCCGCTCTTTGAGCATGAGGGGTTGGAACCCTCTCTGGTAGGTTATAAAGCAGCTCATCTGTTTGGTGCTGGATGCGCTCCTTACTAAGGTGGTATAGACGTTCTAGCTGCTGCTGATCTTGCTCAATCCATGTGATTTGGGCTTGGCGGGCAGCATGTCTAGCGACTGCCAGGTCAATTTGGTCCGCCATTTGGGGCTTAGGAGGCCTGAATGCCTCTCCTATGTATTTGCCTCGGTCATGATGATCCGAGATCTCAATGGGTTGCTTCCCTCTATCGAGGTTGGTGGCGTTTACCTGAGGCTCTTGCCTCAATGGGTGACCATGGTATCTAGCAGGTGCAAAAGTGCAAGGTTCCCACGCTGTATATTGCTCTCGAGGAATGTGATGGTCTTCCTCATACTACCTTTCATAGGTGTGAAAGGTGCAGGCGGAGTTAGCTTGCCCTGTTTGGAGAGCCCTTCACTCTGGGTTTTGTCTACTGGTTCTAACAGTGATGGGAGGCAAAGGAGAGATGCCATAATCACGCGGCCTCTCCTCATGGGCACTATGCCTCTCTAGCTCTTCATCGCACGATGACCACTCATATCTAGCTTCTAAGGGAGCTATTATGTCTACGTTGAGTGCCACATGTAAATATTCTTCCTAAAAGGGGTTGTGTTGAATGGGCGTGTCCCCCAGAGGGGTGTCCCTATAATTCCATCTTGACCTAGAATGATGCGGACTCTCTTGTGGGTTAGACCGCCAAGGCGGTATGGCCAAGTCCTTAGGGTTGAAGCGGAGGCAACTTGTGCTAGCTCCTTGTACACTTTTCGTATCTTTTGCCCTTGATTGTGCTTGGCTACGGGTGTACACCATGGTGGTGCTCTTCTACCAGCTAAGCAGATTTTTATCTCTTTTATGATTTTTTATGCTACACTTAAATAGAAAAGAACACACACATACACAAACGGTGATTATCTCGTTTAAAGGTTGAGAGTGTGTCCTAAAACTGGTTTAGTGTGTTTTGATGATTTTTGTTTTGTTTTTGAAAATTTTTGTTAAGATCGTTTAAATGCAAAATGAAGGCTCATATGACTCCCATAAATGGTCGCCCCTTCGATATACCTTTGCCAGGCCGATATACCAACCTCTCTATATACCTGCCCTTACAAGAGGGAAACTATAGGTATGTGAGAGTAGATGGTATAGAAGGGGGATTGTCCTATTTATGACACCTACCATAGAAGACTTATCCTCGCGTGTTGGGAATCACCCCAGCGACACTCGATCAGCTTTCATTAGGATTTATGTCGAACAACAATGACAATCGGGGTAATGGATGCAAAATCAAGCCAAGGTGGTGATGAACCCACCGTTGGTTTTGATCAAGGTCTGGGGTCTTACGACCAACTCCTTGGTTTAAAAATGCCATGTGATGTGTGTGTGGTTTATTTTAATTTTGCAAAAATGAAACAGGCAAACAAAAGGAAACTTTCCCTAAGCCATACAAAAACTGAAAATCAGAAAACATAAAACAAAAATTTGACAGAAGCTTGTTAAAAAACCCTACCTCTCCTCTACCCAAAAAGGATGTTTCTGACTCTCGGCCCTGAAACTATACAGATAAAAATTCATCTCTGGATCAGACGAATACTAGAACAGAATTCGTCTTTATCTGAGACGAATTAGAATTCGTCTTAGGGTTAGAAAAATAACAGTAAGAATTCAAAAAACGGTACCTGTAAGCACAAAAACACAAATTTTTGATCAGTTTATTGATCTCAAAAATTATGGGACAGTGTCCCACCGTGATCACCACTAAAAGCACGAGATTCTAGAAAATAAAAAGGGAAAACTCCAAACACGATGCAAGAATGAAACTAAACTTGATGCTACAAATTAGAAATGCATAAAATGGAGAAAGCATAGACAAATTGGAACCCAAATGGAATGAAACAACCCTCTTCTTTTATTGATGTATTCCAAATTCAGTTACAATCAGATTCCTCCCTTTTTAGGGGAGAGGAGCATCAAACTTGTCTCTTGTTCACATCAATGGAAATTCATCTCTCTTTCGCATGCCCACATGTAAAATGGACGGGCCAAAGCGTCACCATCGCTAGTGTGAATGAAGACTTGATCCTTTCTGCTCCTCCTACATTCAAAGAAACAACAAACTCGTCAGTAGCACCTATTGCAAAGATAAAAAATTTGTTCTCTAAAAAAAATAATGAAAGATGCATGCAAAAGATTGATTACAACGATAACTAAACTGATTCTAAACAACCTGCAAATTTGATAGAAACCAAAGAACATTACCAGAGGGCCACTACCATCAAAACAGTCTAGAAATTGGCCGTCGATTTGAATTCATCCATGGGCGGGACGGATTCGACTGTAATTCATCCCTGGGTAGGACGAATTCTCCTACGATAAAACACCAAAGTGATCCTGCCCAAATGTTGCATCTCGGGAGCTCCAAAAGACCTGCAAACTTAGGGGTTAGCTAATTGGGGGCATTTTGGGAAGACCCAAATGGTCGGATTTCCCCAATTTGACATCCATCAATGGGAATTTGACGTCGCTACCTGCAAGTTAGTGAGGACAACAAAAGCGACAAAACATGATAAGATTTGATCAAAGTATTATGAAATCGAGATTACAAGATATTTAAATAGCATAAAATAGAATGCAAACTAAACAAATGATGAAAAGAACAATCTGTCATGAATTCCCAATCATTCTTAAAAAATAATATTAGGCTCGCAGCAATGCGGGGTGCCCGGGCGGGCCACGCACCATTGGAACCTGATTTCGGCACCAATCCACTTGGGATAGGCCCAAAATCTCTTGTAATGAGTTGTCGGTGAATTGGTAGATCTATGTGGTCAACTTTCGGGTTTTAGATCCGGATTTAGACTTCCAATAACCACCCAATGACCTCCCTTGCGAAAGAGATCAAGGATGTGGAAGAGGTGAATCAAAAGGTAAAAATGTGGTATCAATTTGGCAACACTTCATTGCTTGAAAATGCTTCCAACCTGTCTTTCTTTTGGGTGAGAAAGTTCACCATTTTATAGACCCAAGGGGTCTCTTTTGGATGGGCATGCAGGGGTGCCACGTGGCGGCCATGCCTTCCCAAGAGGGAGGAGACTCCTCCCTAACTTGGGCTTCCATGACTGCCCTTATGACAGTCCTCTAAAACTCACTCTGCCCACCTACACATGCATGCAAGGCAGGAGGCATTAATGGACTGTCCTTAGCTGCCACTTGTCAAGATTTTTCTTTTTTCTTGTTGAACCTAGAATTTGTCCTACCTAGAAGTGGATTCATAATTCGTCTCTAGGTGAGTCGAATACCATTTTGAATTTGTCTCAGGGTGAGACAGATACTGAGCAAAGTGCCTGAAGGTGCCAAATTGATTTTTGACCTTCCAAAATTGCTGAAAAAGTGGTTAGGACCACTGTTTAACCTCTGAGGGCTGCCCTGGGGGCTAGGTGTGTCTATGCGATCAGTGTTTGTAGTCACATAATCATATTGGTGCTATTTTGGTGTCTAAAAGGAGTAATTTTCCCCTTAGCCAAATTCATGACTATAAATTTATCTATGGAGAATTCGCCTATTTGACCATTAGAGGGAGGAGAAGTTTAATTTTTATTCCCAAAAATATTTTTCCACCAAGGGGACATTTTTATTGCCCATGATCTTGGCTATAAGCAACAAACTTGTTTTGAGCAATTAATTTTTGCAATGAAGGCTGAGGAATGTCTTGGATAGATTGCTAAAATTTTCTAGAATCTTTGGATGTAATGGGGTAAGAAAAATTAGGTGTTTACATTTTACCCCCCTTTGAGGCATTTATAGCTTAATAAATGCTTTAGAATTTATTGTTGACGACCTTACTTTTACAAAGGAATATTCCTAAGGTATCTAATATTCAAGGTGAATGGAAGTGTGCAATTTTTAAAAAAGTGATTCAAGGAGCCCAAAGGAGTTATATTAGGAAGTGAGGGGCTAAAACATAATTCATTTTCATTATGTAATTTGGAGAATCAAAGCTTTGGGTAAATATTTTGACATTCTTCCATGGCTCAATAGGGAGCAACTTGTTTATTGTATGGATGTACTTTGAGGTATGGGTGGCCCAAGAAGTGCCTCTACTAGTATGTATTAAAAATTGAGCATTTTTTGTCATATTGATATGATGTAAATGTTCAAAGAAAATTTTATATATCCTTTTTTTGATAGTTGAAAAACTTTAACTAATGTCAATGATCCAAAAAGATTTTTTAAGTTCAACATCAATGATCATCATTGTATTACTGTTCATGGAAAGATGATACTTTTATATTGTTTTGAAAAGCGATCACATATAGTTATCGATGATGTTGAACAAATATAGATAACACACAATGGATTTGATGTAGTTTTACACAATACTAATATTAAATGGATAAAAAATATAGAATCATTGACAAGGGAAATAAGAGATCATTTTCAAAGATATGAGTTGCTTGAGGTAATGGGTGTGGTTAACCCCATATTTTGGAATCTTTGTCCTGACTACAATACTACAAGTGAGTCATTTATAATATATGTGAGAACTCTTGTGAAAAATTTTACTAAAGTGTGGAAGTCAATGGTATTCTCAACAAAGAACTTTTGAGACAAAAGTCAACCCATTTTGGATTGACAATGATTGGTCAAATGTCACATTTGAGTAATCCTCATGAGTCTAGTTCCATTATGCATTTGTAAAAAAATTGTATCCAAGTGGTATCTAATAAGATACAATTAATGAATATTTTTTTATATGAATTATGTCAAACAATGATTTTGAGATTTGTGAAAGACGAAAGGGTTTTTAGTGCATTATTTTTTATGAAATCTAAAGTTTCATAATAGGTTGGATAAAATTTTGGAAAATTATTTCAGAATATATGTGTCATCATATAAGTTGAATAAGTATCCCTATGAAAGAGCTTTGGCATATTGGAAATCCATTGCAAATAGAAAAGGTGTCACTAATATTCATGATAATGAGGATAATAACACTTGCAGTGATCAAATTGTGGATATGCAGAGATTTTATATGCTTACAAGTGATCTTGGAGAAATTAAGAAGTGTTTATTTTAGCTTCATCCATTGTAATTTTTTCAAGATTTAACAAAATTCATATATTTAATGGTATTTGTTATCATTTGTTTTCCATAAGGATATCAAATTTGTCTTTCTGGTTTAATAAAATGTTATGTATTATGATATAGCCTTGCTAATTTATGACATAGCCTTGATTTTTTATTGTATTAACTATCTATAATTATAAATTTTTATGTTTTATACTTTGGCTTTGAATAAATTTTAAATATTAAACCCATGCATGCATGTATCCTTTGTAAATATTTTTTTATAGAAAGTATCATATGTAGTTTAAAAAACACTATGGAAATAACATAAGACTCAAGTTATGGAAATAACACAAGAATATAAATGGAAATAACATAATACTAAATTTATGGAAATAGCATAAGAATATACATGGAAATTGTAAAAAAATAAAAGAATATGCATGGAAATAACATAAATGTCAAGTTATGGAAATATATTTTTTATTAATTTGAAAAAAAATCATTGCATTATACAAAATCCTTGATTGCAACAAAAAAAAAATTGTAGTCAAAAAGTGAATTATATTCACTGTTTTATCACCCAGGTGTTGTAGGTGAGTTGGAGAGGAGAGGGCAATCCTCCAATGGAGGTCCCAAGTTCAAATATCCATCCTACCAAAAAGCTAAATTGGGTATCCAAAATCCAATTGATAATGTTGGTGCGAGCAGGGTCGGGTGCGACTCCTGGGTGACTTTGACGGTGTAGAACCCCTTATTCGTGGTCTCTCAGACCAAGGCGGCCACGCAAGGGGTTTTTCGCTTAAAAATAAAAAAAATGTTCACTATTTTATTCTTGAGATTAGGGGTTTGAGGCAGTTTCAAGTTATTTTTTCTTTTGTGCTGCCTCTACAGTCTGCACTTCTAGTGGTCCAGGTCATTTGTCTAAATTTTGCACTTCTAGTGCTACAGGTTCTTCCTCTTCATTTTGCTCTTTAATTGATCTAGATTTGACTAGGACTTTCTCTACTATCTCTAAACCCTCAAACAATGCCCTTTCTTCTTTTGCAAGATCATCTTCTCCTATCAAAAGTACTTCTTTACCCGTCTCCTTAAGAAAAATATAAAGATCAAAATCATTTAGGATTATGATCCTTCTAAAAGTGTTGTTCTCTGTAATTATCTATTTTAATATTTATTTCATTTTTATAGCAGCTAGCAAGTTTTCCTTTGTCATTTTTAGATAAAATTGCAGACCTTTTGCCTATTTATTTAAACTATAAAAATTGGTCTACAAAAGAGAAAATAAGAAATAAGTCAATAGATAGTTACATTGAAAAAAATAGAACAAACAAAATTTAGAAAACTTACCTCGGATACATCCTTTGTAGCCTTAGTAACAACTTTTTTCTTGTCACATACCCATTGATTAAATTAAGCCAGGGCTTCAGCATTGATGTTTTCCAATCTATTCAACATAATATTTAAAATCTCATCATTGTAAAAATATGTAGCCTTCACTATGCTAAATTAAGTTTGATGTAGTAAAACATCATGCTTTTTTAGTTTTTCTAAGAAAAAAAAAAAAAAAAATTCACTTTTAAATTTTTTTTAACCGGGCATTTATTTGCTTTATTAAAACTTTTTCTTGATACTCCCAATATTTTATATATTTTAAATCTTGAAGCAATGTATATTTGATGATTGCTTTGCAATTTTAAAATATTAAAATATTTTTAGAAAAAATTACTTTCTCATCCTCAGTTAGAGGACGAGGGTTCCTGGTTTCAGGAGGAGGTGATGAGGCCTATGGAGATGTAGCTCAATATTCTACTTGTGCTTATTTTTGATGATATTGAAGCACATATGTTGCTTTAAATAAACTAGGAATGTGTTGGTCATGAATCTTCCTAGTCATATAAAATGCGCCCTAGACCCGGCCAACATTGAAAGGTCGAGAGAAAGAGAAGTCTCCCGAGCCAATCTCCAGAGAGGGCTGGCTCCCAAACTAATCTAAAATGGTTTTAAGGTTCAGGGTTAGAAATAACAAAAAGATATGGAAATATGGTCAAAGCCGACAATTTATAGGGAGAACAACCTCAGATAGCAAATAACCTTAGATTAAATCCTGAAGATAAGCAACAACTGATTCTTAGAATGCATATATAGAAATTGGATCAAACATTGACTATAAGTTTACTTTCAATTATACTTCAAAGGTTCAAATGAAAACATAGCCAAATTCAGAACAACAAAATTCAACTAAAACTTTAGCACTTGACTAAACAGAAGTGATTTACAGAAAGTATCACATGAACAACAGTTTGGATTACCAACTCAAAAGACACTAAGAATAGAGCAAAATGCACTTAGGATTTCTGCTTCAATTTTTACAAGAAGGTCCTCCCATTTTCTTGAGATATACATTAGTATTTATAGAGGCCTTTCCTCTCCCTTTCGTATCGTAGCATTTAAAATATCAAATAGATTTTGAAGAGGAGATCCACAAAACATGCACTTTAAAAGAGAAACAATCCCCCTGAATCTGCCTCAAAGAAATCACATTCCCTGCTTTGATGGATCAATCTTGAAAAATAGAACGAAAACAAGGGACAATATTTCTTCATTAAATGACTGTTCTTATGGCATGCTTGAAGTAGTTAGGAGATCACGACCAAGAGCTTTTAATACCGGAGACATCTTTAATGTTGGTGGCTTCGAGAACAAACTGATTTAACATGTTCTCTCATCTTGCGCACATAGGTAAACATCAAAACATTTAATCTTGGAGCCACTTTGACCTTGATCTAAAAATCAGTTGGAGAGCTTTTAAAAAATTACTTGGTTCGATCCACGTTCTCCTATGCAGTATGAAGAAAAATGCAGACAAAAATTTACTAGACCTTTGTTGTCACTTCTGTCACGAAAATGCGATATGTCATGAAATCATGAAATTTTTAACTTATTGCTTTCTCCTGTTGCCGCCAGTCATGAAAATATGACATATTGTGAAATCGTGACATCCTCATCTCGCTTGGCCTTCTTTTTGTTCACTTTCGTGAAAACGCAACAAGTCGCAAAAATGTGACATGTCGCGAAATCATGAAATGTTTCTGCCACTTTGCCCTTCCGTCATCCTTAGTCACGAAAATGTGACGTGTCATGAAATCATGACGTTCTCCTCTTGCTTAGCTCCTTGGCATCTTTAGTTCCGTGAAAACGTGATGTGTCACGAAATCATGACATCTTCCTTTGTTTGACTGTTGTCTTCTTGCAAGTCACGAAATCGTGACATGTCACAAAATCGTGACAATATTCTTCTTCTGGACCCTTTTCTACTTTATACCCATGAAAACATGACAATTCATGAAATCGTGACATTTCGTACCATCTTGCTCCTTCCGCGCTTTCCTACCGCGAAAACAAGACAAGTCACGAAATCACAACATGTCACGAAATCGTGAAATTTTTCTCCCGCTTGGATTTGTTTCCAAAAATGTCATGAAATCGTGACATCTTTCTCCCTTTAGCTTCTTCTCCATGACATGTCACGAAATTGTGACATATTTCTCTATTTTGTTCCTTTGCTTCTCCAAGTCATGAAAATGCGACATGTCACGAAATCATGACATTCCATACTTGGCACTGTCCTTTTCGCTTTCACCCCACGAAAACATGTCATGTCACAAAATCGTGACATGTTTCTTATATTTTCCTTCGTTGCTACTTCTTATCACGAAAATACGACATGTTGTGATATCGCGACAATTTTCTGTGGCGCTCCCTTTTGCTGCTGTATGTCGCGATATCATGACATTTTCCTATCACTTTGTTGTGTTGCCACCGTCTGCCATGAAAATGTGACATGTCGCGATATCATGACAACTTTTGCCTTTACTGCTCCATTTCCACAATAGGTCATGAAAACATGACAGGTCGTGGTATCGCGACAACTTTTCCGTTATTGTTCCCTTTGCTATTTTCTAGCGCGAAAACATGACAGGTCACGAAAATGTGACATGTCACAATTTCACGACATTTTTTGTGCTTATATTTTTTCTGCATCAGACATCATGAAATCGCAACAGGTCACGAAAATACGACATGTCGCGATATCGTGACATGTTTCACTTACTTTTATTTAGCACAAAACTGGTAGAGATTTTGCATGAACAACAAAAACAAAAACAATGTGGCAAAAATGCCAACATTCTTGGCGGCTCTCGGGGTATACAGTTATGTTGGATGCATGAACCTCAGGCCTTTATTCATTTGGCAACAGAGTCATCCCCGTTGTCACCCCTTCTGACTATCCACTCATTACAGTGACCTCCTCAACTTTTTTGGGGCCTTCTATTTTTCCTTAGTGCTCCTCATGCCCATTTTGGTTGTACAATTACCCAAGCGCTTGGTCTGAAAATGATAGCACCTTATATGGCACTGAATTGTTGTGCCTGGGGATGCTAAAAACAACACATAAAAACTGCTATATCTTTGGAGTGCTAAAAAGAAACACACACAAACTAAACAGAAAACTGTACCTAATCTCCTAAGCAACACTTAGTGCCCTCGACACTTTATTTACTAGCTGGGCTATTTATAGTATTTACACAAAATTTTGTGACATGATTAGCATACCGCCACCATAAACCCAGCTTTGAGTGCCTATCCGGTGAACCTATAGTGTCCGAACTAGATCTGATTGTACTTCAGTCGATCTTTGAAGTCTGGTTGGCCTCTTCCCGAAGTTCTCCATGTTGTGAATAGGGTGCAATGTGGCAAGTTATCATGCATGCCAGTACCCATACAGTTGACGAATAATGTGGCAAAGAGTTTTGCCACATCGGGGCCTTCTTTAGGTATCAGTTGTAGTGATGGCTGGAGCCAATACCACCACTTTAAAGAGTCCACTGACGGCTGTGGGCTAAGTACAGGCTCCTCCAACCCCTTGATGTGATAACATGACTCTTCCAACGATAGGCCTTTTTCTAGAATCTCCTCAAGCTCAGCCTCTTGGTGAGGCTTGCTTATTGGGTTCTGGTTGAATACTTGCATGTTATGACCTAGGACACAAAAAGGGTGCAAAAATGTGCCCTCTTTGCTCTCAGGTTCTACCACTTGATCCTGTTCCCATTCTTGGCCCATATCCTAATTGAAACTACAAGCAACCATATTATTCATCGCTTTGGCAGTGCTTGCATATTCCCATTGTTGGCCTTGGATGAGATCTGTCTCTCAAGTTCCACACCGCTGCATTCGAGACCTCTGCACAGTATGAGGAATCTGCCATGGTGAATACTACGCGGGATTGACAAGAGCAACAAATGCTAGAGAAAGTGATGGAGTTTCTCCCCACTGCCACTTTCCTAATAGGATAAGAAGCTACACTGCTTGTACTGCTTCCTAAAATATTTGAGGGAATCTACGTTCACTTGATTACAGTAAGAGGAGGCTTATGTCCGGGTGGAAATCCCGAACATAGAAGAGGTGGGCCTGGGTGGGTGTCAGTTGGATCTCCCCTAGAATTCTCTTCCAACTTTTGTAGAATCGGACATTGAAGTCTGTGATGCTCTCTAGAGGTGCTCTCATGATGGTGGAGAGGTGCATCAAGAGCTGGAAGGGATCTTAAGAGCCATCAAATGTGTTGATGAGCACTTTCACTAAGTCATCCCATGAACAGATGCTCTTACGCCCAAGCAGTTTGTACCACTGTAGTGCCCTTCCTTCCAGAGATAGAACCAGAAGTCTGATCATGACATCTTCATGGGTTATGTCATGGAGGGTCGCTAGAGTAGCAACATATTCAAGGTGCTATTGGGCCATTCCCTTGGTGCCATTGTATTTTGTCAGGATTTTCAAGGCACTTTTGGGAATCTCGTGCCAACTTTGGAGATTCAGAGGGCCAGGATCATCCCACCTAGGATAGCATACCCTCTCCATTATAGCAGTGGTCTACAGAGATCATGGTTCTCGCCACTAAGTCGAAGTCGGTAGGTGAACATTCTTTTCTCCACTTGTGAGGTCAAGGCTGCTCACCAAACCTTGATTCCTCCAAGGTGTCTTCTTTCAACTTTAAAAGGCATCTACGATAAAGAAATTTGGATATTCACCTCAACAGAATCACCAGGTGATTTTACCAGATGAAGACAAGCTGGAGATTCACCAAACTCGGACTTCCTTAAAATATGGAGACTGTTCGTCCCATCGGGCGTGCCAAAAACTATTGGCACAGGTGGGTTTTTCAACTTGGAATAGTACTTATCCCATCGATTATGGATCTTATTGAGACATAAATAGTCTGTCCCACCGGGCATGCAAAAAATTGTTGGTCACGAATCTGCACAATCATATAAAATGTGCCCTAGACCTGACCAACATTGAAAGGCCGAGAGAAAGAGAAGTCTCCCAAACCAATCTCCAGAGAGGGATGGCTCCCAAACTAATCTAAACTGGTTTTAAGGTTCAGGGTTAGAAATAACAAAAAGAGATGGAAATAAGAGAAAGAGATAGAAATAACAGAAAGAGATCGAAATATGGCCGAAGCTGATAATTGATAGGGAGAACAACCTCAAACAACAAATAACCTTAGACTAAATCCCGAAGATTAGTAGCAAATGATTCTTAGAATGCATATACAGAAATTGGATCAAACATTGACTATAAGCTTGCCTTCAATTATACTTCAAATGTTCAAATGAAAACATAGCCAAATTCAGAACAACAAAATTCAACTAAAACTTTAGCACTTGACTAAACAAAAGTGATTTATAGAAAGCATCACATGAACAACAATTTGGATTACCAACTCAAAAGACACTAAGAATAGAGCAAAATGCACTTAGGATTTATGCTTCAATTTTTGCAAGAAGGTCCTCCCTTTTTCTTAAGATATACATTAGTATTTATAGAAGCCTTTCCTCTCCCTTTCGCATCGCAGCATTTAAAACATCAAACAAATTTTGAAGAGGATATCCACAAAACATGCACTTGAAAAGAGAAACAATCCCCCTAAATTTGCCTCAAAGAAATCACATTCCCTACTTTGATGGACCAAGCTTGAAAAAATTAACGAAAACAAGGGACAAGATTTCTTCATTAAATGACTATTCTCGGGGCATGCTTAAAGTAGTTAGGAGATCACGACCAAGAGCTTTTAATATCGAAGGCATCTTTAATTTTGGTGGCTTCGAGAACAAACTGATTTAACACGTTCTCCCATCTTGCGCACATAGGTAAATAGCAAAACATTTAATCTTGGAGCCACTTTGACCTTGATCTCAAAATTAGTTGGAGAGCTTTTAAAACATTACTTGGTTCGACCCACGTTCTCCTATGCAGTATGAAGAAAAATGTAGATAGAACTTTACTGGACCTTTGTTGTCACTTCTATCATGAAAATGTGACATGTCGTGAAATCATGACATTTTTAACTTACTACTTTCTCTTGTTGCCAACAGTCACAAAAATGCGACATGTCACGAAATCGCGACATCTTCCTCTTGCTTGGCCTTCTTTTCGTTCACTTTCACAAAAACACGACAAGTCATGAAAATGCGACATGTCACGAAATCATGACATGTTTCTACCACTTTGCGCTTCCATCGCCCTGAGTCACGAAAATGCGACGTGTCACAAAATTGTGGCATTCTCCTCTCGCTTAGCTCCTTGGCATATTTAGTTCCATGAAAATGCGATGTGTCACGAAATCGCGACATCTTCCTCTGTTTGACTGTTGTCTTTTTGCAAGTCCTGAAATTGCGACATGTCATGAAATCGCGACAATCTTCTTCTTTTGGCCCCATTTTTTCTTTATACCTGTGAAAACGTGACCAGTCACAAAATTGCGACATTCCATACCATCTTGTTCCTTCTGTGCTTTCCTGCCATGAAAACAAGACAAGTCGTGAAATCGTGACATGTCACGAAATCACAACATTTTTCTCCTGCCTGGCTTTGTTTCCAAAAATGTCACGAAATCATGACATATTTCTCCCTTTATCTTCTTCTCCATGACATGTCATGAAATCACGACATCTTTCTCTATTTTATTCCTTTGCTGCTCCAAGTCGCGAAAATGCGACATGTCACTAAATTGCGACATTTCATACTTGGCGCTGTCCTTTTCGCTTGCACCCTGTAAAAACGTGACATGTGAAATTGTGACATGTTTCCTATCTTTTCCTTCGTTTTTGCTTCTTGTCATGAAAATGCGACATGTCGTGATATCACGATAATTTTTTGTGGCACTCCCTTTTGCTGCTGTATGTCATGATATCGTGACATTTTCCTATCACTTTGCTGTGTTGCCACTGTCTGCCATGAAAATGTGACATGTCGCGATATCGCAACAAATTTTGCCTTTACTGCTCCATTTTTGCAACAGGTCACGAAAACATGACAAGTCGCGATATCGCGACAACTTTGTCGTTATTGTTCCCTTTGCTGTTTTCTAGCGCAAACACATGACAAGTCATGAAAATGCGACATGTAACAATTTCGCAACATTTTCTATGCTTAGCATTTTTCCGCATCGGACGTCGTGAAACCGCGATAGGTCATGAAAATACGACATGTCACGATATGGCGACATGTTTCACTTACTTTTATTTGGTACAAAACTTGTAGAGATTTTGCATGAACAACAACAACAAAAACAATGTGGCAAAAATGCCAACAGAATGTTTCCCTATAAAAGGTAATCCTCATCAAGTGGATGATTATCTAACCCTAAAGTAGAAACTCCCTGCATATTTGAAAATTTTCCAAAGGAAAAATTCAAAAAATCTAAAAATGTATGGCTTGGTCCTCCCTACGTGATGGATGGAAGAATTTTTATTCCTCCCATATATTTTTTACCTCTCATTTATTGTTTCATGGTGGAGGAGGGGGGTGACATCATCTATTATCTTCTTTGGGTAAATTGTAGTGAAGTCATTGAAAATATCACAATAATTTTTTTTTTTAATTATTGTAAATTGATACAATAAAATTTCATTTAAATCTATAGATGAAATCTCTTGGGAAAATACATCATGTGATGGCATGTTGGTGTAGCATAGCTCTGAAAAATATAAAAAATTTCAATAAAAATGATTGATTATAATTTTAACTAAATGAATACATGAATAGAAACTTGAAATAGAAAGTTTTCGTGTCATGGGCGTGGTCTCACTAACTTCAACATCCCTTTGCAACTAAGGTGCCGGTGGAGGTAGATGAGAAATAGGAGAAGTAGAAGATCTTAAATATTTTGTAGATCTTCTTTGTTATGGTGTTCATTTCGAGTGTGTTTCAAAATATCTAGTTTCTTCTGGCTTATGAACTCTTACAATAACATACCATTTTGAAGAGGAAGAGGATGCCATTTTCTGCATTTATGTATAAATTTTAAAACTAACAAAAATGTAAAAAGTACTTGAATATAGAAATTATTACTTTGATATTAGTTAATTGGCCTCGGGTGGTGGAAGTTCGCTTGGATAGGAGTTGTGGTACAAATTTTATGGTGGAGGGATAGATGTTCTTCTTCGCCAATTTCAAGACTTTTCAATTCCTTTTTTCTTTAGGATCTAGGGAGTATCTCGGCAGGTAAGGTTTTGCACCTTTTTGAAGATTTGTTAGTTTGTCGTTTTAGCTTGTTTATGTTTTAGAGTGGCCTTTATTTTGGATACGGGTAGGTGCAGTTGCTGGCATGGGAATGTTCATGCTTGTTCTCTGTTAGAAGCCTTTATTTCTTCTGGCTTGGGGAGCTTTGAAATGAGGTGGCCCCCACTCACATTTGTCTTGCCATTATCCTTTTGCTTTGGTTTGACTACCTGCATTGGGAAGTATTTTCCTGATGGGGGCCGTTGGGTCTTATTTCTTGATTTTCCCAAACTCGTTGCATGGCACTTGCTAGTTATGGAGGCAAGGTGGCATTGTATGAGTGTTCCTGTTTTCCTCTTCAGTAGGCGGTACATGGGTGTTTTTGGGAGTGGTGTCCTTAAAGGACAATACGGTGAGTGATATATATTCCCCTTCCAATTTTGCTATGTAAAAGAGCAATGTTATTCACAATATTCAATTAATGGATATCAAATAACGAGCGATTTGGAGCTCCATGAATATGACGTTGGATTATGTGGAGGAGGCAGCTCAAATGTCTAGTGGAATATTTGCTAAGGTTGATGTTGTGTTGTAGAACTACCTCGGTTCTTCCATAGGTATTCCTAGTTTTCTCAACCCTTTTGATCGTCTGTTTTTTGGTATTGGTCGAGTAGTTTTTGGTTTATCTAGTTTAGTGTCGTAGTGCAGTTTCTATACTTTTCTATTCAGTGTTGGGTTGCATTAGTTTTGGATTACTATTTTATTTTTTGTAAAAGGTTTTGGGGCCCCTTTCAAAACCCTCCTATCTTAATATTACCAAAAAAAATTATTGCTTTGATATAAAGAAAAAAATTTACCTACTCTTGTTCTACTATCATGCCAACATTGGCTATGTCTGGGTATAGTGAGGCTGGTACTATATTATTTTGCACATTATGATAAGATTCATAAAAAATAAATGATATAATTGCAATTGGAGTGTGCCATGGAAGTGTTCGTTTTGAAACTGTGGAGATCCGTTTTGATCCATTGTGAAACATAGGTGCACTAGTTGATTTTTTTGTCGAAAAGAAAACAAACCAAATATGCTAATGTCCAGAATGAAATATTTTTTGACCTTCATTGCAAAACAAGTCTTGCTTGGAAGAATTCGATACACCCTCGAAGAAAATTATCTAGAAGAGATGCTAAAATCAACCCCCTTATTAACTTAGTAGAATTATTTGCAAAAACAAATTAGGACTTGTAAAACCAAAAATTTTAACTTTAAATAAGACTAGAAATATGCAGAGTTATACTAGATAAAATTTCTAAGGAAACATTGAAGTTGGTCTCTAGGTATACTTTGACATATTTACTTAATACAAAATTTGGAGTGATAGGATCACAATTCGTGTGAGGCAATGTCATCAATCTATGGACATCTAATGGTTTTACGAAAAATGATATTTTTGTTGTTGATTTTCATATTGATAGTTTTCGAATCATTTTCATACACGGTAATAATATTTAGTAGTAATTTGTTGTTTATTTTGTATTGCATCATCGAAATTAAACCTTGAAGACCAGATTCAACCGATAATATATCATAACCTAGTGTGGTTAATATTTTAGAAATATGGGGGGCACATAAGGTTTTTGAAAGAAATTTTGGAAGCAAGGGTTGAAGAGGATACCATTGATGTATTTGATAGAAAATCCTGAGGGTAAGGTATGATTTATCAGGGCGTAGGGTTGAAGGTAAAATGTATGAGGCTGTATGGTGGTTTTTGCTCAAACTTGATGTATTGTGCATGAGAAAAAGGTTTAAAAGACTTAGGCTATTTTGGAATTTTTTTGGATAAAGTGGTGATAGTATCCAGCCATCCCCATAAAATTTAACCTTGAAGACCAGATTCAACCGATAATATATCATAACCTAGTGTGGTTAATATTTTAGAAATATGGGGGGCACATAAGGTTTTTGAAAGAAATTTTGGAAGCAAGGGTTGAAGAGGATACCATTGATGTATTTGATAGAAAATCCTGAGGGTAAGGTACGAGTTATCAGGGCGTAGGGTTGAAGGTAAAATGTATGAGGGTGTATGGTGGTTTCTGCTCAAACTTGATGTATTATGCATGAGAAAAAGGTTTAAATGACTTAGGCTATTTTAGAATTTTTTTGGGTAAAGTGGTGATAGTATCCAGCCATCCCCATAAAAATTCGCACTTCTAAAATATTTGTGGGAGCAGGCCAATCAAAAATTACCTCAATTTTCTTTGGATCAACAGACATACCCTCTGCATAAATTATATGACCTAAATATTGTACTTGAGTCATTTAAAACTCACACTTAGACATCTTTCTATATAATTGATTTCTTATAAGTATTTCAAGAACAGTTCTCATATGATGGTCATGTTCTTATTTGCTTCTAGAGTAAATCAGTATGTCATCTAGGAATACTAGCACAAACCGATCTAATTATTCTCTAAACACACTATTCATCAAATTCATAAAAGTTGTTGGAGCATTGGTCAAACCAAAAGGTAACACGATGAATTCATAATGACCATATCTAGTTTGAAAAGTAGTTTTATGAGTATATTCTTCCTGGATCCTTAATTTATGATAACCAAATCTAAGGTCAATTTTGGAGAAAATCGTGGCTCCTTTCATTTGATCAAATAAATCATCCATTTTGGGTAGAGAGTACTTATTATTAATAGTCATTTTGTTTAACATTATGTAATCAATACATAACCTTAATGTCCAATATTTCTTTTTTACAAACAACGCTGGTGCACACCACGGTGAAATACTAGGTTTAATATGTCCTTTTTCTAGAAGTTCATGAAGATGAGTTTTAAGTTATTATAGTTCTATTGTGGTCATCCTATAAGGTGCTCAAGTTACTGGTGTCACTCCTAGCAAAATTTCTATAGTAAAGTCAAATTCCCTCTAGGGTGGAAGCCCAAGTAATTCTTTAGGAAAAAATCGTGAAAGCCATTTAACACTAGATATGTTTGGAATAGACTCGCTCCAGATTCATTTTTTTCCTTTTTATTAAGTTTAACCACAAAGAATCTACTACCATTTTTCATAGCTCTTTTAGCTTGCATTGCAGTCATAAGATGTGGTTCCACTGATTCACGTCCATAGTATAACCGAATCCTTTGTTTAGTGTCATCAAAGAATTCCATCCATATTTCTTCAAAAATTTACAATGCTTTATGTAACTTAAGCCAATTCATACCTAAAATTATATCAAAGGCATGCAAAGGAGCTACGTATAAATGCCATCGGGTTTGTCCCTAAGGTAGCATTATTTGAGGATAAAATAGACATAGGTTAACGATATAGGTTTTCCCAGACCCATAGTCAACTTTCCACCCATTAGCCATAAATCCAGGTGTTTTTGGTATGTCCCTCAAAATATTTGGTGAAACAAAACTATCAGTTGCTCCAAAATATAACAATTTATATTATAAATTTTACCCTTCAATAAGAAAGGTGTTGTTTGGCCATTGAGTTTAGTGTTACCTATTTTGCATATATATTATGAGTAGGTTCCACAGGTTCTTTCTTGTTATCCGCTCGCAAAGGACATTTATCAATATAATGAGGTTCTTTACAAATCCAACAACCCATATGTGGTGCCTTCTATTTCAAATTTCCCTCATTATCTTTGTGTGTACCAGCTTTTGGTGCATCAACTCTTTACTCATATCTATCTCTGAAATTTCTCTGGCCACCCTGATAATTTTGATTTCCCTTATTTCCTTGGTATCTATTCTTATTTTTATCAAACTTGTTTCTATTCCCATTTCCATGATTCTTGTGCCGACCCCTCTCTCCTTTGGTTGGACCTACATTTTTATTTTTTTGTGGTTCTTCATTTTTTGAATATTGTTGATAATAAGCTTTATTGACCTTAAAATTATCTTCTTCTTGTCGAGCCAAGTCACAAGAAGCCATTAGGGTAGTAGGTTTTAACATAAGAATCAAGTGCCCAATTTTTGGATGTAACCCTAGGAGAAATTTCTGAATTTTAATATCATTTCTCTGCTCATATTTAGGCATGTATTTGAGAAATTGCACAAATCGTTGGTAGTACTCAAATACGGACATACTACCCTGTGTTAACCTTGAAAATTATGTAGTCCTTTCAAGATAAAATTGTGATGTTAGGAACCTATACTTAAATGTCAATACAAATGTATCCCAAGACACATTGGTAATCTCTACATTATGATCTTTCCTATATGTGTCCCACCAGTAAATGACAACTCTAGTCAATCAAAATATTGTTCACAAGGTTTTTGATTTAGATGAAAAGGTCTTAACCGCAAAGTATGCTTCCACACTATTTAGACATCTTTTAGCTTCTTCCTCATCACCTTTGCCATAAAATTTGGCTATATCAATTCTTCACATATCCTTGTCCAATTCTGAACCTACTTGTTTTCTTCCTGGGTCAATAGTTATCTCATCCTTAACTATTACCATTTCTTTTTCTTTGGATAGATTTTCTATTGTTTTATGTTGATGGGATATCATTTATTACTGCTAATCCAGTTGAGATTTTTGCTACTCCATGCGCTATATCATTTACGCATTTTGTTGTGCCACGTGTTCAACCATTTGAGCATTTTGCTGCTCCATTTATTCTTTCTATTGGTTCATTTTCTCCCGTAGTAGTTGTACCATACAAAACATTTTATCCTCCTTATTAACCGATTTATTTTCCTTCCTAACTAGTTCTTTTTTCTTCCTATTTTCTCGAGGATGTTCTGTGGCTTCTTTTGATGCCCAATCTGCATAAATTTTTGAATGAACCTTCTAGGGTTCTTGGTCAGCCCTTCCTGCTGTACCATCATAGTTCTTTTTTAGGAACTAGCTTTTTGTTCGGATGCCATTGCCTGCACAGGAAAAACAACAGCTTTGTCAACTTATCAAGTCTTAGGTGAGCACATTAATAATATCAAACTAGATTTGACATGGGTTTTCTAAAATTTTGTTATTTAAAATATTCACAACCTTGGCTCTAATACCAAATGTAACACCCCAAGTCTGCCCACTTGGTTTTCCATTCACCCCAAGTCTTCCCACTTGGTTGTCCAACTTCAAAGGTTTCAATTTTGATAAAAATTTTCTATTTTTTTATTATTTTGAAATCTTATATCATTTTCTAGTATGATCATGTTATTTCATCTTCATGAGTGCCATTCCATTGTAGTTGAAATACTCATGAGGTCAAGATTGGCCAAATCTCATATAGTTACCTCTTTTGAACTTCATTCTCCTCCCGATATTCCAAGTTCAAGTAGTGGGTTTCTTTTCCTCTAGGGCCCATAACACCTAGAGGTGTGATGCATAACTTTCCCATATCTTAATATGAATTTATGAACTTGTATTTTTACATCATGTAAGACTTAGCGCATACATGCTCGAGCTAGACGATCATCCATTCTTTTTGGAGCATCAAATAAGGTCTTATAAATACCCGATAAGCACTCGACGCCTTGTGTAGATTAACCAACACGATGTCCAATAACATCATGTTTTTGAATTCACCTAGTCTAACACAATTCACCACTCATCACTAGTAGGTATAACCTAGAAGATATACCCATACAACCCTTTGTTACCTCCTGTTCTGACATTTTTCCATCATAAATATTGTTAGTTCCCTAATCCATGATGATTTCCTACCCACTTCATCATTAAAACTTGTTTTCCATGGTGATTTCCTACCCGCAACACCATTTAAAACTTGTTTTCCATGGTGATTGCATACCCGCAACACCATTTAATTTATCTTCACAAGATTTTCCTCCTCGCAATCTTGATTTTTATCAAGGTTGTCCTACCCATAACCTTAGGTTGCAATTAAAGTTTATTTAATCCACAATTCTGAAATTCACTTTTCATAAATCTAGCTATAGTTGGAATTGTCTATTAAGGTTTGACTATTTAAAGTTTTAATAATCACCATTATCTATTGGTTTGAAACTCAATAATCAGCCATACGTTTTCTAGTTTCCAACTTTCTCTAATGTGGCTAAGGCTGATCATAAATTAAAAGACCATGAAAGTATAGTAAATAAATTAAGAAATAACAAATCCATAGTACTATTTAATTATTTTCTTTAACTAATATAAACTACTCTAAAATTAATAAAAAGAAAGACATATTCTCTTCTCTTATGGTTCTATAACACTTGCACTACATAAATAAGTGATTAAGCGGTTTGCTCTCAATGAATTAAGTATTGGGTAAAAGTTCCATAATGAATGATCTGAAAGAGCATTTTTAAGAAAACCTCATTTCTATTGCTTAATTTAAGAAAACCAACATGATACATGAATATTGCTAGACTCCATTCACTATCCTTTTATGTGTTGGCCGAAATATCAATGATCAACAATTTTTACACTAAGGTATTCATCTATTGTCTCTATTTAGCTTGTGCTTGGTTTCAATCTGAAAATATTTTCCTATAAACTATTATACCCGACCTTTGTTTGAATTGGATATCCTTCTACAAGGAATAAATCTTTCATGAATTACTACATTGAAGCTTCGCTACTAATTATTTCAACAATTCCTATGCTTTAATCCATACTTTAATCTTATTATAAGGCTTTCAAATAAAAACGTGGTAAAACTATAATTCAAATGTCAAAATTAAACCTATTCTACGCACCCAAATTTTTACTTTTTTCTCAATCCATTGTAGAATATTAAGGACTATTTAGGGTGCTTTAAAAACTAGATTAATTCATTTTCAATTTGAACTGGTGTAAGCTAGAACCAAGTAAATTATCGTAGATTCCAGGCATGTTACATATAGGATGAGGAAAGAGAAATAGACATCGTTCATTGTCTACTAAATTAAGTTTCCAAAACTATATTAAGCATTAGATCTAAAAACAAGAGATTTTCCCATTGATAGAGACTTTTATCTCCAAACTATAAATTGTGTTTTAAGAATCACGTCCTTGCATCAAGTCTTCATATCAATTGACCATATTATAATTAAAAATATTACAAATCTAAACAACTACACACAACACTGATGTATACAAGCTCAACATGGCAATTGAAGAATAAAACACATTGTACTTTGTCTTATAAAACCACAAATTGCTCTTCTCTTCAATAATATTTATGTTTAAAAATAAAACAATATAAACATCTAAGAGTATGATGTTTTTACATCATGTTTCTGAGTCCAACCATGCACTTATTTTTGAACTATATATTCAATATCAATACATAATATATAACCTCTGCTCTATTTTTCACCCAAGAGCTATATTTTCCAATACTAATGCATGAAACGGGTTAGCTACAACCCTATATGACTCATGCATCAATATTTCTGAACATTACTCTCACCTATTTATAAACGAATCTTGACACCCGAATATTGAATAAGTCTTGAAGAAATAACATGCACAATGTTTTACAATGTTCCACATAAATATTTGTCCTCTTCCAATTACCCAATGGATTCAAGGTCCAGAACGGTCGTTCTACCATGCAATGTATCTAATTCTACACGCATCCATCATTTTTAGAACACAAATCAACATGCAATAGTTTTAATATCCATTCAACACTATATACTCTTCACAACAATATTTACATAACATGCAACCTCTGTATATATTTTAGAGAAGGAAAAAAGTTCTTGGTTCCCATACCATCATTCACACGGTAACTTGTTGTTGCTTAAATCATCACAACATGTAGCAATAGTAATTCAAGAAAAATTAATTTGGTTTTAGTTTTCAACCAACCAGACTTATAGCCATTCACCAACACATAAAAAAATGGAGTAAATCTTCAAGAGCACATGCATTATAGAAATCACACAAATTGGTTGATTTTTTCTTATTGCATATCTTGAATTCTTAATTCAAACATAGATGCTTTTTTCCATTAAATTTTCTTTTAAATTTTATTATCAAGAACACTTATTATTTTTTCCTTGCCTCCCACTCCTTTCTTTTTTTCCTGTACTCTATTCCCTTCTCCTTTTTTCCACGGTTTGCTTCACCTTTCGCTCAAAACCATACCTCACCACCACCCTCTTTCTCCTTTTCTATCCACCATCTAGATGATGGTTTTTCCCCACCATCCTTCGTACGCAAAAACCAGTGGTATTTTTTAACTTGTCTAATCTAAAATATTATTATATTCATTTCATTTATTTATTTTTTATATTAATTTTTATATTTATTTTAATATAACATTTGCTTAAAATCCTATATTACCTTACCTCCAAAGCATCCATAGAACAAATATTATTATTTGTTTTTATTATACTATTATGATATATATATATATATATATATATATTAAATAAATTTATTCCTTATAATGAACAAACATATTTTTTCTTTAAACCTCAAAACACTTTTAATCCTATTCCATTTGTTTCATTAATTTTTAACTTTTAACTATGGCTCCCATGCATTAAGCTTTCAATCGTTGCCTTAAAAGAAATGCTCTCGTATTCAATCAGCCATTGCACTGGATGGTAGCTGAGATGAGATTTTTTTGTAGTTAGTTGATCACAACTACATTATTTTTTGTTACATAGAAGAATTGGTCACAACTATTTTTTAGTAATTGATAAATGTAGGATTCAAACTACTCAGAGGATTAGGTTATTATCGGGCGTGCACTAAGAGGATTCAGATCATGGTTGGTTTAGAGGATTCAGATCATGGTTAGAGGATTCAGATCATGGTCGGTTTAAAGGATTCAAATCATCGTAGATCTGATACACACTCAGAAAATTGCAGTCAGAAAATTCATATACGTTATTTTCTTTTAAAATTAAAAAAAAAACCTTGTCAAAAATTCAACTGTTTTCATTGTTGCCGTAAAATAAACGCCAATCGCATTCAACCAAACATCTGAGATGAGATTTTTTTCGGTTAGTTGGTGATAACCATATTATTTTTAATAATATAGTAAACGCTATCGCATTCAACCATGAGATTTTTTTCGGTTAGTTGGTGATAACCATATTATTTTTAATAATATAGAAGAGTTGGTCACAACCATTTTTAGTAATTGACAAATGCAGGATTCAAACCACAGGCTTCATTATTATCGTAAGGTTAGTCTGGTACGCACTCAGAGGATTCGGTCATCCTCGGTCTGGTGCGCACTCAGAGGATTCATTATTATCGTAAGGTTAGTCTGGTACGCACTCAGAGGATTCGGTCATCCTCGGTCTGGTGCGCACTCAGAGGATTCAGATCATTCGACGGTCTGGCGCACACTCAGAATATTCAGATCAAATTACTACCTTTGCAAATAGCTGCCCAGACTGCCCCGAGGTTTGAACCTAGGTGTCTTTTTGGTAAATGTCTGGTCACACAAGCACTTATCAATCCACTTAACCCTCGGGAGCAAAAGGGCTTATGATAGCCAATGTGATTGGACTGGAGTTGAATGGACACAGTATGAATGACAGACCTCAACTGTTAACTTCACACCAACTCAGCTAATCAATCACAGTGAGATTAAAAAAATTGAGAGGCAAAACTAACAATCACCCACAAAAACTTTGATTCTGAATAAATCAGTTCATATAATTCTGTTCATAACTGGAACAAACTTCAATGGAAAAAGGTGGAGGGGAATAGGAGTGACAAACTTTTAAAATTGTAAAAAGGAAAGAGAAATCACTTATCTATTTTATCCACACACTCAGCCTAACTCTCATTTGAATATATTTCAATGGAAATTTTGAACACTGCGAACTCGAATGCACTGTAGAGCTTCGTCCAGCCCCGCTTCCGTAGACTCGCACGGTGTCTTCTCTTTGACGTTTTTGGTCTTTTTTATGCTTATGTGTTCCCCGTACAAGTACCGCGAATCCCCAGCGAGAGAACGCAAGCGCCATGCCCTTCTCCCTGCTAAACTTCTCGTAATATAGGACGACACCTAGCACCTCCATTACGGTGATACGGACGGCGATAGGATACCACTCAACAGAGAAGTGGACAACAAGATGACGCTAAAGACGCGATGAAGAGAAGCCGCCAGCAGATGGCGTTTCACAAGGCACATGGGTTTGATGAAATTGGATGATATTAAGGTATTGATCAAGAGGAGCTGCCAGCAGATGGCCTTTCACAAGGCACATGGGTTTGATGAAATTGGATTATATTAAGGTTGTTGTGAATAAATTAGATGTTTTATTTTATTTTAATATTTTTATAATATAAAATGATTATAAAAAAATTTGTTGACTTGACTTCATTTCAGTAGGATGCCCACTATCTTTGGGGAAAAAAAAAAAATTAAATATATTTATATCCGGACAAATTAGCTTACAATTATGTTATAATTTAGTCAACGAGGCCATGGAAGCTAAATCAATGCTGTCATGCTATAACAAGGAAACTAAATAGTAGGTTAACATATAAAATTTAAGATTTTATTTTAAATATTTTTTTGATTTATAATAAATTATTTTTAAAATTTTAAGTATATATTAAAATTAATATCAATGAAAATAGGCATTCTTATTATTATTATTATTTTTAATAAGAGGAAGATTTAAGAATCCATTGAAAATATTTTTTAGTTAGTTAAAAATTTAAGTGGTTAATTATGGATGGAATAATTTAACTCATCAAGGTTATATCATCAAGGTTATATTGTAATATATTTTTTAATAGAATTTTTTTATATAGGTAGAACAAACTTTTTTATGAGAAATATAACTAGTATTGAATTAGTTTCTTGAATTCTTGGATTATGACAACATAGTATGAGGTGGGTCCTTCCTTCAATTGACTCAAATAAGGTTGAAAGGAAGTAGTGTTGATATGTCAAATGGGTTGTTTTTTCTTATGCTAGCATGTGATAGATATTACCATTAAAGTAATTCATTAGGTTTCAATCTCAAGGATCCAATCTTAGATTGTTTGGATGTTTGTAAGCTTCGTAGTCTCTTACTTTAAGATAAGGAAATTTTTATTTTTGGAGTTTACCCTTACTAAAAATCAGTGCCAATTGAAGGAATTTAAGTAGACCTTCGAAAAGGGACTAGTTGTGCCAAACATAGGATAGACAGGTGATTTCAAAGTCCCAAATAGACCCTTATTAAAAATCAGTGTTAATTGAAGGAATTTAAGTAAGCCTTCCAAATTGACAAAAATTACAATATATTTTTTTTAATTATGTTAAGAGAAATTTAGGTTTTCTCTTTATAAATATAATAGCGTACATAGAGGAAAAAATATTGAGGCAACTAGATTGTAAAATATTAGGGATACAAGTAGCATTTTTGTCATTTCGTGATATTTTTTTATTTTTTTGTCAAAATAAAAATATTTCAACTCTAGATAGAAGAGGTAGTACGAAAGAAGTTGATATTATGAAGGAAGCAATTAATTATTTCAAATATATTCTATCATAAGTTAGGTGAGAGAAGAATAATTAGAGTAAACTTCTACAAAATATTTCATCAATTATTACATAAGGATGTAATCAAAGCTAAATGAGGAAGATCTCTACGAACTACTAAAGAAAATTTTATTTTTCTTTTTCTTACCTTGGTAAGGCACATAGAGTTAATAGGTTTCTTCATTTTTTTTTTAAATATTTTGGGATTTGTTGAAGACCAATATACTAGTTGTCATCAAAGAGGGTAATAAAAGTACGCTAAAATAAGTGAGATCAATGTCATATTTATTGTATTGGTTTCAAAAGAAAGTCATACAACATTTTGTTAATTTTTATCCAATAAGATTTTTATAATATGGTTTATAAGGTAATTTTAAAAATTATTGTAAATATATTGAAAATCATTCTAGATTATGTTATCTTGGAGGAACAAGGTGGTTTTTTTTGTGGTCAAAAATTCCTTGATGGTTTATTATAGTTTTATTAATGGATCTCTTCCTAAGCATTTTGAATCATCGTATACACTCCACCAAGGTGACCCAATATATTTTTATCCCTTCATTATTATTGATAAGGCATTTCAAAGAGTTTTCTCAAATGTAAAAATAAAAAGCAAAATAAAAGATATTGATGTTACAATTTTTTAAATTATTGTAAAATAATACTATATAAATTATTAAAATATCATATTAATATATAATAATGCAATATAAATACAATCCATTTCAACCTCTATCACCGATTAAAATAGAAATTAAACATTAAATTTTTTTATTAATGTAAAATGATGTTTTTAATAGTTTATCTGCCTAATCAAGTGGCATTAACTCAACTGGTTAGATTTTTCACTATTTAAGGAGGAGACCAAGGTTCAAATCTTACCAAACTATACATAGATAATATCTAAGCTTTGTTGTAATACCACTATGTGGTGATGATGTAATTTGAAGCCCATTTCAATTTCATATAACTAATTGCAAAAAAAATATCTACCTAGCTTTAGTTGAATCACCAAGACTAGTGCATCTAATTCATTCCTGTTTCAATTTCATATAACTAATTAAAAAAAATTATCTACCTAACTTTAGTTGAATCACCAAGACTAGTGCATCTAATTCATTGAACTAGAACATCTTTTTCCTTTCATTTTATTTAGCAAGGCTACATCTTTATTTTTTAATGTTAGTACCATAAAAAAAAAATTGTAATAATCATTGTAAGGTTTTGAAATAGTAGTGGGAATACTATTTGTCAAAAAGTTAAAATATTGAAACATTTTGACAATGTTTCCATGTTCTCATGAGCAAGGATATTCATGGTAAAGACTTTAAATATTTGGGTCCCTTTGACAATGTCCTCAAAAATTAAAAAGTTCTGAGGATTTCAGTTTCTTAAACACTCTCAATTAATTGAAAAATAATAATTTATCTACCTAACTTTAGTTGAATCACCAAAACCAGTGTATCTAATTCGTTGAACTAGAACATATTTTTTCTTTCATTTTATTTAGGAACGCTACATCTTTGTTTTTAAACGTTAGCACCATCCAAAAAAATTGTAATAATCATCCTAATGTTTTAACATAGTAGTAGGATACTAGATGTCAAAAGGACTGAATCATCTTGATAATACTTCTATGCTCTCACCAGTAAAAATATTCATAGTAGAGAGGTTAAAGATTTAAGTCCCTAATAATATCCAATTTTTTTTTGAAAAAATATCGGTTTTTAAACTGTCACTAAATGCCAACATAAAAATAAAAATAATAAAAAATCAAATATAAAATATAAAAGCCAGGTTATAAATAATTAAATACGTAACCTTTCCAAACCTAATGATTGGTGTACCCGACGTGTTTTCTGTATTTTTAATTCATATAGCAAAAGAAAACAATATACTTACACCCGTGCATGCGTTTACTATTTTATATCTAAATATCCACAAAAACTGATGATGTTTACACTCTAATGTAATAGAGCGTGTTTCAATTGGAGCACACACCCTGCACCTCCCGTCAATCTCCAATAGTGGTGGAAGTTATGGTTTAGGATGACAGCAGTCAAAATTAGAGTCCAAACTTATTAATTTATCAGTAGTAATTGCTAAAAAGTAGCATGCGCATATATATTTATAGTAAATTTAAGCTCGTGGCTACTAAACCCCAGCCTACCGGCCAGGAAGAAATAAATTTGAAAACACTTGAACCAAACTCCAATGATTTAACAAACACAGGAACTCCAATGATTTAACAAACACAAGTCAAGGACAACACTGTACATTATTTTGCTTTAAAGTTCAGAAAAAGCCTGGTCAAAAACTCATACGTTTTCATCGTTGCCCGAAAAGAAATGCTCTCTCAGAGTCTACAGTAGCTCGGTGTAAATGTTTATGGAGAAAAAGAAAAAAAAACTGAGATAAGCGAAGAGGTAAAACTAACAATCACTCACAAAAACGTTATCTGAGATAAGTGAAGAGGTAATTAACAATCACTCACAAAAAAAATCGATTCTGAATAAATTAGCTCTGATAATTCTGTGCATAACTGCAACAAACTTCAATGGAAAAATATGGAGGGGAATAGGAGTGACAACCCTTTAAAAGAAACTACTTAGTTATTTTATCCACACACTCGGCCTGACACTCGTCTGAATACATTACTATGAAAAATTCAAACACTGCGTAGTCGAATGCACTACAGAGCTTCGTCCAGGCCCGCTTCCGCAGACTCGGACAGCGTCTTCTCCTTGGCCTTTTTCATGCTTCTGTCTTCCCCATACAAGTACGATACGAATCCCCAGAGAGACAACGCAAGCGCCATGCCCTTTTCCCCGCTAAACTTCTCCTCATATAGGACGACGCCTAGCACCTCCGTTACTGGAATTAAGACGGCGATGAAAATACCACTCAACAGAGAATTGGACAAGGCGATGACGCCGAAGACGCCGATGAAGAAGAGCTGACAGCAGATGGCGTTCCACACAAGTCCCATGTAATAACCGACCTCGCCGACGTCGAACGCCTTGGCCTCCCTCCCAATCGCCTGGAAGTCCTTGTTCACCGCCATGCCCACCGTACAAAACGCCGTGGCGGCGAACGACATGATGACCTGCATCTCCATGAACAGGGTGTAGGTTATCTTCCGCGTGGTTCGCTTGTACATCAGCTCGATCAGGGGCAGTATCAGGCCGTACAGGGCGGCGGCTCCGATGGTGAATATAAACCCTACGGCGTACTGCGTGCTCGTTATGCCGTCTGCAGCCAAGCCGAAAGCCATCGCCGCTTGCCGCCGTGGTGAAAGTAAAACTTCAATAACAGGGGTCCGGCTGTACTACCAATAGATAAGGCGAAACAGTTCAGCAACAACAGTACCCAATGCATCAAACTCCTTTTCTTCTTCTTCTCCTCCATCGAAACCTCCATTATTTTCCTAAAGCAAAACCTTCAATCTCTTCTCTTCTCTCCAAGTGTTTTATCAGGATAGAATGAATAAAATAAACGAATCACTTCTATTTGGGAGATTTTGTTTTCAAGATAAGAAGCAAGCGAATCTATTCTATTTCAGAGACCATCCTTTTACAACGGAGGAGAAAAAGGACGAGAGATTTTTTGAGAAAATGGAATCAAGACAAAGATCTATTTAAGACCAAGGCGGGGACTCGCCGAGTCAATGGTCTGAGATCCCTTGGTGCCTTTCATTCATGGACTGCCTGATCATGATTTCGCAAGCAACATCTAAATATTACGGTGAGATCTAAGATTCGGAGGTGGCCAGTTCACACACGGAACCGCAAATGTGGAAAAGGGACGGAATTGTGTGGCGCCCATACCGACTTCCGATGGCGTGTCGCAGATTCTCATTCACGAAGGGTGGGAAAATAGTATAACAGTATTACTGAACAATGACAGATTTGTTTTGTCTGGTTAAATTTAGTGGCTGCCCTTCCGTCAAAAGTCAGGGTGATTGCAATGGATGGAAATGACCGTGGAAAATTCGTGGAAAAATCGAGGAATCAGATCAAAACTATGGATAAAATAGGAGGCCATAAATTATTTATTAATAGGAAATTCGAACCAGTTTGGATTGTTATGGGTCCACTATCTATGATTTCGTGTTGGAAGAGGTTACAATAGGTGGAGTTAAATTCTTTGTTGATAGGAAATTGGAATCAATTTGGATTGTTCTTGTCCTCCCTATCTAAGATTTAATGTTGGTTGTAAGAATGGTTGTAAGAATTGTTAAATTAGTTGGTAAAAGTGAAATTAGGAAGTGCTTTTTTGGGTTCCTCGTTGTTCACTTCTTTGTTGGATTTGGTAGCGTAAGTAGAATCCAATGTATTGTTAGTAAAAAAGATGTGTTAATTTAAGAAAGCGTAGTTAAATTAGAGGGCACATTTTTAGGAATAGCAGATTGTATTGATAAAAGGAAATAGTATTTTTAATTATTTTTAAATTTTATTTTAAAAAATTTAAATTCAAATTATTGTATAAAAAAGATTTTTTTTTTAAATTATCTAAAAATTTTACTTTATTTTCAAAGGGTTTATATTCATTCTCCTCCTCACAAAAGGAACCTCGGCAATAAAAGAGGTATTTTCATATCTATGAGTGAAAAGTACATGATATCAAACATTGTTTGAATAATTTAGCAACCTAAAGTGACAAAGTCTACAAACCATAGAAACATCCAATCCCTCAAACATATTTTCATTTTCATTTTATTTTGTTTTCAATAAGTAATGACCCAAAAACAAGTAAACTAGAAAACACACAGAAAAGAAAAGAATTTTTTTACTGAGGAGAGGGATTCATAAACCCCCAACCAATCTATGATTTACCTATTTGTTTAATTCCCCTAAGTTTTCCTGAAGAGCTACATCTCACGAGATACCCTCACACAAGTCCCATCTATGTAGGCATACCATGTGTTATCACAAATAAGCCTATCTATCTCATCATTCTTGATGAGCTAGACTTATCACCTTCAACTAGTCGAAGGTATACATGCATCCCCATACCATACACAAGCTAGTCTATGTAGGTATGCTATGAGTATTACAAGTTAAGCTATCCATATTGTCTCCACAATGAGCTATCTTAACTCAGATGTAAACTTTACCCAAACTTAGTTTTCATTCTCCCTAAGGGGTCTCAATCCCTTAGGTCACTCTCTAAGTTCACCCTAGAACTTACTTCCTGGGTTTAGTTAATTAACAAGGAAAACCAAAACAATTTTAGATACTAAATATAAAAAAATATATAACATTAAAAGCATACAAGAGATACCAGGATAGAAGCAACACTAAAAGAGAATAACATTGATTGAAAGAGAATATAATACAAAATATAAATAATTCAAACAACAAATTAAAAAGTATAATCTTCATCATTCCATAATTATTACATACATCATAGTATGGTAAAACCTCCATACTTTTAAAGAATAAGTAATACATCATGTTAATTTAGGGATATCTCCCTATAAATCTAGTTTATTTGAGCATAAGTAAATAAATGGTAAGTAGAAAATAAATTGATGCATTGGTCCATCCATCCCTTTGATCCTATCGCTCCTTCCATCGATCATTTAAGGATAGTAGGGGATCAGGGCACTCATAGATCAAGATAGGCATACCTCTAAATGCATCTAATATTTACTTTTCCAAATTACAACTATACAAATTTAATTAAGTCCTTAACCATCTAATGCATAGCTACTATCACAAAAGAATCATTACTTTTAATTTCCCCTCTCAAATACCATTAGAGAGTCATTCAACATGCACATCTTAGATCACAATTTTTACTTTAATCAAATTTATCTTGATTTAATAAATCAAAGTCCCATACCCTTAATCTATAAAACAATCCTTTCATTTATTCACTAAATTAAAGCTCAACATATTTAATTCGTAAACAAATTATTTTGCTCTTATTTTATAAACCAAAGTCCCATAACCTTTAATCTATAAAATAACCTTTTCACTTTATTTAATAAATCAAAGCTCAACATATTTAATTCATAAATAAATCATTTTGCTCTTATTTTATAAACCAAAGTCCCATAACCTTTAATCTATAAAATAATATTTTTACTTTATTTAATAAATCAAAGCTCAACAATTTTAATTCGTAAATAAATAATTTTGCTATTATTTTATAAACCAAAGTCCCATAACCTTTAATATATAAAATAACCTTTTCACTTTATTTAATAAATCAAAGCTCAACATCTTTAATTCATAAATAAATCATTTTTCTCATTATTTTATAAACCAATTCTCATAACCCTTAATCCATAAAATAACCTTTTTACTTTATTTAATAAATCAAATATCAACATCTTTAATTCATAAATAAATCATTTTGCTCATTATTTTATAAACTAAAGTCCCATAACCTTTAATCTATAAAATAACCTCTTTATATTATTTAATAAATCAAAGCTCAACATCTTTAATTCATAAATAAATCATTTTGCTCATTATTTTATAAACCAAAGTCCCATAACCTTTAATCCTTAAAATATATTTTTTCCTTTATTTAATAAATCAAAGCTTAACATCTTTAATTCATAAATAAATCATTAGGCTCTTATTTTGAAAGTTACTATGCAATTTACAAGGATCCTTTATTTACTCAGTGAAAGAACTATGCAACCCAAACAACATGTTTAATTAATTAAAACCCCTAATTTAATTTAATTAAACTAAATTTCCAAATGCAAGGTAAACTCCTATGCACGGGTCTATCTACTACAACAATAGTGAAGTCAACCAAGGGTTTTTAGCACATCCTTTGTACACCCATCATCTTGGATTACACCCTAGATAAATAAGGTCAATAATCAACAGTGCCCAAAAAGAAGCGCACCAACTGAGAGGGTGAACATACAGAGACATGACTCAACATTCAAACAACATATTGGGTAGGAATATTGGAATATGATCATAGATGAATAAACCAACCCATGGTACTATTCGATGTGAGGTAACACCTATGTTTTCCTATGGTGACACTTACAACCAAAGCTTGGGTAACGCCAACAAAATAAAGGTTGGTGAAACCACTACCAATATCATTTGGCAACTTACAGGGTGACTACCAATTGATAGGGCTTCTTGGGAGGCTACAATGTTAGACGTCGATTGGTTTCTCATATGAAAGGAGTTACAAAGATATAACAAGATTCCTGACCATGAAGGGGAATCCCAAACCACAAGGATAACACTACCCTATTGGCATCTAAGGGTACCAAGCATTCAATAAAAACCTAGCAAAAATCTAAACTTCCGATAAGAAAACAATGACTCATGTGAGCAAAGACAACCAAAAACCTGGTTCATGAAGAACTAGTGAATAAAATAGATGACAGAAAGAGATTTAATCAGCTATAATCAAAAGAGGAGCTCCTATAAATCCAATATGGTTTACTCATTTTGATCTCTCTCTCTCTCTCTCCAGTATCTTTATCAAAGTGTTATTCTTAGCGTGGATTTCTCCAATATCCACTATGACTAGTTTCTTTTTCTTCCACTATCCTCCTCCTTTGTCTCCTTCGTCTTCCTTGTCTACATCATCTCTCTCACCTTCTTTCTTTTTTTTCCTTCTTACACTTCACCGCGGTGTCATTACTTCTCCATCCACCACCATACAGTGGTAGACCATATTTTTAATTAAAATCCTTATTTTAATACCTGCAATCAATGGAAATCCTTATTCAATATTAGTAGATATCTTTGTTCACCCAAACGTCTATCATAGCGTGTCTCTTTTAAAGGCTATTTTTTTTGGAAAACATTCCAGAAGGGATACCACTTTTGGGTAAGATCCAAAGAGGTACAGGGTATATCTTCTACCAAAATCGTCCAAGGCTTGCACCTAGCCTACCACCTTTGACATACTCAAGGAGAAAACTTGAAACAAAAAATAAAAGAATACACAAATACAAACACACAAAAAAATAAAAAAAACATACTCCTTGAGTGTGTCAAAAAGATAAAGCACAACCAAACACACACACAATAAGACAAAAAGATAAATATAAAAAAATACAACATGAAAAACATAGGAAAAACACAAGAACAACATAAAAAAACACAAATGTAACAATAAACAACAGAACACTACAAAGACACAACCAACAAAAACATGAAAAATAAATACAATCAAAACCTATAAAATAAAATAAAAAATAAAAAAAACAACTAACAATAGACAAAAAAGAAAAAAAAAACATAGAAAACACTTACTCCAAAACATAAAAACACCAACACACACAAACATACAGAAACACAAGAACAACAACAAAAAACACAAAACAACAAAAAACATAAAAACAAAAAACACACACACACATAAATAGAAAAGCAAAAAGAAAAAATAGAACACAACAATGACCTTTCTAGACCAAAATACTTTTAAGGGAAGAATCAACAGAGGAAACGAAAGAAATATTAGTTTGAGCTAAGGAACTAAAATACCCTAAACGAACCAAAGAGAAAAATAAAAATAAGAAGAAACTAGGCACCTCGAGAATTGGAGCCATCCAAATAAATAATAGAAAGAAGAGCTTCCCTCATTTGTGAATCCCACCATCTAGGAGGATGGTTGTAGAAAGTAAGATCACCTTTGTCCAAAGCCCAATTAGCTAAAGAATCAACACTCTTATTATGATCTCTAACCACATGATTGTAATCAACTTTCAAAAATTCCATTTGGATTAACTGAATCTTCTCAATAATTATTTTATTCTCCAATCAACCTTATGATTATTAGGAGTCTTCAAAATATTAATCTTGAGTTGAGAGTCAGAATCAACTAGCACATTTTCCCATCCAACCTTAGTAGCCTCTTGAAGGCCTCTAAGGATACCATACCCCTCAGTAAGGTTATTGGGTAAAATACCCAAATTCTTAGCAAAAGTAAAAACTAGGGAGCCATATGAAAGTCTACCAATTCCTCCTACACTAAATTTTCTAGGGTTCCCTCTAGAGGCTCTATTAGTATTGACTTTTCCAAAATCCTTAGGAGGAGGTTGCCAATTTCTTGTTCTATCCATCTTACAATTAATCACATTCCCTTTAAGTTGGTTGCTTTTAGAAGAGTTAATCATCAATCTTTGCATCACTTGATCCTATATTTGGTGGGAGTTCTGGGGGTGATTAAGGAGCTGATGGACTGATTCAACTAAGTTGGAAATGGTATTTTTTAGATATAGTGAATATCCTTCATTTCTTGATTAAAAATTTGGTTGTTTCTTTCATTCCAAATATTCCAAAGAAGAATGGTAGAACCCATCCAAACTAACTGCCTAATAAAATGATAAACACCCTCTTTATTAGGCCAATCCCTCCAAATTTTTTCAAAAGTAAACAAATTGGATCACTGTAAGCCATGTAAAGTGGTCATTCTCCTCCATAGCTCAGAGGCTAAATTACACTCAATAAAAATATGGTTGAGAGTTTCCACATTCTCTCCACACATTTCAAATCTAAAAGGGCCATGAAAACCATGCTTCATAAGATGCTCCCCTATAAGCACACTATGATGCAATAAAATCCAAGTAAAGAACCTCACCTTTGACCAAATATTTTGAACCCATAACTGAGAAAATATGTTAGAAGATTGGTTGGAATTATTATGGCATAAGGTAAAATAACCTTAAGCAAATGAATACTCACCCTTAGTAGTGTTTTTACATCTAAAACAATCTTTATCATGGGACCAAGAGAGAGATATCATATGAAGGATGCATTGGATATCTTGTCTTTGTCTTTCTAGGATTTGATTAGGCCAGTCCTCAATAGTGTTCCAATATATACCAACCTTTGAATTACCAATTTGGTATCGATAGTAATTAGCCACCTTTATCCAGTTAGCTCAGTGAAGCTCCTCCATCCAAGGCCTCCAATGAGGAAACTAAGTTATCAAAGGCTTGTGATCATCCCAAGAATTTGCCCAAAAATTTACTAATTGACCATTATGAATAATATTAAAGGCTAGGTTACATTAGTGATTTAAATATATTATTTAAATGTAAAGGTTGAAAAATTTTATTTGAATTGCATAAATAAAATCTCTACCACTTTAAATAAGCTCTTTATTTTTTATTTTTTACCATCAAGAAGAGTTCGTAGTGCTTTCAAATAATTTCATTAATATTTGCACAAGGTCTTTGCAGCATTTTTCAAAAGAATTTCCTTTTCATTATAAATATAAAATACTCATTGTTTTTTGAATGAAATTCAATCACCATGTAAAACAAAATAAATTATCATTTATAAATGAAGCTCTAGTATCCTTTAAAACCATTAAATTTTATTTATGGATGAAATTTACTTTATCAATTAAGATAAGACAATTGTTTTTTACATATGAAATTCATTTATCATTTTAAAATAAAACAATTGATATTTATAAATGAAATTCATTTATCATTTTAAAATGATCAAATTACTATATATACATACACACATACATACATACATACGTGTATATTTAGTCACCGAATTCATCAAATTTTCTCGATAAAATTTGAAATTCGTCGAATTTGAAATCTTAATGAATAAGTTCGATGAATAAATCTTAAATTTGGCAAGGAAAAAAAATTCACAGAAAACAAGGAAGAAATACATGCAAAAAGAGAAAGATTAAATTCATAAAATGTTAACAGATTCATAAGAAAAAATGCAGGCAGAAAGAGAAAAATTCAATTCTTAAAATATTAAGAAATTCATAAAAAGTGGGGAGCAAAATGTCATTTCCAAAGCCGTATAAATTTTCATGCACATGAACATATCAAATAAGAAGTCTTCAACGCTAATTGGACCTACATATTCTCGTACTAATAACTTTGAAATAATAACCACCAATAAGTGCAAGACCTGTGATGCTAAGGATTTGATGTTGGCTACTACCATTTATAAAGGTTGGTAGTAAACCTCACAGTTGCAGATCTATTTACTGGAGGCTCTCTAGTCTACTACTGAAGTTTGCTACTTTGAAAAATCCAATATTATCATCTTCCATTTATAAATATAGCATTCACCTTTCCCATTTCACTTGCCAAAATAAGCTCAATCTTGTTACTATAATTTAGCTCTTATGACCAAGGGTTGATTTGTAATATTTAAGTATTTTTCTAACCTCAATTCAAGTTTATAATTTTCTAATTTCACCGATAAATAAATACCTACTATCATTTTCTAACTTGAAAATGAATTCCTAAAATGGATGTGTGCACTGGATATTTGACCAATTATATTTAAATAAGGCTCATGTGTCTAAGCAAGTTTGGATCCCAATTATTATCCAAATTATCTGGAAAAGCATGTTCCATGGTGAGGGGCTTCAGGGAAAAGATTCAAAAGAATTAATATAGTACAGAGGATAGAGTGATTCTCTAAATTTTACAATGTGGCATTGCAGCTATGAATGCAAATTGTTTTGACAGTCTTATTTATGTATTTTTACTCTAAAATTTTAGATTAATAGTAGCATTTATTTATTGTTGAATCGAGTAGTTGTTTACATTTTATTAGTTGAAATATCTATCAGATAATGTCCACTTTGTTGTACAATACTTTTTGGAGTCAAGATAGATGATAACATAAAACTAAATGGATTTGGGTAAATAATTTTTTTACACACAAAACAATATATATTTTTTTGAGTAATACTTCTTATACACATCCACAATGGGGATTGAACCCGGGTCACATAACTGATAATGCAAGTGGCATCCTTGCTTGTAGACCACACTCACGCGGATTAAATGATGATGCGGTATATATTTTAATTTCTTCTTACTCTTTTCATAGTCCTTTTTATTTTAAATGAAAACAAATTTTCAAAAGTTACAAATTTAATGTAGAATCTTAGAAATAAATGATAAAAGGAATTATTAATGTTTATTTCAAGTTCTTGTTTGATTTTCTTAGTTACTAATTTATTTACATAAATTTTGAAAGGATATATGCACATTTATAATATATCGAATTTTATATGTCGAATTTTATTTCAAATTTTTAAACATGTCGAATGTCTTTCAAACTTTAAGAGTGTCGAACTCGAATATGAACTCGAACTTGGTAATTAAGCATGTGTGTATATATATGGAATAAGAGTTTTATTTTATTTTTTATCAAACACTAACATCATGCTATTATTTTGAATGGTTCTAATAAAAACAAGGGGTTTTTCATAAACAACCAAATTAGGTATGCTTTCCATTTCTCAATTCATCAATGCAAATAGTGATGAAGTAAAATATAATCAAACATATGAAATAGACAAAGAGGAAATATTTTCATCAACCTAATCACTTGTCTCAGGCTCGAGAGTTTACAATAGCTACTAGGCTATCAATATGGGGCTCAAAGTGACTATATTTTGATGATTATCCCTAACCAAATGCATGCATATATGAAGGTACCCATCAATGTTACCCTTGAGTTGATTTAATAATCATTTCCCCAACCTCAAGCACCCTCACTTATGGTGGATGATTATACTTCTTCCACCTATGAGTGTACTTGATCCTACACATCTTGGCAATATGTTCTCAATACCATGCTCTTTTAAAATAACTAAATATCGCATAGTTAATTCAATTTCCCTAGTTAGGTATTAAAGTAACATACATTAATATATTGTTTCTTTGTGCCAAAAAGTCCACCAGGGATTTTCATGACAAAATGTTAGTACCATCCAAATAGGTTGCAATGATCATCATAAGGATTTAACATAATAGTGAGGATACTAGTTATGAAGAGTTTAAGGGATTGAATCATTTTGACAATGCTTCTATGCTCTCACCAAGGATATTTATAGTAAAAAAGTTAAATATTTGACTCCATTTGATAATATCCATAAAAATTTGAAGAGGACAATGGTTTCAATTTATTAAATACTCCCTATACGTATCATTCATATGTGTAACATAAAAAATAAAAATAATAAATAAGTAAATATAAAATATAAAAGCCAAGTTGTAAATAATTTGTTAGAATTTCCCAACAATAGATATGCAAAGCATTACACAAAATATGAAGAGAAGAGTAGAACTAATTGATTATTCCATGGATCAACTTTGTATAAATAACAAAGTTGATCATTGAGAGTCGTTGGATTAAAACTCATCAAATCTAATCTAGACTATAATTGAGAGTTTACCTGACTCATGAATAAGTGGAAACTCAAATCAAGTCTATCCTAGTAGAACTTAAGAGAATAATTACTTATTCTAAAACACCCCCTTAATTGATACTAGGGATGTATTGTATAAAATGAGTCCCGATAACATGGCATGATGAGGTACTCATGTACAATGTTTTCTTTTCTAGAGAGATGGTAAAAACCCCATGGGAAAAACCATCAATCAAAAAAGAAATAGGGAAGAGGCTTGTCTTAGGATGGCAAATATTATCCTCTTAATACAAATAAAAAGGATGAGTCCTAAAAATATGGCCTGATGAGGTACTCATTTACAATATATAGATGGTGAAAAAAACCCTTGGGGAAAAACCATCTATCACAAGAAAATATCCAAGATAGAGGCATGTCTTTAGATGGTGAATATTGTCCTCATACAAATAATGAGTCCTGGCAACTTGGCCTGATTAGGTACTCATAAACAATATATATGTTGTTGGAGTGATGATAAAAAAAACCACAAGGAAAAAAACCATCCTCCAAAGAATACAATAATAACAGGAGAGGTGGAAGACCTTTGTTTTAATGTAGATGTATTACTCCAAGTTTTCCTCGCAATTGTATGTAATGCAAATATGGACATGAATTGGTGAAGATGTCTGCAACTTGATTTTAAGTTGCAATATTTTCCAACAATATGTCCCCATTCTGAATATGTTGTTGAATGAAGTGCATATGTATCTCAATGTGCTTGGTGAACTGATGCTCAAATGGGTTGCATGCAATATGAATTGTGCTCTAATTGTCACACCAAAGAGTTATAGGTTTGTCATTGGAAAAACTAAATTCTTTTAGAATTGATGAAGCCAAAGAGCTTCCTGACTTGCTAAAACTGCTGCTCTGTATTCCACCTCTGTAGATGATAAGGCCACTATTTTTTGTTTTTTGCATAACCAAGAAATTGGCGAAGAACCAAGACAAAAGACATAGCTAGAAGTTGAACATTTATCTTCTACTGAACCTGCCCAATTTGAATCCATGTAGCCAATAATATCCATGGATTTTACCTCATATAAGAGCCCAAAGTGAGTTCCTTGCAAGTAGTGAAGGATCCTTTTTGCTTCTTTCCAGTGATTGAAATGAGGTTGATGTGAGAATCTAGATATTAAGACAACAACATATGAGATATCTGGATGAGTATAAGTAAGGTATAATAGACTCCCTACAAGCTGATGGTATAGAGTTGCATCACAAAGAGGGGATGTGCAGGAAGTACTAAGATTGACTCCAGACTAGAAAGGTTTAGGAGATGGTTTGTAATCTGTCATTTTAAACCTTTGAATATCTAGAGTGTATTTTTGTTGACACAATGAAATTCTTGTATTTATTTGATTTATTTGGATCCCAAGGAAGTAATGTGCTAGACCCAGATCAACCATATCAATTTTTTTAGAGAGGGGGTCTTTTATAGTCTAAATGTGAGTGAATTCACTACTAGTGAGTAGCAGATCATCAACATATAGAACAAGTATGGTGATTTTTCCTTCATCTCTCCTAATGTAGACTGTGTTATCAAACTCACAATGAGTAAAAACTAAGGAAGGAAGGGGTCAATTTTTTCATACCAAGCTCTAGGAGCTTGTTTGAGGCCATAGAGAGAATTCTTTAGCCTACAAACAAGAGGGGAGTCTTGAGTGAAACCAACAGGTTGTTCCATGTATATTTCTTCCTTTAAATCCCCATGTAAGAAAGCAATTTTTACATCCATTTTAAAGACACCACTTTTGGGAAGCATCCAGAGCAAGAACTAGTATTACATAATGAAGTAGGGAAAAGCAGTGCACCTAATGAAGAGAAACAATATGTGTATGTATCCCATCTTGCACATGAGCATAAAACGGAAGCATGCATATGAAAATGAAGCAATACCAAGAAATAAAAAATGAAATGAAATGAGTGTCTTTTTATTAATTGGGTGGATCAGATCTAAGGTCACACAGTAGTACCATTGAGGGCTCAAAAGGTGATACAATTGTTACAATGTTTGGCGTGCCCAAGGATAAATTAATCCAAGTAATTAGGGTGCACATCCAATGCTTTTAATCATACCCACAATCGAGGTGAGTGGACCAATGTCGTTGATGCTTGTATATTCAATATATGATGTCTGAACCTAGGTGTTGTAGGTGAGTTGGAGAGGAGAGGGCAATCCTCCAAGGGAGGTCCCAGTTCGAATCTCCACCCTACCAAAAATCTGAATTGGGTACCCAAAATCCAATTGATAATGTTGGTGTAGGCAAGTTTGGGTGCGACCCCCGGGTGACTTTGATGGTGTAGAACCCCCTGTTCGTGGTCTCTTAGACCAAGGTGGCCCCGCAAGGGGTTTTTCGCTGAAAAAAAAAATGTATATATGATGTCTGATATTCCTTCGCAATGCCTTCTAAGAACATGCACCTACACACAAGGAAGCCAAATGGGTCAAATAGCAAGGGTGTATGGTGAAAACACGCAATCCCCACAGGGGCAACATAGCACATATATTAAAAATATATCAAAACATGTTCGAATGACTTGAAAATTTGCAAATATTTTAAAGAGAATTTTTTTAGGGGATATCACAAAAAATATATCAAAAATTGCATTTTTAGACCCCTCGATTTGGCGTCACCCACTTGCAACCTATGAAGAAGAAGATACAAAAATATTGAATCTAAACATATCCAAAACTCATGAAATTTGGAAAGTATGTATAAATTGACATTTAAAGACAACCCATATGATTATATTTTCAAATTGGGGACCAGATCCACCTGCATAAAATTGGGGTGCTCGAATGGGCCCTACGAGCCTACAAAAACTTAAAAATGCTATAACTTTGTCAATTTAACTCCAAATCACCTAAAATTTGAACTGTAGTATCATGGGATAATATAGAAAAATAATAATTAAAAATAGTAGTGAAATTGTGTAATAATTTACCCTCATCCCAGGGGGGATGGTGGTGACTGCAACTATTTGGGGGGCACCCTGGGAGGGAATACCCACCAATTCTAGCCATTGTTTGATATAAAAATTACTAGATGATGTTACTACACAATATAAGGTGTCTTTTTGTTGAATTTGGTGAAGAAATTCATCGATATGTAAAAGTTATGCTCAGATTACCTTCTTGAAGTCACCCGATAACCTCCTTGTCAAAAGAGAGTTTTCGAGGGCAAAAAGGTGTAATAAGGTGAGGGGAAATCTTGGCAGCACTCCGTTGCATATCATAGAACTCATATATATATATTTTTGTATGGATATTGAATCCATTTTATAGCCCAAATGGACTCATGTACAAAAAGGCATGCAAGGTCATGCATGGCAGGAGGTGCCACTTGTCAAATGGGAGGCATGCAATGGGTTTGGAAGAGAATATCCAATTTGGGCCTCCATTAAGAAGTGTTTCATAAGGATTCAGTTCCATCTAACCTGGATGCTCCATATGGCATGCTAAATGACAGTTTATGGGCACCAAATGTCCCAGATTTGACTTTTTTTGGGTCAAACATGCTCATCGTCCCACCCTAGGACGATGGGTCACCACCATCCCAGGGTGGGATAGTGAGAATCTACCACCATCCTAAGGTGGGACGGTGGTGAATTTTGGACCAAAACCTCCCAAAATTGGGTTAGTATCCTCCAAAAACATTTTCAGAGTGGCTAGAACCACTGTGAGCCTCCTGAGGACTGCCCAAGAGGCCATATGATGCTAATTTGATCATTTTTTGTGGGTGCTTAATAGGATTAACGACATTTTAGTGTCTAAAAATGCCCCTTTTTGAGATGCATTGTGTGAAGCATAGTTATGAGCAAAAATAGATGACAAAAATATTGAATTATTAAGGTTACTCAATAACCTAACCAACTTTAGATGCCCCAATCATGGAAAGGGCGTGTGTTCTTGAATCCTTGTTTCTGACTCGTTAAATGAGCATGCCTATGCTTGAAAGTTGTCCATCATGAAGGTGTAGGGACAATGAATTCATGATGCCAATAATTTCAAGCGTTATGATGTGATATTGTGTGCTTGTTTTCTACCCCAAGTAGGAGCATGATTGTCTTTATCGAAGATTCGTTGAACGAACGCAATTCACATAATTGAGTGTGTGCTTGTTGATTTGGACTGAGTATGACTACCCCATCAAGTGATGAGTTAATCAAGGAATTACCAGTGAGAAAAGAAATGAGTTTCTTGACCCAAATGACTTGTGTTATGCTTACCTTCAGTTTTTTCCCTTGAAAAATAGGGCAATTTGGAGAGCATTTTGGTGATTTTGTTGAGTTTTCCTGGAGGAAAGGAGCTGAAAACTACATGCCCGGGGGTTGGTCCATACAAAATGGCCTTATTAGGGCACGAATTAAAAAATTTTCCATCCCTCCTAGGATCCTCATGGTTTCATTTTGATCTATGTGAAATTTGGACCCAATTTGAGCTATTTTGGTGCAGTTTTGGACATGTGTTTGGTGCAGTTTTGGACCTATTTTGGGTCATTTTGGGCTGTTTTAACCTATTTTTGCTACCACCATCCCAGGTTGGGACAAGTTCATGTTCTACCATAATCCTATAGTGTAACTATCGGCAAAATGTGGGCTTGTCCCACCCTGGGACGGTGGTGACCCCTACATTTTTATATAAACTCAAAATATGAAGGTTAGGCTCATTTGTGCATGCTTTATTTGGAAGTTTGAGAGGTGAGGAGTAGGAGAGTTATTTTGAGAAGTGAAGTGCTGTCAAATTCATCCCATACTCACCATGATTCAGCAGGTAGACTCAGCCAGTGGAGGAGCTGATGCGAGACAGGTATGCCAAGTCTCTCTTATTACATTTTCCTAGTGTTAGGAGTTGTTTTTTTTGCTTTTATGGTATGTTTTTGACTTGGAAACATATCACACTATATTGTAGGTAATTAAACCTAATTTATGATATTTGTACTAACATTTGTGTTTTATCCATGTTTTTGTGCAATTAGATTGCATTTTGTAGGTCAAATTTGCATTGTTTTTGCTATTTTTGATGGCCTAAAAGGCCTTTTTGAGACCAATTTTTTGGAGTCATCCCTAGGTGGGATGGATAGTGTGGGATAGTAATAGGCCATCCCTTTATGGTCTTTCCATATGGTTGGGGGCCATTACTAGGGGGAATGGCCACAAACTGACCTCAAAGAGGGGCCATTTTGAGTCTTTTCTTTTGAATGTTTTTGGGGCCATGCGAGGACATTTTGGTGGTGTATTATTGAGTTGCTTATCCCTGTCAGGTGATGAGGAGTCGGTATCGAGTGCCTACTATTTTTTATTCCATGAGGGATGCCTTGACCATAGATTATTGGGAGTTTTTGGATGCCATCGACCTCAAGTAGGTGACCCAGTTAGAGGCTGTTATAGGAGACCGTGCATATCTGACTACCCTAATTGTTCTCTAGGATCCACACACCAATACCTTCCACCTACCCATTGGTAAGATGATGATGATGCTTGAGGATATCTATAAAATTCTTAGGATTCCTATAGAAGTGTGGTCGATCCGTACAAAACCACGAGATAAGAGACAAATAGTGCTCGAGAGGTACTTCAGTTATGATCTAGAGATGGCAGAGCTAGACTGCTTAAAGGGGGGTATGCTGGTAGGATTCTGGAATGAGGTGAAGGTATTGGGGGTGAGGCATACATTAATCATGATGCTCATCTCCAATATGCTACTACCTAATTTTTCTAGAGTGAGGTTCCCATGGAACCTGGTGGAGATGGTGTTTGTGCTGGTGAGGTGTACTATGGTGGAGCCACTGGTGATGGCATGGGGTACTACACTAGTGGCATAGATCTACAATGAGCTCTATGAGATCTGCTATCATCAAAAAAAGGGTGTTGGGTGTAGCTTTTTGTTGCAGTGTTGGGGCTGGTAGTACATAGTTGTGGGGTGATAACATGGGCTACCATGGATGACTTGGGCACAACTAGAAAACTAAGAGAGAGGATATGGTGTCCTATGGCAGAGGGCTTAGGAGAGGGGACAGAGTCAAAAATTTGTAGGTGATGTGGGTCACTATGCAGATCTATTCTCATGACTCGGGGTAGGCCAGGTATTCTTTAGGTCATACAGAGATTGCCCAAAGTGGGCAAATGCTACTGTATAACTTCATAGGGTACAACAAGGTAGGTGGCTGGTTGGACAACATGGCACGGAGTAGGTGTACTTCCCTTTTTCTTGGGTGATGTGATACTTTGGGCTATTCCAAGGGGTGCCTAGTGAGTCGATGCCTTATCAACATTACAGGGATAAGAGGACATTGGCATGGTCAGTGGTAGAGGCAGTGGAACAGGACACGGATCCTATAGTACACATTCTAGATGTGGATGATGCTAGGAATACAACATAGTATGATGCTTGGTGGGTGATATTCCAGTAGCGTGGAGAGGGGCCACTAGGGAGGGGTGCAACTAGGGAGGCACATCAGGAGATTTTTGATGAGGACCAGGATGAGGCAGGTGATTGGCAGGGACACATGGAAGGGGAGCATGTAGATATCCTGGGCTTAGGATATCAAGGTGACTTGGGGGATGATGATGTTGGGGATGAGGAGGTGTAGGCACCACCAATGGCATTAGGGGACACAAAGGTAGAACTCCAAGATGATCTACTTAGGGTGAGGTAGGAGAGAGATCTCCCACGGACATAGGTGCATGATGTACAAGTGAAGCTAGTATCACAGCAAGTGAAGGTACAGGTGGCTTAGGTTGAGATAACATCTCTTTGGACATAGTTGTGATCTCAGAGCCCTACTTAGGAGGATTCTAGTAGTGGGGAGGTGACTAGGCTATAGGCAGAGGTGGCACGACTCCATTCTATGGTGGATACTTACCAGGCATGGTGCCTACATGGGTAGGCCTATGCAGATGAGTTGGATACTAAGGTAGTGCGCCTTGGTGGGAATATTCAAGATGATGGAGGCTCCAGTGGGTTGTACTAGAGTCACCACAATAGGATAGGGCAATCCTCCTCTATGTTGGAGGCACTAGGGTCTAGGTGGAGAGCTAACAGGGAAGGTGGTAGTAGGTATGGGAGTTCACTAAGGACTCTAACTGCTGGTGGGAGTGCGAGTCGTAGTACTAGTCCTGCGTGACCATGGTAGTGGCTTGCATGACTTTTTTTGTGTTTTTATTTTGGATTCTTTAGCAGTGTGAAGTCTAAGGTCTCACTTTATTATAGCCTATGGGCAACATGATGTATCTTTTTGTCCCACACACACACACACACATACACTTTTCTATGGGAGAACTTTTCCTTTTGACAACTCTCAACATTCTTGAACCATTCACACAAGGGGATGAGTAGGATGACCTTTTCGTTTAAGGTAACCTAGACCACTTCATGGATTTCATCTATCTTTGTGCAAAACTTGGATTGTTAATGATGAATTATGTTTGGGATATGATATACGCAAGGCATAATCAATGCAAGACTCTACCTCCTAAAAATCAAGCTAGCCTTCTACAAAATTTGAGTAGAGACTAGATATTGCTGAGTGACCAAAAACCCTACTGATATTATTTTAAAACAAATGGCTATGTGAAGGGAATAGACATGACTATGGAAATGTGAAAATGTGGATGAAGATGATAATTGTGGCCTTGAACTATTAGTACTTTTACAAAATTGATTTTGAGTGGTAAATAGTGTACCATCATGGTGCTAGACATGTATGAGCAACTCTAAAATGCAAAGTGCTAATGATGAATATGCCTAAATGCAAGTGATGATAAAATGCAAGGGATGCAATGTGGTGTGATGCAATATTTTTGAAATTTTGAAATTTTGATGATGTTTTTGAATTTTTGATTGATATGTATACACATGTGACCAACAGGCTTATTTGGGGGCCATTGGGGCATTTGGGGGGGACCAAAGGGCTTATGGATTCCTTTGGGGCTTTTAGGTTTGACCTAGACGATCGTAGATAGTCCATGAACATTTTTATTTGACCTAGATGGTAGAAACTTGCTAGGACCTTTTTGGATGACCTAGATGGGTGATGACACTTAAAAATTCTCTACGACTGCCTAGGTACATTTGGTTGTGACCAAAGTGCTTATGGATGACTTTGCGGCTTTTAGGGTTGACCTAGATGATCGTAGATAGTTTAGGATCATTTTTACATGACCTAGATGGGTGGTAACACTTAAAAAGTGTCTACGACTACCTAGGGGTATTTGGATATGATCAAAGGTCTTATGGATGCCTTTGGGTCTTTTAGGGTTGACCTAGATGATCGTAGATAGTCTAGGAGTATTTTTACTTTACCTAGACGATGGAAACCCGCTAGGAGACTTTTGGGTGACCTAGATGGGCGACAACACTTAAAAAGTATCTATGACTACATAGGGGTATTTAGCTATGACAAAAGGTCTTATGGATGCCTTTGGGGCTTTTATTGTTTACCTAGATGATCGTAGATAGTCTAGGAGCATTTTTACTTGACCTAGATGGTGGAAACCCACTAGGAGCCTTTTGGGTGACCTAACGGGTGGTGACACTTAAAAAGTGTCTACGATTGCCTAGGGACATTTGGCTATGACCAAAGGGCTTATGGATGCCTTTGGAGCTTTTAGAGTTGACCTAGATGATCATAGATAGTCTAGGAGAATTTTTACTTGACCTACACGATGGAAAACCACTAGGAGCCTTTTGGGTGACCTAGATGGGCGACAACACTTAAAAAGTATCTACAAAAACATAGGGGTTTTTGGCTATGACCAAAGTGCTTATGGATGTCTTTGGGGCTTTTAGGGTTGACATAGACAATCGTAGATAGTATAGGAGCATTTTTACTTGACCTAGATGGTGGAAACCCTCTAGGAGTCTTTTGGGTGACCTAGAAGGGCGATGACACTTAAAAAGTGACTATGATTGCCTAGGGGTATTTTTCTATGACCAAAGGGCTTATGGATGCCTTTGAGGCTTTTAGGGTTGACCTAGATGATCGTAGATAGTCTAGGAGCGTTTTTACTTGACCTAGACGGTGGAAACCTGCTAGGAGCCTTTTGGGTGACCTAGATGGGCGGTGGCACTTAAAAAGTGTCTACGACTACCTAGGGGTATTTGGCTATGACTAAAGGGCTTATGGATGCATTTGGGGCTTTTAGGGTTGACCTAGATGATCGTAGATAGTCCAGGAGCATTTTTACTTGACCTAGACGGTGGAAACCTGCCAGGAGCCTTTTGGGTGACCTAGATGGATGACAACACTTAAAAAGTGTCTACGACTACCTAGGGGAATTTGGCTATGAAAAAAGGGCTTATGGATGCCTTTGGGGCTTTTAAGGTTGACCTAAAAAATCATAGATAGTCCAGGAGCATTTTTGCTTGACCTACACGGTGGAAACCCGCCAAGAGCCTTTTGGGTGACCTAGACGGGCGGTGACACTTAAAAAGTGTCTACAACTATCTGGGGTAATTTGGCTATGAAAAAAGGGCTTATGGAAGCCTTTGGGGCTTTTAGGGTTGACCTAGATGATTTTAGATAGTCTAGGAGCATTTTTACTTGACCTAGACGGTGGAAACCCGCTAGGAGCCTTTTGGGTGACCTATACGGGTGACGACACTTAAAAAGTGTCTACGACTGCCTAGGGGAATTTGGATGTGACCAAAGTGCTTATGGATGCCTTTGGGGATTTTAGGGTTGACCTAGATGATCGTAGATAATATAGGAGTGGTTTTACTTGACCTAGATGGTGGAAACCTGCTAGGAGCCTTTTGGGTGACCTAGACGAGCGGTGGCACTTAAAAAGTGTCTATGGCTATCTAGGGGTATTTTGTTGTGACCAAAGGGCTTATGGATACCTTTGGGGATTTTACGGTTGACCTAGATGATTGTAGATAGTCCAAGAGCATTTTTACTTGACCTAGACGGTGGAAACCCACTAGGAGCCTTTTGGGTGACCTAGACGGATGACAACACTTAAAAAGTGCCTACGACTACCTAGGGGTATTTGGCTATGACCAAAGGGCTTATGGATACCTTTGGGTCTTTTAAGGTTGACATAGATGATCGTAGATAGTCCAAGAGAATTTTTACTTGACCTAGACGATGGAAACCCGCCAAAAGCCTTTTGGGTGCTCTCTAAGCATAAAATGGCCGCAAGTGAAGTATGTTCAAGGGTTCATGATCCTTGACACCTTCAAGTGAAGCTAGGTGATAAGTTCCAGGTCCTATTTGACTAGTTATGACAAAGGTACCTAACTATTTTACCATAAATTTGTCCCGTATGTGGGGCAGCAAGCTAGAATTTTGTTGGTTCTCTTTCAGGATGGGATCACCAACCTGAAAGTCCCTGATATGGACTTTCATATTGAAGGCTCTTTTTATCCACTCTTGATACACATGTAGATGATCAAGCATGTTAATGCGATGCTCATCCAAAAATGTAATTTGATCTAGGCAAGCTTTTTGCACAATATCATCATCAATAAACTCTTGCATGGATATGTGCAGCAATGGGATTTCTACCTCTAGAAGCATGACTGCCTCAGCACCATACACTAGTGAAAATAGAGTTGCCCCAGTGGGCATCTAAATGCTAGTGCGGTATGCCTAAAGGGCAAGAAACATTTGCATGTGCCAATATATATGATTCTCTTTGACTATTTTCTTCAATATGGCAATTAATGTATTGTTTGATGCTTCTACTTGCCCATTTGCTTGTGGATAATTGGGTGTCAAAAATCTGTGTTGGATTTTATACTTTGCTGTCAAAGCATACTCATATTTATTCTTGAATGATATCCCATTATCTGAAATGATCTTGGATGGAATACCAAAATGGAAAATGATGTTATGCAATATGAACTCTGCTATGCGAGGTCCTATCATAGTGGTAAGGGGGATTGCTTCCACCCACTTTGTAAAATACTCGGTAGCCGTGATGATAAATGTGTGACGGCTCGAGGTTGTAGGGGAGATTTTCCTGATTAAATCCAATGCACATTGCAAAAATGGCCAAGCCAATTGGATCATTTATAAGGCCTGAGAAGGTACATGTGTCAAGTTAGCATGGTGTTGACATTTCATGCACTTTCTCATATATGCACAACAATATCACTCTAACGTTGGCCAATAATAGCCCATATGAAGAATGCACTTTGTGATGGCCATGCCATTGAAATGGCCACCATAAGTACCATCATGTGCTTGGGCCATTTCCCAAGTCAATTCTTGATACTCTAAGAAACGAAGGAGGATTCCTTCGTAGCTTCGATGGTATAGGATGTCTCCTAACAAGACAAAATTTTCTACCTTCCATTTAAATGTCCTTTTGGCAGCGTGCGATAATCCAGGAGGGAGGTTACAAATATTTAGGTACTCTCTAATCGGTGTGGACCAGTCCTACTATGTGGAAGTCTCAATTGCATAAATTGTCTATCCCTCATGAATTTCATCTCGAGAAAATGCATATTGGGATAGAACTTGTAAGAATAGCATTGTGCTACTATCAAAATGGGTTTGGGGAATAGAGTCCCCCAAGGGGCACGATTCAAGCGCTCATGAATGTGTGAGAATTTCTCTTGATGAGGTTCTATTTGAATCAAGTGGACTTTTGGTGTGGCTTGAGTGCTCTCACGCTCAACTGCTGATTGCGATAGCGTCTTGACTTGAATGGTTGTCATCTCCCTTGTGGGGTCTTGCGGAATCAAGGATCCTAAAGAGGCCATTGTATTTGCAAAATGATTAGATAATCGAGGGAGTACCTTGATGTCATACCATTTAATTTTTTCCATGGATTTATCTATAAGGGCTTTGTAGGCTTTCAAAATTGGGCACTTGCACTAGAATATTCCCTTGACCTGGTTGACAATGAGCAAGGAGTCATCAAAAATTTTGAGCTTGGTGATTTTCATGGTGATAACCATTTTAAGCACTATGAGAAAGGCTTCATACTGGACATTATTATTGGTGCAGGGGAAATCAATTTTAAATGATAGGGGTATGGGATCCCCATGTGGTGTGAAAAACACGATTCCTGTGCCACCCCCTTGCTCGCATTTGGAGCCATCAAATGAAAGAGTCATAGCTGCCTGTGACATGCTCATTTGAATCAAGTATTATGATATTTGGAAGACTCCATCATCGAGAAGCTCCATGCTAAGAGGTTGATCCTCTTGGAGAGGAGCCTCTGCAAGTTGATCAAAAATGACCCGACATTTGATTGACTTTTTTCCTATGAATTTGAGGTTGAATTCTGTCAACAACATGATCCATTTTGTTGTGCGACTACTATGATAAGTGTGACTCATCATGTATCATAATGAATTCTCTTAAGATACAACATACGTAGTGTGGCTGAGCATATAGTGTCGTAGCTTCTTGGTAGCAAAAACCACCACTAGACATAACATTTCAACATATGCGTACTTAATCTCATAGCTCATCAGGGTGCGATTGAGATGGTATGTGGCCTGTTCCTTGTCTAGTTCATTATTTTGGGCTAACATAGCACCCAATGTAGTCTTAGTGGCTGAGATATATAATCGGAATGACACCTTTGGTCTATGTGGAGCTAATATTATCAAAAAATCCAGGTATTGTTTAATTACATCAAAGGCATCCTGACACTCATCATCCCAGTGGAATGTGACCTCCTTGTGCAAAATTTTGTTCATGAGTTGACACTTGTCCGACAATTGTGCTATGAAGCATTTGATGGATGCAATATTCCCCTACAAGCTACAAAGCTTCTTGATGGTAGTCGGGGGAGGAATTTCAAGAATTGCCTTGACTTTTTTAGGGTCCACTTCAATGCCTTGTTTAGAAACTATAAATCCTAAGAGCTTTCCAAATGTGACGCCAAATACACACTTCTTGGGGTTCAGTCTCACATTATGTTCAATAAAGAGATCAAGGAATTTGCACAAGACATATAGGTGCTCATGAAATAATAGATATTTAGCCGATAATTCATCCATGTAATCTTCCAAAATTTTGTGCATGTAGTCATGGAAGATATATGTCATGGCACACTATTAGGTGGCACCGACATTCTTAAGGCCAAATGGGATGACCTTGTAACAAAATGTTCCCCAAGGCATTGTGAATTCTGTTTTGAGCTGGTCTTCAAGGTTAATATGAATCTGATTATACCCAGAGAAACCATCCATAAGGGAGAGCATTTCATGTCCTATAGTGGCATCTACTATGGAATCTATGCTTGGCAAAGGAAAATCATCCTTAGGAATCATTTTGTTTAGGTCTCAAAAATCGATGCAAATGTGAATCCTTCCACCTAGCTTCTTGATGGGGACCATGTTGGACAACCATGGTGGATAGTCTATAGAAATTACAAACTTGGCATCCAATAGTTTTTGTAGCTCGTATTTGACCATCAAGGCCACTTTTTGGTGCATCTTTCTCAAATTTTGCTTGACAGGCTTGACTTTGGGGTCAAGCGTTAGATTATGGGTGACTAGATTTGAATCTAGTCTCGACATGTCTTTGTAGGACCATGCAAAATCTACCTTTTTCTTCATGAGAAGGTCTATATAATCAGATTGCTCTTTTGGGGATAGGCTTTCCCATATCTTGATACATTGTGGGTTTTCAGGATCTGAGCCGATATCTTCATCAATCGTAGGCTTGATTGACATATGAGACCCCTCCTCCAGTTGATGGGGAGTGGGGATCAAATGGATGTCATCAACTGGATTTAAATCCTCAATGGGAACTTCAAGTCCCTCCTAAGCATGGAAGACATCATGAGTTGGTTTAATGAAAAAGTGAAATAACCCATCACAAACCCAATACTCAAAGGGTGATGGGGGTGAATCAGTGTGATCCCAGTCAATAGCATCTCGGTCTAGATGGCATGGCTTTTAAGGATCGAATGGGTTATGAAGTGGTGTGGTCAAATCAATGCAGATCATATTTATGGAATGTGTCTGCTCTCCAATACCACATGCATGTGACTATATATTGGTATCATCTCTCACCTCTAGATGTGGTTATGAGGGAATGAAGATCTTTAGATCCTGTATAGGGATAGATTGTAGGATGGGATCATTAGGCTCAAAGAGCTCCATATGTGTGGGTGGGTTAGGGAAGACCTCGTGATGAATATGGCCTAAATTGATAGACCTTACCCTCAAGCATGGACCAACACGCAACTGACGATAGACTTCATCTATTTCGATGGGCTTTTGACGATGATGCAAGTAATGAGGACCAAGGTACGCCCTCTCTATTTCATCCTCATAGTCACTATCGTATATGGGAATTTCATTGCTACACCTTGGTATTGGGCGATTAGGTAGGTGTGGTCTCATATATGCTAGTTCCTCATAATCATCGTCATGGATGAGGATTTCTTCATTCTCATCTCACAGTGCCTCAGTCTCGGGAGGACCCAACTGCTCCCTCCCTAGGAGGTCTAGCTTCATATGGGTGAACTAGCTCTTCAGGAGGAAGGAGTTACCGCCAGATAGGATCAGGGAAAAGGAACATATGTATGAGGCCTTCCTATTGGTCATTAATGGGGACAATTTGCAAATGATCACTATCCAACTCAAAAGGATCATATGGTGCTACCTCATAACCTGACTCATTTGTCTAAGGTCCATTCATATGAGGTGCCTTGATCTAACTCTCACAGACATGGGGACAACTTCGTGAACCTTCCCCTCTCTCAAAATATGGGGGAATGTCATTGGGGATCACAGGGTTCCCATCTAGCCATGGAAAGTAATCCCCCAAGGAGTAGAATGTATTAGGATTGGCATAAGGGTCTTGGGCCAACCTGCCCTCGTAGCCTATATTCAAGTGATTTAGGCTATCTATGAGGACATCTAAAGGCAAGGGATTGTTGCATCCCACTCTTGACTTGTCATAGGGAATTTGATATTATGGTTGACAAGGGATTCTAGTGCCTTGCTCATATAGGCCTAACCCATAACCATGCTAGTTGCATAGGTCAAGGTACTTCAGGGTGAAGTTAGGGTTAGACAAGTAGTTAATATCTTCTCCAAAATGTTCCTCATATTCCTCCTGTTGTTGGTAAGATTTGATGCCATAGTCAAGGCCCCCATAGACGAAATTTGTTTTATTATGAGGAATACCAAGAGTTACGATAGTGCCTATGGTAATATTGGGTCTACCCATGTCTTGCATCGACTCTAAAGCAGGAGTAGTGGTAAAATTCTTAACCATGTATTCTACCAATCTGGTGTAAGCCAGATGTACTGCAACCTAGGGTTGTAGATAGAAGAGGGATGAGAGTGAGACTTGATCTGGCTAATTTTTACCTCATGTAGTGTCTCTTCATCATCTAGACTAAGTATATCCTTTGTATAGAGAGTGGATATGATTGCTTGGTCCTCCTCAATGGGCCACTTCTCTAGGTTTCTAGGGCAAAGGATCCACTGGTGTATTAGGCATCTGGGGCAGAGCTGATGATGAGGAGGGCATGCTATGTGGTAGCGGTGGGGTTGAACCTTGGCTAGATTTATTCAGCTAAAAATCTAGATGTACTGATGGTAAGGTTGACTCAGGTAACTGCTACACCATGTTGTAGTACTTGAAGGGCTCTAGGTCCACGAGGATGACATGAACTTACCCTCCGTGAGTGAACTTGAGGCATTAGTGAGCGATGGAAAGGACACACTTCATGTCCCTAATCCATGGTCTTCCTAACAAAATGTTGTATGCCATCTCACCCTCCAAGATGTGGCACATCATCAAGATGATCTTTTCTCCTACTTGAATAGGTAGGATGATTGTACCAACCATTGAGCATATGGCATCATTGAATGTTCGGAGCTTCAGGTGCTTTAGAGCTATTGTAGTTATGATGTTGCTCAAAGACCTAGTATCTATCAACACTCTCTTGTATGGTGTTCTATTCACACATGTGATAATGTGTAAAGGGGAATCCACCATATCATGTGGAACTAATGTAAGTTCATCTTCTCGAAAAGTAATCACTGATTTCATGCATTGTTGTACGTGCCCCACAAAGTTGTTGAAGGAGTTAGACTCCTGGGGCTAAAGCTCAATTACTTTAAGGATCTCCATCAAGGCTTCTCTATGAGGTTACGATTGTTGGATGAGCTCATAGATGGAGAGTCGGGAAGATGTTGTTCTTAATATCTAAGTGAGATTACTCTTAATGGTAACTACATTCCTAGGTGGGAGGCTCGATCCAATAGGCGGTATAGGCTATGATGTCGAAGGGACATCACATTGAGCCATAGGTGGTGCGGCTGGACTTGGATACCGCATGTTTCTTGTCACAATACTAACCATGCCAACATATCCTTGCTTAAGAGGGGCATGGTGAACCTTGTTCACTTGGGGCATTGGTTTAGCCCACTCCCTATGGACAGGCAAGTGGTCCTTGAAGACCTGCATCTGTTGGTTGTTTGGTGCGATAGGGTTATATACATGGAGGGTATTCCTATCAATTAGATCTTGCACCAAATGTTTGAATTTATAGCACATTTTCACATCATGCACATTTTGCCTATGAAACTTGCAATATAGGTCTTCTTTGTATCCTTTGGGCTTAGGTGCATTAGGGTCGATAGGTCGATTGTCATGTAGATGGATCGCATTGGCTGCCAAGAGGCGATCAAACACCGAGTCCATAGACTGCAATGGGCATGAATTTTCACTTGGGGCGATGCTTTTTATTTTACCCTTGACCATTCTGGTTATCCTTGGTGTAGTTCCTAGGGGTGGCCTTATAATTAGGCTTTTGAGGTGGTGCGGCTGGTGCTGGCCCTAGGACACTAATGGCAACTTGATTTACTACTACTAACTTAGGTTGTACTGGGATGTTCTTAGTGTTCTTTTTCCATTCCTTCTTGCCAGGCTTCACAATCTCAACAACAAGGAGATTGACTTCAAGTAACTTTTGAGAACATCTGATTCAACTCCAAAATGGGGAGAAGATAAGGCAACTTGGCAAGTAATGTTTACTATCTATTGCCATAGATTTTTATCGACGCATCATTATACTATTTTAACCCAGCTACATCGGCCAACGTTGCCTTCCTCTTGGTGTTGAAGGCAAAGAGTTCTAGGAATGCATCCAAAAGTTGGTCCAAATTATGGATGCTATGCTTAGGGAGTTTGTAAAACCACTCAAAGGCAGGGCCGGAAAAGGTAGTCACAAATTTCCTCAAAATCAAAGCATCATCATCATGAATGCCAAAGAATTGGCCTAAGAATATAGTGACATGTTCTTGCGCATCCTCTTCTCCCTTAAAGGTGGCCAACTGAGGAAACTTAAATTGCTCTAGATAGGGATACGTAGGTACTTACGGATGGATGGGTTGACTACGCAATTGATGCATAGTGGGCTTTGAGATCCCAATCCAGAGGTCTTGTTCTCTACTGACTTCAGTAATTATAACAATGCTTTATAAGGGCCTGAGAACATGATCTCCTCATCTTTGTTCACATCTTGCGATGGAGGTCTAGGATCCTCTAACCTAGGGTGAGGTGGTGGTAAGTCGCCCGCCTACCTTGATAAGGCATCTCAACATACTCTACTTCTGGCTTGTGCTTAGTATAGGGCTTGTAAGGTGTTTCTCGAGCTGGTATATAAATGGGGGTATCTACCCATAGTGGAAACCCTATGTTTGGCCTAGGAGGCATCTCTCGATCTAGCCTAGGAGGTCATGGAGGCAACATATGATAAGATCTCGAGGACCTCTCTCGAATGAGCATGGTTTGCCTCATGTGGACTTCCTACCTATGTGGCTTATGGGTAGGGACCCTCTCTCTCAAAGTATTCTGGAATAGCTCATTGGTCTGTTGTTCGATCGTTTCTTTCTCAAGCTGGTGCAAGCAATCTAGTTGTTCTTTCTCCCACTAAAGCTACTTGAACTGAGCTTGGCATTCTGTATATCTCATAACCACTTACCTAATTTGATCTATAGTACGAGGCTTAGGAGTATCACCCTGGGGTCGACCTTGTCCAAGATATTCAATGTTCTACATAGGGTGCTTGCCTCTCTTGAGGTTCGCCACATTGACTTGAAGCTCAGGCTGGAACATGTGTTCATTATACTCAATTGGTGCAGAGGCACATCAAGCATGCACGTAATATTGTTCATGAGGAAAATCTGGGATCTCCTCATGTATTCCCTCCTGAATGAGGAAAGGTAGGGAAAAAATCACTTACCGCAACCGACAAGTGTCATTCTCATCAGGTTGCATGAGCTGTTGTATCCTATCAAGATGGCGTGAGGTAGAGTTGTGTTGACTTGCTCTGACCAATGTGTGAAGTCATACTCCTGCCTATGCTTGGGCATGTCAGCCTTGATGGGTATGCGAATGCGTGTCACCTCTCTATCTATTAGCACATCAACATGCAGTTGCCTTTCACTAAGGAAGGCCTATGAAATATCTACGTATCAAGAACACTCTCCCAAGTAATGCTCATCATCCCTCAGGGTGTCCTTGAGAGGATCCCTTCAAAGATGAGGCTCATGACCTACTATATTGGGGCTAGGCAGAGTGGAGGCTTGCCAAGGAGGTATAACCAAGCCCTAGGGCTATATTGAAGATGATTTGTGTCTCCTAATCCACTCTCCATAGCTTCCACCCGTGTTTGGGCTTGGTTGTGGGTGCACACCATCGTGCTCCTCTATCAGTACCCCAAGTGATTATCTTCTTTACAAATTCTTAATAAAATAGTATACAAGAAAGAAACACTCAACAAGACAGATGACTATCTCTTTTAAGTTTTAAGTGTGAATCCCTAAACTATTTTGTGTGTTTCAGATGTGTTGTTTTGCATAGAATGACCTCGTGTCACGTGTTTGAAATATTGTTGGATTGTAATATCATGTTCAATTGCATTTCACCTATATACTCGCATCTTGACATCCTGGCTATGAACTCTAGGTTGTGTTATCCTACCTATAATGTGTGGTGATGAGGTCCACACATGGCCAAGGAGTACAGGTCCTACCAGTTCCTCACCCAGTTCACCCATAGTTTGCGATACACCTCCCCGAAGGGTGATGCGTGCTATAACCCATAGGCTATGATGGATATTGGAACCAACCTTGGCAAGATGGATCAGGTTCATGGGATTTGAGCCAAGTGGATGGAGATGAAACCCACCATCACTTGTGCTCTACTAGTGGATGGTAATGAAGTCCACCTCACTAGCATTTACATGAATCGTGGTGTGTGTGGTTCTTTATTATCCAAGAAAGTAAGAAAAGAAGCAATCAATGACCATTCACTAAATGCATGAAAATAAGTGCATTTTACTTTCAGAAAACTAAGGTCAAAAACCTACAAATGCAAATTATGAATGCAAATCCTAAATGCTAACTTACCCACTGGGTAAGCCATAAACAATCAAACCATAAAGATGCATTGCTATTTCATATTTCCTTTGATTTTTTTCTTCTTCATTTGCTATGTGATGTTATAAGAAAATAAAAATGTAACTTTTAACCTTTATATACAAGAAAATGGAGTAAGAAAACTGATTTTTGACAGTCTCTGAAAATGTAGCAGAAAAAAAGAGGTTTTAGGCACTTACTTTGTCCATTTTGAGCTCTCCAAATTTTGAAAATTTGGGTAGAAATCTCTCTGTTCTCTCACCAATACAGGGTGGGATGATTAGAAGCATCACCACAATCCTAGGGTGGTATGGTGAAGCCACCATACCAGGGTGTTCCATATAAAGGCTCTAACACCATTCCAAGGTGGGGAGGGGAGCACCTGCAACATAAAAAGGGCAAAAAGATGCAAAAATGAAGTCAGATTTTCATCCAAATCATAAGGTACAAGGGTCCCACCATGATAAAAACTGAAGTAGGGAAAAATTTTGCACCTAATGAAGACAAAAAATATGTGTATCTATCCCATCTTGCACATGAGCATCAAACGGAAGCATGCATATGAAAATGAAGAAATACCAAGCAATAAAGAATGAAATGAAATGAGTGTCTTATTTATTAATTGGGTGGACCAGATCCAAGGTTAAAAAACATTACCCTTGAGGGATAAAAATTTTATACAGTTGTTACAATGTTTTGGGTGCCCAAGGATCAATTCCTCCAAGGAATTAGGGTGCACATCGAGTGCTTTTCCTCATACCCACAATCGAGGTGAGCGGGCCAATGACATCGCTGATTGTATCTTAAATATATGATTTCTAATATTCCTTCCCAATGCCTTATAATAACCTGCATATGCACACAAGGAAGCCAAAGGGGTCTAATAGCAAGGGTGTATGGTGAAAACATGCAATCCCCATAGGGGCAACATAGCACATATATTAAAAATATATCAAAACATGTCCAAATGACTTTAAAATTTTTAGATATATTAAATAGGATTTTTTTAGGGGATATCACAAAAAAATTCAGAAATTGCATCTGTAGACCGCTCGATTTTGCGTCGCCCACCTGTAACCTATGAAGAAAAAGACAAGCAAATCCTAAACCTAAACATATCAAAAACTCATGAAATTTTGAAATTATGTATAAATTGACATTTCAAGACAACCCATATGATTATATTTTCAAAATGGGGCCCAGATACACATGCATCAAATTGGGGTGCTCGGATGGGCCCTTTAAGCCTGCAAAAACTTAATAATGCTATAACTTTGTCAATTTAACTCCAAATAACCTGAAATTTGAAATGTAATATAATGGGATAATATATAAAAATAATTATTAAAAAAATTAATGAAATTGTGTAATAATTTACCCTCATAACAGAGGGGATACCCACCAGTTAGGGCCATGTTTTGCTACCAAAATTAGTAGAAGATGTTCCTAAACAATATAAGGTGTTTTTTCATCACATTTGGTGAAGAAATTCACCTGTATGTAAAATTTATGCTCTGATTACCTTCTTGAAGTCACTCGATAACCTCCTTGGCAAAAGAGAGATTTCGAGGGTAAAAAGGTACAATAAGGTGAGGGGAAATATCAGAAGCACTCCATTGCATATCCTAGAACTCATATATGTATTTTTTTGTGGATATTGAATCCATTTTATAGCCCAAATGGGCTCATGTGCAAAAAGGCATGCAAGGGCATGCATGGCAGGAGGTGCCACTTGTCAAACGGAAGGCATGCATTGGGTGTGGAAGAGAATATCAAATTTGGGCCTCAATTAAGAAGTGTGTCATAAGGATTCAGTGCCCTCTAACCTGCATCCTCCATATGGTGTGCTAAATGGCAGTTTCTAGGTGCCAAATATCCTAGATTTGACTTTTTTTGGGTCAAACCTGCTCACCGTCCCACCTTGGGACGATGGCTCACCACCATCCTAGGGCGGTATGGTGGGAATATACCAGCATACCAAGGTGGTACGGTGGTGAATTTTGGTCCAAAACTTCCCAAAATTGTGCCAATAGCCTCCAAAAACCTTTATGGAGTGGCTAGAACCACTGTGAGCCTCCTGAGGGCTATCCAATGGGCCATATGATGCCAATTTGATCATTGTTTGTGGGTGCTTAATCAGATTAACCATATTTTAGTTTCTACACAGAATCCATTTTTGTAACTGGAGCAAAGGTTTCAACATAATCAATTCCTTTAATTTGAGAGAAACCTTTGTCTACTAGGCGAGCTTTGTGTTTGTCAATTTTTCCATTAGGACCATATTTTGTTCTGTAAATCCATTTACAATGGACTAATTTCCTTCCTTTATGTAGGGAAAATAAATACCACGTATTATTTTTGATTAAGGAAGAGAATTCGTCTTCCATGGCATCATCCCATTCTTTAATACTAGTTGCTTCTTTAACGAACTAAGGATCAGAGGAAATAGACTGATATACAAGACTAGTGCCTATGGGGTTGGTAGATTTGGATGAAGGAAGGTTTTGGATGTAAGGAGTAGCTTCTTTAACAATGGTGTGGGCCCATTTTTTCATAGTAGGAGTAGAAGGAGTGGAAATACTTTGAGTTGGAGTTATAAGTTCCTCATCTTGATTATCAATATCTAAGTTAATCTCTAGAGTTGGTTCTTCATAATATTGAGGTTCTACTATAGGAGAGGGCTCAATAGAGGAAGAGGAGGGTTGAGGATATTTCTAAGGGAATGTTTCATCAAATTGGACATTCCTATGAAAAAATACCTCATGAGTTGAGGGATCAAAGAGACTGTATGCTTTCATTTCCTCACAATAACCAACAAAGATGAGCTTTTTGCTTTTCTTATCTAGAGCCTTCCTTTTCTTATTTGGAATGTATGCCCAAGTTGTACACCCAAAGATATTGAAGAAGGAAATATCTAGTTTTGAACCAGTCCATGTTTCTTCAAGAGTTAAATGGTCAAGAGCTTTATGAGGTGCATGGTTTTGAATATAATTGGCATAGTTTATAGCTTCTGCCAAAATTGTTTTTGGAAGATCTCTTAAATGGATCATACAATTTGTCATTTCCTTCAATGTTCAGTTTTTCATTTTTGCAATGTCATTTTATTGTGAATTATGAGAGACATAATGATGATGAATGATGCCATAACTTGATAGAAATATGAAGAACTCATTACTACAGTATTGCCCCCATTATCTGTGCAAATTTGCTTGATGTTGTAGGAGGCCTAATTTTCTACTAAGGCTTTGAAGAATTTGAAGTGGGATAGAACATCACTTTTATATTATAGGAAGTAGACCCAAGTTCTTCTAGAAAAGTCATCAATAAAGGTTAGAGCATATTTTTCTCCTTTGAAAGAAGGTTCTGGAAAAGACATCAAGTCACTATGGATTGATTCTAGAGGGGATGAGGCTTTTAGATAACTACTTAGATGGAAAGGATCATGATGTTGCTTTCCAAGAGCACATCCAAAAAAAAATTCATCAATAGAATAGAATTGAGGTAAAACTATTACCATTTCATGGGTGCTCAATTCCTTTAGGTAGTTGTAACTGAGATGACCAACCTTTCATGCCAAATTTTGCTTTCAAGATCTCCATAAGCCACAAAGCAGGAGGTTCCTTCTAGATTTTTGAATCCTTTGAATTGAAATAGGCGAGTGTTGTGATCAATATCTCCTTTGGATATGAGAAAGTCTCTTATCTCAACTCCTATTGGAGAGAAGATAACTATTTTCCCATTTCCATAAGTACAAATCTGATAGATGGAGAGAAGATTTATGGCAATTTTTGCAACATCGAGAACATTATTGATAGAGCCACCATCAATGGTAATGTCACGCTTTCCTTTGACTGGGATAAAGGAAGAGTCACCCACTTCTATGCTACATGTAGAACTTGAGGAGATAGAAGAGAATGACTCATCTGAAGCAGTCATGTGATGAGTTACTCCAAAATCTAGGACCCAATAATTAAAATAAGAATTAGAGGTTTTCCATTGAAAATTTAGGGCTTTTCCTATTTATGTTTTATTGTCTATATTTTGATCCTTCATAGCTGCCTCTAGTTATAATATTTTCCAGCATTTGTTTGCCTAATGACCGTTATTTTTGCAGTGAGTACAAGTTATGGGATTCCTTTCCTTATTTTTGAAATTTTCTTTAGTAGAGGTGGAGGTTACTAAGGATTTTGAGGAAGAGGAAGAGGAAGAGATCTCATATATTTCAATTTTTGTTTCTTCCCTAGTTAGTCTATCACAAAATTCTTCTAAAGAGGGCATTTTAAAGGTTGCACCAAGAACATCTTTTGCAGATAGAAAGGTGGTTGCAAAGATTTGAAATACACCATTTAGTTTAGAAAGAATTAGATAAATGAATTCTTCTTCAGTATTATTCTTTTCATTGCCTTTATATCGAGTGAGGATTTATTTGAATTTAGTGAGGAAGTTAACAATATTTTTGAAGTCTTTAGGAGATAAAGTTGTTAATTCTGCCTCTAATTGCATTGATCTTATTTGATCTAATTTCCCAAACAAATTATTTATTTTTTCCCAACTTTCATAAGGATTTTTACACTCTATAATGTGAAACCATAAGCTTTAATGAACATTAGTGCTTATAATACCTATTGTTTCACACATATTTCCTTTATGAATACAATTTTCATATTCTTTCTCAAATTCAGGTTGCTTTTCTTCTAATAGGTGTGTGAGCCCTTTCTGAGAAATGAGATTTAAAACTTTGGGTTTCCATGTATGGTAGTTATGAGGAGTGAGAGGATCAATTGTGTTCATTTTTTTTTTTTAATTTTGAAGTTTAACCAATTTACCCCCTTTTACAACTTCAAGTTTTGACTAATGAAATTGATTTCAAAGAAGAGATGAAGTTATTTAATATCACAATCCTAAAAATACCCACCCTAACAAAAAGGAAACTATAAGTATTGGAGTTTTGATATATTAAAATTGGCTTTAGAAGATTTCCAGTCCTTTAATATTTCTTCTCAATACCCGCCCTTACTTGAGGGAAAATTTAAGTAATGAGTAGAATAAATTAAGGAATCTAGGCTTGAAATGCAGTGTGATCAGCCAGATATATATTGGAAAATCTCAATTACTCGCCCTTACGAGAGGGAAACTATAAGTTAGAGAGATATTCAATATGTGAAATATGATTGATCAAGAAAAATATTTTCCAGGCCTTTATACCAATATTCTCAAAAAACCCACCCTAACATGAGGGAAACTATAAGTTTTTTAGATTCAATGGTACATGGAACGTAGGAAATATATTTTGAAGGATTTTTTTTTATTCTTTTAAGTATAGAATTTACTTTTAGAAAAGCAAAAATAATCAAAGAAGATTTAATATAATAACACCTCTGAAATAGATATAACCAAAAAATAATTTAAAATATTTATGAGGTTATATATTGATGCTTTGCATTAATAATTCAAGAATAGGCAATCATCTATAACATTGATGTTAAGAGGGTGTGATTGATTAGTGAGTATCTTCTTTATGAAATACTTAAATGAATATTTCCAAAAATAACACCTTTTAATTATATGCTACTAAAAGGAATTAAATGAAGATAGAAGAAGATAGACACAAAAATTTAACAATCCCCCCTCAAAAGACAAAACAAAAATGTGCAATAAATTGCACTTGCAACCCCCCAAATAAACTCCTTTATTAAATTAGTTACAAATGACTCGTGAATTTTGAAGAGATCCTTTGGAAAAAAGTAAAGGCTCTTTGAAAAAAGGGAGTCAGAGGTTTATTGCAAGGATGACCTTCGAAATCGAAGGTTTTAATAAACCGATACAAAAAACCTAACTTTTCAAAGGACAATAGATTATCATAATATGAGGCGTTGATGGTCATATTTATAGAGGTTGACGTGAAGTAAAAGGTAGACTATACTCTAAAAATATTTGGTGTTTAGATGAAATGGAGACGCATGAAGAGAGTAACCTACAGAAAAAATTGTTAGAATATAAAATTTTTGGTGCCTTCCTCCTAAGATGCGGGAGATGCAACGTGATGTAGAAAACTTGAATTCGGGCTTTGTAAGGTTATATGTAACCCAATATAGGACCACCAATGTTGTGGGCCTCACAATCTATTGTTAACTAGCACCACATATGACTTCGAATGAGGCTCTATTATTTTTGAGATGCGTAGTTCTTAGAGAAGATATTTTAACCTACAGAATAGAAGAACATGAGAGGCATAAATATAAAAAATATATATCCTATTTTATTAGCAAAAGAGATAATAAAAAATAATATATCTATTGCTTTTACCTGCTGCTATATCCCAAGCGAAGAAAGAATCAGATACTGTAAAAAAGAAATGCGATCTTTAGAAATCGTGAATGCACTGTGATAGAGAGAGGGCCTGAATGGGATTTAAAAGGGACTCAAAGACAACCGTTTAACCTTCACCAATCAATTTTAATGAGAGATGTGAATTAGGAAAGGAAATCTGGCTTAAACGGGGTCTTTTTGAAGTTTGTCGAGCATAAAATATGTTTAAAAAAATTAATACAATATGTTTCTTTAAAAATGTATCAAATTAAATATCTAGAAGACATCGTTCCAAATTCACGAAGGAAAAAAAATTTAATAGAAAACTTTAAAAGTTTTTGAAACCATAAATCGAAGTTCGCGGAGCATAATAGAAATTAAAAATATTAAGAAGATACATTTCTTTATAAACGTATCAAATTCAATATTGAGAAGATGTCATTCAAAGCTCATGAAGGCAATAACCTTTAATAGATATAATTAGAACATTTTTATGAAGAGCGTTGCGCCAATCGAGGAAAAAATGGAGAGTGTGCTCTTAGTCTTCATTGGAGAGGCGGAAGAGAGGCACCACGAAGGGAAACAAAGATCGCTCAACAGAGGTTGTTGATAGAATGATTTGCAAGCTTCCTGAGGACTCCAAGACCAATGAAAGGGCAGCGCAATATTTTTTTATGAAGAATAAACACTTAAAGATAGGAAAAAATAGTATGATATCAAGCTTGTTATTAAAAAGTAATAACAGTTAATAAAAAATGCTTGAATAACGTGTTTTTCTTAAAAAAATAATAAGATAATATGTATGCTTATGAAAAATGGGTAATTATTCTAAAAAAATTTACACTAGAAAACAATGAATCTTCTCTTATTTAACTGAGAAGGAGATAGATTTTTTTAGAATAACGCACATACATAGAAAATATAGCTGAAAAAAAACTATATATAAAATCTTATTGAAAGCCCTTTTTTTTTTTTTTAAAAGGAGAAGCCAACAAAAGATACAAAGAACCGACTCCTAGAATCTTCAAAAGAAAATACTAGCAAGATCTATTCTGCTCTAGTACCATGTTAGAATTTCCCAAAAATAGACATGCAAAGCATTGCAAAAAATATGAAGAGAAGAGTAGAACTGATTGATTATTCCATGGATCAAATTTATATAAATAACAAAGTTGAACATTGAGAGTCATTGGATTACAACAACTCATCAAATATGATATAGACTATAACTGAGAGTTTACCTGACTCATGAAGGAGTGGAAACTCAAAGTAAGCACATAATTAAGTACATAACCTTTTTGAAACTAATGATTGATGTACTTGGCATGTTTTATATGTTTTAAATTTCAGATAACAAAATAAAACAATATACTTACACACTCATGCATGAGTTTATTTTTTATATCTAAATATCCACAAAAACTGATGTTTGCACTCTAATATAATAGAGCATATCTCAATTAGAGACACAACCTCTACCTGTCGTCTCCATCAAACCTCATTAGTGGTGGTTGTTATGGGTTAGGATGATAATAGTTATAATTAGAGTAGAAAGTTATTAATTTATCTATATAATCACATTAATTAAATAGTATCTTGTGCACTATGAAGAAATATATATGTATTTTAAGCTAGTGATTACCAAACCCTAGCCTAACGACTAGGAAGAAATTAATTTTAAAAACTTGCAAACCAAACATAAATTATTTAACATGCATATACGCGAGCCAATGACGACTCTCAATATATTATTATTATTTGTTAAAAAATAATTATTCAATTAAATCCAAAAAATATTACATTCCTTGCTATACCATGCATAAAATCTTATGGTCCATATTTTGACATCTAATATAAGAAAGGGCTTTCTCAAATCTACTTTGATATAGAAGCAATAAATCATGAAAATGAAAGCAAACCAAAAGGACCTCGATAGTTCTATTGTTACTATCATCTAAGGAAAGAATATAAAATATGTCTTTCTTGAGATTTGAAGGCCACCAAATTGGAGGTTGACTATAAAAAAGAACCTGAAATTTTTCTAAATTCCAGTTTGCAAAAGCATCAACCACCTTGTTGAGATGTTCAAGGTCAATTTTTTGCTTAAGGAGTTGTATTTTTTCCAGCATCCTCACAATTTGCTAGTCTATGAAAATTATATGATTTTGCTCTATCAAATTTTGAATCTAAATTCTAGAATTAGAATCTAATTGGATCTTCATCCAACCTAGTTTTCATGCCTCCTGAAGACCCCTCAAATTGTATATCCTTCAAATTTTTTATTAGTTGTTATTCCTAACCTTTCTAAAAAAAGGAATGTTGTAGAACCATCTAAAATCCTGCCAATACCATCCATACAAGTAGGACTTGGATTTCCCTTAGAGGCATCATCTCTATTGATTTTTACTATACCCTCAAGGGGAATGCCAATGATAATTATAATTTTATCCTCTACATTGATTATTTAATGAATGAAAATAAGGAAAGCATATTTTTAATCTTTGTAAAACTTGATCCCACCTTTGATAGGAAATAGGGGATGGTTCAATAGGTATTAATAGATTCTCTTAAATAATCTTAGATTCATTTTCCATATATAATAACTATATTTGTAATTCTTATTGAAAACCTTATTATTTATTTCTTTTCAGACATTCCAAAGTAGAAGATATACCAATGGTCAAATAATTTTATGAGAAAAATGATCAAACTAAAGGGTTGCTCCAAATAAATGATTCCCAACCATTGAATACTTAGGAGAGTAACCAAGTTCTACCACAATTTGGTCACTGTAGGACAAGAGAAGAAAATATGAGAAATTAAATCTTGCTCCTGATAAAGCTCGCATCTAAAGGGTCCATTACAATATCTTTTCATCAATTATTCCCCTATAAGAACTTTCCTATGAATCAATAACCAAATAAAAAACCTGACTTTAGGCCATAAATTTTGATTCCAAATCTGCTTAAAAATATCTTTAAGAGGACTAGGCATTGGATGACAAAAATAAAGATAACCTCTAGCCACTATATACTCTCCTTGTTGTTGTCCTCCCCAAGAAAAGGTATCCACATCATTTGAACATGATAAGGATATCTTCTGAAGGATGTGACTCAGCTAAATTTTTTGGTCTTCATGCATAAGAACAAGTCATTCCTCAAGAGGGATCCATTGACATCCCACCTCCCAAGCCCTAGAGTGAGGCCTACAATAGTTAGCCACCTTTATCTAGTGAACCCTATGAAGATCCTCCATAAAAATTTGAAAATTAGGAAATTTCTCAACTAAAGGATGAAACCCATCCCAAGAATCTATCAAAAAATTTGCTCATAGTCCATTATTGAATGTAATTGGACTATTACGAATGTAACTACTTGATTGTATAAGATTCTAGTTTGGTGGCCACTTACATGTGAAGTCAACCATTGAGTGTTATATTTAGGGTTACAAAATGTCTTTAAAAGGGAAAGGTACATAGATGAAGGTATCTCTCATATTTTGTATTGAAGTTATTCTTTTATGGAGGTCACCTCTTCGAAAGAGGCCTACAATTTTATAATGTGTTTTTGTTTTTCTGCAATATATTTGCTACATTTTCATTTCATCTTGCAATATTATTAAGTTCAAGCTCATTTTCTATTACCAATAAAATAAAAGCACATCCACATAATATTTGCAATAATAGTGTACTAAATAAGAGGAAATGGACCAACCCACTCAACAATGTTTTTCATTGGAGATAATTCTCCTTCTGTGGAATTTGTAGAAAGAGAGTAATATTTATAATTTCAACCAAAAGTACAAAAACAACTACTTTTTCCTGCAAAGGATCACAATCAATATGAGTAATTCAATCCCATATCTATTAAAAGAGCTCCAAAATCCTAACCAAAAGTGGATTCAAATAATATACATATTACAAGTGTTTCCAATGGTAATCACATAAAAAATGGTAATTTAATTAGAACTGGGAATTGGAATCCTTCTCTAGAGGTATTTGGTAAGATTAATTTGAATTAAGCCTCAAGGGGAAATCTAGGAAGGAGTATGTGGGGAATATGCTACCTCTCAAATGGTGCTCCTATTTTTATATTCGTAAAAAACTTAGGTATCTTATCTAATAACTTGATAGAGGAATATGCCATCTTAATGTGATTACAAGAGGTTCTTAAGGTGGGGTGAGGGAAAATTAATGTGGAATGAGACTCCTAAATTATGATTAACCACTTAAAAAGACGAAGCAAGCAATAAAATATAGACTTGAGAATACAAAGAGTACTTGAACAAATACAAATAACCCAACAAAGCTTTGAGATAGTAGAGTTCATACACTCAAAATAGGGTGATAGATGCAATGGATGACTAGGCTCTTGATTGAGGATACCTCACTTGCTATGGATATCCTCTTAGATGGTGGCCTCAGTGGACTAGGGAAACTTTTTTTTTCAATTCTTACCATTGATGATAGTATTGCTTATATATATATATATATATATATATATATATATATATATATATATATATATATATATATATATATATATATATATATATATATATATATATATATATATATATATATACATGGTTACTCTTTTTTTGCATAGATAGTTATAGTAAATTAGATGTGAGGGAGAACAATCCTTCATTCTTTGTTAAAACTTGGCTTAAAAACCTTCGATCTTAGAAAGGCAAAAAGAAATGTAGAGGGCTGCTCCAAAATTCAAAAAAAAAAAAAAAATGCACCTTGCTTATTTTTGAACATAACCTTATGTGCGAGGATAAAATATCTCCATACAATAATGAAAAAACGTACTAAATTAGATCCTATGACATAAAAGATGCAATTGTTTTAAACTAAATTATTAATCTATTCCTTAAAAAAAAACGTTTTTTTTTTTTTTCTTTTATATATTCTAATTATTGGTTTTTTATTTATATTATTATTATTATTTTTTATAAAATTTATCCACTTTCAAAAAAATTTATTGGTTTTCTTGGCACTCAATGCTATTGGTTAGTACAATAGTGTATGGTATCATTCAATCAAACCATGTCTAAAATTTTACAAATTACTTAGAAAATTGAAGCGACATTCAAAATCCATTGTTATATGTTTAAATTTAAATATTATAAGTTAATTAATTAGTTTAATATTTTAATAAATATATTAAAAAATTAAATAATAATAAAATAAAAAGTATATTCCATTCAAATAAAAATATATATGGATTTTGCGTTTATTTTGGAATATTAGTTCAAACCATGATAGATGTGAGCGATTTAAAAAATAATGAATTTATGGAGTTGATTTTTTTATTCTAACTTAATAAAAATTCCCTCAAAACATGTAACAATCCAAATTTAACTTATATTTCTTCAAAATCAATGAATTTATGGCTTACTTTTCTTTATTGAAAGAATTTGAAAATTTTATATTAAAACAAGATCATTTACAATTTGGGATGAGACTCCTTCCAGCCTTAGCTGACAAGAACACCTGTTTACAACAGCAAAATAAAATCTACATTGGAGCCAAATATCCTAAACCATATTTTTACAATAGCTATCCAAATTAGCTAAACACTGAATTTGCTCACCAACCTGCCTAATCCTCTCATCCTCAATAGCCATGTCACTATGCCACTAAACCCCTACCTCTTTCTCAGTACACATTTTAGCTAGGAAGTCTACCACTTTATTTAGATCTCTACTTACATAAACTAGAATCACATCATCTAATTTCATCCATAATTATTTAATTTGAGTGACAAGAATCCTCAACCTTTATGTCTTCAAAGCAAAGTTTCTCATGCAATCTAGAGCTCCTACCAATATTTAAAAATTTGATTATAGGATTATCCTCCTATAACCTTATATTATAGCCTAGATAGAAGCATATTTGATAGCTAAGGCCTTTACTTCATTGTTTGTGGCCCTTACCAAGCCTTGTAGTTCCCAATAGAGCATTGTCCCAACATGATTCCTACAAACCACTCCAATTCCATCTCTACCTGGATTACCTTGTGTATCTCAATCAATATTAATTTTAATCCAACCTTCTGGCGATGGTTTTAAAATAACTCTATCCTACCCCTATTGCACTTCAGCTTCCTTCTCCATCATCCCTATATCAACCTAAGATTCCTCTAGTTTAGCATACAATACCACATTTTCTGTGACTTTGCTCCAAATGACCTACCAAACACCATCTAAGGATGAAAAATTTTCTCTAAAAAAATTACCTTTTCTCTCTAACCACACTTGCCACCAAATGAAGTTTAATCCAAGCTCCCAACAGATACAAATAGCTTTAGATTTAAATCTACCCTCTTCCATTTTTCTTAATTTTTAATCTGACTCAAATTTTATAAGATAAAAACCATTGCTCCCATATCTAGCGTGTAAATGGGCACTCAAACATCAAGTGGTCAAATGTTTCCTCGCTCTTGTAGCATAAAACACATTGAGATGGACCAACAATTCTCCTATCTCCTAGATTATCAAAAGTAAGAATTCCATTGTGCATGAACTACCAGAAAAATAAGTTTACTTTCAGCCAACCCTTGGACTACCAAATCTTTATCCAATCCTCAACCTAATATGCATGAGGAGGTTTTAGAAGTATCTTATCATATTCATCCTTCATTGTGTAGACTCCAAGGCTCCCATAGCCCCAAGCTAATTCATCCTCCTCATATTTACATTCAAGAAATATTTCTGCCAATATTTTAGTCATGATGGGTGTTAGTTCTAGGGGGATTAAAATTGGCCACTCGTCCAACGTCTTAAATTGCTTAAACTTATAATCCCCCAGTTGACTAGTGTTGAAATAACTTTTAATCTGGATCCAACCCCTACTTTCCATGGTTGTTTTTATTGACTATAGTTCTACGAATTCAACAATGATAGATGTGTATTGATCCCATGAATCTATCCAAAATCGTGCCTTCTCACCTCTCCACACTTTCCAAAATAATCCATATTTCACTACCTGAGATCCTAACTTTAGAGCCTGCCACACCAAGGACTCATTACCATCCAAAGAGAAATGAATCACCTTATTCGAGTTCACCTATCCCAAATATTTACTAGTTAAAACTCTATCGAATAAATAAGTTGGTTGGGAAATCCACCTCTACTAAATCTTTCCAGCCAAAGCTTTATTATTTAACTCTGATCTCCTCAGTCTCAAACCTCCCTTTAACTTGGGCTGACTTAGTTTCTCCCAAGCTAATGAGACCCATTTCCTCTCTCCTTTTACTCCTCCCCATAATAATTTTCTAGTCATCTTGTCTAACTCTTTCCATATGGTATGTGGGGCAACAAGGATAGAAAATTTATAAATTGACATGGCCTAAATGACTGACTACAAAAACATTAATCTACCCCCATAGATTAACCATTTGTGAGACCAATGATTAATTATTTCTTTGATACAATCCAAAACATTCTTCCAAATATCTATTTTTAGTTTTTTAAAATTCAAAGGGACCCCAAATATACCATTGGGAGAGAAGTCCTCATGAATCCCAAAATCTCTAAAATTCTATCTTGAAGCCTCCAATCAATATTAAAAAATACCACTTTGGATTTTTTATCATTGATGACTTGGTTTGTGTCCCTAAGGTAAAAATTAAGAGTATCTCTAATCATTATTGCTTCCCTGAAGTTTACCACTCTCATCAATCATGTGTCATCCATAAACTGTAATTGAGTCAAAAATTACTTAGCCACCTTGATACCTGTTAGCAAACCTTGTTGTCTTCTCCTCAAGATGAGTCTACCCAAGCCTTTAAGTAATATAAGAAAAAGATACGAGAAAAAAGGATATCCTTGATGAAGGCCTCAAGTAGCTCCAAACGATTACAAGGGAAGGTCTTTGATTAGCACTGAGTATGTCGGAGTAGAAATAGAACTCATGACCCATTCTATCCAATCTTGAGAGAAATTGAAGGCTGTCATCATCCTTGACAAGAAGCTCCACTCTATCCTATCATAAGCCTTTGACATATCTAATTTTATGAACATTCCCCTATTTCCAAATTTTTACATTGAGTGGGTTGCCTCCTAAGCTAGAAACTATCCAAGAACTGCTTTCCCTCTATAAAAACCCATTAATTTGAGGAGAAAATCTTATGTAGGAGAGTTTTTAGTCACTCAACCATTACCTTTGTGATTATTTTATACATGACATTGCATAATGCAATAGGTCTATAATCCGAAATATGCACCCTCTCCTCCCCTTTTGAAATTAACGAAATGAATGTATGATTTATTGCTTTAAGCATTCTTTTACTACCTCTGGACTCCTCTGTAATAGCCATTACATCCTCCTCCAAGTTTTCCTAGAAGGTATGAAAAAACTCAATTGGAAAGCCATGTGGACCTGGGTTATGCATAAGGGATTGACCCCCAAATGCATTTATAAAAAAATGGTGAATCAATTTTGAAATATAGGCAAATAGTGTCCAAACACATGTAGAAGGTTCACTATTATTAGGGGTAATGTTGAAAATTTAAACTTAAAATGGTCAAATTATTATAAAATTGGGGTGAATCAACCCCAAAAAAAATTGCACCCAAAAGTTTTTGGTTAATAAGCCCTGGTCAAGGGTCCCAAATATTATCCAATTCCAAATTTTGAAAATCCTAATTTTAGCCAATTTGGCAATAAATAGTCGCTATGCATAACCCCTGTCAAAGACAGCTTTTTTTAGTTCCTCTTTATCAATGGGTTAATGTAGGGCTTGATTTTATTCTTCAGAGATAATAGAGGGCATGAAAACAAGAACTTATTTTTGAGCCTCTTCATCTTACACCATACTTTCCTTAAACAATCTAGAAAAATAATCCATTGAATGGCTTTGTATCAAAGGAGTGATTGTTTTCATCTTGAAGAGCTTCCATCTTGTTCGTTTGTCTCCTAGCATAAGCAGCTCAATGGAAAAATTAGGCATTTGTGTCACATTCTAATAACCAAGTGGTCCTTGCTTTTTGTTTATAGTAGATCTCCTCTTGGTTATCAATGTCCTCAACTGCTTTATGCAATACATCATCCTCTTCTTTGAGCTGCTCTGTAATTCTTCCTTCACTGAAGTATTTTTGAACCTCATTCCATCTGGCCACCAATGGAGATCTTTGGACCTAGAAGTTTGTCTTGTTATCTCACCTCCATTATTTTAGTTGATCCTTGAAATAATGAAGTTGCTTGTGGAATCTAAACATTGTTGTCCCATATGTTGGGCATTCCTCTTCCCACCACTATGGAATTTTCTTTCAAACTTCTTTTTGTAACCAAAAGTTTTCAAATCTAAATGGTTTGTGATGTTGCCTTGTCTTGATCCTCCCTTCCAACAAAATGGGAAAGTGATCCAAAAATGAACCCTCCAAAATCTAAAATTCCATTTCACAAACTCCTCTAAAGCCAAAAAATGGTTTAACTTCACCTTCTTGCTATGTGGCTCCTTCCTCTTCTTAGTCCAAGTATAGTTAATTCCAGGACATTTAATACCCGCCAAGTGTAATGTATGGACTTGGGCAATCATAAGTCGATCCCCTAGATCCAAAATTAGGATTTCCCCTTCCTGATATTTATATGATAATTTAGCAATAAAATCCCCAGCAACAATCCAATGTAACTCCTACCTCGAGACTCATATTATTCACCACTTTCCATTGACGAATCTGACCATCTAGGTTTTGTGTCCCATAAAAAATTGTGATTAAAACCTGCCCAATTATCACATTATTCCTAAAATGTGATGTGAGAACACCCCTCCAAGCTATATGTTCTATTGTTATCCATTCAAGAAAGTTCCAAATTCTATTTACTATTTTACACATAAAATCCAATGACATTTTTGTCTCCTGGAGAAGCAAAAAAATTGTTTTACTTTTTTCTAAGTCTTTGAAAAACATATTGATGGGTTCGACTATTTAAACCCCTAACATTCCATGATTGTATAATCATTGGTTACCTTGAGACCAGTACGAGTCTATTGGCCTCACCAATCCCCCAATGCTCAGTTTGTCTCCTCGAACTGCTATAAATTTCTTATATGATTTTTTGCCCGCTCCTTGATAGTTGATGGGTTCTACTATTTAAACCTCTAACATTCCACGATTGTATAATCATTGGTTACCCTGAGACCAGTAAGAGTCTATTGGCCTCACCAATCCCCCAGTGATTAGTTTGTCTCCTTGAATTGCTATCAATTCCTTATTTTATTTTCTACCTTAAGAATATTCTTTGATCTCTTTTCCACTTAATTATCCTTAGAGTTGGTTTTTCTTTGTTCTTTTCTGCTATACCCATGATGAAATCTTTTCGACGGGCCACCACGACAATAATTTCAATAGATATTTCCACTGCGGGCATGACAATAAACATGTCCTTATAATGCCCATCTCCATCCACTGCAATCACTCACACATTCAATAGCAGCACGGCTACTCAAATTTAGAACAGAAGATATCAAATCTGCTGCCATCTTAAAAATGATAAAATTTTCTTTCGTTGACAAGATTCTGCGATACACATTCCAACTCGGCGTCAACACCACATAAAAATTCACTGTAAAACAAAGCAGGATTTCGTAAATTCCATTTTGGTAAATGTACGATTCCATGTGGAAAAGACATACACGGAACCTGGTCATCCGGGGGATATTCAGTGAGAATGACCAGGCTGACATCAGGAAGCGCAATAATAAAGGGCACGAGTGGATGTCAATCTCATCAATCTCCCTGGCTTACCTTTCTCTATTCTTAATAGTTCCCTTATAAAACTAAGACAAGAGATTGAAGGTTTTCTCGACGAAAAGAATGAGTCATCCAAAGAGGGTGAGAAGAAAAGAGGCTTGATGTATTGGGCGCTGTTGTTGCTGAGCTGTCTGGCCTTATCGATTGGTACTACAGCTTGACCCCTGTTGTTGAAGTTCTACTTCCTCCACGGCGGCAAGCGGCGATGGCTTTCGGCTTGGCTACAGAAGGCGCCAAGCCGAAAGCCATCGCCAGCTTTGCCCTTGGCCTGCCACGTCAGCGTGAAGCTCTGCCTCGCCAGCTTTGCGCTTGGCCTCCTGACCGGATTGGACGACTTTCTCTACGCGTGGGGGTCCGACAACCTTCCCGTGTCCACGTCATCGCTGCTCCTCTCCAGTCACCTCGTCTTCAACGCGGTCTTCGCCTTCCTCATCATACGGCAGAAGTTCAGTCCATACTCCATTAACACCGTCATTTTGCTCAGCCTTGGGTCCGTCGTGCTCTCCTTCCACAACAGGGGCGACAGGCCCAAGGGCGTAACGGGCGCTCAGTACGCCCTGGGGTTTATCGTCACCGTGGCCACCGCCACCCTGTACGGCCTGATCATGCCGCTGATTGAGCTTGCGTACATGCGAACCACGCGGAAGATAACCTACACTCTTATCATGGAGATGCAGTTTGTTATGTCGTTCGCCACGACGCTGGTGTGTACGTTGTGCATGGTGATAAACAAGGACTTCCAAGTCATTCGGAGGGAGGCCATGGCGTCTGACGTGGGCGAGGTCGGTTATAATAAGGGTCTGGTGTGGAACGCCATCTGCTGGCAGCTCTTCTTCATCGGCGTCTTTGGTGTCATCTCGTTGTCCAATTCTCTGTTAAGCGGTATCCTCCTCGCCTTCTGTATTCCCGTGACGGGGGTTCTGGGCGTCGTTGTATACGACGACAAGTTTAGCGCGTAGAAGGGCATGGCTCTTGCGTTGTCCCTCTGGGGATTCGTGTCGTATTTGTATGGGAAATACAGGACCATGGTGAAAGCTAAAAATGTCAAATTGAAGAAGCGGTGCGAGACTGGGGAGCCCAGTCTTGACGACGCTCTGTAGTCTGTATGTTTCTTCGTCTTCTATAAAATCCGATATGTAACTTGTTTTTTAATTTTTCTTTCCTTTATAATTGAAGCGATGTGTACCGTTCAGAAAAAGAAAAAGACATGTTTATACAATGAAATAATTTCATCTGGGGATATAAGCTCCGTGTGGACGCAGATAAATGAGTGGTTTTATTTTAGGTTTAGAAGCGATGTCATGTCGATTCACCTCGCTCTATTTCCATTTAAGTTTGTGCATGTATGACAGTCGACCCTCGCCCAGATAATTCATTTGACACAAAACACATTTTCGAAGAGATTAACAATTCTGTAGCAAGGAACTGATTGATTGAGCTCGTACCCAATGCAATGTTTTGTTTGAAAACAAGTCGTTTCATTTAGTGAATTTGTCGGTTTTGGGTTGTAGCAACGAGGACTGTCTTCAAATTTAGTCTATTTGTCGGTTTGGGTGTAACAACGAGGAAATGCATCAGAGTGTATATATATAGTGGGTGTCTGCAGTCCATAAATTTGCTGGTCAGTGAAAATTAGATTGCCCTTCAAAAAAATTGCTGGTCAGTGAAAATTAAATTGCCCTTGAAAAAATAAAAATGGAAAAGTTTTGCCTTTATCATAATAATTATGAAAATTATAATTATACTTTTTTTTTTGAATGGGTTGCAAGTTTAAAGGTGTGAGTCCTTCTCATCCCTATAGTTTGGGCATGTGTGGAGGTTGGCCCTCTTGCTTTTTAACTTGACCATGCAAGTCTAGAGGCATATTCCATGATTGGAATTTCTTTCCACATAGAATTTGGGCATGTGTGTGGGGGCTGGCCCTCTTGCTTTCTAACCAGTTGACATGACGATGCAAGTCTAGCGGCACATTCTATGATTGGAATTTTTTTCCACAATAATACATATGACATCGAGTCTAGGCATGTGTGTGGGGGTTGGCCTACTTGCTTTTTAAGCAGTTAACTTGACGATGCAAGTCTAACAGCTTATTCCATGATTGGAATTTGGTTCCACAATAATAAGTATCTGTCTCTATACACGTATACATGGATGGCTTTGCAATATTTGAAACTAGATTACTTCCTTTAAAAAATAATATAACTAGTTGAGCTAATATAATTTAATAAATGGTTTTAGCATTAATATTTTTTATTTTATTTTTATTTTTTTGATTTGGTTAATGTGAGAAACCCTAATGACCAATGCATAGGACTGAGTCTCTTTCCAACAATGAACCCTTGAACAGTTGAGAGCTATGCTTATCAACAAAGAATTTAACACACAATCATGACACGCCCATCCCCTCACACACATGCCCACGCTAAACACAACCATCACACATCCATCCCCTCACACACATGCCCATGCTACAGAGAGCCATGCTTATCAACGAGGAACTTAACACACAACCACCAGACGATCATCCTCTAATACACACGCCCATATCACACATTGAATCTTAAACTATTTTTTTCAATGAGTTTACACAAGTTCTTACGAGAGGTTTTGATCCCCTCATAGTGAGTGGGATTTGGACCTTAAACCTCCTAAAGAAAAGCAAAAGCCTTTACCACTACAATAAAAATAACATAATTTTAAATTTAACATTTATTTTAAGTGAGATTTTAATAATAATTTTATTTTAAGTTTATTGAGTAATTAAAAATAATTTAGCACTTATATCATTTTATTATTGTAATAATTTATATTTTAAAAGTTTCAAAATAAAATATATAAATTTAATTTTTAAATATTTATTAAATTTCTAAACATATAGTATTTGTATGTTATTTTTTCTATTAAACTTGTAACTAGAAAAAAAATTTAAAATTTTGAGATTATTATTATTATTATTATTATTATTATTATTATTATTATTATTATTATTATTATTATTATTATTATTAAATAAATTTAAAATTTTTACAAAATATTATATTAAAATATATTATTTGAAACTTAATATTTTTTCCATTAAAATCATTACTAAAATAAATAGAAAAGAAATATTACAAAAATTTAAGTTTTTAAAAAAAGTATTAAATAATTTTAATATTAAATATACTTTAATGTATTAAAAATTCCATCCTTTAAGAGGAACTTAGCCTTCCCTTATATGCATTGAAATTGTTACATATATTTGGTATTGTTTCCTCAAAGCTATTAAATTTGTTTGATTAAATTTTTTATCTAATAATTTTGTTTGATATTTTTTTTCTAAATAATAATTTCAATGACATATATTTATTAAAAAATAATAATTTATTTAAAAAATAAAAAACATATACACCAAAAATATTCTTTTATATGTTTAAATTATAATAATCCATCTAAAAAAGCCCCTCATTCAGGTCCTCCTCATTCAGAGTAAACATTTAAAGAGGTGGGATAAGGGGTTATAATCTAGAATCCATTTAGTGTTGAGCAAGATGCAGTGACAGTATTGTCATTTTTGTCAACACAGTCAGATAGATCAGTTGATGTAGTGAACATGAGTTCAAATGTTATTCAAAAATCTTCATAAAGTTATCAAAGCAGCAAAATAGTCAAAAAGTTGCAAAAGTCACCACAGGCACAGTTGGATAGGATGTATCAGTTTGGAACATGCCAGCATGTCAATAAATAGTCCAGAACAACATTGGAGATGTCAGCACAGTGTTTGGAGTGATCGGAGGTGTTTCCAATATCTTGGCAGATGATTTGGCAAGTGGTTGTACAAGCTAAAAAAGTGCAGGTTTTGTCAAAAGCACTGCGAACAAACCGTAAGGAGTTATGTAGCAAAATTTGAACTAGAGGTGGTCGTTATCTTCAAGAACATGTGTTCTAAATTTCAACGAAAACAAATAAATGAGGCAAATTTTGCAATCGTTGCAATATTGTCACAAAAATACTCTTTTTTGAAAAAGTGTGTCAGTAGCAGTTTTTGTGGAAGTGTTACAGGTGAATCGTAAGGATTTAGGTGGCGAGTTTTTGTTTGGACATATTCAGTGTTGCAAATATTCTACGTTTCAAATTTCAGAGAAAACCGAGTTACGAGGTGAGAGTTATGATTTTTGCAAAAACGTTATAGGTCTCTTTTATGTCAATTTGTGCCACTTGGGAAAAATCCTTTAGTTGGCCGTTTCAACCTTGAAGAGTCACCAGAGTTTCAGTTTCAGTGTTGTTACACCTTCAAGGCATCAAATAGATCATATTTTGTTTTTGGTTTGAGTTGTCACGTGGCTCCAAAGTATGAGAATGAGTAAGGTGTCAATTCTTTACATGTGACGTGTTTGACGAAATGCCTTCACAATATAAAAAAAAGGGAGTTATATTATTTTAAGCATTTTCATTAAATAAAGATCTTTGGAGAAAGTGAAAAGTAAAAAGGAATGCAAGTGTGTGCATTTAAGTTAGAAGTGTTTTAATGAAGAGTGAGATTTTATTTTGTGCGGAGAAAAATAAAGACTGAAAATCCGTGTTTTTGGGAAAAAGGTGAAAAATGTCACTTTAGTATTTTGGGCATAACTTTCTCATACGATATCAGTTTTGGATGAAATTTTGAGAGGCGGTCACAGACAAAATTTTGCACAATACCCAGAAAGAGTTTAGCAATTGATAGAACGAGCTAAGAGAATGGTCAATTTTTTTATGAGAATAGAAGATTCATATATGTCACCCAGGTGTTGTAGGTGAGTTGGAGAGGAGAGGGCAATCCTCCAAGGGAGGTCCCAGGTTCGAATCTCCACCCTACCAAAAAGCTGAATTGGGTATCCAAAATCCAATTGATAATGTTGGTGCGGGCAGGGTTGGGTGCGACTCCCAGGTGAATTTGATGGTATAGAACCCCCTTTTCATGGTCTCTCAAACCAAGGCGGAACCACAAGGGGTTTTTCACTATAAAAAAAAAAGGAGAGGAGAAATAGAGATATGGTATCTTACATTCATATCAAAACAAAAATACATGGTCAGCTCCTATCTCAAAGCACAAGGATAGATTTTACCATGAATAGGAATGAAGACACTTCTCTTTGCCAAATGAAATGGGCCCTAGAGGCGAATAGCGCTTTCCCTTTGTTTGAGGTAACCTAAAAAAAACAACTGTGATTAGCCCTTGCTGCTTGTCGTTCAATGTGAGGCGTCAATAGGATGATGTGAATCAACAATGCGTAGCATATATGTGGTTGTAGACAAATATGTTAGATAGCAATATGAACATATCTTTTTATAAAAAACAATTCTATTCATAAACTCTCTACTTTCAAATTAAATTAAAAAAATATTCAATGTAATTTTAAAAAATACAAGTTAAAAAATTTAACATAAATTGAAAGGAGAGTTTTCAAAGATGTAGAAGATAGTTGTGGGCCAGCACAACTCCATCTCAAAAAAAATACAGCAATAGAGAGTAACCAAGTCTAGAACCCGTAAGCAAACCAAGCATTGTATTAAACTCTGAATGCTGATTTGAAACAAACGAAAAAAAGGGTTTGAAATAGCACGCTACGACACTCGAAGGGCTCTCTGCTACTTGCAGGACATCAGAGAAAATCCTAGGATAATGCTTTCTATATAAAAAAAAAAAAAATTGAAGGATGCAAGAGAAGATGCTATGAACATCAGAGAAGGCATTGAAACACTGGATCACTGGCAAATTTAACTTCACTGCAAAACCTAACAATTTATAAGCTTAATCAAATGCAGATAGAAGATATATATAAATAAAAGGAATCATTGGGTGAATATATAGATTATTGGCTAAGAGATAGAGATAAAAAATAATGGTGAAGCTTATAGAGAACTCAAGATAGAATTGGAGTTCAAAAAAGGCTTCGCCAAAAAAAAGAACTCCAAAAATATTTAAAAGACCCATTCAGGTTGACATGATGAAGAATATCAAGTGCCAACAAGAACATTGGGAAGATAGATTAAAATAACTTGCCATGCGTAAGAAAGAATTAAATGGACTTTGGTGTATAAGACCAAACGTCTATGAAACATTGGCGCGATTGACGTGAAATACGTGTTACCAAAAGTTTTAAGATATCACGAAGATTTTAATAACAAATCAAAGCAATGGAGATATAAACTTTATGATGTCACGATAAAAACATCAAATAGAAGATCTCACAAATTTTAGAAATTAAAATCTAAATTTCAAGAGTTTTAGAAGGACCTGTGAATACCTTGTTTTCCATAAAATAAAAAAAAGAGCCCACGAAACTTACTCTCTTACGCAGCAATGGCCGAAGAATATCCAAGGCAAGAGTGCACCTGATAGAAATGAGGACCAGGTAATCGAAACAATCTTCTACAAAGAATAAAAATAATGGTAGGAAAAAATAATGCCTATATTGATAATGCAAGAAGGCCATTTTTAAAAAAAATTATCTCTAGTTTAGAGAAAGAAGCAAAAAAATATCTTTTGAAAAATAAGGAGATACTGTAAATGGTAAAGCACAGTCCTAAACTATATTAGATAGTACCATAAATAGTGAGTTTTTCTCAAAAAAAATTGCAGAAGTAAAAGAGAATTCTACAATAGAAATGAGAAAACCTCCTTAATAAAAACAAAAGATAAGAGAGAATGAACCAGTTCATGAAACTTACTTCAAGAGAGAATGCTAGAAGAATCTATCCTGCTCTGGTACCATGTTAGAATTTCCCAAGAGTAGAACTACAAAGCATCATAATATTTGAGAAGACAAATAGAACTAATTGATTTATTCCATGGATCAACTTTGTATAAATAGCAAAGTTGATCATTGAGATCCCTTGGATTACAAAAACTCATCAAATTTGATCTAGACTATACTGAGAGTTCACCTGACTCATGAGGAAGTGGAAACTCAAGTATGTCTATCCTAGTAGAACTTAAGAGAATAATTACTTATTCTAACACCCCCCCTTAAGTGATACTAGGGGTTGATGATATTAGGGGTTTGTCTTTCCAGAGGTAATTCCTTCAACATTACTTGTCTCTTCTTAATAAATAGAAATATTCTCTACAACTAAAACCTCTGCAATAAAAACCTTGTTGTAGCTCTGATACCATTGTTAGATTTTAATGAATGTGTGCTCATAATAATATGGCCTCAATATCAATAATAAAGTTACAAATATAAAAGATATGATAATGCTAAGCAATCAAGCATATAAAATCATAAACTACTATAGAAATCAACTCAAAGAATGCTAATAATAAATGCTCAATAAACTATGAAATCTTATTGAATAAAGACCTTAAATACATCATATTTCATCACTCTCCATTGTTACAATATGTGACTATCTGTCACTCTTCATCACTTGATATATTTCCTTCACATTCATATACACATATAGAATGGAATGTGACTCTTCATATGAAGGACTCTTGGCCTTCACTCTTTCTATGATTCTTCATCTTCCTACTCTATTTTCACATGTACATAGAGATAAATATGTCCATTTACATTGCCAAAATATCATTGCACACTTGTGCATTTAGTATATTACATAAAGTAAATACTTTCATCCTAAAATTAAGAAACTCTTTCCTAATCTATGGATGTACCCATGGTGCTACATTTACATGTACCAAATAATGTAATATATTCCAACAATGTCTTACAATTTCCTAAGGATTATCCATCTGCAAGCCAATCACCACACAATACAAATAAAGTTTCTCAAATTTGAACACTATTTCTGGTATATTTGATTTTATTTTTGTTGAGGTTGGATATTTTTTTAATCATACAATATAGTGAAAGAATACAATTGAAGTATGATCATTTTTTATAAATTGGATTTTCATTAAAAAATCCAATTAAAAACACAATTTCTTTATCATTAGAATATTCCATGCATACAACAGGAAAAAATGCATGATGTATACCTTATAGGCATCCTTCTAATAAAAAATTCACCTAGACCAAAAGGCCTATTGGTGGTAGTAAGAACCATAACATTTTTGGTATTTAGTGTATAATTCATCACAACATGACATAAAATCATTTTTATACCACGCATTGCTTCACTTTAACCTGTTTTCCTTTGGCTCAAGAGGCTACCAACCTGTGATGGAGAAAACAATTGAACTCCAAATGCATTTTAAAAAGCTCAAATATATTAGTGGGAAAAAATAGTTTGGGTTGTTACTAAATATGACAGATAGAGAAATTTTACTTGCTAATGTGAATATATCTTTGACATACTTTTCATCTTCACCAAACCACTGCAACAAGAAGAAATTCATTTGAGTAACAATTTAAATATGTGATTTAAACATGTGGGTCAAAAAACCTCTCTTAGCCAACTATATTTTAAACCTTCTGTACAAATTCTATCTTTATACCTTTGATGTAATGGTAGACATTGAAATGTTTAAAAAATTTGCACCAGATTCTGTTGCAACAACTTTTGCCAGCATTTTTTTAAGTCCTTGGAGGACCAAATAACAAGAATCCTTTGCAAGGATAAAATGCAATAGAACAATGATGAGTTTTAAATAAAAAAATAAACCACATCAGTGCAATAAATTATTTGATGTCAAGTCTTCCCAGGAACTTAATAGTAACACGTCTGAAAATAGTACAAAATTATTTAGATAGGAAGAATGCTTTAATGTCAAGATTTTACAAGAATTGAGAAAAATTACTCTAATTTTCCATATTTTTGTAATTGATATTTAAAAAATGAATCTACCTTTGTATATTTTCCTCTAGAAAATAGCTCAGATATTTGTAAATGAAGCATCACCAATTTTCTAAGTGATTCTTTCACATTTTCTAAAGCTCCAATATCCTCAAAGGTCACTCCAATTTCACCTGGTGAAATGACATTTTCTAAGAGCTTCTTTTCAAAATCATCCTCAACAACAGAATCATGTAAAGGGGAATTGCATTGAGTGCTATAAAATAACTATAAAATTATCATTGTTTGGTATAGTAGCATACCATGTCACTAAAAATTTAAAATTTACCTTCAAAGACTTTTTAGAACTTTTTGACTTGTCTTGATTTCCATCTAACTTGCTCTGACTATCCCTTAATTTGGATTTAATATTATTTAACTTATTTTAATTTCTATTTTACGTGTCTTGAGTTCCCTTAAACTTGTTCAAGACATAGTCGAGATTGTCATACAAGATTTTTTTTATCATAATACATAATCACATTGAATTTAAAAAATAGTACTTACAGTGAAAAATTGAAATTTATTTGCTCACTACCTTTGCAAAGAACATTAAATGGAAGTGAAAATAGAACTCATATAGTTATAATTTGGAGGAAATAACTAACTTTCCTCCTCTAACAAGTTTCAAAATTGTTAATAGCATGGTGGATGTAAGCCCGGGTAACAAAATTCACTGCAATTGAAATACAAAAAAGCAACACACATGATACCACATCATAATTGACTTGTTAAAGTAGTAAAATGAAAACAATAAATGGTTTATCTATAGTTTGAAAACTACAAGCAACATAAAAAAATAACAAGATCAAAATTTTATTATTTACAACTAAGTACACACATAACATATGTATAATAAAAATAAATTAGTGCAAGTCTCTGCATTCATTATATAGAATAAGAGATTATTCAATTGGTTGAACCAATGTTATGTATCTTATAAAGAATGCACAATAACTTCATAAATAAACATTGCATCATCTTGAACTTACTTTCTCTTGTAATAGAGCCTTGATAGTTTGTGCAAATTATCTCAATATCATCACAATCCTAATTTTTTTGAGAAAGAGCCTACAATAGGAAGTAGAGGATGTTATATAATAGCTCTTTAATTCATAAAGCACAAACACACAACTACATGGTTAAATTGCAATAAGCTTTAAAATATTTAAAAAGAAAATATGCTTTACCTTGTTTGTACTACATAACATTTCCATAAGTCAGACAAGTAAACTTGCAAATGAATAACAGGTTCCAAGAAGAAACTTACAGTTCTAATATGCCTCAAATTTTCCTTTGCTTTAGGCATTTCAGCATCTCTCTTTAATTTATTTTCCTAATCTATGAGAAATGTCTTATCCTACATTTAGTAACCAGAACCTCAATACTAGAATATTAACAAATGTGAAAAAACAATGTATTAAATGTATTTAAAAAAATTGAAGTACATGTGAAAAAGAAATGTATGAAATGTATTTAAAAAAATTGAAGTACTTGAGGTATCTCGACATTAAATTTCATTAAAAAGAGTTCAAAAAGCACCTCTATATCTTGTAATTTCCAAGGAAAATATGACCACATAAGTTAGTGAAAAGGCTTTCTTAATATCTAAATAAAAACTAACAACTAATTACTAAATAGTATTTCAAATTACTCACAACTTGGCAAATTTTAGCAAATTTTGAATACAAAGACTATAAATTGAAAATTCATGAAATTCATAAGGTATTTAATTTTAATGCTTAAGAAGGATACTGTTAATTGAAAATTGTTGGCAAATTAACCATTTTAAAAAATTAATGTTACTTAAACTTTCAAAATTGTAAGTGAACTCCAAATTAGGTTATATTTACATTACCTATTCTTTTCCATGTTGTGTGTCATATGTGTGTAAGTATACAACTGCAATACCAACCAACATATTGAGATTTATTCTTAAGGCAACATGAGAACTTGAATTTTTTATTATTGAATTTTCATAATATTTCATGAAAAAATATTATAAGTTAGTTTTTACTCTCACTTCTAACCACCTGCAAGACAAACATAGGATTTATTAAGAACTACAAAATTATAATGAGGATGCAAATTTTAAAATTAAGTCTTTAATTATGAATAACAACTACCTCAAAAACTGCATCCAAAACTAAATTGACAACAAGCTTCTCCATATCTTTTTGAACTAAATTTTTTGATGCAACATCTCCTCCTGTCAAGCAAGAAGCCATCATTACTTGTAAAATGTTGTACTGCAAGATTACTTATAAAGTAAAATCAGCTTTGGTGCATGAAATATAGTTACCACTACAGACAAAACCATGATCTTCTTTAGATAGCCCACCAAGGTTAGTAGCCCTTGGAATTGGTTTATCAAATTGCACACCTAGTTTAGATAACCCTCCCTCCTTAAAATCTAATATAATTACCCCTCGTTCACCATAATATGGACCCTTGTAGGACATTAAAAAATAAGGTAAACCCTATCTATGCTAAAAACATTATATCCACATATGACTATACACTACACCATAAACGAGCTTTAACGATAATTTTTAACCTCCCTTAAAGACCTTGAAAGGTCATTATTCAGTCACCATCTATGATGGTATTGTAAAAATTTTGTGATAAACAATGATGGTTAAAAACTTCATAAAAAATCCATCCTCTTAGGATCTAAGAGGGTGGTTTAAAACCATCCTCTTAGGTCTAATAGGATGGTTAAAACTATCTTCTTAGTTCTAAGAGGACGGATAAAAACTACCCTCTGAGGTTCAAGACCTCAAGCTTAAGAGGGCAGTTTTAAACAACCCTCTTAGACCTAAGATGATAGTTTTAAATCATCATCTTAGGTCACCCTAAAACAATGGTTTAAAATTATCGTCTTAGGTGTAAGAGGGTTGTTAAAAACCACTCTCTTAGGGTCTCAACCTAAAAAATATATAAACGATGTCCTAATATGATGGTTTAATACTGTTGTCTTAGGTATTCAATCTAAAATATATATATAAATGATACCTCGGTTGAAACAACATAGCACTCAAAATTGGTTTGCTATTTCTACGTAGGCATCTTTGCAATTCCTATAGATAGAAAGAAATTCTAAAATGAAAAATCACATGTCAAGATTTTCCATTCTAGATTTCTTCACCTATAAAAGCATATTATAGGAGATAATAATATAACCACTTTCACATATTGTAGTATTTTGCCATACATAATCATGTGAAAGCATTTAAAAGGTAGACTCACACAAGATTACATGGCCAACTGAGGTCTCAACTTGAGGACAAATAAATTATATACTAGAAACAAATTAATAGAGGATATTATTTAAAACTAGCATACTACTATGGTATTAACAAGGAGTAACGCATGGTATAGTCAAAGAGAAATATAGTTGGAATAAGTGTCAAAAAGTAGTAGAATGAAGTATGGTAAAGAATTTACAATAATATAAATGACATCAAAAACATAAATCAAATAGCAAAAAATCTAGCAATATAACTTAATTTACTACTTCCTTTATGTCCCCTCCCCTCATTGTGTAGGAATTCAAAATGTGAAGGGGAAATATAACCTCGTGCCTTATTCAATAACTAACGACATTTTTCTAGGAGGAGAAGCCCAATCTAGGAAAATATGAGGGAAGAGTAACTGGCATTTACAGGCAACTACAAGACCTAGGAGCAACCATCATACTCAAATAACAAAAAATGGAGCAGCCCATGTCATCTAAAAGGAAAACAATTTGAAATTATTCCCTTCACAACATGATGAGAAGAGTACCATTACCAATCAAGATTGACAAGGCAATGGTGGTAGATAAAATGATGGTAGTCCTACAAAGCTAATAAAAAATTAGAAATAAAATGAGATTCAAAATGTATTTAGCACAAAGAAGGAGAAAGTTGAGATATATCATCATAGGATCACCTGGGATCACTATCAGAATTTGGTCTACCCTAGTAGTCAATCACATATCACTAAATATTTTGGCACATATTTCATTTTTTCTCAATGAATGCTTGAAGTCTTCTATTCAATGTTTTTTGATATGGTGTCAAATGCATGCCTAGTAAAATGACTTTATTAACTCAACCTTACACCATGATGGTTAAGATGTAAAATCATTAAGCACCCAATTCTTAAATTTCTTACAACTATCATATAGAATGGAGAAGATGATTTTGAAGAGCACTTTAGCAATAAGAGCTATGTGATAAACAATCAATTCAGCATGCTTAGAGAAAATATATATGACTATTAACAAAAAAGATTTATTTACAGAAATTCCAATAGTGCGACCTCCTAAATTAAATATTGAGCATTTTAATTATATCCAATCAATATAAAAAAATTCAAATATTGAGCCCTATCATCATCCCTCTCATCATAAAATAGAAATTGAATGTTTGCTACAAGGGTTATTGCAAGGTACCCAATAGGTTGGTAATAATAAGTGAGAAAAGTAGACCCAGGCTATTTCCATGGGCTTCAAGCAACTCAAAGTGGCTATGGAACTGATGATAATAGGGGTTGAACTTACTGCTATATCCTATGCAATATTGAAGATACACATCAGTGCCTATATGTATCCATGGGAATTGGAGGTATATATTGAAATTACAATTGTGGTCCACAATATATTACAACCCAATTACACCACCATGTATGCTTCAATATTTTCCCTAAAGGTTTTAGTTAACCTTCTATAGCCCAAAGGGCATAAATATATTAGTAGTACAACTTGTGGTCCATCTTGTATTATGGCCCAAACCCACCACTGTGTATGCATCAAGCACTATTCTAAAGATTCAACTTAACCTACCATACCAAAGGGGCATAGGTACACTAGTAATGAAACTTGTTATTTCCAGCATGAGGAAGGATCAAATCCCCACAATTAACAAAGTTTAAGGAATTACATTGTCCATCATTGTAAAACAGAGTTGAATACCCTTTGTGTTTGCTCTTTATATCTAAATATACACAAAAACTGATGTTTGCACTCTAATATAATAAAGTGTGTATCAATTAGAGCACACACCTTGGACCTATTGTGTCTTTCAATCCTCACTAGTGGTAGTTGTTACGGGTTAGGATGATAGCAGTTAAAATTAAGGATGATAGCAATTAAAGTTAGAGTCAAAAGTTATTAATTAATTTATATAATCATAGTAATTAAATAGTAGCCTACGCACTATGAATAAATATATATGTATTTTAAGCTAGTGATTGCTAAACCCTAGCCTAAATACTAGGAAGAAATAAATTTTAAAATACTTGCAAACCAAACTTAAATGATTTAACATGCATATATGTGAACCAATGATAACTCTCAGTATATTATTATTATTTAAAAAAAAAAATCTTATTCGATTAAATCTAAAAATTATTACATCTCATGCCATACCATGCTCAAAACCTTATGGTCCATATTTTGACATATAATATAAGAAAGGGCTTTCTCAACCCTAATTTACTATAGAAGTGATAAATCATGAAAACCAAAGAAAAATAAAAGGACCTAGAAACTTCCATTGTTACTATCATCTAAGGAAAGAATGAAAAATATATTTTCCTTGAGATTTGAAGGCCACCAAATTGGAGGTTGAATATAACAAAGTGTTGGGACTACATATAAATGAACACAAAAGCATATGTGTATTTACAAGTTGTGTTACAATATATAGGCATAAAGCCTATGAGGGAGATATGACAAGTGTCATAAGCTCCACTCCAAGTGTCGAAATAGAAGACACAACTCCAACTCAAACTGAAACTAAAAAACAGGACAAGTGGTAGAACTGTAGAAGGGCATAGTGCACATTATAATAATATTCTAACATTTCCCCTTAATGTGCACTATCCTAAAAATATAAGTCAACATTAGATAACATTCCCCCTTAATGTTGACTTCTATTACATAGATATAGCAAATTGCTAAACTGAGAAAACTTGTCTTTCCCAAGTGACTTGGTGAAGATGTCTACCACTTGATATTGAGTTGGTACATACTCCATGTGTATAATGTCTTCTTGGACCATTTCTCTGATGAAGTGATGATGGATCTCAATGTGCTTTGTTCTAGCATGGAAAACTGGATTCTTGGTCATCTTGATGGTACTTTGATTGTCACAATATATATATGTTGGACCATGTATGAATAGCCCAATGTCCTGAAGTAATTGCCTCAACCATATTGCCTCCTTAGTTGCCTCAACTTCTGCTCTATATTCTGCTTCTGCTGAAGATAATGAGACTGTGTTCTGCTTCTTTGTGCTCCATGAAATAGAGCCTTGGCCTAATTGAAAGCAATAACCTGATGTAGATCTTCTAGTTTCAGGACAACTAGCCCAATCTGAATCTGTGTATCCAATCAAAGAAAAATCATCACTTGATGTATACATAAGGCCATGATGAGGTGTGGCCTTGAGGAATCTCACAATCCTCTTAGCTGCTATCCAATGGCTCTTCTTAGGGTCTTGCATGAATCTAGAAATAAGGCCAACTAAATAGCAAATATCTGGTCTAGTTGAAGTTAAGTAGATCAAACTTCCAACTAGCTTCCTGTAAAGGGTACCATCAACCCTTTCTTCTTCATCATTATTGACCAATTTCAATCTAGTTTCCATGGGAGTTAGAGAGGGCTTACACTCCTCCATGTGAAACCTCTCCAAAATAGATTGAATGTATTTAGCCTGTGAGATAAAAATATTACCAGGATGTTGCCATACCTCTATGCCTAAGCAATAGTGGAGGAGGCCTAAATCTGTCATCTCAAAATTCTTGCATAAGTCCTCCTTGAGCAACCTTATTCCTTCTGTGTCATCACCTATAATGAGAAGATCATCCACATACAATGTAACCAAAATGATGTGGTTCCTCCAATGTTTCACATAGAGAGTAGATTCTGCTGCAGATCTAGTGAAACCAAGGTTGTGAAAATAGGAGTCAATCTTTGCATACCAAGCTCGGGGTGCTTGCTTCAACCCATATAGAGCTTTATTCAATCTAAGGACTTTGTTTTCTTGGCCTTCAACTGTGTACCCTGGTGGTTGTTTCACATACACTTCCTCCTTCAAGTGACCATTGAGAAATGCACTTTTGACATCCATTTGATATATGGGCCAATGCTTTTGAGCTGCCATAGCAATAACTGTCCTGATTGTAGTCATTTTTGCCACAGGAGCAAAGGTCTCCTCATAATCAATTCCCTCTTGTTGCTTATAGCCTTGAGCTACTAGGCGAGCCTTGTAGCGATCTAGTGAGCCATCTGCTTTATACTTTGCCTTGTACACCCATTTTGTGCCAATGGTATATTTACCTTTGGGTAAATCAACTAACTCCCAAGTGTGATTCCTTTCAATGGAATCCAATTCTTGATCCATGGCATGAACCCATTTAGGATCACCAAGTGCTTCTTTGACATTAGAAGGTTCAGGTTGGCTAAGGACTTTGGCCATTAGGGCATAATTCACTTGGTGTCTTAGGGTTGAAGGTCTTTTACCTGTATAAGTAGGCAAATGAGCTTGGGATTCATCTATTGTGGCTTGAACCCACTTAGGTAAAGGATTGGATGATGTTGCTTGATCATTAGATGGAGGACTAGGAGGAGATGGAGGACATGGATCATTTGTGGGAAGTTCTTCTTGTGGATGAATTTCTTGATTTATGAGTGAAGGGGAAGGGCTAGATGATATAGTATGCATGAATGGAGCAACTATTTCATTAGTTATTTCTAAAGTGGGGGCCTTTGGAGGATTATATGGGGGATACTCATGAAAGGTAACATCCCTAGATAAAATTATTTTCTTGGAAATAGGCTCATATAACTTATATGCATTGGCACTATCACTATAGCCAACAAAGATGCATTTTTGGCTCTTATCATCAAACTTCTTCCTTTTCTTATGAGGAATATGAGCATAGGCATCACATCCAAAGACTCTCAAATGGCCCACATAGGGCGTCCTTCCACTCCATGCTTCTTCAGGTGTTCTTTCATGTAAGGCCTTTGTGTAGGACCTATTAGTCAAGTATGCAGTAGTAAGAACAACTTCACCCCAAAATGAGTTAGGCAATGTAGCAGCATGTAACATTGATTTTGCCCTATTTGTGATTGTTTGATTCATCCTCTCAGCAACTCCATTTTGTTGTGGGGTATAAGGGGTTGTGAATTGCCTCCTTATCCCATGGTACTTACAAAAATTGAAGAATTCATTGGAGACATATTCTCCACCATTATCTGATCTTAAGGTGGAGATTTGATAGCCACTTTCTCTTTCAACAAGTGCCATGAATTCTTTGAACTTATCAAGGGCTTGCCACTTATATTGAATTAGGTAGATCCATACCTTTCTGCTGTAATCATCAATGAAAGTGATGTAGTATTTAGCCCCAGTATAATATTGAACAGACATTGGCCCACAAATGTTTGAATGAACCAATTGCAAAGGTCTATTGGCTCTCCATGCCTTTCCTATTTCAAAAGGTTGCCTATGGTGTTTGGCTATTACACATGGCTCACAAAAACATTTTGACTCCTTAATATGTGGAAGTCCTTTAACTAATCCTTTTCTAGCCATCATTTGAAGATTATTAAAATTTAAATGTCCCAATATTTCATGCCACATGTACTCCAAAGAGAAAGTAGTTGTTGTATGCAAAGATGTTTGTGTTATAGATTTTGTAAGGAGGTAGTAAACACCATCCTTTTTGACTCCCATGGCTTTGACATTGCCATTGGGTTCCTTAATGTAGCATTTGTCTTTTTCAAAATAGACATTATAGCCCTTATCTATAAGCTGCCCAATAGAAAGAAGGCTCCTTTTAAGACCAGGTACATACAAAACATCTGTTGCAGGAACATTATTCCCATCATGCAAAGTAAGTGGTGCCTCCCCAACACCTTCAATGGGAAGAGCACTTTCATCACCAAAAGTAATGAATTGATTTGATGTAGGCTGAACCTTGGTCAACCAATCTTGCCTTCCTGTCATGTGCTTTGTTGCTCCAGAATCAATATACCAACATTCTTTATCTTCAACATTAACTTGGTTGGCTGCATACAATGTGTTTAGATTATTATTTTGTGGTTCCCCCTATTCTCTTTGCCTTTGATAGCAATTAGCAACATTATGATTCCATTTTCCACAATATTCACACCCTTGTTGATTGTTGTTTTGACCCCCTTGAGGTCTTGTTTGCCATCTTGTCTACTGCTGGTATTGCTGTTGATGTGGCTACTGTTGGTACTATTGATTTGGTTGTTGTTGGTATCGTTGCTAACGTGGTTGTTGTTGGTACTATTGATTTGGCTATTGTTGGTACTATTGATTTGGTTGTTGTTGGTATTGTGGGTATCTCTGATGTTGTCTACCCCTTTGATTCTGATTATGCTGATTTTGACCCTTGTTTTGTTTAGGCTGTAAAGTTGCCTTGGTGGCAAAAGTTGTTGATGTGGCTTCAATTTCTTCATATTTGATTAGGGCTTGCTCATGTTTCTTAAGTAGGATCTCAATGTCCTCAAGTGTGGAATTCATTGTTTTACCACTCAAGTCTAACATGGTAGCATAGGAGTGAAACTTTGAAGGAAGACCATGCAACATAATTGGAATTAACTCATTATCATCTAGAGTTTTACCAACAACTAAGAAATCATTCTTAATAGATTTCACTTCCATAAGATAATCGGTAAGTGAGCCCTTCATACATAGATTGTGTAATTTTTGTTTGAGATACAAAATATTATCTTGAATTGGCCTATCAAACAATCTATTGAGAGCATCCCATGCTTGTTTAGGTGTTTTTGCAGCCCTTACAGTTTCTTTGCATTGAATTCCTGTAGCTAGCTTGATTAGACTTAAAGCTATATTGGAATTCTTTTCAAATTGTGCTTTTTATTTAGGTTCTGTAGGTGTAGTGAGTGGGTCTTCATCAGCCTTCCTATCTCTCACAAAATCCCACATGTCATTCATCATTAATATAGATTCCATCTCATACTTCCAATTTGCAAAAGTTTGTGCTCCTTCAAGTTTCTTTGTGAGTCCACTTAATAGATTTGTAGTAGCCATGATTTAGAAAAGGATCAAAAGAAAAGGGAGCTCAACAAAGGATGAAGTAAGAACCACAAATGCCAAATTAGAGCCCTCAAAAAAATCTAGGGTACACCGCTGAAGATCCAGAGGAGGGTTCGCCTAGTTTTTCCACTCTGAATCTTCAAGTGATTCCAACAGTGGGAGGGTTAAGTTGAACACAAGTACCCTTTTCTATCCAAAGAGAGTAAGAATTGGAATTTTTCCAGACCTTTATACCAAACTTCTCAATATACCCGCCCTTACGTGAGGGAGACTATAAGTATTTGAGTAGTTGATACGTGGAACATAGGCAATTCTGAAAGGGAGAAAACTGTCAGGCCTTTATACCAAACTACTCAATAACCCACCCTTACGTGAGGGAGACTATAAGTTTTTGAGCAGTCGATACGTGGAACATAGGTTTTTTTGAAAAGGAATAACCTGCCAGACCTTTATACCAAACTACTCAATAACCCGCCCTTACGTGAGGGAGACTATAGGTTTATGAGCAGATTGATACGTGGAACATAGGTGGTTATAAAAATGTGATGCTTGCTTGCTTCTTTTAGAATTGTTACAATAGATGTGCCAATGTATTATTGCTTTATGAGAAGATGCTTGTATGTGTTTGCTTGCTTGTATATGGCTTAGTGTCAAGTGTGTATGCAATGGAACTACACTTGATTACAATTATAAAACCCAAAGTCATGCAAGGGTAATAGCAAGCATAAAATGTAGACAAAGCCCAAATAGAAGATGCAAGCAACAAACACCAAGTGGCCAAGAGAGTGCCACAAAATGACTCCACCAGCAAGGGACAAGGGGCCCTAAATCACCCCTTGAGTTGATGATTTGTATTGGAAACTTGGCTAAAAAATTAGCCCCAAATGTGCCTGAAAAATGATACAAGATCAATGCCTTCAAGGATAAAATTACCCCCAATCTTGCCAAATTGAATGAATAACTTGGCCTAAAGTCCCCCCAAAGACTTAGAATTGAGCCTCTCACAAGTTTGCCAAATTTTTCACCCAAGAGTGTCGGATGCAACCGAAAATGCACTCTATTTTACAATCTCAACTTCAAGTCAAAATTCAGCTGAGTAAATGATCTCAAAACTGAAAACTAATTTCACCAATGGATCCCCCTCGAAATTCTCTTTCCAATGACTATATATAAGCCTATAGTCGGATACAAATTGATGCTTCAAAATGGCAAAAAAAAATGACCTTCTAAAGGTGTGCAACTCCGGGACATTCCCAAATGGTCACCCATCCGAGTTGTGCTCTGAAAAATGTTGCTTGACTTGGGAGTTATTAAACAATATGCTACCAGAAAAAATAGTCTCCAAAAATGATCAATAGATATGGTTTTTAAATATGTTCTAAATGGTGGTCAAATGTCATCTCAAATCCCAATGAAAATAAAAAAACAAAAAAAATAAATAAATAAACTTTATATAAAAACAAAATTCACTGCTTATAATTCCTATGAAGTTAAGTTTATATAGAAAACAAATAAGGATTTTCAAGATGAGTTTAAAAAAAATTCCTTCGTTCCTTAAGACCCACACTCATAGGCACCTGGCGCTTTTGACGTCTTCTTTCGTTGTTCCTTCGCTCCGTTCAATTACTCTGCTGAAAATGTGTGCTCTCAAATCTGAAAAAAAAAACAGATGTCACCCTGTACAGACAAGAGCTACGAGGGGAGCAGAAATTACCGCCTAGGTTCTCCAGTAGTTTGAATCTTCGCCGAACAATTCGCTAGGCCTTCAACAAGGAGAGGGTTAAACTGATCTCTACGCGCACTACAAGAGCAAGAAGCAAATAAAAATCTAGAGTATATTTTAAATTCCAATCACGGCGTCCTCCAGTATTCAGTCAAGTGCACAGAAAAAACAAATCTCGAACCTCAAATCACAGACCAAATCAGATCACGATCTTACAATGGCAATGGCACAAACATGTGTATATTCTATGACCTCGTTCAGTGCATGATGTCAAACACAGATTGAAAATGTAGCCTTTTAAAAGAACTATTCATGGATCTAAAAAATTACAAGCGTAGATGCCTTCTATATGAAACATTTTTTTTATATAGCAAGAACAGGGTTTGTCGGCACCATCTTATCCTCAGCTTTACTTTTCTTCAACAAAGGAAAAAAAGTACAGTTTTCAAAAAACACAACTTTAATTGTCAGTAAAAGCGTCACTAGACATGAAAGGGATTTGTGAGGGATTTCGTCCAAGCAGCAGAGACCACGGTAAAACATGGGAAAGGGCTACAAAGAATAGGGTAATTTTCAGCATATGACAATAGTTGATGAATGGCTGAAAGGTACAGTAGGGGTAAGGGCCAATAAAAAAATTATGAGGGGGGAGTGCTTGGTTTCTGCATCAAATGGCAAAGCACACGACTTTGTTTGGGAAAGTGCAGGTTTTAAAACAGAACCAGTCGTGTCCAAATACAACAGGGTAGATGATGCACAAACATCTTTAGCTCAATGTCTCAGCTCCTATAGCTTCTAAGGCTTGGTCATCTTCTACAACCTTCAAACCCCCAAACCTAGAGAGGGCTTTCAACAATGCACAACAGTGGATTCGAAGTCTACAAACTCCATCAGCTCTAAAATTTGGGAATAAAAGGTCAAAAAATCCTATGTGCGAAAAAAAATCTCTACGGCCTCAACTACATCAGGTGCGTGTTCTCACCTCCAGTGTGATCTTCATTCAGCCAAATACTACACTCTAGCCTAAAAATTTTAGCAGCTTGAAACTGGTTGTGTATGAAAAAATGCATTTATAGGTGGAGCATTCTTCACGTGGCTCTCCACTTCTTCACTTCTTTGGTTGGAAAAATACAACAATCAGCAGGTGAAGCAATTTCCACTTGAGCGATCTCATCCAGGCGACAGTGGCAGAGAATGCGTTGAATCTGCACTGGTAGTGACTTCTTTAGCTTTGCAGTGACGATCTTGCTACTAGAGATTCATAGTCTGGTGGTGAAAATTATTTCATCTGGTGATAAGGTACACAATGCGCTCAAATATTCAGTGCAGTTTGTAGTGTAGAGGAAATGAAGCTTCTCCTCCAAAATAGACCACCAAAAGCAGTCTACAGACTGAAATCAAATCACACAACTTTCATTCTAGACCTGTAGATCTTAAAATAACTTCTTAATTTGATCTACCATCCAAACATTAACTCTCCTAGAGCATCACACAAACCTTTGATTCAAAGCTCATAAAAAATATGCTCTCACATGGATCAAGAGTGGGAAAAAACTAAAACCAGAAATCAAATAGGGAGTTTATGGTTTCAGATCCACTCAATGAGTAAAGAGCATACTCCCTGACTCCATGCTCAAATCCCATAGGCGTATCTCACCGCTCTGATACTAGATTTTGGGACTACATAGAAATGAACACAAAAGCAGATGTGTATTTACAAGTTGTGTTACAATATATAGGCATAAAGCCTATGAGGGAGATATGACAAGTGTCATAAGCTCCACTCCAAGTGTAAAAATAGAAGACACAACTCCAACTCAAACTAAAACTAAAAAATAGGACAAGTGGCAGAACTATAGAAGGGTATAGTGCACATTATAATAATATTCTAACACAAAGAACCTTAGCTCTATCCAAAGTCCAGCTTGCAAAAGTATCAACCATCTTGTTGAGATGTCGAGTAACATGTTTGAACTCGAAAAGGTCAAATTTTTGTTTTAGTTGTATTTTTTCTAGAACCATCATAATTTACTATTCTATGGAAATTATATGATTTTGCTCTATCAAATGCTAAATTCAAATTCGAGAACCAAACACTAATTGAATCTTCCTCCAACCTAGTTTCCATGTCTCCTAAAGACCCTTCAAAATTTTGGATCCTTCAACTTTTTTTTTAACATAAAGGGGTAAAACTTTATTGATAAAAATTATGGATTACAGAGTACAACTGAGCTTCCAACCAGGACTCAAATAAATAGCCAAACAAGCTAAAACCACTAGAGTAGAATGACACCCAAAAAAGACAACAAGAAAAAACCACATTAAGTCTGTACATTCTTGTGGATCAACTCCCACGGGCGTTGAGAGTCCCAAGATGGGAGACTCTCCCAATTATAGATACTCCAAGGATCTAGCAGCTCAGAAGCCCTTTTGGCCAAGTAATAAGCAACCACATTCCATTCCCTTGGAATGTGGACAAAGGATATAAATTCTAACTCTTCACTCATTATGAGAATTTGAACGACTATAGAGCCCAACTGCCAATTAAATTCCTCCACCCTTTTACTGTTTAAAATATTAACCACAATTTGAGAGTCAGATTCACAGATAATCATATACCATCCAAGATAAAACCCTCTCCGCAAGGCCTCAAGAATTGCAAGAGCTTCCATAAAATTGTTGGAGTGAACACCTTTATAAATGAAAAATAAAAAACTGACACCACCAGTAGAATCTCTCCCAACCTCGCCAATGCCAGCATGTCTAGGATTACCCCTGGATGATCCATTAGTATTAATTTTTAAAAATCATCTAGGGGGTGGCCTCCACCTACCATCTCTCCTAACCTTCTTGCTGAGTTGAGGAACCCTACTAGGGATAGAATATTTAACACCATCCCCAAAGATACCAAGGGCTTGTTGTACCTTCTCCTCCCTAGAATACAAAATAGGGTCCACATCACATTTGCTATGGATGGTTTCCTGAACCATATACAAGATCCTTTGCCAGATATGTTGAACAACCAAATAACTGCCCTAAAATATACGTCAGTTTCATTCGAGCCAAATTTGCTAGATGATGCAAGAAGGGCCCAAATTCCAAGCCATCCGAAGGAAGGGGGCCTTGGTCGGAGGTCTATCCAGACTACTCCAAAACTCCACCAGGGACAACACATGAAAACATGGATGGTTCCAGGTGATCCACCAGCGGTGCCAAATGTCTTTGGCAAAGGAGCATTAGAAAAATAAATGAGAAGATTCATCCTAATTCTTACTACAAAGGACACAAAAAGATGGACCCTGAAATCCTCTCTTCCTCACATTATCCAAAGTGAGGCATTTATTACAAGCTACCAATAAAAGAAAGAAGTTACATTTTGGCCAGGAAAATTTGTTCCACACATTTTTCCACCAAGTGACATGAAGACTCCCATACTTTTTCTTATCAAGAACCTAATAACCATAGGCTATCGAGTGCGTTCCCTTAGGATCAGGGTTCCAAGCCAGAATATCTTTACCCCTCAATGAAGAACAAGGCCTACCCATAAGAATAAGAGCAAGTACCTCTCTGTCCTTGGCCAGTCCCCCTTGGGACCATTCTTGCAGATCTTTCCACCTGTACATCTCCATATTTCCAAAAGACTAGATTTTTTTAATTCCTTCACATGAGACCATCCTACTTCCAAGAAAAAAATGCTTAGGGAATGTAACCTAAGATATTGATTCAAGATAGGAGGGTGGCCATCCCAAGAATCCTCACAAAAAAGAGCATTTGATCCCTGATTGCAAATCCAGAACAAACCTTGCTTGATTAAATTAGATCCTCTTTTCATAGTGTCCCAAATAACTAAACCTTTCCCAACCAAGCTGAATCTAGGGATCTCATCCTCAAAAATACCTCTCAAGTATTTACAAGATAATATTTTAGCGTAAATCTAATCTTGAGAGGTACACCATCTCCAATAAAGTTTTTCAGCCAAATCCTGCCCAAAAAGAGTTGTATGTCGCAACCCAAGGCCTCCCTCTTGCACCGACCTACATATATAATACCACCTAACCAAACTCCATTTATATTGATCAAGTTTTCCAAACCATAAAAACTATCTTGACAAAACATCCATGTCCTTGATGAAGTGAGAGGGAGCTATTTGTACAAAAAATCTATAAATGGGTAAAGCTTGAACAACAAATTTTAAAAGCAACACTCTACCTGCAGTGGATAGCCATATGAAAGTCTAGTGATTCACCTTCCTTCTAAACTTATCAAGCATATACTATGAAGAATATCTAGGTAGAGGATGAGATGAAATTGGAATGCCAAGATAAATAAAGGTGGCAGTCCCAACCTGGAATCTTAGAATGCGAGCAATCCTAGCTTGAATAAGAGGAGGGGTATTGAAGAATAAAATAGAAGACTTGTCCTCATTAATCAACTGTCTAGAAGCACCAAGATATATGTCAAGAGACTATCTAATATTTCCAGCTTCCCTAATAGTGGCAAATCCCAACAAAGTAGTATCATCAACAAATTGAATGTGGGAAAGAGGTGGCAAACTACTATCCCACTTCTACCCCTAAATGAGACCCTGCATGACTTGAGGCTTGAGCAATCTTCCCAACCCTTCCACCATAATGATAAACAAATAAGGAGATAAAGGATATCCTTGCCTCAATCCCCTTGAAGCCTCAAATAGCTCTGATGGCTCATTATTAACAAGAACAGAGAATGAGGAAGAAGAAACATAGCTCATCACCCATCTAATCCATTCCTCCTCAAATCCAAAAGCAACAAGAACTTTATGAAGAAATGACCATATGACCCGATCATAGGCTTTGGCCATGTCCAACTTAATGAGCATAGTTTTCTTCTTAGAGTTTCCATCGAGTGAATAGCTTCTGTAGCAATAACAACCCCATCCAATATTTTTTGGTCAACAACAAATCCTCCTTGCTCCTCAGAGATGATTTTGCTCAACCATATCTTCAGCCTCTCAACACTAATTTTTGTGATGATATTATACACAACATTGTAGAGAGCAATAGGCCTAAACATATCCAAGGAATTTTCTCCTTCTTTTTTGGGTATAAGCACCACAAAGGTAGCATTTAGCGCCCTTAGTATCTATATGTTCTTTTGGGACTCATGGACCACCTCCAAAAGATCAAATTTGATTAAATCCCAAAACTCCTGATAAAACTCAATCAGGAATCCATATGGACCTGAGGCTTTTCCTTTTTTCATGTTGAATACAATATTTTCCAACTCCTCAAGGGAAATTGGACCCATCAAGTGCTCACTCATATCTCTAGAAAAAATCACCGAAATACAGTTTAGACTAAGCTTTTCATTCTCATCATCTGATAGGGAGTCCTCCTTGAATAGAGAGGAAAAATACCTCTTAGTCTCTTCTAAAATATCCCTGAAAGAAGAGAGTAGGGCACCCTGAGAATTCATAATAGAGGTAATCAGGTTACCATTACGGTGAGCCTTAACTGAGTTATAAAATAAGGTTGTGTTCCTATCCCCTTTCTGAAGCCAATCTACTCAAGCTTTTTGTTTCCAAAAAATTTCTTCCCTCAATTCCCATTTAGTAAGGTCTTTCACAGCCTCAAATTCCTCAACAAGCATCTCCTTCATGAATCCCTGATCTCTAATCTTCCTTGAAGCTTCTTCCATCCTCCTAAGAGCTGCAAGCTTGGCCAAGGAAATATTCTCAAAATTTAGTCTATTCCATCTCTTTAATTTATGTTTTACAAATTGTAGTCACTTCATAAAGGAATACATAGTGGTGCCATGAGGACGTTTTCCAGTGGTCCACCAGCCTTGCATGAAATCATGAAGCTTAGGATCATGAAGCCACATAAGTTGAAACTTAAATGAGGGATTTTTTTTTAGCCCTAACTCCAAAGCAAAAATTTTGATAGGCCAATGATCAGATCCCCTACCCTCCAGAATCACAAAACTAGCACTTCTGTTATTACCCATCCAATAACTGGATATCAAAAACCTATCTAGTCTCTCTGAGATGGAAGCTTCCCCACACCTTCTATTGTGCCAAGTAAAGATCCCATTATCTGGCTTGATGTCAACTAAGTTTAGGGCCTGGATATGAGCACCGAATATAGAAGAAAAAGGCTCGAGACGGTCCACCCCACCACTTTTCTCCTCCAAAAAAGTGATAGAGTTGAAGTCTCTAGCCAAAATCCATGGGTACAGGGGAACCAAAATTCTCATAAAGTAAATGTGCTCCCACAAATTCACTTTACCATTGTAATCAATAGGAGCATACACATTTGTAAGTAGGATGGTTTCACCAGATTCATTATCATGCCCGACCATCGAAATAGACCATCTGCTGGAAATCCAAGTAAGAGGTGATATCTTAACCAGATTCCATAAACAAGCGATGTCATAAGCATATCCACATGCACCAATACACTGGCATTACCCCCTTCTCCACAACTTGGGAGCAATATTGAACATACTATCAATAGCCAATTTAGTCTCCTGAATAAACACCACATTCGGAGAATGCACACGAATCAAATCACGAACAACTTTTTGTTTGGGGATGTTGTTCAACCCCCTTACATTCCATGAGAGGATAATCATTTTTGGGGATTATAAAAATGGGAGTCCAATGTTCTCACAAAGCCTGACTCCACCAAAGTCTCCCCCATTAGCTTAATTTTATCTTGGTCCTTCTTTCGACCCAACTTCATATTCTTATCCACAAAAACTTTTTTAATTATTTTCTGCTGCAATCCCAACACCGTAGGAGTTTTGCAGTTCATGGATGACTGCATCAGTGCATGAGTAGGAGAGGGCATAACTAAATTTCTACCACTTTCCAAAATAGTTTCCCTTATAGGGCTAGACCCATCCATGTCCCCTATACTTAGATCCAAAACCCTTTGTTCTTCATTTAAACCCCCTATATCTGATTCCTTAAGTTCCCCCTCAAGAAGAGATATCTGATTTAGCCTTGTTATATTTGCATCAGGTAGCGACGTTTCAGGTATCTCCATGCACTGATCAAGATCATCTAATATTTCAAAACGATTGAGTAGAGCATCTGGTTGGCTATCCTTAAGGTATTTTTTTGTGCTTCATCCTCTGTTTCGGGATTTTATCGGAGAAAAACCTTCCTTATCCCGTTCCCCTTCCTTTATCGGGGCTTTTCCTTTATCCAAAATTTGTCCAGATCGAGAGGGCCTAGGATTTGAAGCCACATGTGGGATAAACTTAGGGCATTTTATTTGCAAGTGGCCATATTCATGACAAATCCGACAACAAAATGGAAGAGCTTCATAGTCAAGTTTTTGAACCCATGTAGTTGATCCAAATTGTATTTCAATAGAATATGGAATAGGATTATTTAAGTTAATTTCAACACAAATACAAGCAACAAAAATTACTTTTTATCCATTGTCTGTTGTGACGGTCCAACCGACTTCCCAAGCAGAAGGGCAATCTTATGCAAGATATTAGTTCTCCAGAATTCCAACGGTAGCCATGGAAGCTACACCCATACTGGAACCCTCGATGATCGCTCCTCTGATGGGTTAAAATCCACATGCCAGGGTTTAAGAAAGAGTCCCACTTGGTTATAGAAATAAGGACCCCCTTCAAATGCTTTGTTACGATCTGCAATACAAGAGAAAACCACCATAAAATAGTTGTTCGCACTCAACATCACCTTCAGGATTCCAAGTCTTCCTGACCCAAGCCTCCACAAAGGGAAGAGAAATTTGGATGCCCAAAAATTTACTAATAAGGGTATGTTTGGTTAGATACTCATATCTTCCACCACCAATTCTGGTTGAACCACTAGAACTAGCCTGGCTTCACATCATTCCAAAGATCCATTATTCTTTAACAAGTGATTCCTGACATGCACTGGAAAATCTTGTTCCTTCTAGTCATTTTCAGATGAAAAAATATCACAAGAATGCACTTTCTGTGCCAGACCCGATGCCATCACGACATTCCTCCAATTTTTTAGACCTCCTCCAGAAGCTGCTGCCATCCCCACAGAGTAGTTTTTCTTCATCAAACCCTAGCGAGTCATAATTTTTTTTAACCTGTGGATCCTTCAAAACGATTATAAGTTGTTATTCCTAATATTTCTAAAAAAATAAAGGTTGTAGAACCATATGAATTCTTGCCAATACCATCCATACAAGCAGGACTTGGATTTCCTGTAGAGGCACCATATGTGTTTATTTTTCCTATACCCTCAATAGGGATGCCAATGATCATTATAATTATATCTTCTACATTGAGTATTTAAGGAATGAAAATAAGGCAAGGACATATATAATATTTGTAAAACTTGATTCCACCTTTGAGAGGAAATAGTGGGATGTTTCAATAGGTATTTAATATATTCTCTAAAATTATCTAGATCCCTTTTCCATATATAATAACTATATTTGTAATTATGATTGAAAACCCATATATTTCTTTCTTTACAGACATTCCAAGGCAGAAGATATATCCCTGCCCAAATAATTTGATGAGAATAGTTATCAAACTAAACAATATGAGTCCACTCTCTAAATATTTTCTCCAAAGAAGTGATTCCCAACCACTGAATACCTAGAAGAGTAATCAAATTTTGCCAAAATTTGGTCATTGTAGGACACGTGAAGAAAATATGAGAAATTGATTCTTCCTGCTCTTGACAATGCTCACATCTAAAGGGCCCATTAAAACCTCTTTTCATCAATTGTTCCCTTATAAGAACTTTCCTATGAATCAATAACCAAATAAAAAACCTGACTTTAGGCCATAAATTATGATTCCAAATCTAATTAAAAATATCTTTAAGAGGACTAGACATTGGATGGAAAAAATAAAGATAACCTCTAGCCATTGTATACTCTCCCTATTGTTGTCCTCCCCAAGAAAATGTATCCACATAATTTGAACAGGATAAGGATATCTTCTTAAGGATGTGAATTAGCTAAATTTTTTGGTCTTCGTGCATAAGAATAAGCAATTCCTTAGGAGGTATCCATTTATGACCCACCTCCCAAGCCCTCTAGAGATGTGTATAATATTTAGCCATCTTTATATAATAAACCCTATGAAGCTTTTCCATCAAAATCTACAAATTAAGAAATTGCTCAACTAAGGGAGGAACCCCATCCCAAGAATCTATCCAAAATTTTACTTATTGACCATTATTGAATGTAACTGCTTGATTGTAAAATATTCTAGTTTGGGTGGCCACTTACATGTGAAGTCAACCATTGAGTGTTGTAGTTAGGGTTACAAAAAGTATTTAAAAATGCAAGGGACATAGATGAGGGCATCTCTTATATTAATGTTCTACTTTTAAGGAAGTTACCTCTTTGAAGAGGCCAACAATTTTGTAATGTGTTTTTGTTTTTTTGTAATTTATTTACTACATTTTCATTTCATCTTGCAATATTGTTAAGTTCAAGCTCAATTTCTATTATTATTGCAATTATTGTGTGGAGGTGATTTTTTTTATTGTAAAGGTTCATAATAATTGACTCAACATGAAGAAATAGATCAAACCACTCAATAAATATTTTTGGTGGGGATGACTCTCCTTTTGTTGAATTTATAGAAAGAGAGAAATAATTGTATCTTCAACCAGAAGTACAAAAATAACTACTTTGTCCTCCAAAGGATCACAACCAATATGAGGAATTCAATCCAATATCTATTAAAAGAGCCCCAAAATCCTAACCAAAAGTGGATTCAAATAAAATCCATATTACAAGTGTTTCCAATGGTTATCACATCAAAAATGGTAACCCCAAAACACATACAAGTAATCAGAACTAGGAATTGGAAACCTTCTCTAGAGGGATTGAGTAATATTAATATGAATGGAGCCTCAAGGGGAAATCTATGAAGGAGGAGTATGTTAGAATTTCACAATAGATATGCAAAGCATTACAAGAGATGAAGAGAAGAGTAGAACTGATTGATTTATTCCAAGGATCAACTCTGTATAAATAGCAGAGTTGATCATTGAGAGTCGTTGGATTACAACAACTCATCATACCTGATGAAGACACCACTGAGAGTTCTCCTGACACATGGAGGAGTGGAAACTCAAGTGTCTATCCTAGTGGAACTTAAGAGAATATTCTCTTATTCTAACACCCCCCTTAAGTGATACTAGGGGTGAATCATACAAATGAGTCCTGGAAACAAGGCCTATTGAGGTACTCATGTACAAAGACTTATTTTTGAAGAGATGGTAAAACCCAATGGGAAAAAACCAACTATGAGAGGTATGTCTTCATATGGCGAAGATTGTCCTCTTTATGCAAGAAAGAAATATGAGTCCCAAAACTTGGCCTGATTAGGTACTCATTTACATAATATAGTTGGTGAAAAACCCTATGGGGAAAAACCAACTATGAGAGGCATGTCTTCGTATGGCGAATATTGTCCTCTTAATACAAGAAAGAAAGATGAGTCCCGACAACTTGGCCTGATTAGGTACTCATTTACATAATATTGTTGGTGAAAAAACCCCTATGGGGAAAAACCAACAATTAGAGGTATGTCTTCATATGGCGAAGATTGTCCTCTTATTACAAGAAAGAAAGATGAGTCCCGACAACTTTGGCCTGATTAGGTACTCATATACAATAAATAGTTGGTGAAAAAACCCCTATGGGGAAAAACCAACTATTAGAAGAAGAGAGGCTTGTCTTCGTATGGTGAATATTGTCCTCATAAATCCATTCAATGCAACTGAATAACTCCAAGCTTATCTCTCAACTGAAGGTAACATGGAGAAGGAAATGACTTGGTGAAGATATCTGCAATTTGTTCCTCAGTTGGAATATATTCCAAGTGTATGTCCCCATTCTGAATATGTTGTCTTATGAAGTGCATGTGTATCTCAATGTGCTTGGTTCACTGATGTTCAACTGGATTGCGTGCAATATGAATTGTGCTCTGATTGTCACACCAAAGAGTTATAGGATGGTCATGTGTGAAACCAAATTCTCTCAAAATTTGATGAAGCCAAAGAGCTTCCTGACTAGCCAAAATTGCTGCCCTGTATTCTGCCTCTGTAGAAGATAGGGCTACTGCTTGTTGTTTCTTGCATAACCAAGCTATTGGTGAGGAACCAAGGCAAAATACATAGCCTGATGTGGAACATCTATCTTCTACTGAACCTGCCCAATCTGAATCTATGTAGCCAATGATATCCATGGATTTTCCCTTGTAGAAGAGCCCAAAATGAGTAGTGCCCTGCAAGTAACGGAGGATTCTTTTTGTTGCCTGCCAATGACTGAAGTGAGGCTGATGAGAGAATCTGGATATGAGGCCAACAACATATGATATATCTGGGCGAGTATGAGTAAGGTATAGCAAACTTCCTACAAGTTGATGGTATAGAGTAGCATCACAAAGAGGGGATGAGCAAGAAGTACTAAGATTAATGCCAGATTGAAAGGGGGTAGGAGAAGGTTTGCAATCTATCATTTTGAATCTTTGTAGAAGATCTAGAGTGTACTTTTGTTGGCACAAAGATATACCTTCATCTGTTTGACTTATTTGGATCCCAAGGAAGTAATGAGCTTTTCCTAGATCAGCCATTTCAAATTTTTTAGAGAGAGTCTTTTATAGTCTGAATGTGAGTCAGGTTACTACCAGTGAGAAGAAGATCATCAACATAAAGAACAAGAATGGTGATGTTTCCTTCATTTCTCCAAATGTAAACTGTGTTATCAGACTCACAATGAGAAAAACCTGCTAAAAGAAGGAAGGAGTCCATATTTTCATACCAAGCTCTAGGGGCTTGTTTGAGGCCATAGAGAGACTTTTTAAGCCTACAAACCAGAGAGGAGTCTTGAGTAAAACCAGCAGGTTGTTCCATGAATATTTCTTCCTTTAAATATCCATGTAAGAAAGCACATTTGACATCCATTTGATAGACATGCCACTTTTGGGAAGCAGCTAGAGCAAGAACCAATCTTACAGAATCCATTTTAGCAATAGGAGCAAAGGTTTCTGCATAATCTATGCCTTCAATTTGAGAAAAACCTTTGGCAACTAGACGAGCCTTGTGTTTGTCTATTTCTCCATTAGGCCCATATTTTGTTTTGAAGATCCATTTACAATGAACTAATTTCCTTCCTTTAGGTAAGGGAACTAAGTCCCAAGTCTCATTTTTGATCAAGGAAGAAAATTCGTTTTCCATGGCATCATCCCATTCTTTAATACCTGAGGCTTCTTTGAAGGATTGAGGATCAGAGGAAATAGACTGACATACAAGGCCAGTGCCTATGGGGTTGGATGATCTTGTTGAAGGGAGATTTTGGATGTAAGGAGTAGCTTCTTTAACAATGGTGCGGGCCCATTTTGGCATAGAGGAAGGAGTTGAAGGAGTTGAAAGACATTGAGATGGAGTTACAGGTTCCTCATCTTGATTATCAATAACCAAGTTAACTTCAAGAGTTGGCTCTTCATAATATTGAGGTTCTACTATAGGAGAAGGCTCAATGGAGGAAGAGGGCTTTTGAGGATCTTTTTGAGGGAATGTTTCATCAAATTGGACATTCCTATGAAAGAAGACCTCATGAGTTGAGGGATCAAGAAGCCTGTATGCTTTCAATTCTTCACAATAACCGACAAAGATGAGTTTTTTGCTTTTCTTATCAAGAGCCTTCCTTTTCTTCTTTGGGATGTGAGCCCAAGCAGTACACCCAAAAATATTGAAGTAGGAAACATCTGGTTTTAAGCCAGTCCATGCTTCTTCAAGAGTTAAATGGTCAAGAGCTTTATGAGGTGTGCGATTTTGAATATAATTTGCACAGTTAATAGCTTCTGCCCAAAAAACTTTTGGAAGATCTCTTGAATGGAGCATACAATTAGCCATCTCTTTTAATGTCCGGTTTTTCCTTTCTGCAATACCATTTTGTTGAGGATTATGGGAGACAGAATGCTGATGAATGATGCCATGATTGGATAAAAAAGTGGAGAACTCATTACTGCAGTATTCCCCCCATTATCAGTGCGAATCTTCTTGATTTTGCAAGATGCCTGATTTTCAACTAAGGCTTTAAAAACTTTAAAGTGGGATAGAACATCACTCTTATATTTTAGGAAGTAGACCCAGGATCTTCTAGAGAAATCATCAATAAAGGTTAGAGCATACTTTGCTCCTTTGAAATATGGTTCAGGAAAGGTCATTAAGTCACTATGGATTAAATCTAGAGGGGAAGAGGCCTTTAGAGAACTACTTGGGTGGAAAGGATCTTGATGTTGCTTTCCAAGAGCACATCCAGGACAAAATCCATCACTAGAAGAGACTTGGGGTAATCCTATAACCATATCATGGGTGCTCAAATCCTTTAGGTAGTTGTAACTAAGATGACCAAACCTTTCATGCCATATTTTACTTTCAAGATCACTATGAGCCACAAAATAGGAGGCTCCTTCTAGATTTTGAAAACCTTTGAAGTGAAAAATATGAGAGTTGTGATCAATATTCCCTTTGGCTATAAGAGATTTGGGATCTTGAAAATCTCTTATCTCAACTCCTGTTGGGGAGAAGAGAACAATTTTCCCCTTTCCAGAAGTACAAATTTGGTAGACGGAGAGGAGATTAGTGGCAATGTTTGGAACATAGAGAACATTGTTAATAGAGCCACCATCAATGGTTATATCCCCTTTTCCTTTGACAGGGATAAAGGAAGAGTCACCTACTTCTATGCTACAAGTAGAACTAGAGGAGATAGAAGAAAAAGACTTATCTGAAGCAGTCATGTGATGAGTAGCTCCATAATCTAGGACCCAAAAATTAGAGGAAGAATTAGAGGTTTTTCCTTGAACATTAAGGGATTTTCCTATTTTATTTTTATTTTCTATATTTTGATATTTTATAGCTGCCTCTAGTTGTTGTAATCTTTTCCAACATTTGTTAGCAGAGTGACCATTCTTTTTGTAGTGAGTACAGGTTATGGGGGTCTTTTCCTTTTTCCTAAATTTTTCTTTAGAAGAAGTGGAGGCTACTAAGGCTTTAAGAAGAAGAAGAAGAAGAAGAGATTTCATATCTAGCAAGCTTAGTTTCTTCCCTAGTTAATCTATCACAAAATTCTTCTAAAGAAGGCATTTTAAAGGTTGCACCCAGAGCATCTTTGGTAGATATAAAGGTGGTAGAAAATATCTGAAAAACACCATTTAGCTTAGAAAGGATTAGATAAATGCATTCCTCTTCAGTCTTAGTCTTCCCACTGCCTTTGTATTGAGTGAGGACTTATTTGAACTTAGTGAGGAAGTCAACAATACTACTAAAATCTTCAGGAGATAGAGATGTGAGTTCGGCTTCTAATTGCATTGATCTCATCTGATCTACTTTCCCAAATAGAGTCTTCAGTTTCTCCCAACTTTCATAAGGAGTTTTGCAATCTGTAATATGAAACCACAAACTTTCATGAACATTAGAGCTTATAATACCCATAGTTTCATGCATTTTTCCTTTATGAACAAATATTTCATATTCTTTATCAAATTTCGGTTGTTTTTCTTCTAGAAAATGAGTAAGACCTTTTTGAGAGATAAGATTTAAAATTTTAGGTTTCCAAGTGTGAAAGTTATGAGGGGTGAGAGGTTCAATTGAATTCATCATTTTAACATAGGAAAAATATTGAAGTTATATTTTACCAATATATCCCCCCTTAGAACTTCAATTAATTGATTAATGCAATTGGAAGAAAGATATGAAGCTTTTCAATATTTAGGACTCAAAATACCCGCCCTAACGAGAGGGAAACTATAAGTATAATGAGTTTTTTAATATTGTTTGCTTGAGATTGCCAAATCCTTTTTATTCCTCACTATACCCGCCCTTACTTGAGGGAAACTGTAAGTAGAGAGAAGAATTGGAAGGGTTTTGGCTTGAATGCAGGGAATCAATCTGTTTAATTGGTGTATCTCAATACTCGCCCTTACGAGAGGGAAACTATAAGTTAGAGAGATATCCAAAGAAATGGATGATGAAAAATATCTTCCAGACCGTTATACCAAGTGCCTCAAAAACTCGCCCTTACGTGAGGGAAACTATAAGTTTTTAAGGGTAATGATACATGGAACGTAGGCAAAAGATATTTTGAGAAAAAATGATTGTTTTTAAACTTGTAAACCAAATTTAATTATCAACAATTTTTATTTAAAAGGTTTAGATTTAAAATATACTTCTTCTAAAAAAATCTTTAATGAAATGCTCTTTCTTTGAAAATAACAAAGGTTTATAAAAAGCAAATATGAAGATAGACAATATATATATATATATATATATATATATATATATATATGCTATTTTTCTTTTTAAAGATGGGCCTTACAAAAAATGAGATTAATATTAAATTTTTGAATATCTTCTCTAAGAAATATTAAAGTATATTTAAAGAAAATAACTTTAAGCATTGATTAAGATAGACAAAAAAGGATAGTAACTTTTAAAGATAGGCCCCCCTTAAATAAAGCAAATGAAATTTTGTGATCTTCACTATGAAATATAAAGTTTTTGACCTTATAATTACTTGAAAGAAAGTAAAATCATAGAAGAAGATTGAAAAAAGATAGCACACCCCCCCTTTAAAGTGATGGACCAATAGAGTGCAAAAATATGCACTTACCCCCCCCCAAAAAAAAAATTATTAGAAAAAGGTTACAATTTTATCTCACGAAAGGCTCAGAGACAAATGATGTCCTTCAAAATGAAGGAAAGCAAAATAACCTAATTAAAAATAAAATATAGGGAAAATAAAGAAATTATACACAAGCCGTGAGAGAAGAGAACGAATTTCAAAAAACTACATAGACGTTCCTTTCGAAGGCTTGAAAAAAATATAATTTCGAAATGGAAGAAGGGGCAACGCCTTTCAATGACCGGAAGGAGAGAAGTCATCGGATGCAAAATGGAGGTTTCGAGAACTCGACTATCTGCAACCGGAAGGAGAGAAGCTTCGATGTTCGGATGGAGGTGCGGAGACCCTCTATGCCGAGAAGAGACCCTTGAGGGCAGATGAAACGTAGGCACTGAGCGGAGGTGAACTTGAGATTTCATTTCTTGATCCTACAAATACGTAAAAGGAAGGGATGATTCTGCAAGACCACGTTATGAAAAACAAGTGAACGCTCCTACAAGACCACGTTATGAAGAAAAAACTAGTGAACGCTCCTGCAATACCATGTTATGAGAAAAAAATAGTGAACGCTCCTACAAGACCATGTTAAATAACCAGAGAACGCTCCTACAAGACCACGTTAGGAAAAATAACTAGAGATTTGCAAAATTGTATCCTGCAATACCACGTTATGAGAAAAAAATAGTGAACGCCCCTGCAAGACCACGGTAAATAACCAGAGAACTCTCTTGCAAGACTACATTATAAAAAATAACCAGAGAACGTTCCTGCAATACCACGTTATGAGAAAGGTGATTCTGCAAAAAACTTGTTATATATTTAAAACAAAATCTATAATAGTTCCAGTTGTAAAATAAGCGAACTTGAAAGGCAGATTTTGCTTTGAAAAAAGAAACAGGGAAAGTTGTTTATAAGCACCGGGTTGAAAGAGCGTCGGAGAAGAGAAATCAATATTTGGAGATTCGATTAGGATCGTCCGAGCGCCAACATGCCAGGTAGAAGAAATCGTCCAAGTTGTCATGGGTGCTAGAAGTGTTGAGCGCCAAGGGACAGCTGGAGAGAGGATCTCTACAAAATGCAAGCGTTGGGAGAGCTAACGGGAATAAAATGATCCATGAAATTAAGCCACGAGCGCCAAGCAAGGATTACCCGAATCTTCGAAGATCGAAATCTCCCACGATAATAGAGAAAAGACACCACGTTTTAAGATGAAATGGGTGTTTCTTATTACGCAACCCAAATATTTTAAAAGGAACTTTTACATAATAAAAGAACTATTACTTTTATGATAAGTAAAAGGATTTCCAATATTTAAAAAAAAGGTGTTGAAAGAATAATTCGAAGAGAGGGAGAAAAATAAAATAATAAGAACCCTCCTTTTAAAATGGGCTAAAATAGCCCATAGAACAGGGTAAACCTGTTTTGAAGCAAAGGAAGAGATTTTTAATATTTTGAAATCCCTCAAAGATGAATTAGAACAAATATATTAAAAAATTGCATAAAATATATTCAACAATAAATATTTTGCTGAAAAAAAATTATGGATAAAAGAGAAATGACTACTGAAATAATTTCAAGAATATAGCCAAAAAATTATCCAAAGTAAATGAACCAGATCCTAGAACCTTCAAGAGAGAATGCTAGCAAAATCTATCCTGCTCTGGTACCATGTTAGAATTTCACAATAGATATGCAAAGCATTACAAGAGATGAAGAGAAGAGTAGAACTGATTGATTTATTCCAAGGATCAACTCTGTATAAATAGCAGAGTTGATCATTGAGAGCCGTTGGATTACAACAACTCATCATACCTGATGAAGACACCACTGAGAGTTCTCCTGACACATGGAGGAGTGGAAACTCAAGTGTCTATCCTAGTGGAACTTAAGAGAATATTCTCTTATTCTAACAAAGTATGTGGGGAATATATTGCCTCTCAAATGGTGCTCCTATTTTTATCTCCGTAAAAATATTAGGTATCTTATCCAATAACTTGATAGAGGGATATGTCATCTTAATGTGATTACAAGAGGTTCTTAAGGTGGGGTGGAGGAAAATTAAGGTGGAATTGGACTCTCAAATTATGATTAATCACTTAAAAGGATGAATAAGGCAAAAAAATATAGATTGGAGAATATAAAGAATACTTGATCAAATACAAATAACCCAACAACGTTTTGAGATAGTGGAGTTCATACACTCAAAATAGGATGATAGATGCAATGGCTAATTAGGCTCTTGATTGAGGATATCTCACTTGCTATGGATATCCTCCTAGATGGTAGTTTCAACGGACTAAGAAAAGCTTTTTTTTTTCTATTCTTACCATTGATGATAGTATTGCTTGTATCTAGATATATATATATCCTTGTTTTGTATAATTACTCTTTTTTACATAGATAGTTGTAGTAAATTAGATGTGAGGAAGAATAGTCTTTTATTCTTTGTTAAAACTTGGCTTAAAAACTTTAGATCTTAAAAAAATAGAAAGAAGTACCCCAAAAATCAAATAAAAAAATTGCACCTTGCTTGCTATAATCTAATGCCCTGGTTTTGGAACATAACCTTATGTGCAAGGATATAATATCTTCATACAATGATGAAAAGACATACTAAATTAAATCCTATGACATAAAAGATGCAATCATTTTTAATTAAATTATTAATCTTTTTAAAAAAAATTATAAATAATTTATTTTTTATTTATATTCTTATTAAATCTTTAAAAAAATGGTTTTCTTGACACTCAATGCTATTGGTTAGTACAACAGGTCGGTATCATTCAATCCAACCATGTCTGAAATTTTACAACAGATTACATAGAAAATTGAAGCTACTTTCAAAATCCGTTGTTATATTTTTGAATTTAAATAGTGTAAGTTAATTAATTGGTTTAATATTTTAATAAATATATTTAAAATTTTAAATAATAAAATTATTTATATATATATATATATATAAAAGAGGGTTTGAAAGGGACTTTACAATTTTTTACAGATCACTCCAGTAAAAAGAAAATAAAACATACACTACAAAATAACATAGAGAAGAAAGAGGTCTGTAAAACAACAAGGAAAACTAGATGAATTGAGTTAAATTCATTAACAATATTACTAGACATTTGGACGACCTCCTCAACATAATTTAGAACCATTTTAAACCATGTTAATTAAAATCCAAACCACACGTTGTTTGATTTTCATCAGACGTAGGCTATACAAAATAACACTCTTATCCCGAGATCAGTCAACTTTTCCACGGGCCGCCACGACAATAGTTTCAATAGATATTTCCACGGTCGACATGAGCATAAACACGTCCAAATAAAAAATATATTTCATTCAAATAAAAATATATAGATTTTGGGTTTATTTTGGAAGAATTAGTTTGAACTACCATGAATGTGAGCGATATAAAAAAATAATGAATTTATGGAGTTGAAATTTTTATTCTAACTTAATAAAAATTCCCTCGAAACATGTAACAATCCTTTCTTAGTCGACTTTTCCACGGGCCACCACGACAATAATTTCAATAGATATTTCCACGGCCTGCATGACCATAAACACGTCCTTATAATGCCCATCTCCATCGATTGCAATCACTCACACATTCAATAGCAGCACGGCTACTCAAATTTAGAATATAAGAAATCAAATCTGCTGCCATCGTAAAAATGATAAAATTTTCTTTCGTTGACAAGATTCTCCGACACACATTCCAACTCGGCGTCAACACCACATAAAAATTCACTGTAAAACAAAGCAGGATTTCGTAAATTCCATATTGGCAAATTTAAGGGTCCATGTGGAAAAGACTTGCACGGAATCTGGGTAACCCAGGGGATATCAATTGAGAATGATCAGGCTGACATCAGGGAGCGCAATAATATAGGGCACGAGTGGATGTCGCAGAATTTATGTCTTTTACGAAATCTCATCAATCTCCTTGTCTGACCTTTCTCTATTCTTTATAATTCCCTTGTCAAGTAAAACAATTGAAGACAAGAGATTGAAGGTTTTCTCAAGGATTAGGATGGAATCGTGCAAAGAGGGGAGAAGAAAAGAGGTTTGATATAATGGGCGCTGTTGTTGCTGAGCTGTCTGGCCTTATCGATTGGTACTACAGCTGGATCACTGTCGTTGATTCACCTCGCGCTTTTTCAATTTAAGTATGTGCATGTATGACAGTCGGCTCTCGTCCAGCTAATTTATCTGACACACAAGTGATTGATTGAGCTCGTAGCCAATGCAATGTGTTTTTTTTGTGTTGTTGAAAACAAGTCGTTTCATTTAGTGAATTTGTCGGTTTTGGGTGTAACAACGAGGACTGTCTTCAAATTTAGTGTATTTGTCGGTTTGGGTGTAACGACGAGGACAGTGTGTAAATGTATCAGAGTGTATATATATAGTGGGTGTCGGCAGGGCAAAAATTTGCTAGCCAGTGAAAATTAAAGTGCCATTAAAATATTAAAATTAAACGGTTCTGTGTTTTTGGTTATACGTAAAAATCAATTATATCTTAAAATTTTGAGGTTGTATCTCATAATTTTTATTCCACTTCATTGTGATTCAAATCTTGGGACTGTCCCTTATAATCTTTATTCCACCTTGTTGTTGTTGTTTAGGCATAAAGGTGGCATTGGGTGTTACCGATCGCTCAAGATTGATACCATCATCGTTGGGCTGGCAAGCATTCAACAGATTCGGGTCACTACTACCTTTGTACTATTACCTTTTCAAACATGCATGTTCCCAAGGTTTGAACCTAAGTTAGATCTGTTCTTTGTAAATACAAAACTTACTAAAATTGTTCTATTTTCTCCAAAATTTGAACCTAAGTCTACTATTGGTAAGTACATAACTTACCAAAATGGTTCTATTTTTATTATAACAACATGAAAATTATAATTATACATGTGTGACTTGGAATATTTTAAATTAGATTATCTCCTTTCAAAAAAGAATATAACTTGTGGAGCTAATACCATTTAATAAGTAGGTTGAAGTTTTAATATCAATATTATAGTTTAATAATTTTTTAGATATTTTTTTATTTTTTGAATAAGCTATGTGTGGCTTCTATTAGGAGCCACTCCCATTACAAAAAAAAAAAAACATTACATTACTCTCGTTACATTTCTAACAAGTTAATTAAAGCATATTTATCTTTGTGTTTCTATCAAAATTATTTTTCATCTTCCTCTTGCTAAGTTTCCACAATCAAATTTTTCTTAAGGAACTAACAACAAGAACAACCTATACATGACACATAACTCCAAAAAATAGAAGGAAAACAAACATAACAATCATCCATAAAAGAGGAAATTAGTTCGATTATTTTTCTTCTGAAGAAAAGGTTCTTCCTCTTTTAGAGTGGTAAGATCAGATAATGCATTTTTGCATTTCAAGCTCTTGAGGTAGTATCTAGTTGTAATACACTTTGTAGGATATTTATTTAAAAAAAACTGATTGTCACCTATTGCTTCATAATTAGCTTCAAGAATACCATATGAGGTGCTAATATTTTCCATGGAATTGGAAGGTCTTTAGTAACCATTTGGATTTTATTAATGGTTTGATTCAAAATATCCTTTTGGTGTTGAGTATTTTGTTGCTTGCATGATTCCTGTTGGACAATTAGCACATTTGGAGGATGAGTTTCTTTCTTTTGAATTGGTACGTTTGAAGGTTTCAAATCATTTGCATGTAGGGCCTTCTGCTCAAACAAGGATGAATTAGAGCATGATCGGATGACTGGGCATCTCTTCTTTAGGTGGTCAAATTGTTGACAACCATATCTTAGCAATATGATTTCAATATTTTGTATCCATTCCCCTTTGCTTGAGGAGATAGTAATGGATTGAGGCCTAAGAACTAAAACATCCATCCAAATAGTCAATATTGCTTTACTCATATTAATTTTACTAGACAAATTTTACTCTGTTTAGGCATCCATATACTTGTATTTTACTAATGGCGTTACCAATTTTGGTAAATATCTTGTCTCCCCAAAACTCCACAAGAAGAGCATAAAGATTCACCCAAATTGGCAAGCCATTAACTTATTTTGTAAATGGATTGAAACTAGGAGTATATGGTCTTATATAGACACCCCTTTGTTTGAAAAATTAATTATATCTATAATCCATTACTCTATCTCTATTCGAAATAGTAAAGAAATTTTTGGGTAGCAGAGTTACTTGGAAGTTTGTATTGGTCCACCAATATTTAATGTATCCTTTGAGCTCCTTTAGGCCTGGTATTTTGCCCTTGAGTTTGTAGATAATTGTGCGAGCTTCATGATCAATCAGATCTAATCCAAATTCATCATTTGAAATCTTAATATAGGATAGAGTTTCATCATAAAGTTGCATATGTGAACCCAAATATCCCTTAGAGATATTACTTTTGATCAAAGAGGCAGTATATGAACAGTCCCCTTACTTCAATGCTTGATTGCATCTAGGGTTTGCATCCCCTTTGCGAATACTATAGTCAAATGCATCACTCTATTCTATCAATTAATTGCACCTAATATTTACACCTTTTTTGCAAAGATAAAATTCTAATCATCTTTTATACAACATTTATATTATTTTATTATAATAATGATTTAAATTTAAATCATTTTTAATTGTATATATTTTTTTACATAAATAAAATTTAATTTATAAAATTATATTGAATTTCTAAACACAATATACTATTTTTATCACTAAGAAAAAAAATTAAAATAAATTTAAAAAGTTAAAATTTATTATTATTGTTAAATTTTAATATTAAATAAAATAAAAAAATTTACTAAGTATTATATTAAAAAATATTATTTATAATTTAATATTATTTTTTATTATTTGCAAGTTCAGTGGCATATTCCATGATTGGAATTCCATTTAGGTTACTACATGCCTATCTATCACAAAAATGCATACAAGAGAAAGTTTACACAAACTTAAAGTTTAAAAAAAGAGTTAATATTAAATAGACTTAGATTGATTTTTTTATTTTTTAATGAACGCACCCACTTCTTTATACACTCACTTACACCATAAATTTCTTAGAAAAAAATCAAAACCTAAAACATTGGGTTGAACCCTTGAGACTTTTAATACACTTTAAATTTTTAATAAGCAATGCAATAAAAGTACCATTCTCGTAGAGGAACTTAATCTTCCCTCGTATGTATTGATGAACTTGATACATATATTTGGTATTCTCCCTATGCCTCAATGAACTTTATATATATATATATATATATATATATATATATATATATATATATATATATATATATATATATTTTTTTTTATTAAAGTTATTAATTTTTTTGTTAAAAAATAAAAATTGAATAAAAAATTAAAAATTATATACATTAAAATTATTTTTTATAAGTTAAAATAAAATATTTTATCTAAAAATATAATATATGTAATTTAAAAATATTTTTTTTTTAAAAATACAATTTTTTTACTTAAATTTAAGTTACAATTAATTAACCTTACTTATATTTTTATTCTAACAATTCCTTTAATAACTATAGAGCTACTTATATATGTCTATATATTCTATTTATTTACTATTAATATGAAAATATAACTTTATAATCCGCCCATGTAGAGGAGTTGGAGAGCATGTGGGTAGTTAAACCTCTCTAGTTGCTGAGAGGCCCAGGTTCAAATCTCTCGCCTCACATGTTGCGGATATGTTATGTAATGGTTCCCTCGTGGTCACAGTCTATTTACCCCTTGTGGCCACCACCAAAAATATATATATATATAACTTTATAAACAACTCATGAAAAAAAAACGTTTTACATAAATATGGACGGTCTACTCTATTATTCATTAAAAAAATTAAAACTAAAAAATATCTTCAATAAACATAAATAATGGTGAAATTTTGAGTCTAGAAATTGGTTAGAGTATATGTATAAAATTGAAAATTATTGAGAATATTTTAAGGAAATTTATAAAGGAGGAATTAAATATTAAGGATCAAAAACATTTTCTATTATATATATTATTAGGGATATTTTAAAACTATTACCATAATTTATTAATATTAAATTCAAATCAATAGTATGAGATCAATAAGTGGATTATAAAAATATTGTATTTTGATGCCTTATGAGACTAGACACATAGCAACAGATTGTAAAGTGAAAACTATAAACAAAGAGATAAAATTTTGATCATGATATAAAATTAAAACAAAGCAAGGAAATCATACCATAATAAAAGCTAGATCATACCCAGGATTATTTATAGCGGCTATTTATCGCCAAATTGGCTAAAATTAGAATTTTCAAATTTTGGAATTGGCTAATATTTGGGACCCTTGACCATGGCTCATTAGCCAAAAAAATTTGGGTGTAAATTTTTTTTGGGTCGATTCGCCCCTCTTATAACAATTGACCATTTTAAGTTTAAATTTCCAACATTACCCCTAATATTAGTGAACCTTCTACATGCATTTGGACAATAGTTTTCATTTTTTATTCAGTTTTCCGGGTTTCCCTTTAAAAACAGTTCCTTTTTCATAACTCCTTTTAAAGGTTAAAGGCTTACCGTATATAAAAGGATCCCTTTCTTTCTGTGTTGAATAGTCTCAAAGAGTTTCCTTTCTATCTGGTAATAATCTCTATCTATTAATTTGATATAACATATAGAAATCAAGAGAGAGGGATCACCATAAGACGATCTTAGAAACATAAGACAATTTAAAGCTTTTCACTTTTCTTGGCGGTTCAATCAACTTCTTTTCCTTCAACCCCGTATTTTGGTAAAAGCCCCTTTTCAAATAGAGAGATTCCCAAGCAAACATATTACAGATATCCCAATTATCGAATAGAGAGTCTATTCCAGACCAGGGAATCTCTAATTCTAGGTGTTTTCATTGAGATATACCAAAGGTCGAGGGTATTTTTATTGAGGAAGCATTGGATCACCATATAGTCTAGTTGGCCTAGCATAGCAATGTAAGGAATCCTTCTATATCAAAGTGCTATTCGAAGGTTCGGATCGCTCCATCTCCCATCTCCCTCACCTTCCTTCTCTAGCCCTTTTTGGGATATCGAAACCCGATTCGGATCGGGGGGCAGGGAACAACCACGCCACTATACATTGGAACCAGGAGGGAATGGAATTGAATTTTAAAATAGAGGCCCCGCCCGATAGATATCTATTCTCGCTAATCCAAAGATATCTATATTACCAAACCAAATAGATCTATCTAATATATGGGCAGGCGAACTCTGCCTTTTAAAACATGGGGGCTCGTAAAAAAACCATGACTTTCCTATCTCTATCGATCTCATGCAGGGGGAATCGTGTACCCTAAAATAGTGCCTTTTTCAAAACATATTGAATGCGCCCTCTCCCGGATCACCGCCCTCTCTTTTAAAAGGCTCCATGGTGATCATATCAGGGCATTTAATTCCTCGTAGCATACGACTAGGAGATCCATCATCCCAACACCCTTAATAATGTCAGATCATCCACCTCCCTTTCAAAATAGAGAGAGGAGAGCAGCAACCAGAATTAAAAGCTAAAATTCTTCGTACCATAGCTATAGTGGGATACCGAAGGGAAACATCTCTCATATTAGTTGAATTAGGGGTGGACCGGGGGGCGTATAAACGCATTTGCTTCAATTATTCCAGTTCGACCAGTTCCCTAATATAAGGAACCCTTGATTAAGTTACCAACTGGGACGCGGATCTAGAACATTTTTGTACGGATAGTAGTATACTTTATTCTAATAGATACAACCACGACGCTCTCATGATTTTCGTTACTTCTCTCGATTCTAGACTATCCCGGGTGGTCTTGAAACCATTTCCCCATGCTATATTTGGTTGAGATATAGCCATCTATGGATTTTTCAAATTTTTATAAATACATTTTGGGGCCAACCCCTTACGCATAACCCTAATCATACCTAGTGTAAATCCAGCTGCAAGAGGTTAGAATAAGAACCTCCAGTCACATAATGTTGTAAGAAACAAAGCAAAAGATAAAATTTTTTGACTTTCACCCTTTTACAATGTGATACCAGGGGAATATAAATAAACCAGAAAATAAAACCCTAAATCTTAAGCCTAACAATAATAATTTTTTTTTAATTTATTTATTAATTAATTTATTTTGTTTTCTAGATTATTTCGTCTTTAGTGCCAAAACATAAATCACCCAAAAATTCTTAGATAACCATAAAAATTGATATACACCTTCATATCATCTATATTAAGTCTTATAGAAAATATCAACACCTACCCATGCCTAAATAAGGAGTTATTCCAGATTTTTTTTTGTCCAAATTTTCAAAAAAACACTAAATCTCATTTTTGGGGTACTAGATGAAGGAATTAGAACTTGAAAAAGCCTAAAAAAAAATAGATGACTAGAGTGTTCTAGCCCATGGCATGTCCACCTCTTTATCTAAATCCCCATAAAATTTCAATCCAATCCAATGTTCGGATCAAAAGTTATGCCCTCCGAAATATAGGCTCTTTCATCATTCTCCTTCGGTTGAAAAGAACACTGCTCTTGCAAGTTCCTTTGATCAAACTCCCGCAACTTTTGGCTATCAATAGTTTCAGTTCCCCCTCTAAAATCCAGGTATTATATTCCTGTTGTAAACCTTCCCATTGTACCAAGCATTTGTTATAGTTTCCTTGTCGGATACTAATTGTCTTCTTATCAAGTACTTGCATAACTTTTTTTTTCTTCTTCTTAGTTATGTGTTGCTCCCAATTTATAAATTTTGTGATCTTCACTATGAAATATAAAGTTTTTGACCTTATAATTACTTGAAAGAAAGTAAAATCATAGAAAAATATTTAAAAAATATAGCACACACCCGCACCCTTTAAAGTGATGGACCAATAGAGTGCAAAAATATGCACTTACTCCCCCCAAAAAAAAAATTATTAGAAAAAGGTTACAATTTTATCTCACAAGAGGCTCGGAGACCAATGATGTCCTTCAAAACGAAGGAAAGCAAAATTACCTAATTAAAAATAAAATATAGGGAAAATAAATAAATTATACACAAGCCACGAGAGAAGAGAACGAATTTCAAAAAACTACATAGATGTTCCTTTCGAAGGCTTGAAAAAAAATATAATTTTGAAACGAAAGAAGGGGCAATGCCTTTCAACGATCGGAAGGAGAGAAGCCATCGGATGCAAAATGGAGGTTCCAAGAACTTGACTATCTGTAATTGGAAGGAGAGAAGCTTCGACATTCATATGGAGGTGCGGAGACCCTCTATGCCGAGAAGAGACCCTTGAGGGTAGATGAAACATAGGCACTGAGCAGAGGTGAACTTGAGCTTTCGTTTCTTGATCCTATAAATACGTAAAAGGAAGGGATGATTCTGCAAGACCACATTATGAAAAAATAAGTGAATGCTCCTACAAGACCACGTTATGAAGAAAAAACCAGTGAATGCTCTTGCAATACCATGTTATGAGAAAAAAATAGTGAACGCTCCTGCAAGACCATGTTAAATAACCAAAGAATGCTCTTGCAAGACCACGTTAGGAAAAATAACCAGAGATTTACAAAATCGTATCCTGCAATACCACATTATGAGAAAAAAATAGTAAACACCCCTGCAAGACCACGATAAATAACCAGAGAACGCTCTTGCAAGACTATGTTATAAAAAATAACCAAAGAACGTTCGTGCAATACCACGTTATGAGAAAGGCGATTCTGCAAAAAACTTGTTATATATTTAAAACAAAATCTATAATAGTTCCAGTTGTAAAATAAGCAAACTTTAAAGGTAAATTTTACTTTGAAAAAAGAAACAGGGAAAGTTGTTTATAAGCACCGGGTTGAAAGAGTGCCAAACAAGAGAAATCAATATTTGGAGATTCGATTAGGATCGTCCGAGCACCAACGTGCTATGTAGAAGAAATTGTCCAAGTTGTCGCGGGTGCCAGAAGTGTTAAGCGCAAAGGGACAGCTGGAGAGAGGATCTCTACAAAATGCAACTGTAGGGAGAGCTAACGGGAATAAAACAATCTACAAAATTAAGCCACGAGCACCAAGAAAGGATTACACGAATCTCCAAAGATCAAAATCTTCCACGATAATAGAGAAAAGATACCATGTTTTAATATGAAACGGGTGTTTCTTATTATGCAACCCAAATATTTTAAAAGGAACTTTTACATAATAAAAGAACTATTGCTTTTATGATAAGTAAAAATATTTAAAATATTTTAGAAAAAAAGCGCTGAAAGAATAATTTGAAGAGAGGGAGAAAAATAAAATAATAAGAACCCTCCTTTTAAAATGGGCTAAAATAGCCCATAGAACAGGGTAAACCTTTTTTGAAGCAAAGGAAGATATTTTTAATATTTTGAAATCCCTCAAAGATGAATTAAAAAATTGCATAAAATATATTCAACAATAAAGATTTTGCTGAAAAAAATTATGGATAAAAGAGAAATGACTACTGAAATAATTTCAAGAATATAGCCAAAAAATAATCCAAAGTAATTGAACCAGATCCTAGAACCTTCAAGAGAGAATTCTAGAAAAACCTATCTTGCTCTAGTACCATGTTAGAATTTAACAATAGATATGCAAAGCATTACAAGAGATGAATAGACGAGTAGAACTGATCGATTTATTCCAAGGATCAACTTTGTATAAATAGCAGAGTTGATGATTGAGATCCGTTTGATTAAAAAAACTCATCATACCTAATGAAGACACCACTGAGAGTTCTCCTAACACATGGAGGAGTGGAAACTCAAGTGTCTATCCTAGTGGAACTTAAGAGAATATTCTCTTATTCGACAGAGTATGTGGGGAATATATTGCCTCTCAAATGGTGCTCCTATTTTTATCTTCGTAAAAAACTTAGGTATCTTATCCAATAACTTGATAGACGGATATGTCATCTTAATGTGATTACAAGAGGTTCTTAAGGTGGGTTGGAGGAAAATTAAGGTGGAATTGGACTCTCAAATTGTGATTAACCACTTAAAAGGATGAATAAGGCAAAAAAATATAGATTGGAGAATATAAAGAATAGTTGAACAAATACAAATAACCCAACAAAGTTTTGAAATAGTGGAGTTCATACACTCAAAATAGGATGATAGATGCAATGGCTAACTAGGCTCTTGATTGAGGATATCTCACTTGCTATGGATATCGTCCTAGATTGTGGTTTCAACGGACTAAGAAAGCTTTTTTTCTATTCTTACTATTGATGATAGTATTGCTTGTATCTAGATATATATATCATTGTTTTGTACGATTACTCTTTTTTACATAGATAGTTGTAGTAAATTAGATGTAAGAAAGAATAGTCTTTTATTCTTTGTTAAAACTTGGCTTAAAAACTTTAGATCTTAAAAAAATAGAAAGAAGTGCTCCAAAAATCAAATAAAAAAATTGCCAAATTTCACCTTGCTTGCTATAATCTAATGCCTTGGTTTTGGAACATAACCTTATGTGCAAGGATAGAATCTCGACGTACTAAATTAAATCCACATAAAAGATGCAATCATTTTTAATTAAATTATTAATATTTTTAAAAAAAATTATAAATAATTTATTTTTTATTTATATTCTTATTAAATCTTAAAAAAAAATGGTTTTCTTGACACTCAATGCTATTGGTTAGTACAACAGGTCGGTATCATTCAATCCAACCATGTCTGAAATTTTAAAACAGATTACTTAGAAAATTGAAGCTACTTCCAAAATCCGTTGTTATATTTTTGAATTTAAATAGTATAAGTTAATTAATTGGATTAATATTTTAATAAATATATTTAAAATTTTAAATAATAAAATTTAATAATAGTAAAATTATATATATGAAAGAGGGTTTGAAAGGGACCCACAATTTTTTACAGATCACCAGTTACAATTACAGAGCCAACAAAAAGAAATAAAATATACACTACAAAACAACACAACATAGAGAAGAAGGAGGCTGCAAGTAAAACCAGAGGCCTGACAAATCAACCAATGAATTAACCGAAATAGTTCTATATCATTGAGTTAAATTCATTAACAAGATATTTGTACGACCTCCTCGACATAATCTAGAATCATCTTAAACCATGTTAATTAAGCTCCAAACCGCACGTTGTTTGATTTTCATCAGACGTAGGGTATGCAAAATAGCCCTTTTCTTCACCGCAGCTTATCCCGGAGATCAGTCAACTTTTCCACGGGCCGCCACGACAATAGTTTCAATAGATATTTCCACGGTCGACATGAGCATAAACACGTCCAAATAAAAAATATATTTCATTCAAATAAACATACATAGATTTTGGGTTTATTTTGGAAGAATTAGTTTGAAATGAATGTGAGCGATATAAAAAAATAATGAATTTATGGAGTTGAAATTTTTATTCTAACTTAATAAAAATTCCCTCTAAATATGTAACAATCCTTTCTTAGTCGACTTTTCCACGGGCCGCCACGACAATAATTTCAATAGATATTTCCACGGCCTGCATGACCATAAACACGTCCTTATAATGCCCATCTCCATCGATTGTAATCACTCACACATTCAATAGCAGCACGGCTAGTCAAATTTAGAATATAGAAATCAAATCTGCTGCCATCGTAAAAATGATAAAATTTTCTTTCGTTGACAAGATTCTCCGACACACATTCCAACTCGGCGTCAACACCACATAAAAATTCACCGTAAAACAAAGCAGGATTTCGTAAATTCCATTTTGGCAAATTTAAGGGTCCATGTGGAAAAGACTTACACGGAATCTGGGTAACCCAGGGGATATCTATTGAGAATGATCAGGCTGACATCAGGGAGCGCAATAATAAAGGGCACTAGTGGATGTCGCAGCATTTATGTCTTTTACGACATCTCATCAACCTCCTTGGCTTACCTTTCTCTATCATTTAGAATTCCCTTGTAAAAAAAAACAATTGAAGACAAGAGATTGAAGGTTTTCTCAAGGATTAGAATGGAATCGTGCAAAGAGGGGAGAAGAAAAGAGGTTTGATGTAATGGGCGCTGTTGTTGCTGAGCTGTCTGGCCTTATCGATTGGTACTACAGCTGGATCCCTGCCGTTGATTCACCTCGCGCTTTTTCCATTTAAGTATGTGCATGTGTGACAGTCGGCTCTCGTCCACCTAATTTATATGACACACAAGTGATTGATTGAGCTCGTAGCCTATGCAATGTGTTTTTTTTTTTGTTTTTTTAATGATGAAAACAAGTCGTTTCATTTAGTGAATTTGTCGGTTTTGGGTGTAACAACGAGGACCGTGTGTAAATGGATCAGTGTATATATATTTAGTGGGTGTCCGCAGGGCAAAAATTTGCTAGTCAGTGAAAATTAAAGTGCCCTTCAAATATTAAAATTAAACGGTTCTGTGTTTTTGGTTATACGTCAATTATATCTTAAAATTGTGAGGTTGTTTTTTATAATTTTTATTCCACTTAGTTGCGGTTCAAATTTTGGGACTGTCCTTTATAATCTTTATTCCACCTTCTTGTTGTTGATCAGGCATAAAGGTGGCATTAGGTGATATCGATCGCTCAAGATTGGTACCATCACCATCATTGGGCTGGTAAGCATTCAACAGATTCAGGTCACTACTACCTTTGTACTATTACCTTTGCAAACAGACATGTTCCCAAGGTTTGAACCTAGGTTAGGTCTGTTCTTTGTAAATACAAAACTTATTAAAATTGTTCTATTTTCTTCAAGATTTGAACCTAAGTATCTTATTGGTAAGTACAGAACTTACCAAAATGGTTCTATTTTTATTATAACAACATGCAAATTATAATTATATATGTATGACTTGGAATATTTGAAATTAGATTATCTCCTTTATAACTTGTGGAGCCATTTAATAAGTAGGTTGAAGTTTTAATATCAATATTATAGTTTAACAATTTTTTAGATATTTTTTTGTTTTTTGAATAAGCTATGTATGGCTTCTAGTAGGGGCCACTCCCATTACAAAAACAAAACATTACATTACTCTCATTACATTTCTAACAAGTTAATTAAAGCATATTCATCTTTGTATTTCTATCAAAAATATTCTTCGTCTTCCTCAAACTGCTAAGTTTTCACAATTAATTTTTTCTTAAGGAACTAACAACAAGAACAACCTATACATGACACATAACTCCAACAAATAGAAGGAAAACAAACATAACAATCATCCATAAAAGAGGATATTAGTTCGATTATTTTTCTTCTGTAGCAAATTTTCTTCCTCTTTTAAAGTGGCAAGATCCGATAATGCATTTTGCATTTCAAGCTCTTGAGGTAGTATCTAGTTGTAATACATTTTGTAGGATATTTATTTAAAAAAAAAATTGATTGTCACCTATTGCTTCATAATTAGCTTCAAGAATACCATATGAGGTGCTAATAGTTTCTATGGAATTGGATGGTCTTTAGTAACCATTTAGCTTTTATTAATGATTTGATTCAAAATATCCTTTTGGGGTTGAGTCTTTTGTTGCTTGCATGATTCTTGTTAGACAATTAGCGCATTTGGAGGATGAGCTTCTTTCTTTTGAATTGGGGTGTTTGAAGGTTTCAAATCATTCGCATGTAGGGCCTTCTCCTCCAACAAGGATGAATTAGAGCATGATCGGATGACTAGGCATCTCTTCTTTAGGTGGTCAAATTGTTGACAACCATATCTTAGTGAGATGCTTTCAATATTTTGTATCCATTCCCCTTTGCTTGAGGAGATAGTAATGGATTGAGGCCTATGAACTAAAACATCCATACAAATAGTCAATCTTTCTTTACTCATATTAATTTTACTAGACAAATTTTCCTCTGTTTAGGCATCCATATACTTGTATTTTACTAATGGTGTTACCAATTTTGGTAAATATCTTGTCTCCCCAAAACTCCACAAGAAGAGCATAAAGATTCACCCAAATTGGCAAAGCCATTAATTTATTTTGTAAATGGATTGAAACTAGGAGTTTATGGTCTTATATAGACACCCCTTTGTTTGAAAAAACAATTATATCTATAATCCATTACTCTATTTCTATTCACAGCAAAGAAATTTTTGGGTAGCAAAGTTACTTGGAATTTTGTATTGTTCCACCAATCTTTAATGTATCCTTTGAGATCCTCAAAAATTGGTAGTTTGCCCTTGAGTTTGTAGATAATTGTTCTAGCCTCATGATCAATCAGATCTAATCCAAATTCATCATTTGAAATATTCATATAGGACAGAGTTTCATACGAATTTGCATCTGTGAACCCAAAGATCCCTTAGAGATATTACTTTTGATCAAAGAGGCAGTATGTGAACAACCCTCTTACTTCAATGTTTTATTGCATCTAGGGTTTGCATCTCTTTTGTGAATATTATAGTCAAATATATCACTTTGTTCTATCATTTAATTACACCTAAGGTTTACACCTCTTTTGCAAAGATAAAATTCTAATCATCTTATATACAACATTTATATTATTTTATTATAATAATGGTTTAAATTGAAGTCATTTTTAATTGTATATATTTTTTAAAATAAATAAAATTTAATATATATAAATATATTGAATTTCTAAACACAATATATTATTTTTATCACTAAGATAAAAAATTAAAGCAAATTTAAAAAGTTAAAATTTATTATTATTATTAAATTTTAATATTAAATAAAATTAAAAATTTTACTAAGTATTATATTAACAACATTATTTACAATTTAATCTTCTTTTCTATTATTTGCAAGTCTAGAAGCATATTCCAGGATTGGAATTCCATTCACGTTAATACCTACTTATCTATTTATTAAAAGTATGACTAAAATGTATAGAAGAGAAGGTTTACACACAAAATTTTAAAAAGGAGTTAATATTAAATAGACTTAGATTGATTTTTTTAATTTTTATTTTATTTTATGAACACTGACTTCTTCACACACTTACCCATGCCATGCCATTGACTTCTCCCAAAAAATTCAAAGCCTAAAATATTAGGTTGTCCCCTTTAACCTTTTAATACATTTAATTTTTGTAATAAACAATGCACTAAAAGCACCATCCTCGTAGAGGAAATTAATCTTCCCTCGTATGTATTGATGAACTTGATACATATACTTGGTATTCTCCCTATGTCTCAATGAACTTTATATATATTTTTGGTATTGTTTTATTAAAGTTATTAATTTTTTTATTAAAATAATAAATTTTTATTAGAAAATAATAATTAAATAAAAAATTAAAAATTATATACATTAAAAGTATTTCTATAAGTTAAAATAAAATATTTCATCTAAAAAATAAATTATATGTAATTTAAAAATATTTTTTTTATAAAAAAATACAAATTTTTAAACTAAATTTAATAATAATAAGTTGCAATTAATTAACCTTTATTTATATTTTTATTCTAACAATTCCTTTAATAACTATAGAGCTACTTATATATGTATATATAGAGGCTACTTATATATGTCTATATATTCTATTTATTTACTATTAATATGAAAATATAACTTTATAAATAGCTCATGAAAAAAAAGTTTTACATATATATAAATAGGGGCGGTGTACTCTATTATTCATTAAAAAAATTAAAACTAAAAAATATCTTCAATAAATATAAATAATTGTGAAATTTTGAGTCTAGGACGGTATACTCTATTATTCATTAAAAAAATTAAAACTAAAAAATATCTTCAATAAATATAAATAATGGTGAAATTTTGAGTCTAGGAATTGGTTAGAGTATAGGTATAAAATTGAAAAATATTGAATATATTTTAAGAGAATTTATAAATGAGGAATTAAATATTAAGAGCAAAAACATTCATTATTAGTGATATTTGAAAACCATTGCCATAATTTATTAAGATTAAATCCAAATCAACCGAATGAGATCAATAAGTAGATTATAAAAATATTGTATTTTGATGCCTTATGAGACTGGACACATGACAAGAGATTGTAAAGTGAAAAACTATAAAGAAAGAGATAAAATTTTGGTCATGATATAAAATTAAAACAAATCAAGGAAATCATACCATAATAAAAGCTAGATCATACCCAGGGTTATTCATAACGGCTATTTATCTCCAAATTCGCTAAAATTAGAATTTTCAAATTTTGGAATTGGCTAATATTTGGGACCCTTGACCATGGCTTATTAGCCAAAAAATTTTGGGTGTAAATTTTTTTTGGGTCAATTCGCCCCAATTTTATAATAATTTGACCATTTTAAGTTTAAATTTCCAACATTAGCCCTAATAATAGTGAACCTTCTACATGCATTTGGACAATATTCACCTTGATTTCAAAACTGATTCACCAAAGTTTTATAAATATATTTTGAAACCGACCCCTTACGCATAACCCTAATCATAATTGGTGTAAATCTAGTTGCAAGAGGTTAGAATAAGAACCTCTAATCACATAATGTTGTGATAAAAGGAAACAAATTAAAAGATAAAATTCTCAATCATACAAAAGTTACAATAGATGGAAATAATCTAACAAATGTTTTATTTCTCATTCCTGGATTTCCACCCTTTTACAATGTGATACCAAAGAAATATATATCCCAAAATAAATCCTAAAACAAAACCCTAAATATTAAGCCATATATATATATATATATATATAATTTATTTATTTTATTTTCTAGGCTATTTTGTCTTTAGTGCCAAAACCTGAATCACCCAAAAAAACTTATATAACCCTAAAAATTGACATGTACCTTCGTATCATCTATATTAAATCTTCTAGAAAATATCAACACCTACCCATGCCTAAATAAGGAGTTATTCCAGATCTATTTTCATCCAAATTTAAAAAAAAAACACTAAATCCCATTTTTGGGGCACTAGATGAAGGAATTAGAACTTGAAAAAATCTTGAAAAAACAACTAGACAACTAGAGTGGTCTAGCCCATGGTATTTCCACCTCTTTATCTAACTCCTAGTAAAATTTCAAGCCAATCCAATGGTCGGATCAAAAGTTATGCCCTCCAAAAGATAGGCTCCTGCATCATTCTCCTCTAGTTGAAAAGAACTCTGCTCCTACAAGTTCCTTTGATCAAACTCCTGCAACTTTTGGCTATCAATGGTTTTCAGTTCCCCTCTGAAATTCAAGTATTATCTTCTTGTTGTAAACCTTCCCCTTGTACCAAGTATTTGCTATAGTTTCCTTGTCGGGTACTAATTGTCTTCTTATCAAGTACTTGCATAACTTTTTCTTTCTTCTTCTTAGGTATGTGTTGCTCCCAATTTATATTTTCTTCTTCTTCAAATTCATCTTTAGTCCCATGAAATTCATACAAATCTATAAAATTAAAAACTAGTGAGATATCAAAATCACTAGGCAACTCCACTTTATAGCCATTATGATTCATCTTCTTCAAAATTCTACAGGGTCCAATCTTCTTATACTTCAATTTGTTATATGTGCCCTTTGGAAACTACTCCTTCCTGAGGTGAACCATCACCATGTATCCCATCTAAAAGACTTTTAGTCTCCTACTTGCATTTGCTGCTACCTTATGCTTTTCATTACTATATTGTAACTTCTATATAACACCTTCTTGTAATTCATGTATGTGATCTGCAAATGCCTCTACATCATCACTAATTTTACCGAAATCGAAAGATTAATAAGATCTAGCACACCATTGGGATTATTACTATAAACAATCTAAAAAGGATATTTTCTTGTTGATTTGTTGACTGAACTATTATATGCAAACTCAACTTGTGGTAAGGCTAAGTCCCACTATTTTGGTTTTTCTCCAATAATACACCTTAGAAGATTTCCCAAACTATGATTTACTATTTTTGTTTGCCCATCATTCTGGGGATGATATGCACTACTAAACTATAGCTTTGTTCCCATATTTCCCCATAGAGTCTTCCAAAAATGACTTAGAAACCTTGTATCTCGATATGAGGTGATTTTTTTTGGGACACCATGTAGTCTAACAACTTCTCTAAAGAATAAATCTGCAACTCTAGTAGCATCATTGGTTTTATGGAAAGCAATGAAATATGCCATCTTATAAAACCTATCTACCACAAAAAAAATTGAATCCTTACTTCGTTGTGTGTTAGGCAACCCCAACACAAAATCCATGCTCAAATATACCCATGGTCTTGTAAGGACGGGTAAAGGCATATAAAGTCTTGTATTCTATGCATGGCCTTTAGCCATTTGGCACACTCTACATCTTAGCACAAACTTGATTATATCCCTCTTTATCTTTGGCTAATGATACTTATCCTCTACAAGAGCAATTGTCTTGGTCACTCCAAAGTGCCCAGCCAAACCTTCGTTGTGCAATTCTCCAATAATGTTCTCCCTTATTTAACCAACATGAATGCACAACTGCTTCCCTTTAAACAAATAACCATTTTATATTATATAATCACAAACACCACTACCAACTTCTCCCAATATTGGATTCTTACACTGCTTCACAATATCACCAAAATCTAGGTCATTTTCATACATTTTCTGAATTACCTCAAATCCAACTACTTCATGCTCCATAGTTTTCAATAACACCACGTCTACTCAAAGTATCAACTTGATTTTTCTTACCCGAATTATGCTTCAAAACAAATGTATACTCTTGCAATAATGATACCTGTTGTGGCTGATCCACAACACACCCCAAAATTGGGGACCCACCCTTTTTGCAGGCTTTCAAATAGAATCTCAGTAACCCAGATGCTAAGAATGAAGAAAAGGGGCAAAAGTGCACGTGTAGAAAGTGTCGCAAAATTGCGACATGTCGCAAAATTACGACATCTCACGAAATTGCGACATGTCGTGAAATCGCGACCTGTCACGCCATCGCTGCTGAAAAATAGAAAAGTGTCGTGAAATCATGACATGTAGCTCCGTTGTGGCCAAAATAGGAGAGAGAAAGGAGAAGAAGAAAGGCATAGCGAAATCATGACATGTCACAAAATCGCGGGTCAAACCAGTCAAACGGCGTCGAGTGAAAAATGTCACGAAATCGTGATAGGTTGCAGCCAAAGCAGCATCGAGTGAAAAGCATTTTGAAATCGCAACAGGTTGCAGGTCAAAGGAATGAAATGAGAAAATGTCACGAAATTGTGATAGAAACGAGCCAAGGCGTACGGAAGGAAAATATGTCACAAAATCGTGACATGTCGCGTTTTCGCGACCAAAAGAAGCTAGATAGTACAGACTGGAAAAATGTCACGATTTCATGACAGGAAGCGGCAAACGGGGCACAAAGTAGAAAGGCGTCGTGAAATCGTGACGCGTCACAAAATCGTGGGTCAAATGGGTGAAAACAACACTCAACAGATTGGTGTTAGAAGGAGGGCTTGAATCAGTTTACTTTATTTTGTTTCTTTTCATACATGAATAATATCTTTTGATTTAATTCTAAAATCATTTTTAAAACTCACAAACAGCTAACTGTAGCTTTTATTTTCTTTTACTGCAGGTTTTCTTGGAAATAATCGAGGGTTTCATCAGGCAGGCTGGACCCATCGCGTCGTATTACGACCAGGTCCCAAACAACCGGAGAAACCATTTTTCATGACCTTACTGGTACTCCCAAGAATAAAGCCAAGCAAGTCGTAAGCTCACCAGTCACAAAAGACCTATTTTCTCTAGGAACATCGAGTGGACCTACGCTCGTAATATCAGTTGCCACTAGTGTTCCTATAGTCAGTAATATTTCTACTGTTATTGTAGGGTTGTCTTCATCAATTTTGAGTCAAATGGCTCAAGCTCCAGCAGCTCCTTGGTATGGAGCTAACAATACTCCTTTGAACATTGCTGGGGATATCCATGAAATCCCCAAGAACATTGAAATATTTTTGCCTAAATATAAACCGAGATGGCCCAAGAATAGCGAGAAGAACATATCCAAGCCTATAGGGATGTTTTAATTAGGCTGCAAGTTCAATATGAAGATGTGGCTTGCAGACTTTTTCCTATGAGCTTAGATCCAATAGCATATGAATGGTATATATGCTTACCAACTGGTTCAATCACTTCTTGGACACAAATGGAAAACACCTTTGTTAATCAATTTAGGTCACCCTTGGATCCCGCAACCATTTACAATCAGTTTATTACATGCAAAAGGGGCCAGGGGGAACCGATCAGAATGTTTAATCAGAGATTCCAAAAGTGCTATAATAGAGCAATTAGGCATTTTGCCATTGATCCCGTGGTGGATTTGCAGATATATTTTGGGGTGTTGGACCCCATGACCGCCATGTTTGCAAGACGAAATCCTCAAGTCACCACGCTCGCTCTAGCCTATAATGAAGCCATGACTATCGAGCAGCAAATGACACCACAAGGCTACGGGTTTACCCAGATGCCTGTGATGGGATAGTATGCTCCATATGGTCAAGCTCCCTTGGCAAATCAGCTCATGGCACCACAAATGCCAAGCATGAATGCCTTCCCATATCAGCAGCCGTATCCACCAGCACCTGCATATGCACCCATTCCAATCCAACCAATCACATCCATTCCACCTATTCCCGCATTTTTGCAGAATAGTCAATCGACTAGCAAGGAACCAGCCAAGTTAATCCTCAGGCTATAGTTCCTTTTCCAAATCCAACTCCGATTCAGAGTTTCAATCCATACGGGAATCAAATTCCTCAGAACCTGACCCAAATGTTGAATCAAGACCCCATCAATTATGCAAATCCAACGGGGGTTAACAACAATGTGATCCCACCGAAGGATATTTATTCAGAAGTCGAAGAGCTCAAGAAATTAGTTCATAAACTGAGAAATGACAGGGTTCAACAACAGAAGTATGAGTCCCATGCCCCTCACTCAAATCAAAATTTTAACAATAGAGGGAGGCACTGGAACACCAAGCCAAACAATGGGGGAGTTCCCGCTCTCATTGCTAATCAATTAGATACTTCTGTAGGACCTAGCCAATTCAATTCTCTTTTGAATCTTTCAGATTTGGCATGGGAGAGGGGGTGCAGGTTGCACAACACAAAAGAACACAATGAGAGGAATTGTCCTGAAATTGCTAGATACACTCATTGTCTTCGGGCACAAGTTGATGATTTGGAACCGGTATCAAATGAGGGTCCATCGCAACATCAAGATGATAATATTATGGTGATGGAAACTGTATATCATCAATAAGGTGAGAGTGAGGAAGAAGAAGACGAAATTTTGGAATAGGAGGTGCAAGCTTTTCGAGATTTCAGAAAGGGGAATCATGGATACCATTTGAGAAGTAAATCTAAAGCACCTAAAACCTCATCAACACCTCCAAAAAACTCTATTCTTCCTCCAGATACTAAGGCAAATAATAACCCTCCTCCTCCTCTCAGAAGAGAAATGTCTAATGACGTGCAAAAGACAATCAAATTTGAAAATCCAAACTATGACATAGTGGAGGATCTAAAGAAGTCCAAATCTAGCCTTTCGTTCTTGGACGCGGCTAGATTTCCTGGCCAAAAGGAGGCATTGATAAAAGATTTGAACTCACCTGATCCAATGTGGAAGGAAAAAAGAGTTGAGTCCCATCTGATTTTGCGAAAGGAGAGAAGGGATGTCCCGACATTCTTACTGACTCTGAGAATTGCGGGTAAGAATTTGCATAACTATTTGGTGGACACGGGTGCCACGAGCAACCTCATGCCTTCAGAGATATGCCAAATGCTGGGTCTGCAACCTGTTTCATCCAAATGCAAAGTCTTGCAACTGGATATATTAGAGGTAAATGTGGTAGGGACCCTATATGATGTCAAGATTCAATTAAATTCTGAACCCAGGGTCCAACAGGTTGTAGACATTCTGGTTGTTAATATCCCAAGTAGATATGGAATGCTACTTGCGAGATATTGGATGAAAACTCTGAATGGCTATTTTTCAACATATTGCTCACACATGTGGCTACCATGGAAAGGAATTAGAAACCAAATCAGAGTGGAAAATGAACTGAGGCTTAAGGAGATTATAACAAAATTTAACAAGCCGAATGAAGTTTAGTTTTCTGAACCAGAACTGGGAGTCTATGCACTTGATGTTGAGGAATCTATTGAAGAGCCTAAAGAGGAAACTTGTCATGGTGGCTCTGCTGAGGAAAATGATTACACGTGGTTTCTCAGGTTCGATGGATCAAAATCTAGACAGGGAGCAGGAGCTGGAGTCGAGCTCACTAGCCCAGGAGGTAAACCATTATTGGCTACTTATAGACTGCAATTTCCTTGCATGAACAATGTGGTAGAATACGAAGCATTGATCTTTGGTTTACGTCTAGCATTGAGCAAACAAGTCAAATGCTTGAAATTTTGGGGAGATTCTGAGTTGGTAGTCAAGAAAATCAAAGGACAGTATACATGCCGTGACATGAGACTAAGCCTTTATAGAACTAGGGTTATGGACCTCATTGAGGAGTTCGATGCATTCAATATAGCCCTTATTTCTAGGAAAGGAAATCGAATAGCAGACTCTCTCGCAGTCGTCGCAGGCATGTTAAACCCGGTTGATATAAGAAGGTGTAAAAATTTCTCCATCGAATTGGTTCCTTGTCCATCAATACCCGACAACATCAAGAATTTCTAGGTTTTTGAAAGTGACAGACACATCTACAAATTTGTCACGAACTCGGGTATTTTTGAAAATCAGGTGATTGATGAGGAACAAAGGTGGAAAGATGAAGCAAAAAATGAAATTAAAATTGCGTATCAATCCAAAAAAATTCCTAAAGATGTGGTTTCATTGGAAAAAATGTTCGACATGGGATGCAATACTAAGAAAGGAAAAAGAGTCCCACTCCCCAAAGATGCATGTGATTCAATTAATCTAGGGAGTGCAGACAATCCAAAGGAGGTGTACATTGCAAAGGCATGTACAGATGAAGAAAGGAGCAACATAATGCAGGCATTAAAGCATTACATAGATTGCATTTCTTGGAATTACAATGAGCTGAAGACATACAACCAAGACATTATCACACATACCATCCCTTTGAAGCCAGACTCCAAGCCTTTTAGGCAAAGACAACGAGTTGTTAACCCGCTATTGGAGCCTTTAATCGAAAGGGAGGTCAAAATATTATTGGAAGCGAAAATCATTTTTCCTGTTAGGCACTCAACCTGGGTGGCTAACCTCGTTCTAGTGAGGAAAAAGAGTGGAGAGATTAGGCTGTGCATAGATTTTCGAAATATTAATAAAGCCTCTCAAAAAGATAATTATCCATTGCCATCAATTGATGAAATTCTACAAATGGTAAATGGATCCGAAATGATGTCCTTTCTTGACGGGTATTCTGGATACAACCAAATTCTTATACATCCAAATGACAAGATGAAAACAGCCTTCACCACCAAGTGGGGGAAATTTGCATACAAAAGAATGTCGTTCGGACTGTTAAATGCTGGTGCAACTTTTCAATGCGCCATGGATTATGCATTCAAAGGGCTCATAGGAAAATGTATCATCGTGTACGTGGATGATATCCCAGTTTTCTCGAAGAAGAGAGAGGACCATGTCAAAGATTTAAAGAAAGTGCTTCAAAGATGCAGAGAACATGGAATTTCCTTAAATCCCAAAAAGTGCATTTTCGAAGTTACAGAAGGAAAATTGCTTGGTCATATCATTTCAAAAGAGGGCATATCCATCGACCCAGAAATAATACAAGCTATTCAAAACTTACCTCTCCCGAGTAGTAAAAAAGAATTGAGATCTTTCTTTGGGCAGGTTAATTTTGTGAGGAAGTTTATCTCTAGCTTTGCTGAGATAGCCAAACCTCTGAACAAGATGCTTAAGAAATATGTGGATGTAAAATGGAACGAGGAAAGTAGGGTGGCCTTCCAGAACATCAAAGATGCCATTTCCAGAGCCCCTGTCCTTATAAGTCCAGACTACTCCAAGCCTTTCTATATTTATGCTTTTGCATCAGAACACTCTTTTGCGAGTGTCTTAACCCAAAAATGCGAGGATAGTGCAGAAAAACCCATAGCATTTTTAAGTGCCCCCTTAAAATATGCTCAATTAAGGTATTCAATCCTTGATAAGCAAATGTACGCACTTTTTAAAATGGTAAAAAAATTTAGGCATTACATTGTGCATAGCAGAGTTATTGCCATCGTGCCTGACTCTTCTGTTAAGACCATGTTTTTACAAAATGAACTAGGTGAGAAAAGAGGGAAATGGATTTCCACCATCCAAGAATTTGATCTCGAAATCCAACCTATGAAACTAGTTCGAGGACAAGGACTGGCGAAGGTGATCGCAGAAAATAATCCGCAAATAACATGCCAATACTTGAACACAAAATACATTGTTAAAGATGACTGGTATGTTGATATTGTGCATTTTTTATTGACTGGTAAGTGTCCTTCTAATCTGAATTCAACTCAGAGAAGAGCTTTAAGGCTTAAGTCTGTCAATTATCTGATGAAATCTGGTGTTCTTTATAGGAAGAATCATGAAGGGATCTACCTGAGGTGCCTAAACAAAGAAGAAGCTGCCAGGGTGTTGCAGGAATTTCACGGGAAACATGGAACTGGTCATGGTGTGACAAATGCTACAGTGCATCAAATCCTGAGAGCAGGATACTACTGGCCACACATTTTCAAAGATGCACATGCTCATGTACGATCTTGTCATATCTGTCAAGGGGCTGCCAATAGAGAAATAAATGCAGCCATGCCGTTACAACCTATAGTTGAAATGAGACCATTTGCACAATGGGGACTAGACTTTATTGGGGTTATTAACCCAAATTCTTCTGATTCTCATAAATTTATATTGACAGCTACAAACTACTATACAAGGTGGACATAAGTGATTCCTACTAAACATGCCACCATAGACATTGTGATAAAATTCCTTGAGGACCAAATTATAACAAGATTCGGAATGCCCAATTCTATTTTCAGTGACAATGGTAAAGCTTTCATTTCTACGCAATTTGCAGATTGGGCATATGACAACAAAGTGAGCTTAAAATTTGCATCCAATTATTATCCTCAAGGAAATGGTCTGGCCAAATCTTCAAATAAAAATTTATTAAACATCATTAAGAAATTGCTAGAAAAGAATCCTCGGGATTGGCACAGCCAATTGAAATTTGCCCTTTGGGCAGATAGGACCAGAGTAAAGGAATCCATAGGGAATACTCCCTATCATTTGGTCTATGTGCAAGACCCGATATTTCCTACAAATTTGAAGTTGTAGACCTTACATTTCATACAAGAGTACTTGGGGACAGATGATCAAGTTGAAGCCAGGTTAAGCCATTTGCTGCACCTTGATGAAAAGAGAGAAGAAGCCATGAATCACATGAATAAACACCAGGAAGTTGTCAAAATATGGTTTGATAGAAGGGCCAAAGTTAAGGCATTTAGAATTTTAGATTTGGTATTATTATGGGACAAAATACATGAGGAAAAAGGGAATCATCAAAAGTTTGATTGTCTTTGGTTAGGCCCATATCAGATTTCAGAGATTCTTGGGAAGAATACCTTCAGGCTTAAAACTTTAGAAGGGAGATATTTTATGCTACCGGTTAATGGGCAGATTTTAAAGCATTATTTTAGCCCTTAGGTTGTGAGATTTTGATATTATTCTTTCGGTTTTGGTGGGGATTTTCAGATTTTGTTTTTGCTTAGGATTGTTAGTCTAGCTAGGATTTTGGTTGTGGATTTGATTTCAATTGACATGTTTTGTTTATTTTGATTTATATATATATATATATATATATATATGAAAAATTTGAGATGTCAACTTATGGTTAAGATTAGGAGAATATGAAATATTGGAATTGTCTTGTAAAAGCTCCACAAGTCACACAAACACTTTAAGTTATATCGTTTGGAATTTGTGATGCAAGAAGTTGTCAGTTTTGTGTGATAAACATTTCATTTGCAATTCAAGAGATAATGCATTCATGTTCCATCTCACTTTACATACATTTCATCTTAGTTGCATATGCATCTTAGGTACAAATCATTAAAGTATGTCGAATCTTCTTAGGGTTGTGTTATAACATGAATATAAGAAAAATCCTAAGGTTGGAAATTGCTGCTAGCAGAGTTGCAGAGACAAGGGCTGCATGCCATTCTAGGCCTACACTTGGAGCAATTTCCTTCATTTGTTCTAGATTTTCTTTTTGAACCTGGAACATTCTGTAACTGTAATTGATACATCATTTTAATACAGAAACACAAAGATTTGGCATCTCATTGATGAGAAAGAAGGAGTCATTTTTGCATGCATGATTTAATGTTTTATCCTTCATTTCAGATTTCTAGGCTTTTAGGTGAAGTTTAATGCAAGTGTTCTTGGTTGCTTCATGTGAATGCCTAAATCTGGAATTACAGTAGAAACCCTAGAAACCCGCACCTAGATTATCTAGATTGTGCGAATTTGCAGGTTCAATAGGTTAGGTTGCATGCAGAAACCCCATTGTCTTCGATTTTGTCAATCAAGATGACAGCACTCTGGCCGTAATTTAGTTTCTTTCATTTTATTTGCATTTCTTCATTTTTTAATCCTTTATTCTTCCTACATTTTTTCATTGTCATTTAAATAAATAATTGAAAATCTACCAGAGCCTGAAATTCAAATAGATTCATCCTTTTTGTATTAACTTACTATGAGTCCATTGTAATTCAAAATAAAATAAATCACCAGGCCCCTTGTTAACATCCACTTGTAACCCTAAGGTATTCCTAGCATTTTAATTGAAGAGCATAATTGGTGAATGAAGAACTATCACAACAGGAACCTTGGAGAAATTATTTAGTCATAATTTCTTTGCAAGCAGAGGATTTTGGGACTCAGATACTACCGGAGAGTGTGCTTTCACAATTGGGTGAAAACAACACTCAACAATACCCACTTTGCATGCCTATTATTTAATTTCTTTTAGGTATTTACATACCTCAATGCTTCATGATCAATAAATAACACAAACTCTTTAGACACTAAATAATGCCTCTAGTGTCTCAATGCCTGCACAATAGCATAGAATTACACATCATAAGTAGAATACTTCTTCCTTACCTCATTCAACTTCTCACTAAATAATGCTATAGGTCATCCTTCTTGACTTAGTACAACTCCAATTCCCACATGGGAGGCATCACAATCAACCTCAAATAACTTGCTAAAATCTGACAATATCAAAACATGTGCTTTTATCACCTTATTCTTTAATAGTTCAAAACCCTCGGTTGTTGCCTTTGTCTATACAAATTCTCTACCCTTCTTACACTCTGTTATAGGTGCAACAATGCTACTAAAATTCCTAATGAACTTCCTGTAAAAAGTTGCCAAGCCATGGAAACTACTCACCTCTATCACATTTCTTGGAATGGGCCATTTCAAAATCGCCTTCACCTTCTCTTTGTCCATCCTCACTCCATCCTTTAAGATTAAAAATCCCAAGAACACTAGACTCTTCTGAAGGAAGCTACAATTCTTCAAATTGACATACAACTTCTCTTTTTTTAACAATTCTAACACTAGATTCAAATGCAACAAGTGTTCTTCTTCATTCCTGCTGAATATTAGAATATCATCAAAATACACAACTACAAACTTACCAATATATTCCAGTAATACCTTGAACATAATCCTCATAAATGTACTGGGTGCATTAGATAACCCAAATGGCATCACCATCTGTTCATACAAGCCATTTTTTGTCTTAAAAGCAGTCTTCCATTCATCTCCTCATATTTGAATATGATAGTATCCACTATGTAGGTCAATTTTGCTAAAGCATCGTGCTTCGGCTAACACATCCATCATATCATCAAGTCTTGGAATTGAAAACCGATGCTTGATTGTAATTTTATTGATTTCCCTACTATCCACACACATTCACCATGTATTATCTTTCTTTGGCATCAATAGTGCATGAGTTGCACAAGGACTCATAATTTCTCTAACAACTCCCTTATTTATCAAATTTGTGACTTATTTGTTCAACTTCTCATTCTACATGGGACTCATCCTATAGGTTGCCTGATTTGGAAGAGCTGATACTGGAATTAGATCAATATGGTGTTGAATATCTCTTTTTGGGGGTAGTCCATCTGGTAACTCTTTTGGCATGACATCTGCATACTCTTTCAACAACTTTACTTCATGTGGTATAACAACATCTTTAGTATCCACCTTCTTTGCTGTTAACATGTAACAGATCCCAACTTCTTTCATCCCTATGATAACTTCTTTAGTCGTTAATAGGCTTTTGCTCTGCCCTTCTTACTTATGTGGTAATAGGACCACTTTTATTCCATCCTTCCAAAATTTGTAAGTATTCATGCCTCCATAATGGATCGCCTTCCTATCATATTGCCAAGGCCTCCCCACTAATAAGTGACATGCATTTATTGGAATTAAATCATACCATACCTCATCCTTGTAGGTAGTCCCAATTGAAAACTTAACCAGACACCTCTTATATGCAGTTACCTCGTTCCCTTTCTTGAACCATGATATGCGGTAGGGATACGGGTTCTTCTCACACTTCAAGTTAAGTTTCTTGACCATTTCATCTGAAACCATATTTTCACAACTACCACTATCAATAATAATCTTACATACCTTTCCTCTAGATGTGCACCTAGTTCAAAATATATTCGTACGCAACCAAGAATCACCATCATCATTATTTTCCACTTTATCCTTCCTTAGTATGATCATTGTCCTCCTTATCATGATATTTTCTCCCATGTCTGTAGTAAATTCTACCTTAGTTTGTTCTTCTACCTCATCCATATTGACTCTAGCTTCTTCTCCTTGTCTTATTTCTTGTGCAAGATAGTGTGGACACTCATAAGCTCTATGCCCTTCCTCACTACACCTATAACATGTATATGGTCTTCGTGGGCCATCCCAATTTTATCCTTTGCCATAACAAATTCCTCTTTGAGATCCTCCACCTCTCTTGTGGTTAACTTGATTTTGTCTAGACTCTTCTTGTTTCTTTATACTAGAAGATTCTCCCTTTGAGCAATACCCTCTGACTGAAGGTAATGATGGTCCTTTATTCACTATTTTTCTAAAATTACTCCTCTTATTTTTCTATTATGCTTTTAATGCTAACTTATATGCATCCTTTACACTATGGATCTGAAGCATACTTAATTCATCTTGTATGACATAGCTTAATCCATTCACATGCCTTGCAACCTTTTGTTCTTATGACTCTTCAAGACCCATTCGAATTGATAACCTGTAAAATTCATTGGTGTAGTCCTCGATGCTTTGATCCTTTTATCTGAGGTTTTGGAGTCTATGAAATAATGTTTGGGCATAATATCTATGTAAGAATTTCTCCTTCAATTGTTTTTCCATTTTACACCATACCCTTATCTTTTCCTTTCCTTTTCTTTATCACTCATTCTATAAATTATCCCACCAAATCAATGCATACCATTTCAACTTTGTGCATGCAAGATTCACTTTATTTTCCTCTAAAAGGATTTTCTAGTAAAATAACTTCTCCATGCTATTAAACCAGTCTATCAACTCCTCTGGTTTCAACCCTCCTGCATACTCAGGGGACATCAATCTTGATTTCATATTTATTTCCTTCCAAGGCCATAATTATCCTATTCTCAAATTGATGCTCCTCTGGCTTCCTCTTTGTTTCTTCCTCATCATTAACCTTTGGCTTGTTCTCTGGTTCTTCCTCATCATGAAACTTTAGCTTGTTGTCTCTTTCTATAGTCTCACTATCAGAATCCAGATATGCAAATTCAGAGGGATATATTTCCCTCCTGCGGGCCATCATTCCAATCAACTGAATATATTTTTCCTGCAGCTCTTACATATTCCTATTAATCTAGACATAGCTTCCTCTTCCTCCTCTTCCTCTCCTCATGCTAATATGATATGTGTTATTCTAAACAAAAAATATGAATAGCAGAATAAGTATAATCGACAAGATTAGCTTCTATCCCCCAGCAAGATTCAACTTGTTATAATACCAAATGGTGTAAATCCAGCTACAAGAGGTTAGAATAAGAACCTCCAATCACATAATGTTGTAACAAAAAGAAACAAAGCAAAATATAAAATTCCCAATCACACAAAAGTTACAATAGATGGAAATAATTTGATAAATGATTTCTTTTTCATTCCTAGATTTCCACCCTTTTACAATGTGATACCAAGGGAATATATCCCAAAATAAACCCTAAAACAAAACCCTAAATATTAAGCCTAAAAATTAAAAAAAAATACTTTTTTTTATTATTATTTTTATTTAATTTATTATTTTATTTTCTAAGTTATTTCGTCTTTAGTGTCAAAACCTAAATCACCCAAAAAAAATTGGATAGCCCTCAAAATTTACATGCACCTTCATATCATATATATTAAACCTTCTAGAAAACCTCAACACCTACCCATGCCTAAATAAGGAGTTATTCCATATTTGTTTTTGTCCAAATTTTCAAAAAAACACTAAATTCTATTTTTGGGGCACTAGATGAAGGAATTAGAACTTGAAAAAATCTTAAAAAAACAAGTATACTAGAGTGGTCTAGCACATGGCATGTCCACCTCTTTGTCTAACTCCTCTTAAAATTTCAAGCTGATCCAATGGTCGAATCAAAAGTTATGCCCTATGGAAGATAGGCTCCTACATCAATACCAAGGATATATCACTAAAAAAGAAGAGGTAAATAATGTCTATCTACAACATCATATGGCAAAGGCCACCATAGCTAACTTGGATTAGTCATTAGAAAAAAAAAAAGGATATAAGGGATGAGAAAGTACAATGTATAAGTTCAATTTTAGAAGGAATTAAAGGGGTAAAGGAAAATGTGGAGGAAAATCTTAAAGAAAATATTATAGAAGAGGTCAAATTTGTTCTAGGTAAATCTTCTTCATTTTCCTCGAGTAGTAAGTAATCCTCTCCTGATAATAAAATTGAAAGTGGTGTAGAGGTTATCCCTTGCACTTTAGGTTTTCAAGAGCAACATAATAAAGAAATGAGGATGGATAAAATACCTAGTAATTTAGGGTTTTTAGGGCAACATTAGAAGGTAATTTCTATGGAAGAGTGTCTTTTGCACTTTAGGGATTCCAAGGAAACATAAAAAAGAATGTTATTTTGAGATTATTCATTGCACTTTTTATCCTTTAGAGAAATACAAACCTATAGATGACAAGTCTTACTATGAGCATTGTAAGAATATTAAAGAGATTGATGAAGATGAACATGCTAGTGGGAATGGAAAAAAAAAAAGAGGAAGACCCAAGAAGCAAAAATAAAGAGAAGAAAACTTAGAGGGATAATGATATAGAGAAACAAAAGCAAATATCACATAATAAGTGGGACTAAATTCAAAAATAAAAACAAAAAATGGCAACATAAATATTTTTTTTGGAATGTTAAGGACATAAATAAGTGTAAACTAGAATTTGGGGACATTGGTCTTCAAAACCATGAGTTTGCACTTGAACGAATATTCATGCCTTAATCCCATAATTATTGGAGATTTTTTGGTGGAAATTCAAGGTTCACCAAGGGTATTTTAAATATTTACCCTAGATCTATGGTTTTGTGTGTTATTTCAAAAATCATCTAAGTTTGAGATCTAAAACATAAAATACAATATGCTTAGTGAAAATTATGCAAAATGCTATGCAAATGAAATCAAATATGCAAAAAATAAAGCTAACCTATATACTCTTTTTATTTCTTATGAAACCTAAAGTAACTAAAAGTTACAATAAACTAAAAGAAGCATTTTTATTTCTTAGCATGGAATCAAGAGAATGTACAAACATAGCATAAGTGCAGTTTGAATTATTTTTAGTTCAATTCTTATAACACAAGAATAAATGACAAATGAAAGCAAAAATAATCTAAGTTCTTTGATTTTATCCTTTTAATTATGTTATTCTAATTAAAATAGAGAGTACACAATATTTTTTTAAATTATATGGAAAATAGAAATTGAGGTATAGATACTTAGATTTTACAAATTATAAATTTCAAGCCTAAAATTAGAATCACTACATACATATATTAATTGCCTATGGATCTAGTTCACCACATATGACCACTGAATTTGTATGCTAACCTTCAAAAGAATGTTGAAAGGGGAAACATAATATATGAGTTGGGTTTAAGGGGCTTGCTTGATGCTTGGAAAAGTGTCAAACTTTCTTGTCTATAGTCAAGATCCCTGCTCTTTTTACAAAATCAAATTCAAAACTTTTAGATTATGATTATCTATATAAAATTGAAATATAAATACTAAAAAATAAAATTGAACTTGATTGAGAGGGGGAAAGAACATCCCTAGACTTGAATAAATTTTGTTTTGATGCTAAAACCAATAAATTTGCTGAATCAAAAGGTTTCATAGCTTATAAGGTGATTTCACCACTTGTGAATTCATCATTTGTAGAAGAGATTCATAATTTGTAGAGCTTGTGATCTACAAACTTGATTGAAGAAATCAGGGTGTCATCCATCCTAGCTACTACTCCCAGAGTATATATGGGTAGGGGGGATTGGGGCATCTACTCCAGCTTCTTCTTCAATAATGGCATACCCTCCGACAAGTAGGGAAGGATTGGTTGGTCCTCTGACAAGGGGGGCCCAACTTGTCTTCTGGTGAGGGGAATCCCGATCAACACCATCGCTCTGTGATTTTGTTTTGCCACTACAAACCTGAATAACACATGGTGAAGGACCTAATGGAGGTAGGAGGATAACCCTCTTAATGCTAAGTATCTACCTATCCATCGACCTAAACATGTACTCAGGGATATTAATGGTTTTATTTCCTCTAAGGTGGTTTAAAAAATCAAGGTGGAAACTCTATAGTACAATAGAAGGATTATCAAGAGTGAAGTATTATAGAACAATAATCATCACCATGTCTTAGGGCTTTGAGAGTGACTCTCTAAAAATCCTGCCATTCTCTTTGCCCAAGGATTCCCCTGTATATCTGAATAAATCTAATTATCCTTGAATGGAATGCTTCTCTCAGTTGATGATCTTGCCATCATTAGGACGACCAATTACCTCCACCAAGAGGTCCACCATAATAGTGAAACCCATACCTTGAATGACAACATACCCTTTGTTCTATGAATGGAAAAATCCCATGGATAGGTCCGGCTCGACCCCATTAAATTGCTGCAAAAAATTTAGGAGGTCGTGGTTCTTAAAGATATCCTCGACTAGGGGGGTTAACTAGAGGGATGAAGGTTCGATTTCGGCCATGGTGACGATACTCAAAATAAGCAAGGGATAAAATAAAGGATATAAGGAAATATGGTGGTGAACATGATGGGAATGACAACTGGTAAAATTTTATGAATGACAAACCACTACCATAGTCCCCATCCAATGCGGCTCATGCTTGAAATCACCTAAATTGAGCAAAAATCTGGTGGCATAGGTGGAAGGGCACACCAACCAATAGGAAGGGCCAGGTTGAGGTACTTTCACATGACACCACAGCCGACTATAGGGGTGGATGAGGACGGATCATGATGATTTGGATGAACATCCTCAATGGAACGGTGAATATGGAAGATAATAACAAGGGGGTTGACATGGGCAGTCACCAAGAGGTAAAAAAGCTAAAGTTCCATGTCCACACTGGTGCTGACCATGCATATAGTTGAAATGGTATTGGAAATGATGTGGAGAGCAATCAAAGTTTAGCTAAAATTGAGGGACCAAACTAAGCGGCTAGGCGGCTTTGGAACCACTATGGTGACCCAATCAAGGACACAAGCATAGGGGGCCCATATTCCCAATGGCTAGGTAAAAATATCGCCACCAAAAATAGGGGTAAAGTTGGTTCCAAGGTGACACTTTTTGGTGCAAAAACTCTCCCGGTTCCATATGATCCTGATATCATGAATAAGCTTCCAATTCTTGGAGGACACCTTCATGTGATTACAAAAACACCTGCTCATGCATAGGTTGGTAAGAACCATGTGGAGAAGCTTCACCTTGAATAAATTTGTACGTGAGGTATGAACTAAGGTCATCCTCAAGGTGTCACTAAGGGAACGTGCCATGTTGGTGCTATTTTGAAAAATCAATCTACGTAGGTGGGTTCGGGATGTGAAACCTATGGTGAAGATTTTCCACGTTGGACCACCTCGACTCACTGATTGGTGAGGTCAGCAACATTGGCATCGATGATCGCTTGGGGGAAGGAGTCAGTCCACACCCGAAGACCTGACTCTGAGATGCCGATGTTGGCTAGCTGGTCAGCCACACGGTTACCCTCCCTGTAGGTGTGGGTCACCTTCGAGTTTGAGAAAGAGCATAACAACTTCTTGACTTCAACAATAATATTAGAAATGTTCCACGATGAAGTGGAGGACCTAGGGGACAAGCTGGCTATGATGTTTCTGGAATCACCTTCTACTATGATGTTGGGAACCTAAAGATTGTGGATCAGGATGGTGCCTTGGTAGAGAGCCTGAGCCTCAACAAAGTGGCTGGAATTGATCCCCAAGTTCTTCGCATAGGCCAAGATGATGTTGCCCTTATGGTCCTAGATGATTCCCCTGCACCTACAACTCTTGTATTTCCTTTTACTACACCATAGAAATTGATCTTAAGGAATATTGGAGGTAGAGGAGTCCATTTGATGAGAGAGCAATTAGTCTTGGGGGGTCTAGTTAAGGATGCCTTTCGGGATGCTGAGAGTAGATGCTATGATTCCTTCAATATGGGGCTCCAAGTCGTATTTACAACGAGTGATCATAACATTCTCATTTTCTATAGCAATAATCCTGGAAAGGGAATTGTTCACTTTATGATATGAATCTTTTAAGACTTAGGCATTGCACTCTCTCTAGATCTCCCACAAGAAGTGCGAGAGGTAAAAGGACCAGAAGGTTTTTAAGTTGTGCCATATTAAAGGGTTAAGCCAATGAATACATAGATGACTAAGCCAAAGGTATAGGTCCCAGGAGATGCCAACCAAGGAGAATAGGGAGGAGAGGATGGAAAGGAAGAAATGGCAGGAAGTGAAAATGTGCTAGGTAGACTCACAATTTGAGAGGAACAAGTAGAAACGGTTGAGGAGGGACAAGTCTCAATGATGAATTTTTGGGATTGTGAGGATCTTATCCAAGACAGATAATCATATGAAAAAATTGACCTTGGGAGTGAGGTGGGGATTCCATATGAGCTTGGATGGGAACCGGGGGGATCAGGGTTCTTGAATAGGGCATAGGCTAACTTGATAGAAAATAGGCTATAAGGGGAGGGAGCCTAGAGGATGGAGTCCTCCATAGGGGAAGAGGGGATGGCACAGAGGTAGAGGATATCAGATAGGGTAGTAGAGGTAAGCTTTTGGTCAGCTGAGAGGCCATCGATCGGGAGGGGCTTCTAGGAAGAACAATCTGGGAGGAGGAAATTACTTACTTTTTGTTTGAAGAGGGTATCTATCACTGGTCGAAGACACACTAGGTCCTCTATTTCCTGGAGCGGGTAGCTTCCTAGCCATGGGTCACTCCAAAAATTGATTCTGGATCCATTGTCAAGTTTCCATTTGATACCCTTTCGAATAATCTACTTTGTTTTGGTGATGGAGTTCCACACCACAGATCCTTTGATTGGGTGAGGATCATCTAAAAATTTTGAATTGTGCCAAAGGTACTTAGATTTGATGATGGATACCCATAGAGAGTCTTTATTTGTGAGAACCTACCATCCTCACTTGGTGATGAGTGCCGAGTTCATGTTGTAGACTTTACGAAGCCCAATGCCACCATACTCCTTTCCAGTGCATACCTAGTTCCAAGCCACCAGGTGAATCCTCTATTTGTCCTCTAATCTAGACCAAAGGAAGTTCCTTTGGAGCTATTCAATGCGATTGTAGACTTCAACAGGAATCTAGAAGATGGACATGAAGAAGACAAAAATGGGGATGCTCTATAGGGTAGCTTTGAAAAGGGTGGTCTTGCCATCTTGGCTGAGGAGGTTATCTTTCTTGCTAGCCAAATTTTTCTGAATGGACTCAATGATGGGATTCCAAAGGGATTTTCTGGACTGACCTTCAAAGAGAGGGAATCCGAGGTAAGTTTTTGGGAGGGCACCAATGGAGCATCCAAGGGTGGCATCAATGCAGGCCTGATGCCTTATCAAAGTGTTAAAGAAATAGAGCTTTCTTTTGTCAAAGTTCACCTTCTATCCAATAGTAACCTCAAAGGAGTGGAGTATGGACTTGATGTTTTGTGCTTGGGGAACCGAGGTCCGAGTAGCTAGAATAGTGTCATCAATGAACTATTGGTGGGACACAACCTGAAGAGAGGAAGCAAGTTTGATGCCCGATATGGACCCTTCAAGACAAGCCTGGGTGAGAGCCCTACCAAGAGCCTCTACAATGATGATGAAAAGGAAGGGGGAGATGGGGTCTCCTTGCCTGAGGCCTTTGAAATTCTTGAAGTAGCTCACGGGGGAACCATTGACCAGGATAGAGAATTTCATCGAGGTAATACACCCTTTGATCAACTCGATCCAATCCGAGTGGAAGCCGAACCTGTGGAGGACAGCCAATAGGAAATCCTAGGAGATTTTTTTGAAGGATTTTGTTCATATCGAGCTTGAGGAGGAAGCCTACTTGGTCGCTCGAGGAGATGGAGTGGATGAGCTCATGAATGATGATAATACTATCAGTAATTTGCCTCTCGTGGATAGAGCTACCTTGATTAGATAAAATGATGGAAGGGCGGATGAGCTTGTGTCTAGTGGCCAGGGCTTTGGTGAGGCTTTTGTACAAAATATTACATAGGTTGATGGGATAGAAGTTGGAGAGGGTGCAGGCCTAGTTGAATTTGGGGATGAGGGTTAGGAAAGTGGAGTTGATGTTTCTTGGGACCACCTTGTCTACCTGCATTTGTTGGATCACCGAAACCACATCCAAGCCTATGATGTCCTAGAAATGCTAAAAAAATATGGGTGGAACCCATTCAGACATAGAGATTTTCCCCCTTGCATGGAAAAATAATAGTCCTAATTTCTTCATCATAAAGTAGCAAGAAGCATAGAGTTCTAGTCCTTAGTGACTAATCTTGGGATATGCTACAGGAGGCTCTCAAAAGTATGGTTATCACATCTACAATAGGGTCCAATAATCTCCTCAAAGTAGAGGATGATCATTGCTTTGATTCTCTGAATGTTGAAAACCACCTAGCCATCCTGCTAGACTAGTTACCTGATCTTGTTTCTGCCCTTGTGTCTCACTATTGTGGCATGAAAAAACTTGGTGTTCAAGTCACCTTCTTTGAGCCAAGTTACTCTAGATTTTTGTTTCTAGAAAACTTCCTCACTTCTCAAGATGTTGTGATAATCAGACAGGAGGACTCTCTCAGTGTCTTGGAGGGTGGGTTCAGGGTCACCATCCTGAACAGTGATCTCAATGTCCTGGAGTTGGGATTGGATTTGTTGCTTCTTCTAAAATATGTTTTCGAACACATATTTATTCCATATTTTGAGATTATATTTTACATGCCAAATTTTGTTGCTTATCTGGGAAATTTTGGACCCATGGAAAGGCCTAGCCCACCATTGAGCAACAAGAGATTTAATGTTTGGGTCATGGAGCCACATTGCTTCAAATATAAATGGGGATTTGAAGGATGAGGTATGTGGATGACTCTCCAGGAGGAAGGGATTGTGGCTAGATTCAATCCTCAGGAGAAAGCTCATTATTTTATCGCCAAACAGAGGGATGGAATTAGTATAAATGATGATGCAGTCTTGTCTCATCTGAATTAGCTAGTTATCTTTCCTACCATTGGTCCATGTGTATCTTGGCCCATTAATATTAACATACATTAATTCATTTTTGTCAACAAAGCTTTTAAACTACTCATAGAATATTTCCATGATATGAGTACCTTATTTATTGTCGAAGGAGAATACGAGAGATTTGAAATACCTAGCCAGCATCTAGGCCTCTACAGAGAAAAAATTTCACAGCTGGCTGAGGGAATTCCATAAATAGGTTCTCCGGGAGGGAGAGTTTGGGGTATACACATTTGACAGGACCCAACAAACCCCATCATCCTCGTTGAAGAAAAAAATGTTGATGTAGCTTTCGACCATTGAAAACACTATTCCCTCGATCTTGGTTGGGTCCCATAGGCACAAGAGGCCCCTAGAGGCTCCGTTGGCTGAACTGAAGTAGGAGGTAGAGTCCCTCCAGATGTAGTTTGAAATAGAAGAAACATTTTGAGAATCTAGTTTTGTTTCTTGAAGGAGAAGGATTGTAGGTCTGTGTTCCTTCCTCATGGACTTGACCAAGCACTGCTTGTTTCACCCATTGAGGCCTCTCATGTTCCATGAGAGGATCTTCATTTGGTGATTTTGGTCGATGTGCACTTCCCTCTCCCTAATGGGGGGAATATTGGTTCTATTTTGATCCTGGTTCTTCAAAGTCCGAGAGGACTCCCTGAGAGTGAGTTGGGTACCATTTGCGATGTCATCAAGGACTTCCCTATTTTTGATTTCTTGAATTGAGGGGCTACCCCTTTTCTTAACTGATCCCACATCCACCATAGGTTTCTTGAGGGGGCAGGAAGGAGGAGGACTTAGGGGATGGGTGCTCAGGGATGGGGGGAAGTTGAGGAATCTAAGGCTTGAGTGGGGGAGGAGGGGAGGGAGGTGGACACAGTGGATAGTTGAAGGTTGATTCAGGGGAGTCAACGAGAGGGTCATCGAAAGACAAGGTGGAGAAGTGGTTTGAGACAGTGACAATTAGGCTACATTGGGGGAGGGGTCTAACTGGGGGGATCAGAGGGGTATTTTCCCTATTAGAGGCCTTTAGCGAGGTTCCATGAGGATTCAGGGTAGGTTTAGTGCCTTGGGGATAAAGGGTTTTGGAAGCCTAATGATTCCTTCGAGAGGAGGTAGCAAGGGGATGAGATGGGCACTGGGAGGGAAGGTGACCCTGATTGGAACAATGACTACAAAATACGGGTTTATTCTCATATTCAATAGTTTAGGTAAAGGTACAAACCTTGGAGATGAGATTGATTGATGATGGTAGATCAACATCCAAGTTGGCATTAATGCACATGCAAGCCTGAGTCATTCAAGTTCTAGCACGCGTTGGGGGGTCGAAGGATATGAGCTCTCCAATTCTTCTTGCTATGTCATGGAGGATGTTCTCGTGTCAAAATTTAATGGGAAGGTTGGGAAGGTGGACCTAGATTGAACCAAATTTAATGCTCTAGGTTGCTGGGTTGATTTCAACTCACCATTTGCGAAGGGAAATGTCCCTTTGACCGTAGAACCAAGGCCCTCTAGTGATAATCCATTGAGAATATGTAGGGTCACTTAGCCAAACTAGAAAAAAACCTCTAGTAAGGGAAATCATCTCCAATGATCTCATCGATCAAAAATATATGTTGGCCCACTTGCAAATGGATTCCATGTTGGGGCGTGACATAAGGAACTTACCAACTAGCGAGTTTGAGTTTTGAATGAGCACTCTAGACATGACTTCATAGGTGATCTTGAGGTTGCCATTGGAAGGAAGTAACTATGATTTAGGTCTAGTCGATGGACTAGGTTTAGGGTTTACTATCTCTGCATAAGTTTGGGAGGATTTCGTCAGGCCATCCTCCACTCCCAAAACTTTCTCTTCCCAACTAGGAGGATTTTCCTGGGGTTCAGGATCTGATTTCTTCTCTTGGTTTCAGGATCTTGTAGCTGACCCAGTTGGTGGACCTAGGTCTTCTAGTTGTTCTACATAGATTTTATCCCAGTTGATTCGAGATACCTAGGCAGGAGGAGATCTGCTCTTTGCATTGTAGGATGATATTTCTCTGTTCCTTATGAGCCCCCTACTCTCACTTTGGATGCTACATTTCTCACTGGTTCATTCAGGGGAAGCCTTGAGCTCTTTTTCGAATTCCCCTTTTTTGGGATCCTGATTCTCATCTACCAAAGTTGCCTTCTCTCCATGTGTTGTTGCTTCCAATGTCTTCCCATATACTTCTATTACTATTCTCCTACGTGTTCACTCCTCCATTGCATCCTTCCAATCCAGTTGATCATTGGGTGTTCTAATCTACAAGATAATCAGTCATCATAGTATTTGCACTTACTTTCCAACATAAGCTTTTATTCTCCTAATTAAGATAATTGTTTACCATATTCTTTACATGTATGCTCCAGGTTAATCTTTTTTGCTCTTAGTTGATAGATATTTTTGGGGCCAATTTTATTTTGGGAGGAGGTAAAGTTCTTTTGACATATATTTTGTATAAGGGGGAACTTTTAAGCTAATGAATGCTATAGTTTTTTTTTTTAATTTATTCGGAATAGGATTGTTTTGGTTCAAGTGTTTTATTAATGTTTGAATGGCTAGAAAAAAGGTTTTGATTAGGGTTTGAATGGCTGGAAAAATGGGTTGGAAAAATATGCCTTGGATATAAAGTGTCCACTTTATGCATTCTTTTACTTTTATAAACTCCTAAGTTGTAAAAGTTAAATAATCACTTGTCTCATGTTATTAACAACAAATTGACTAGTTGGTCAAGCAACCTGAGAATCATAAAAATGTTTGTGGGCTCATTTGTTAGTAACATGTTGGTAATGTTTGGGGCCAATTTTATATATAAAAGAGCAATATTTCTTATATTGTTTGTTATTGTAACTTTAAGTTATATGGACTGTTTTATTCTAGAAAAGCTCATTTTTTTTGGGCTTCTAGTGGATTCAATACAATTCCTTCTTGTAGCTAAATAATTTATGTTTTAAGAAGTTTGAGATGATGTGGAAACATTTTGAAACCTTAAGATGAGAATTTATATTTTAGGGATTTAGTTCTTCTTCCTGCCACTAGTCTCTCTTCTTGTCTTGATGTGATAAAAGCATCTAGTCATCTCCTTGGTACAAAGGAGTTTCCTGCTAGCTACTAGTTGTGCTACCTCACCCATTTAAAGTTAAATATTTTGGTTCCTCATTATATCCCTCTAGCATTAATTTTTTTTTTTAATTTCTGGAAGAGTGGACAAGTCAATGTCTTTTCTTTTATTGTGATTGGAAATTCATGGCTGTAATTGTAGATTAAAGAAGCATTGCAAGCATATAAAGACGTAAAATTTTTTGAATTTTCCTCCATGGAAAATGCATTTGGTGGTTTCTCAGCTAAGGTAGGTCAATATTTAAGGTCTTTCCTGATACTCAGGATTTTATAGTGCCATTTACTTTGTATATAGATGCCCCTCAAATGTTATTCTTATATTTGTATTGATGTCTTCCACGGGCTAAAGAAATGAAGTTTAGGAATAGGGTCAAGAGATTTATGGGATTTTGTTGCTGTCTTGAAGGGTTCTAGGATGGTCGCATATGGTATGACATGTACTGGGATGAGAAACCCGACTGGAAACCAAGACCCCTGCAATAGAAAGGAAAATCACCATTGTGATGAAAATAAGGTTGTGTGGCTAATATGGAAACCAAGACCCCTGCAATTTAATTTTTTCTTTCTTCTATGCCTTCATTTGTGTTGAGGGATCAAAAGGTTTTGGATCAAGGTAGGGAGCTTCTTCTTTATCTAATTGGCTAGTACCAACTTCAACAACCACTTGGTGTTGCCCTTGGTTTTGTTGTAGATATTTGCTTAAGATTATCTCTACTTTACCATTACTTTCTACAACTTGGCTCATTATTTACATGGTTCCAACCTCTATGTGCATTCCACACTACACCAAAAATGGGCTTTAATGGTAGCTAAAGTAAGGTAGTTTTTTACGGAGTGTTGCTATGCCCCTGGGGAGTGTGGCCCTAGTTGTGCCACCCATTGTACTTCATATTACTTCAACAAAAAAAGAAAATTTTATTTCATGGCTTCTCAAATTTTTGTTGATAAATTTATAGGTGACCTTGATATAATATTTCCCATAGGTTGGCAATATGTACAACAAAAAAATATGAAGAAAGACACCACAGGCAAGCTGAGGTTATCACAACAAATCAGGAGCCAGTGATAGAGGCCTTGCACACTAGTAAGTACTATCAATTTGATAGTGTTGTTCAATAGTGGTTGACCTAGGCATATTAGAATTGATCATGGTTTTATCATCGACTATGGTGTATTGTAGCAACTAGTGGAAGATACCAACTACATCATTCCGTTAACGAGGAAGATAAGGAGGTGACCCATAACATAAATGAATCTAGTGGTGAGAATACTCAAAATGAGGTTGACAATGCTTTGACTAATGAAGAAGGTATGTAGACCACACAAGAAATTTGCTCATGATGTTGGTTACTCATTGTTGTCATACTATATGGCATAATGATGTTTGGATGGTGTTGACATTATAGGTGTTGATGCCCGATCATCACACACTTCAAATATTGAATATCATAGAAAGAGAGGTCCAACAAGATGTGCAACAGAGTCAAGCAACACAGATAAGGTGGAGATCATTTGCAATCTAAATGGACAACCCATAGGAAACAATTATGTTAAGTTTACATCTTACTTGGGGGTGATTGTGAGGGAGATTATTCCTATCACCCATATAGACTAGAGAGTAGTTCTAGTGGAACTTAAAAACTAGTTATGGACACTCATTACGGTAAATTTCTAGCCAATGGAGTTCATAGTGTCCATTTTTGAACACTTATATAAATATTGCATCTAATAAGATACTACTTTGATGCAACAAAAATATATCATTTCAGACACAATGAAGAAATGGGTCTTCATGACCATGGGATAACAATGGCATGATCATAAGCATCGACTTGTGAAAAAACACTATGATAAGTATGATAATGATGCAGATAGAATTGCTAATCCCCCACCTCGTGTATCACAAAAATATTGGGAAGCCTTTGTGAATGGCAAGAGCAACATTGAATTTAAGGCAAGTACCAACCAATCTGCTATGGTAGTTCATATCATTGTTATGTTCATGTGAATTTTTCCGACCTTGCTCTCCCTAATGAATTTATATATTGGTTTTTTCGTTGTGTTGTAGGCGGTGAGGCAAAGGAACAAACAAAATAGATCTCACCAATCCATCATGCACACTTGCAGTCGAACAAGATATGCTTTACTGGAGCATGAAATGGTATTCTATCATACTCATCCATTATGTGATAAACATAGCTATATTGGTTTTGTCGTATGACTTATCCCCATGTCTCTCCAACTATATATCTTGTAGAGGAAGAGCCAACCAAATGCAAAAACTCCACTACCAAGGGCAACTGTGTGGATAGAAGCTCATAAAAATAAGGATGGGGCTCTTGTTTCACCAAAAGTTGCGAAGACAATCGTAAGTGATATTCCTTTCAAAATAGCAATGCGTTGAACTTCAAACCATTGTTATATCAATTTTTTTTTAACATGTTACCAATAAACTATGCATGTGATTTTTCTAGAAAAAAATGGATGATGCAATGTCATCTACAAGCTTCGTAAATCAATATATTAAGGATGATGCCCTCACCAAGGTTTTAGGACCTAAAATATTGGGTCGGTTTCGGGGTGTCGACAAAGGAGTATCACCAAATGCTCTATTTGTTGGTGAGGGTTACATACAAAAGTTGCACTAGATGCAAGAGCATACGGTAGATAAAGAGCAAAAGTGGGAAGAGAAGCTTGCATAGAGAGAAAAATGGATGGAAGAGAAGCTCGCAGAGAAAGATAAAAAGCTTGAAGAGATTATGGCATGACTTTCACAGATAGAGGTGTGTCAATTTTTTCATGATTTCATATTTGAAATGTTTACATGTCACACCCCTAAAGTTGTAATGATCCCTTGCATATAATTCCATAGGCAGCATCACTACGTGCTACCCCTACAATTGGACACAATAGTGGTGGTGGTGATCAAGGCACAGGTAGAGGCTCAATACCTTCTAGGCCAGAGTCATCAATGGTATGACTATTATTTCAAATATAAAATAATTGACTTAGTTTATATTGTACACTACGCAATGAATTTATCTAGGCTATTGATTTTCCATGTAGGGACTAAAAATGACACCGATCACTCAAAATGAGAGAAGGGATTGCTACTTGACTCAGATCCATAAGGATAACGTAGTGGTCGAAGGCACAGTGATTAGTACTGACCCTGAAGACCTTATACATGGTCAACATTTGGGTGAAGGTTATTGCAAAGTCAATGTGCATGTCGCCCTTAAAGAGGAAATAATATTGTATAGAAGGAATGATGAGATGGACACAATGAAGGATGTTGTGGGCTCCTTCATTGCCTAGCCTATATTAGATATTGTTTACAAATAAATTATGCCATGTTGTAGCAATATTGTATGATCTTTGAATTAATATCTAAATTATGCCATGTTTACAAAATATTGTGTCTAATATTGTGTCTAAATTATGCCAAAACTCCATTGGAGCTTCTTTCTATCTCTCTTTTACTTTGAATTATGGCTTTCTATTTATATTTACTTTTGACATGTTAGGGTTTATCTATTTTGGGTAACCTTGGAGGCTGTAATTTTATGTTATACGGTTGTTTCACTTCAGTGTAGTTTACATTAGATTATTTACTCTAGTTTAGCTGATTTTTAATAGTACATTTTGGTTACTACAATGCATTGGAACAACTCTTTTCAATGAGTCATATTGGCCTACTTTGGCCATCTATAGACATTAATAGAATTATCTTATCTTATCTTATCTAGAGAACCATGGCCAGGTCTTGCAGAGGATAAAGTTATCTATTTAAGAATGGAACTCATCTACTTCATATAAAAATTTGACAATTAATTGTAATATGTTACCCTTCCTATTACTGTGAAAATATTCATTTTATTTCTGCAATTGTATGTTTTGTACATGCTTCATTAGCATCAATAATTGCAAACGTACAATCTAGCAATATGGAGTGCAATACAAAAATATTATGTCATGCAATGCCATTTATACAAATTTAGAATGCATAGAAATTTTGCTAAGCTAACTCTAGCTTTAGTAATATGGAATGATAATTCCCTTTTTGACTTTCTTCCTGTTGAGTTGAAATCATTTTCAATTTCTTCATGAATTGGGAAAATTTAAAATTGATGCTAAAAAGAGAATTGAAATGGCTACATTGCCTACGTATGAAGTTTCCCTTTTTGTCCAACCAGTTAGATGGTCATTTTTATTTTTAGTAGTCCTGATGAGGATGGATGGCTAATTGGATATGTTGGAAGTAGAAGCAAGATGCTGAGATGGAGCACTCAAATTTGGGAAATGAACTTGCAAAAGCTTGCTCATAAGGGGAAATGATATTCTCATAAGAAACTTAGGATCTTTAGCATCATAACATTTGAAATAATAGTTTTGTGGGTGTGCAGGTGTGGGGTAGTCCATTGCCAAATCCTACTGGATTTTGACCAAATCTGGATTAGACCGGATAACACTACAGAGAATTGAAATCTAGAATTTGGTTAGCAGAGCCATATAAAAGAGAATTGAAAGGGATCCATGCAGTATTGTGGTAACTACATTTGCAGGGAATAGGCCAATTGTTGTATTCTTTTGTGTTATTAGATTTCTAATGAAAGAATGGTTGATTATGTTTCTAAAGTCTTGTACACTTGTTGAGAAAATTATTTTTAAGGAAATGATATATTGCTATCATAACATAAAAATAAACATAATTAAAAAGAAAAAAAGTTTATGTTCAAAATCTGGTCTTGACCAACACCTAAAGCTTGAACAATAGCAATATGATTCAAATAGATCATGGAAGTCAATCAATGGGATCAAGATTACCTGTATTATTTTCTGACATTTGTGGTTGAAGAGCATACAAACCTTGGCCTAAAGATATATTGTTGGATAGAGCATATCTTAATATATATTATTGATCTTTTCTGGACAACAACAGGATCATTACATAGCAGTCTAAATTTTCATTTCTTAATGAGCTTTAGAGGAGTTTAGAGTGGCCTATCATATCATCTTAAGCTAATATGAAAAGGTGTATACATGGATTTATAATGTTGCAAGTCCATTATTTGGTCTCATTTCATTGTTTGTTGATCACTTACTATTCAACATTATAGAGATTATTGTTCAACATTATAGAGATTACCTTGAAGATAATGTTTACAAATTTTTGTTGTGATTCAGAGGATTTTGCAAGAGCAACTATAGCATTAACAATTTGAATTGCTTCATTACCACTATTGGGTGGTAATCATGAAAAAAATGTATTTGGTGAGGAGTTACTTTGGTTGGTTATTTCATATTTCTTTCTCCAATAGAACTGTTTAAAACTCTCCAATTTTCAAGTACATATGTCAGACTATTGTTTGCTAAGAAGGTATACTTGGTATTAGTTGCAGTTAGTAGTTCTTTCCATCTGACTACTCATTTAGACAGTGATGATGAAGATGGGCAAGAGACTTGTCCAACTCCCATTATGTGATACAAATAATTTAGTTTGATTGTAGCAATATTTATGTTTCAAATATTTTTGTTACTCTTTGCATTTCATGTTTGTTGAATAGATATCTTCTGGTCAAACAGGGACTCAAAAGACCAAAATTTGTTCATTATATATGTGTATGTATGAATGTATATGAGAGAGTGTGAGAGATCAGGAACTCCTATGAGCTGATAGATAGGTTAGCTATTTGAAAGAATAGATTTATTGTTATAATCCAATCTTTGCAAGTATTCCTGAAAAACATGTAGTTCTAAAGATTAATAAAGCATAGTGGCAATATGTTGATCATGTGCAGATCTCCAAAAGAATAACAAGGAGATCATGAAGGCCTTGATTAGTCAAATTGCTTTGTGGATATCATCTAAGCGTAAAGAATAACTTAACATGAAACCTGGTTGAAGCTTTACGTGCCTGAACAACCAATTTTACAAACTGAACAACAGATATAGATTTTGTGATGTAAATCATTCAATGCTAGTTTAAGGCAATATACAAACTATAAAAACATTGAAATTATGAAGTCCAAAAATTTGTTGAAGGCTTGCCTAACATTTCACCTATTCATGGTTTGTGTGAAACATGCATCTTAGGCAAGATGAGCAAACAAAAGTTTGCAAAGGACAAGTCAACAAGGGTGACACAAATTCTTCAACTCATTCATACAGATATTATGGGTCCATTACATGTTAGATCACTTGGTGGTGCATCCTATATTCTCACCTTTATAGATGATTATTCAAGAATGATCTTTGCGTATCTACATAAGAATAAATCATATTGTTTGGAGACATTCAAAGAGTTCAAAGCTTTGGTAGAAAATAAAAAGAGAGCAAAGATAAAAATGATTAGAAGTGACAATGGAGAGGAGTACAATAGCAATGATTTTAATGAGTTTTGTTCTTCTCATGGGATCAAAAGGCAGTTTACTTGTCCATACACTCCTCAAAAAAATGGTGTTGCAGAGAGGAAAAATAGGACAATCATGGAGATGGTAAGATGTATGCTTGGTGACCACTTACCTCAATTTCTTTGGGGTGAAGCAGCCAGTACATAAATATATATTCTTAACAGGTGTCCTTAAAAATAAATGAGGGGAAGACTCCTTATGAGGTTTGGAATAGTAAGAAGTTGAATTTGTCACACTTAAGAGTGTTTGTATGTGATGCATTTTCATATATTCCTTCATAAAAGAGGAAGAAATTGGACAAAAAGTCTCAAAAATTACATCATTGTTGGCTATGATGCAAAACATAGGGGCTACAGGTTATACTCACCTTCTTCATGCATTGTATTTGTTTCAAGAGATGTAAAATTCAATGAAGACCTTATTGAGTTAGAAAAGGGTGGGCCTTGTGTCAAAATGACCAAGTGGTTGTATCATTATAGGGGTCGTAAAGAGCACAATTCAGTTAGCCAAAGGATAACTAGAAGTATGACCCTTAACATGTCTCTTCTAGCTAAGATAGATAATGATCATGAGCCTACTTCTTACCAAAAATATTCACAACACTCTTTTTGGGTTGATTCCTGAAGGTTGAGATGGATTCTCTTCTAAAGAATAAAACTTGGGATCTAGTACCTTATCCTAATAAGAGAAATGTTATTGGGAACAAGTGGGTCTATAGAATCAAGTACAATTCTAATGGAGAGATAGAAAAGTATAAGGCTAGATTTGTTGCTAAGGGTTATGATAAAAACATGGCATTGAATATGATAAAACCTTTGCACCAGTTGCCAAAATGCCCACCATTCGGCTTCTCATTGCTATTGTTCTTTGCTCAAGGTTGGCAAATTTTTTCAGCTTGATGTGAAAAGTGCCTTTATAAATGGAGATTTGGATGTGGATATATACATGAGTCAACCACAAGGATTTGTTGTAAAAGGTAAGGAAACACTTGTGTGTAAACTAAAGAAAACCTTGTACAGTCTGAAGCAAACACCTAGAGCATGGTACATGAAGATTTCAGGTTACTTCTTGTCTCTTGGTTTTGATAAATGCTATTCAGATACAGATCTCTATGTGCTTAGGAAGGATAACTTGATCATTTTAATTATTGTATTTGTTTATGACCTTCTTATGACTAGAAATGAGAATGAGGTCATTTTTTATTTCATCTCCAAATTAAATTCAGAGTATGAAATGACTGACATTGGTCTTCTACACTACTATCTTGGCATGCAAGTTTATCAGCATGAGGATTGTATATTTTTCAGTCAATCCAAGTATATGGAAGATCTTATTAAGAATTTTAATTTGGAGGATGACAATCCTGCTTCCATTCCTATTTCTATAGAGGTTAATTTGGAAGTAAGTACAAAATCTCAGTTGGTTGATGCTACATTGTATAGGCAACTCATTGGTAGTCTTCTTTATGTTACCATCACAAGGCCAAATATTGATTTTGCAGTTGGTATGATGGCTAGGTTCATGCAGAAACCTTATATTGAGCACTTACAATCTACCAAGAATATTTTTAAGTACCTTTCAGGTACTAGATATTTGGCACTCAAGTATTCTAGGCTTCCTTCCTTTGCTCTTTTCGGCTATGTTGATTCTAATTTTGGAGGGGATAGAATAGATAGAAAGTCTACCATAGCATATGTTTTTAGTATTGGGTCTATAGCTATCTCTTGGTCTTCCAAGAAGCAAGATAAAATTGCTCTTTCTACAATGGAAGTAGAGTATAAGGCTATGACAGAAGCTGCACAGGAAGCGGCTTGGCTTCATACCCTCATGAAGGATATTGGAAATTGACTTTGAGCAATTTGGTCCGTCATGTTTGATCTTCGATAATCAATTAGATATTGCCTTGGCTAAAAATCCTATAATCCATCAAAGGACAAAGCATGTTGAAATCCAAGCCCACTTTATCAGAGAGAAGGTATTGGATGAGACTATTTAGTTGGAGTATTGCCCATCTAATTCTACTGATTTGTTCACCAAACCTCTTCCCAAGGAGCAGTTTTGTAAGCTAAGGGACTCACTTGGTTTGGTAAAGTTATCCTCAAGGGGGAATGAAGTTTAGTTACACTTGTGTGATGATAACTTGATCCTTATGAGGTGTTTTGTGCTATATATGAGTTGATATTTGGTTGTATAATTGCTTTTTGTATCTCTTTTGAACATAGTACTTTCTTTTTTACCTTGTGCAACTTTTGTACATGTTACTTTGTAGATGGCATTGTGCAATTATGGTATACGATGCAATTGCTTTATGCGACTCCTTTACATGGTACTTTCTTGTTGCCTTGTGCAACTTTGTACATTTTTTTATGTAGTTGGCATTATGCAATTGGTTTATCATGGTACTCTCTTGTTAGCATTTATGCTACTTTTGTACATGATATTTTATGGTTGGTTTTATGCAACCAGTGTGCACACTTTATTATTTTCATATACCTCATGCAACTCTTGTACATGGTACTTTTTGTTAGCCTTGTGCTACTTTTGTACATGGTAATTTAGAGTTTGCATTATCATGGTACTTCTTGTTTGCTTTATGTAACTTTGTACATGATATTTTTTAATCAACTATATAGCACGTGACTATAAGTATGGCTTGGCATATTTTTGTGATGACTTATAGTTCACTATTTTTTAGATTAGTTTTGTTATCATCTTTGGATATTCATATATGTTGTGGTGAATATATTTATGATGATGTATCTAATTGATCTTATGTTGAGCTACTTGTAGCTTGCAGGTACTTCTGTTTGGGGTTTTGCAGGCTTACTGAAGACACCCTTGTGATGTTTTCTTCTTGTCATTTGCAACCACTTGTGGTTGATGGATGGATTTGTAAGCTTATTGCATCTGAAGCTACTCTTTTGGGGGCTTGCAGTCTCATTTTGGCCCATTTTGTATTGGTGCCTTATTATAGACCATTCTTGGTCATAGAAACTCATTATAACTATATTACTCATTTGATTCTCATCCTCGTTTGTATATTTAGGGGGAGAATGTTTCTCTCTTTTATAATTTCTTTTCCAAATATTTCATTAAGGGGGAGTGTTGGAATATGTAATGCAACATTGTGTAAATTATTCTTAGACTAAAATATAAAGTCTAAAAAATAATATTTGAATTAGAAAATAATTATATTTTATGTAAAAATATTCTCACCCAATTAATAAATAAAATAAGGGTGCTAGAAATATTTAATTTATGGGAAAAAGTTATTTCCCATTTTCTAGTAAATATTAAAAAGTAACCAATCACCTTTTAATATTTGATAGATGCCACTTGTCACACATCTCAAGATAATATTTTGATAAGATTTGTCACACATCTCAAGATAAGATTGTGATAAGATTAGGATAATTTTAGGGTTGTAGTAGAAAAGCTTCTATTTAAATAGGGGTTGTTGTATACTACATCTTTTCATATCATGTTGATGCATATTGTTGCATAACATTGAAGCATTATTGTATTGTTGAATCATTGATTAATATAGTGAGCTTCATAGTGGATGTTTCCCTTCTTCATTTGAAGTAGGGTTTTACCACTTAATATTGGTGTTGTGGGTTTTCCTATTTTGTGTGTGATTGATCTTGTGGAGCATTCTTCTATATTTATGAGACTTTGCTTGTCTCACAAGCCCATGTTTGTACTCTCATAAATAAGCCTTCCAATGCATAAGATTGCAGAAGGAATTTATATGGACTCCTCTTTTCATTTTATGTTCAAACATTTCATAGCATTAATCAAGCATTGAAAAAAAATCTTTGATTATAGATTTCATGGTTTTTAAGAAAAAATAGATTTCTTATTGCAACATGAGACCTGGTTGTGTTTCTTGGAACTTAGCCTTCTGATGGATAAGAATGCAGAAGGAATTTATATGGACTCTTCTGATCTTTTCATTTTTTTGTTCAAATATTTCATATCATTCATGAAGCATTATTTTTTCTTTCTTAAATGCTTTCATTAGTGTTTATACATATTTGGTATTTCTTCTCTTTTCATATTGTTCAATTGTTTCATATAATTCTCAAGCATTTTGGTAAATGCTTTGACTAGTTTTACAAATGCTTGATTATTTCTGATTTTGTTGTTGAGAGATCTCATAGTATTTAATAAGCATATTTTGTAAACACTTTGATCAATTTTTAAATGCTTTCATCATCCCTTTTGAACTAACCAACAACCTTCCTATTCATTAATTCATATATCTATGAAAACCTATTACTTCATTCATTTCACATACCATATTTTTGAAAAAAAATGCCCAACCTGCACTTCAAGAATCATGACCATATTCCAAAGCATTTTTTATAAACTTCAGGGTTGAAGGCAAATACATTTGATTTTTGATCTACAAAATAATGTTTATTTTATTATTTTGAAATGAATTGATGGTACTTGTAAATGACATTGATATATATATCGCTCTTCAGTCTTTACATATTCAACTCAAATATTTTTAAACCATTCAAGAATAATTACAAAATTGCATTAAGTAGCCACTTGGCCCACTTCATTTCCTGTTCAAGATAAAGCCTCAGTTGCATTGTTATATTTCCCTTTTCATGTAAAATTTCAAAATCATTCTATGGACAAAGTGGTCCTCACATGTAGTTTAAACTCAGCCTAAACCTATCAAGTGAATGGTTGATAATCCAAATTTTAGGTGAGATTTTTTTTATGTGAGGCCCTAAGACAGTGGTTTAAAACTGCCCTCTTAGGTCTAATATGGTGGTTATAAATTGCCCTTTTAAGGGATGCCTTAAGACAAATATTTAATATCGTCATCTTAGACCCTAAGAGGGTAGTTTTAACTACCCTCTTAGACCTAAGATGGTGGTTATAAACCACCCTCTTAGAGCCTCCCCTAAGAGGGTGGTTTATAACCATCATCTTAGATCCTAAGATGGTGGTTCTTAACCACCCTCTTAGGGGAGGCCCTAATATGGTGGTTAATAACCATTGTCTTAGACCCTAAGAGGGTGGTTTTAACCTCCCTCTTAGACCTAATATGGTGGTTTTAACTAACCTCTTAGTGGAGGCCCTAAGACAACGATATATAATCATCGTCGTAGGTCCAAGAGGGTGGTTAAAACCTCCCTCTTAGGTTCTAATATGATGATTACGAACCGTCATCTTAGACCCTAAGAGGGTAGCTTTTTGAGGTGATTTTTAGCCATTGTCGTATATTGCAAACTTTTTACGATGCCCTTATAGACGACGACTAGATAACCATTGTTAAATCTCTTTTTGGTGTAGTGTTTAATCATGCTCTTATAGCTACTTTAGATATGATGACCCCAACCAATAAGGTTATCTTGGTTATTATGGGACTTGGTTATTTGGTAGTAATGACCAATGTTGAGTTTGATTATGCCCTTTTTATAGCATTGGCTGAGAGGTGGCACTTGGTATATAGCACCTTCATCATTTTGATGGATAATATAATTATCACCTTAGAGGATGTGTGAGGAATTTTGAGGATATTAATTTGAGGGATATACATTGGGATGAGTGTGAATTAGAAGTCAACTCTTCAAATATATTGTGGTCATGTTGACCAATAGTTGATACAACTATTATATTTTTAAGTAGATCACAATGAGAGATGGTAATCACAAGATGCAAAAATATTAAAGAAAGTAAACTCATGAGATTTTTGAAACATGTTATAAATAGAAATTATGAAAATGAATACAATATTGCTATGGAGGAAATTGACACTCCATGCAAGATGCTTTAGAACCATAATGTGTTCCATTACTAGTGGAGTCACCCACTACTCCTACTACTACCTACTGACTTGATTATCAAAATATTACAATGAGGGCTATTATAATGGAAGATATATTCCTTTCTTGACACTCTACCTAGCTATACAAAGGACACCTTACATATTTACAACTTTCACATTGACACGGGTGCATTTATTACATTGCATGAAGTAATAAGATGATTTCTCCCTTAATTAATATAATGTCCTAAGTATGTACCTAGGAAGGTACATTTACATGACCCAAATGATGTAATAGACTCTAACTCTAACAACAACATGGGTTGCATATCCATAGGATATTTATTGGTGGTCACATCAAAATACTAACTACATTATTGAGTGCCATTATCTCTAACTAGTTTTCAGGAGATATGAGCAATTGTCTTCTACCATATGGATGTTGTGGTATGATTGTAAGGGAACATCATGTTAGATATGTGTAGGGTCCCTTTATTTTGGGTTGATTGTATAGAGTGTTACATTAGATTATATACAAAGAGACAAGGAGATTTTTTTATTATACTCTTCTCCATATTTGGTATTGATAACATATTATTTTTTGGTGTCTATTTGGTTTACTTGGTTAGGTGGTAAACATAGGATATTTGGCAACATATAGGTGGGTAGATCATTTTGAGCTCCATCATCCTTTCAGGGGTATGTTGATGGTGGATAGACAAACTATAGATCACTTGGAGCCTAATCATATTGTATGGAGACCATTGAGGTAGCATCCAAGATGCCCCAAGGATGGTTTTGAATTAGCTCAAGTTTGAAGAATTCAATGAATCATTGGCCCTAGTGACAAAAAGGAGGTTTTTAGGTCTGACCAAGGTTTGAGATAGTTCAATCTATGATAGGATATCACAAAAATAGGGGACTATTGGTATAGGAGAGAGGAATAATATGATGGAGGTGCAATGGATAAACCTAGCCCCACTTTTTTCATAGAGGATGATATCAATGATCCTTTGGTGGCTGATCTAGGGATTGATGATGTAGGAGCTACCATTGCATATAGAAAATGGTATAGGGGAATGTGGCATTAGATATTAACATTGGCTCCACCTATATGAGGGCCTAGGTTACTATTAAGAGATATGTCAAAGAGGTTAGAAGATGATAGCTATATAGGGCTTAGGCAGTCCTCAATATTTCTTCATCAAGATTCATGTCCCTACTTTAGGGAGGTGATCTAGGACCTGGTCCCGATAGAATTATGGTGGATATGAACAACTCAAAGAGATCAATTATGTAATAGAAGATTGATTCCATGGCTATAGAGATAGTTTAAATTTAAAGTAATAAAGACTAAGCAATACTATAGGCCTACCAATTTGCATCAAAGAGGTATGTTATTGTAGCCTAGGTGACTTAGGTGACTTCAGAGCATGATACTACCATGGTAGAGTGGGATTATGGGATAACCCAATTAACTTCTTAGATAGATGCATCGTTGGATTGAGTGTTATAGGTGATATAGGAGATATTCGATTCCAGTGCAATATTGGAATTTTTGGATGTATTAGGGATGCTAGATCATATAGATATAGTCAAGGATGAACTATATCCAGAGTGGGTCAAGGCAACCCACTATAATTCATTGTATCATTAGGTAGGCCCTATATAGTGGATGTGGGATTTTCCAGATCATGCCTCTCTTAGGTCTCAATTCAAGTCAAGGTCTACCACTCAAGGTTCTCAATGATTAGTGCATAGACCAATACAGGATATATGGTCTCAAATTTGAGATTTTTTATGAGCATTTTTATAGATCTCTTGGACTAGTTTTGGAGACTACATGCACTAGTTTTATGATTGTGGTGCACTAGTCCTTATGATCTATATATGGCCAAGCATACTTATTTTACCACAATGGTATGTCAGAACACTTGAGATATGTATTAAAATTCATATATATATATATATATATATATATATATATATATGTGTGTGTGTGTGTGTGTGTGTGTGTGTGTGTGTGTTCATTATTATTTGTTGATTTACTTTTGTGTATGTGTTATTTTGAATATGTAATTACATTTCTAGAATATTTGATTATGATGATTGGTTGGTTTGATTATGATTATTATAGTTTTATGCATTCATGATATATGTATTATTGTTGTAAAGAAGTTTAGATGAAATCACTGATTTATCTTTAGGTAAGCCCCTTTATGGTAATTCAAGAGCTTTTATTTTACCAAGACAAAGATAGTATAAATAACTTTAATCATGATATTTTGAAAGATTATATACAATTTTCTATAATTTATAGGGTTTAATTTGCCTAGACCTCTAGGGCTTTGACCATTTTCAATATGTAGAATTATTTACATATGCCTAGACTATGCTAGGAATTTTACTAGTATCCATATTTTAGAATTAGTTATGTGTACCTAGACCTTGTTAGGGATATTTTATTTTCCTAAACATCTAGGTATTTGACAATTGCTAGTATTATATAACTATTTACATGCACCTATATTTTGCTAGGGCTTTCACCATTATTGGTCTTGTAGAATTATTTACATGATCTAAGGATTTGCTAGGGAATTTTTATTTGCCTAAACCTTTAGTACTTTAACCATTTTTAAACTTGTAGAATTATTTGCATGTGCCTAGGCTTTGCTAGGGATTTGATTTTCCTAGACCTATAAGTATTTGACCATTATTTGTCTTGTAGAATTATTTACATGTGCCTAAACTTTTCTAGGGTATTTTGAGTTACCTAGACCTATAGGGCTTTGACCATTGTCTATATCATATAATCATGCTTAGTATTTCTAGGGTTTTTATGTATAAAAATATTTCTCGGAGGACTTTTAGTGCCTATACCTTATGGGTTCAAAGGACTTTAAATATATTATGTGCCTAGAACTTGTGGGTTTGAAAGAATTTAAACGTGATGTGTGCCTAGACCTTGTGGGAGTGAAGGACTTTAAACATGAAGTGTGCCTAGATCTTGTGGTTTTGAAGGACTTTAAACATTATGTGTCCCTAGACCTTGTGGGTTTGAAGGACTTTAAACATGATATGTTAATTGATGAGTGTTGGAATTTACCATGAAATGCAGTTTTATTCCTGGTTCTAAAAAACAAATATGATGATTATGATTGTGCCTTGCCAATCAATATGCATAATTTTATTTTATTTTTTATATACTTGAACTATGTGGTATCATGTGATATATTCTGGTTATTTTACATAGATTGTGCAAGATTATTGTGTTTTGAGGAGCTAAATATTGCAGGTAGTACACAGGGATAATATGCATGAGCAGTTGAAATAATTAACATGGATGACTTGTCATTTTTAATTAGTTGACTACATTAAAATTTGATATGTAGTATGCTATTTAATCAAAGGTTATGTAATTAATAGTAATTTGACTTGTTTCTCTCCTAAAGAAAAGGACAAAGTCATTTATAATAAGTCCAAGTTAGTTTAGTTGTTTTATTACATGAATATTATTTAAAATTTGTTATGTAATATGCTATTTAATTAAAGGTTGTGTAATTCAAATGTAATTTGACTTTGTCCTCTCCTAAATAAAAGGATAAAGTCATTTATAATAAGTCCAAGTTAGTTTAGTTGTTTTATTACGAGAATATTATTGACCACAATAGCATTTGCTATATAATTTGCTAAAGATATGTAATTTATTAATTCCTGTGATGTAATGACTTTGTCCTCCTATAGAAAAGGACAAAAAGTTGTATTGTCTTGTCATCAAATTATTTAAATTTAGGCCTTTGTTATGTTTGTTTTGCATTATGCCACTTGGAAAAATCCATTTGCAATAAGTCCAAGGTAGTTGTTAGGATTATCTTAATTTTAGATTATTTTTGTTATGTAAAGTTAGCATTGAAATCTTCAAGTGTTCAAGATGTAATAGAAAGGTGTTGAAGACTTCTATTGTAATGTCCAATGCGACATTATAAATTACATGTAAAGAACTTTGAAGAGGTCTGGCTGCGACATGAATAATTTACCAATTGTCTGTCATTTGAATAAGTCTATCCACATAATTTGTATGAAGATTTAAGATTAAAAAATAAAATAGTAGCACTTTATTCCATGCATTTGGTAACTATATATTGTGTTTATGCATAATTTATTCATTTCTATAACTTTCAGCTATTTTCCTACATATATGAGTTAATTAGTATTAAGTTATTTTATTCAAATATTAGTTACTAAAATAAAATAGAGTAGAAAGGAGAAGATAATTATACTAACCTCTATAAGTTAGGGTCGACTCTAAACAGTTAGTCCCTTGCTGTCTTCCTATTAAATTCTAGTAGGATTAGATAGAATTTAGAATAAGTCTTAGAGCATAAAAATAATTAAATTTACATAAGATAGAATTATAAAACCTAATAAATAATTGTTGCATTATTATATCATACGTAGATCCACACATCTGTATAGACTTATTCATAAAATTAAATCTTTAAATTAAGCATAAATTTCATTTCAATTTCTTTTATTGCAGATCTTTATTTCCTACAAAAAAAACTAATAAAATAGAATAAAGAGTCAAAGATTAAGAATTGTGGAATAATCTATATGGTATTTATGTTCTATAAATCTAACCTTGATTGACAAACTAAATATTAGACATTACAACTCGACATTAATATAACTAGACATAGCTAGGTTTTTAATGATAGGTACTCCCTATTTGGGAATAAGAAGTTTTATGATTTGGTTATGAGATCCAAAAAAATTTGGTGATTGTTTAATAAAAAGTATTTGTTAAGGTACTTTCCAAATAATTAAAGATATCAAAAATACATATCCATCTTGCTATGTGCCTTTACAATGCTTTATGTAATTGTGAAGCAACATGGATATGTTACCACTCTCTTTAAAGAGAGAAAGCTAGTGCTTATATTAGATTGATGAGATATTTGCATTGTTCAAATTTAGGATAATTCAAGTTGCTATTTGGACCATGATCTTGTCTTCCATCAACAACATAATGAAGGAAACAAAATTGTATTGGATTTTGCTAATATTTTTGTTATTGATAATGTTTTGCTACCTTTATAAAAACCATTATATGGGAAAATATCAATGAGATGCAACATCAAGTGATGATTTGATACCAAATATTTATCAAATATGAATAAAAATGACTATGAGAAATGCAAATGTGATGTATACAAAAATATAAAGTTTTCTAGCATTGGATACCTTTATGCATAATAACTTATGCTAAAATGTGATATTGTCACTTCGTAACAGATTAAATCATGCATCAAGCAAGCTAATTTCATTAGGGTGGGGATACAATAGCATTATATACCTAGTGAAAGTGTAATGCAAGTGTAAGCTATCCTAACTAGTTGCCATAATTACATCCTTGTAAAAGCCCCTGATTTTATAAGCACTATGCAACCAAACAAACATGTAGCATGTAGTAATGCAACTATGTAGGTAATCTATCATGTAGGTGAAAGGAGGAATCTATTGGTGTAAATAGTGTGTTGTGATAGATGCCTCTCATTAGAATATTTATGGATAAGGATTTTTATGAAATTTTGAATTATAAAATAGAAGTCTTTCTCTTTCTAGGAGAAAAGAAAAATATTGTTTGTTGAAGTGCCTTTTCCATTATTTAAAAGAATAAAAAATAATTTATCTCCTTGTTTGGTGCTTCTATAAAGTCTTATGGATTTGTTCAAGCAAAGTAAATAAGGTAACCACTCTCCTTTGAAAAAGTGATGGTTCTTATCAATATTTATAAAACCTTAGGTAATATATAAGTTTCTAGGATGTGATGAGATAAGGTCATCTAGATTTTGTAATGTTAATCATATGGCCTTGATTAGGGCAAAGGAATCATAATTTTAATTTTCTAATAGACACCTATACTATGGAAGGACATTTGGTAAAGTTATTCCAAGTTGTTGGATCTATAAGTATATTAGAAACTTGAATTGAAGGGTATGTCTGGGCCAAATCATAGGTTAATTAGGAGATATGGTCAAAATGGTTGTCAACACCACTTAAAATGTATGAAGGATGACATATTAGTTGATTCACATGTCAAAGAGGAGTGGTAGTACTAAGGATTAACCAAATATGGTATTCAACAATTAAGTAGTCAATTGTTAGTACCCCACTCTTTTGTTGGCCTATGAATGAGTAAGGTAGATGTGACAAAGTAGGTTTTCACTAGATGAGAAATGGGGTGAAAGATGGTTATAGGTTTAATTTTTTTAGATCCTTATACAAAGGAAAGATGTTTAATATAATAAACCCACATTGTTGTGTACGTAAGTATATTAGGAACTTATCAAACATTGAATAATTCTACCATCCATCCTTCGTAGGTATAGAGATGAATTAGATTGACACAATGTGTGATGAATTTTGTTATCGAGGAAAAAATGTGGAATATATGATGTTTTGTCTTAGATAGCCTATAAATAGTCAAGAGATGAATTCTTATCCCATTTAGTGCTTGACACATCTATTATTGTACATATTTCCAAACATTGAATGTGATTGCAACCATCTCTCAAGTGTTTACAAGGCAACAAGGGTTGATTGATAAGGTGGGTAAAAACTTGACAACTCACATTCTTAAATGTAATGTATAGACTTGCTTTGTAGTATCAAGATCATCACATGGTGATAGAAACATATTACAAGGAATAATGGAAAAAAAGAATGATTTTAATAATATTGTATATGATTAAAGATGCAATAGTTATTGATTGATGATTTAATTACCTTTACATAAAAAGAGTGTCCTTAGAGAGATCTACTAGCACAACTACCTAGCTGAAATCAAATCTATAATGCAATATATCCTAAATAGGACCATAATAGGTCCCAAAAGATCTCTTAACTTTACATGCAACAAGAAACCGATCAACAACAAAAATTTGAAGTCAATCAAGTAAATTGTCATTCAATTATGCAATAACTAGTCAATGCAAACAAGCATATGATCAATCAAACAATGCAAATATAAATACATTATTTCTTGAGATGCATTATATTCATAGGTTCTTTTAGTTAATGTCCATAAAGGTTAGCTATATAATAGGTGCTTGAGACATAATTAGTGATTAAATTGAATGGTTCTAACCAATTAGGCTTGAATTACCTTTGACTTTATTTTTGGAGTTAGTGTTTTTTGTTTTCATTGAGGAATCGGTCTTCAATTTCACATGAAAGAGGTCAAATATTATTACTATAAGCTCTTTTGAGTATTTTATGATAGACTCAAAGGTGTTGTAAGGCATGGATCTATATTTTATTAAGAAATTTTAGCTAACTTAGATGAGCATAGCGATATTTATCACTTACTACTACATCCTTTAGCAAGATCTAATGAAATGGGATTTTTAGTTCAAAGGGAATATTTACCTCTATCCCATGAACCAAGGCATAGGGTGTCACACTAGTCAAGGTTTGAACACTAGCATTACTAGTTTTTTCAAAATTTAGATAAGAATTTTATGTGAGGCCTCAACTTGGTTGTTACCTTGAGGGTAATAAGGTGCGGACCATTTATGTTGGATTTTGTACTTAGTAAATTTTTTGGCTACATCCTTATTTTTGAAAGGAGTGTCATTGTATGATATTATGACTAAAAAAATGCTATAATGAGGTAAGATCTAATTAAAGGATAAATTTAGAAAATTATATACCTATACAAGAAGATAGAGGTATGGACTCAACCTATTTGGTAAAATATTCAGTTGTTGTGATGATATATTTATGGCTATTAGATGAGGTGGGATTTATATTTCCTATGATATCTAGACCCCACATAGGAAAGGGCCAAGGATAAGTCAAGGAATATAGTTCCAATGATGAAGCAGGAACAATATTGTCATGCTTTTGACATTTTTCACACTTGCTGATGTAATTATAAGTCTTTTTCCATGGAAGTCCAATGATATCCTAGTCTAAGGATATTTTTATCCATGGAGTTTCCATTGAAAATATTACCACATATTCGGTTATGGACTTCTTGGATTACATGGCTAGCCTCTTCCACATTAAGGCAACAAAGGAGGATACCATTGAAAGATTGCTTATATTAGACATTGTCAATGATGATAAAATGACAAAAAATTTGCTTAATATTTTTGCATTCATTGTAGTTGAGACCTTTAGGCATTGCATTATATTTGAGAAATACATAATTATTTTTGTACCAAGAGTCTAGAAATGTTATTGATTCAATAAAATTGATTGCTAAAGGTTTTTAACTAGATTCGAATGTTTTTGGTTGCTTAATTTATCAAATAATAACACTAGCTTGCTCATCCTCCAATTCTAAGGGAATGAGGGAAGTGATAGCCATCATGGAATCAACATGATAATTACTAGACCTGGGAATGATATCAATAGTAATCTTATCAAATATGGCTAAGAGGTGATCCATGATTTATTTATACGGTTTTAACTTATCTTTGGTTTGATAAGTTAATTTGATCTGATTAATGATAAGTCAAGAGTACCCAAAAATAGATAAGATGCTATTTTTGAGGGCTTGAGTGGATTGGAGCCCAAATATTAGGGCTTCATATTCCATGGTATTGTTGGTGCACAAAAAATCAAGCTTGAATGATAATGTGATAAAATTTATTTGAGGAGAGACTAGAACTATCTTTTAACCTGATCCTTTGGAACTTCTAGAACCACTAAATATTATATTACTTGGTGTCTAGACAATAAAAACTTTTATTAGAAACATGGACCTCTATAGGTTTATGATCTTGTAATGGGGCATCTATGAAAAGGTTAACTATGACTTGTCATTTTAGGGACTTTTGGTTTACAAATTCAAGGTCAAAATTAATAAGAAAAATCACCCACTTTGTTGTGCAGCCCAAGAGGTAGGGTTTTTACATAATATATATTAAAGGATCAACCTGAGTTGTCACAATAATATTTTTGTTGAGCATGTAATGCCTTAACTTTTGAGAGGAAAAAACCATTACTAGATAAAAAAATTCTAAAGGTGTGTAATGAGTTTCATATCTTACTAAAGTTCTACTAATACAGTAAGATTCCTACCTCACAATTATTTTATTACATCAACAAAGAGTTGATCCTTGTTTGGTTCACATCATCTATTGGTTCAAAAGGGATACAAGGTTCAAGATGAACAATATCTATGGTTTTTATATTGAGAAGAGATATTTCATGGTCTTTAATTAGTTTAATTTTGACTTGTTTATTGCTATGACATCCACATAAGGTTCAAGAAAGTCACTTTCATTATCACTATCAAAGGTTGTTAAGAAAGGTTTCTACTTGTTGCAATGGGATTTATATCCTACCCCCAAATGGTCTATATATGGTTTGGGCTCCAAAGGTTCTTAAAATCCTTGTTCAATCCTTCCTAGACCCTTACCATGATAGCCAAGGTTGCATAATATTTGTTTATGTATCTAATAGATATTTGGTATATAGAAAGAAGCATATCATTGTTCAATTAGATGGGAAAATTTGTTACAAATAATTTCTTCGTTAGTTTTTTTGACATAGAAAAATGTACAAATCCCTATTTGCACTACCTTTCCCTTATATAAAGGTAGTCCTAAGGTTCAGGGTGAGGGAGGCAACCTAGATAGGTCTAATTTTAATAATTTTCCACATGAATTAACATGTTCAATGTTTTAAATTTCTTGGGTTTGTTATTCTTTCTTTTTAGATTGACTACTAGTGCTTGCATCAGGGTCATTGTTACTTGACCCTGAGGGTAAAGGTTTTGTGACATGGATTAATGTACTTAAAGATAAGTAAAGAAATATATTTAGGATTACCTTATCAATGGATTGATAGTAGGTAAAGGGATACAGATTTGTATGAATAGTGTGAAGTTTACCTTGATAATTGAACTTCAAGCACTAAAGATAAATAGATGGGACTACCTACATAACATGGATTATGGTTTCATCCCAACAAAAGGTTATAGTTAAAGTCACAATTTAATACATTGATTAAGGTGTTATGTATGTGAGGTCCTAAATTTATATAAAATACCAATGTTCCCATAACTTCTCATTCTTCTTTATCATATGATTTTATAATGATATCAAATTTTTCTACGTCTTGCTTATTTAATCCAATCCTATTGATAAATTTAAGGTTGCACACATTAATGATAGATCCATTATTAATAAGAACTCTTTTGATGAAACTAACATCAATTTCATAGGTAATATGCAATGGGAATTCCCCAAGCATAGATGGGGGTGGGGCATATTCCTTGTAAAAGGTGATGGCCACATGATTGATGGCAAGTATTTTCTACCATGTGAGTTAAATCAACTGGACTAATATTTTGATGAACTAATTACTCATTCAAAATTTTAAAAGCATTTCTCTATGAAAGAAATAATTTTTCAACAATTCTAGTAGAGGAATCTTTGCAAGTATGTCTTCAAGTTATTTTTGGAGGTTAAAGGTCCATTTATCTTGATATTTTAGGATTAAAGTTAGTTTTTTAGGAGAGTAATTTTGTTTATATTATATAACTAAAGAAGGATTAATAGGTGGATTTGATGATTGATAATTTTAATTGTCTAGTTACTACATTATTTATTCAAATCGTGTTCTAGGGATGCAATGGAACATTATTGTATTGAATTTTTTTGTTGTCGTTTGATCATGGTTTGGTAGAGGGATTTAAAAAATGTCCAAATCCTGATTTAAATATGTGGAGGACTAGGTGTCATTAAATGTGACTCATCCTTCATCAATATGATCTTGTATGAGATCCCTTTGGGTTTTACATTTATTAGTGGAAATACCATTGAAACGATGGTAAGCATATCGTTCTAATATTTTAAATCCTGTGATTTTAGGATTTGGAGGTTTTATGGGTAGGAGTTCAATGAACTTGGTCTCACAAAAATCTATGATAAATGCACATATAGCAAGAACACCACTAGACTGCATTTTGGTGATGGTTTTACTTCTAAGACAAAATGAACAATCAAAGTACAAAATGTTAGCATTACAATAGGTTGTAGGTATAAGGTCCCCTGCAAATGGATATGCCCTAATATATGATAAAAATAGTCTATTAATTCTTACTAACTAGATGAAAATGATTGATAAATTGCAAATAGGAAGTACAAGATTAACTAAAACCAAGGAAAATAAAAATAGACAATATCATCAATAGATTGAAGTGACTATAAATAAATAACAAAAAGATGAATTTATAAGATTCAGGATATGACAAATGTGACAATGATATTAAAACAAAAATAAAGTCAAATAAACAAGAAAAAAAGAGAGACAACCAAATAGCAACAAGTTGTACCCCTTATTTGCTTTAATATGGCCCACCAAGAGGTTAGATGATTGTCATAATGCTCAACTACTATCTAAATAACCTTAAATTATTTATGAGAGAGGATTGCTAGATAGAATGCTTCAATGTTAAGCCAATATTTTGGTAGCACCTTGGTATGAGAGAGAGAGAATGAATGAAATTTCTAGAAAAAATTTGGTAGAGTTTTGTTATTATAAAAATTATTCATGTTTTGCCTTCCTTAAAGGATCCATTTATAGATTTCTTAGGGGCTTCTTGGAGGAATATTCTAGAAAGTCAAATATGCTTTAGATTTCATCAAGGTTATTGGAATGACACATGGATCAACAAGCATCATCATGCATGGGAGTGGAGGATAGATTGGCATATTATTGAGAGGTATGCCTCTGAGTTTCCATGCTTGCTAGGTCAAAAATTTATAAGGCTTAGTCTCTATATTAGGTTTGGTCTCTATATACGATAATCTTATATAGAATTTTTTTTTTTTAAATTAATTATTATGTTTTGTATTTTATAAAATTAGAAGCATATATTATTTAAAATAAAATATGTATTATTTTAAGACATATCTTCTAAAAAATATATCATTATACTCCTTTATAAGAATTGGATATGACTGATATTGTGTGTGTGAATTTTCATGCCAACTCTTTCTCGTATGAACTAGTAGTAGATCCAAGCAATCGTGGCCTTTGATCTAGTCTTATAAAATATTGTGGAACAATATTCACCCAAATTTCTCATCTCATATTTCCAAATATCTAGACTCCTCAAGGTTTTTTACATATTATCCTTTCTAGATCTCTATTTGATTTTTCTCATAAATCCAAGAAACTATATATAACGACCCAAAAACACACAAACAAACAAATATAAAAATAGATTTTTTTTTTTTTTTTTTACTGAGAGGGATACATGAACCCTTCATGAACCCCTAACCCAACTAGTATTTACCTAAATTTTTGATCCCCTAAGTTTTCCTGAAAGCTACATCTCACAAAGTACCCTATCACAAGTCCATCTGTGTAGGCGTATCATGTTCCACTGTAGATAAGCCCATATATCCCATCACTCTTTATGATATAGAATTATCAACCTTAGTCCATCGAAGGTATACACGCATATCCATACCATATACAAGTCATTATGTGTAGGTATGCTACAAGTATTGTGAGTTAAGCTATCTATCTCATATCCACAATAAGCTATATTAACTCAGATGTAATCTCTCCACAACTTAGTCTTTTATCTCCCTAAGGAGGTCTTAATTCCCTTAGGTCTCCTATGTTCATCCTAAGGGGTTCTCAATTCCCTTAGGTTAACTATGTTCACCCCAAGGGGTTTTTAATTCCCTTAGGTCACCTATGATTTCACCCTATAACTCTACTCTTATATTTCTATTAATAAGAAACCAAAAAATAATACATATATATATACTAAAACATCAAATATTATTCACTAAGCATCCAAAAAATAAATAAGGATTAACACTAAAAGAGAATGTTATCATCAGAAAGAGAATCAGCTACATAGTATAACCAAATACGAAAATAAAGTAAAAGTACATTATCTAAACCAATAAATAGTTATGACATTAAATCTTGCATGGTAAATCCTTCTTACTTTGAGGAATATTACATTAACTGCATTAGGGATATCTCCCCACAATTCTAGTCTATTTGAGCATAAGTAAATAAACATAAAATAAAATTACCTATACTTTGTTTCCATTGAACTCCTTGCTTCACCTTGCTTCCCATTGGATATTTGAGGGTAGTAGGGGATCCGGGTACTCATGGTTCAAGATAGACATGCCTCTAAATGCATCTATTAATTTACTTTGCCAAATTGCAACTATACAAAATTCAATTAAGTTTCCAACCATCTAATGCATAGTGGATATTATAAAATATCCTTTATTTAATCTTCAACTCTCTAATTCCATTAGAGAGCCATCCAAAATGTACTACTTAGATAAAGGTCTAATTTTAATCAAATTCATTCATGTCTTAAATCATTAAAGTCCCATACCTTTAACCTCTAAAACAATCCATCATTCATTCCCTAAATTAAATACCCATAACTTCAATTCAAAGAATAAATCTAACATCCCTTTTTAATTCACAAATCCAATCAAATCAAATATTTTTTTAAAGAATTAAAGTACCATACCTTTAACATCTAAACAATACATCATTCATTCCATAAATCAAATCCCCATAACTTCAATTCAAAGAATAAATCTAACATCCTTTTTAATTCTTAAATCCAATCAAACCAAATACTATTTTAAAGCATTAAAGTCCCATACCTTTAACCCCTAAAAAAATCCTTCCTTCATTCACTAAATCAAAGACCCATAACTTCAATTCAAAGAATAAATCTAACATCTCTTTTTAATTCACAAATCCAGTCAAATCAAATACTATTTTAAAGCATTAAAGTCCCATACCTTTAACCTCTAAAACAATCCATCATTCAACATAAACTTTGTCATAAATCTTATAACACCATTATGTTTTCCTTTGAAGTCCTTTTTGTAAATTCTACATCATAGACTTACTAATCAAATATTTTCAACATTAATATTAGATTCATAGCCTCAATTAAAGATTCACAACATTATCTAAAGATTCACTACTTTAGTTACAAATAACCCCTTCATGATATTTTTACACAAAAGGTCTTACCCTAATTAAAACAACATAAGGTAATATCATTAATTAAAGGTCTCTTCAATTAGGATCCCATAAAATAAATCATAATATTTAAAGATATTACTACCATTAAAATATCTTAATATAATTCATGCTAATCTAAGGTTTCTCTTTAATTAGGTCTCCTAAGATAATCAAGATTTATCAAAGGTTTTCTCTATAATTAAAATCTCCTAATATAATTTATATAAATCAAAGGTCTTATTTCAATTAAAGTCCCATAATATAATTTACATAAATCAAAGGTCTTATTTCAATTAAAATCCCATAATATAATTTACATAAATCAAAGGTCTTATTTCAATTAAAGTCCCATAGTATAATTTTTATTCATCAAAGGTCTTATTTAAATTAGAGTCCCATAGTATAATTTACATAAATCAAAGGTCTTATTTAAATTAAAGTCCCATAATATAATTTACATAAATCAAAGGTCTTATTTCAATTAAAGTCCCATAATATAATTTACATAAATCAAAGGTCTTATTTCAATTAAAGTCCCATAATATAATTTACATAAATCAAAGGTCTCTTTAATCAAAATTACATAAGTAAACCTTAATAATCCAAGGTTTGCAACTATGGACTTATACACCTTCATGGAGGATATGAAATGTCTTATACAGAATGATATAAATACTGCCAGACTTTGAGTTTAGGCAAGACAAAAATAGGAACTAAGTTTTTCTTCCACCACCACTAACTATCCTAAAGGAACTGGGCTTATGCAGTCGTGGAGCTTCCACAGAGATGCAGATGGATTCCCATTGGGCAGAGCTCCCCAAACACAACACCCTATCTAAACCATAGGTAGTTTTCCAACTTTTTTTTTTTGATAGGTAACAGTATATTTACAACAGGTTTTTTAAATAGGATCCCAAAACCTTAATTACAGTAGTAGCCGAAGCAATGAAAAAGAAAACAGAAATAACGTCCCCGCCCGGGGCCCTGGAAACTACAGAAAACAAAACGCTCCCAAAAAACTTTTGCAACCGAGATTCTCCAAAAAGAACAACCCCAAAAACAAGACACATTGAAACGACAAATGCCAGGGGCCTAGCTAACTGGGCCCTGAGCCGTCCTCGGCCCGCTCAGACTGCTGTTGGACCTTGGCAGAGTTTTCCTCCAGCTTGCGACGGAGCTCGGACAACGCCTTGGCGGCATGAGACGCGGCTTGGGCCGCTGTGTTGAGAGAACTGACCGCAGTATCCAGGAGGCCGTGGAGTGCCAGCTTCTGCAAAGCATCATCTGACTCGAAGCTGATCACAGTGGGCTCCGGGTTCTCTGGTTTGACCTTCTTGGAGCTTTTCGCAGCCCAGGTGGGCCCGGGGGAAGCCCTTTTGCGGCCTGAACTTGGAGGAAGGGCCCCGTCAGGGCCTTTGCTCGACGCTCTGCACTTGCGCGTAGGCCTGCGACGCTTCAGGGAAGAATTGTCTGGAGCGGGGGAGCCTTTGCCGACAGGGGAACCAGGGGGAGAAATGCCTGCTTCAGGGGGCGGGACAGAAGAGAGGGGGGGAATGCTCTGTAGTTGGGGTTGGTTGGCCAGGGCATGTCTATAGAGGACAGCCATGAGCCCCTGGTGCATGGGCCGGGAATGGTTCTTGCGAGCACGCTCAATGGTCAGACCCAAGGAGTAAAAGAGGAAGCGCGGGGTGCTGATGAGAGTAGCTCCTCGGAGGTGGTTAAAATAACTTAGATGGAAGCTATACAGCCGTTGCTCAGGATCGTCATAGGTAATATATTGCATTACCGAGACGATGGCTTCGTCGAACGGCGCCGGGAGGTGGGAGCGGAGCAGGTTGGCTTTGTCCCACTGGTGGTCTGGGAAGCGGGAGAGCTCCTCTTCCCAGTTGTGCTTGTCTCGCCTGACAACACGGCCTTTCTCTTCGTGGTGGAGGCCGGTGACCTCTGTGAGGAAGTCCTTGGAGACTTTGAAGTGTAAACCCTTGACTGCAACTTCCCCGTCGTTCCACGTCTCCAGGAACCCCTGGGTGATCTCGTCGTCATGGCCAGCGAATTTGCTAAAAAATGGCATGAATTTCTTAGCGTCGGAGAATAAGCGAGCAGGACCGCTCAAATCAAGGACAGGGGGCTCCAGAAAGACAGCTTTGGACGCCATGGGGGACGAGCTGGCAAGGTGGGGACAAAGGGGGCAGAGAGTGCCAGACCGGGGAAGAAAGAACAGGGGAAGGAGAATGCGACAGCGGGATGGGACAGCGAGGGGAATATAAAGGCCGTGCGGGGGCTTGAGAAGGGGGAGCGCCGCCAGCTTTGGAAAGTAGCACACGCGGCTGGGATCGACACGACGGGGAGGGGGCTGAGGGGGCGCACCAGGCTGCTGACACGCGAGGATGGGAAAGGCCCACTGCCAAAGCGCCAGTTGGCGGACGCTGAGCGGAGGAACGCCGGGAGAGGGCCGCGCCGGACTTGACCTCGATCGGGTTGGCATGGCACGGGAATCAGGCGGCACAGAGATCAAAGCGAGAATGACGGGGAGGTCCGCCATGCACAAAAGAGTGGGGCTGCCAGGGCTGACAGCTGGCCAGCACGGGCAGCTGACAAGGCAAGGGGCGCGGGCTACCGCGAGGAGGGCCGGGGTGATCCTCTCGCGGACAGGGTGGCGAGCCGACGGGTTGACACGGGGGCGAGAAGCACTGGTCAGCAGATGCACACGCCAGGGGGACTTCGCCGCCCTGCCACGGGGAAGACTAGACGCCCGAGAAAACAACATGGTCGGGATGGTCCTGCAACGCAATTTGGACTAGGCCTGCAGGGAAGTGCGAGGTCCAGGTGGTGAGTTCTCCAACGGTAATGCCTAGATTTGCCATGAAGTCAGTAGCCCTATTTCCTTCTCTGAGAACATGCTGGAAGGTGTGATTGGGGAAGCCCTGGAGAAGGAAGAGGGCCTCCCGGATGGAATTCTGGAATCGCCAAGAACAGGACTCGGGCTTGCTGGCGCCTCTGATGATGACTTGGGAATCGCCTTCAATAATAATTTTTGGGGAGGAGCCCCTGAGAGCCGACAGGCCACTGAGCAGGCCGGCAGCTTCGGCAAAGTTGTTAGTTTGCCTGCCCAACGAAACCGCGAAGGCAGTGACCAGATTCCCGGAACCATCTCTGATAACCCCGCCAGCCCCAGAGGGCCCGGGGTTGCCTTTGGAGGCACCGTCGAAATTGAGCTTGAGCCACCCGGGGGGGGAGTCCACCTGATCAGGGATCGTCGGGAGGGGGCGGGAGGGGAAGCAGGGGGGAGATCTGGAAGCCGAGGGAGGAGAGAAGGGAGGCTTCGCTCGACCGCCTGGGTACCGCAAAAAGGGGAATGAAACGGGAATTCTCGGAGGCAAAGGAGACTGCTTTGGTCGCTACCCACTGGGGGGAGCAGGCCGGGGAGGAAAAGGCTCGCCTGTTACGCTCAAGCCAAATTTGCCAGAGCAAGTGGGGAAGGCAGGCCTTCCAGAGGAAGCGAAGAAAGGGATGGGCAAAGGGGGTGGGCCACTGAGACAGGAGGTCAGAAATGGAATTGGGGGCCGCCCACTGAACGGAGAAATGGGAGAGGATGAGGCCCATAACTTCGGAAGAGAAGGCGCAGTTTAAGAAAAGGTGGTTGGTTGACTCCCAAGCGGCACGGTAGAGGAAGCATCTGTTGGGGATTTGGAAGCCTCGCTTGATCAGATTCTCGATCGTGAGGATTTTGTTTTGGACGGCCGCCCACACGAAATGGCTAATTTTGGGGATCAATTTCTTGGCCTAGACCATCTGGGTCGGGAAGGTGGTCGCTCCCGGGGTTCTCTGAATATGGTAAGCAGACTTGACTAAAAAAATGCCGCTGGGAGAGCCATGCCACACGCATCTATCACTGTCTCCAAAAGAAGGGATGACTGTCGCACTGAGGATGCGCTGAAGTCTGGCAGCTTGAAGCGGGAACCTGGGGTTCAGGATGGGTTTCCAGGTGATCCGCCCCTGACGCTGAGTCATGTAGTCAGACACTCTGGGCCCACGGGCCGCTAGCCCAGGTTTGAGAAGAAGGAGTTCTCTGTCCGAGCTCAGGGCTTCGTCGAGAATCCATCTGTCCTCCCAAAAGTCAATCTTGGCACCGTCTCCAAGAATCCATCTGGTCCCTTGCTGAACAATATCTCTGGTGGAGAGCAGGGCCTTCCAGAAGGCAGAACCATCGCGGGGCTGGGTATCCCCGAGGAAGGGGTGATTGTGGCAGTACTTCCTACGCACAATGCAAACCCATTCGTCAGGGGTGTTGGTATGAACCTTCCAGGCATGTTTGGACAGAAGAGCCTTATTCATGGGCACCACCCGTCTGAGCCCGATCCCTCCCTCATCTTTGGGGCGGCAGACCAGGGGCCAGGAGACCAGGGGAATCCTTTTCTTGTCATCGCCTCCCGACCAGAGAAATCATTTCTGAATTTGCTCAATGAGAGTAGCAATGGAGGCCGAAATTCTGAAGACCGACATGAAGTATATCGGAATGCTTTGGAGTACAGACGCCAAGAGAGTGGCTCTGCCGGCCTGAGAGAGAAGGTGGCCTTTCCAGGGGGCGAGTTTTCTTTGAATCCGCTCAATCACCCCATTCCATAGCACCTTAGAAGACGCCCCTGTGAACAGTGGAAGCCCGAGGTAGGAGGAAGGGAGGGAGCCGGGGAGCAGCCCAAGATCCGCCCGATTTTGATTTGCCTAGCCACGGGGGTGTTGATGAAGTAAATCTTGCTTTTTCGCAGGTTGATTTTTTGCCCAGCTGCCTCCTCATACAGAGTAAGGATGCTCTTGAGGGCCTTGGCTTGAGGGATCGAGGCCGAGGAGGCAAGAATGGTGTCGTCCACAAACTGCTGATGGGACACGGGGGGGAGGTCCTGCGCCGGCTTGATGCCCGAGATGAGACCGCGAGAAACAACGTTCGAAATGGTTCGACCCAGGGCCTCGGCCAGGATAATGAAGAGAATCGGGGATAGGGGATCACCTTGGCGGAGACCTCTGGAACTGGGGAAGAACCCGGTCGGGGACCCATTGACAAGGATTGAGAACCAGGGGGAGGACACGCACTTGTTGATGAGATGGACCCAGGAGGGGTGAAACCCAAATTTGAGGAGGACCTTGGACAGGAAGCTCCAATCGACCCTGTCAAAAGCCTTGTTCATATCAAGCTTGAGCAAGAAATGGGCCTTTCTGGATAGGACAACTGAGTGGATGGCCTCATGCATGATTATGACCCCGTCTGTAATCAGCCTGCCTTTGACGGAGCTTCCCTGGCAGGGGGAAATGATCAGGGGAAGAATGTCTTTGAGGCGGGTTGTCATGGCTTTAGTCAAGATTTTATAGAGGACATTGCACAAGCTGATGGGGCGGAAGTCTGACAGGGATCTTGCCGCCTGAGTCTTCGGGATCAGGGCTATGAAGGTGGTGTTGATGCCTCTGGGGATGGATCTAGCAAACTGCAGGTCCCGGATGGCAGCACACACATCATGGCCCACGATGTCCCAAAAAGACTGGAAGAAGCGGGGAGGAAACCCGTCCGGGCCCGGGGCCGCTTCAGCCTTCATGGAAAAGGTGGCAGCGTGGATTTCTGAGTCAGACAGGGCCTGAACCAGCTTTGCATTAGCCATGGCCGGGACGGACGTCGGGATGTGATCCAGAAGGGATTCGGCCGCCTCCGAGGACATAGGAGGTCCATCGCCCAGGAGCTCTTGGAAGAAGTGGACTGCCTCGGCTTGGATGTCCTCTTCCTTGTTGATGATACTACCATTGCTGTCAACCAGCTCGACAATTCTGTTGGAACCCCTGTTTCGGAGGGTCGAGGCATGAAAGAACTTGGTGTTTGCATCGCCATCTTGGATCCACAGAGCACGCGATTTTTGCCTCCAAAAGGTTTCTTCCCTAGCTAGGATATTGTGGTACTCATTGAGGGCGATGCGTTCCTCTTCCCTAAGTCCGGGCTCATGAGAGCCACCTTGGAATCTGGACTCAATCTCTTCGAGTTTGTTTTTGATAGCCTCCTTGCTTTCAAAGATGTTACCGAACACCTCTTTGTTCCAAGTCTTGAGGTGCTCCTTGAGGCGTCTCAGCTTGTGGAAGACTTGTTCGACGGGGCGGCCAGGGACAGGGGGAGCCCACCAGCGGCTGACCTGGGCCCGAAGGTCGGGGTGGTGAAGCCACATGGACTCAAACCGGAAGGGTCTCCTGGGGGGCGATGATCAGTCTCGAGGAGGAGGGGGCTATGATCGGACCCGATTTTGGGGAGGGCCAGGAGGGAGGCGTCGGCAAAAATGGGGAGGGCTTCCTTAGACAAGAACACTCTATCCAACCTTACCTGGATGTGGTTGGGTCCCGCTCTCTTGTTGGACCACGTGAACCGGGCTCCCTTCAAGCTGACATCCATGAGCTCGTTGTGGGCAGTAAAGGCCCCAAAGTCGTCCATGCTTTTGGTTCTGACCTCCGAGCCCCCGCATTTGTCAGAGGAAAATAGGGGGCTGTTGAAATCCCCGGACAAGATCCAGGGCAGGGGAGCGAAGGCTTCTCTCATCGAACTGATTTCCTGCCAAAGCCTTGCTTTCTCAACAGGACTGTTGGGAGCGTAGACGTTGGACAGGATCCACGATCGCTTTGAGTTGAGGCAGTGGACCAGAATGTTCATAATCCTGGGCGACGAAGAAATGAGCCTTCCCTCGTAAGATCGAGGGTCCCACATGCACATGAGGCCCCCGGCTGAGCCAGCCACGGGGGTGGAGAGAAGTTCGCAGTTGCGCCAGGTAGCATGGGCTATTCTCCGGGCAGCGACGTCATCTATCTTGGTCTCTTGGAGGAGGATGAAGGACGGGCGGTGGTCCCTACGGAGTTGACCGAGGATCCTTTTCTTGGGGACCCCATTGAGTCCCCTGATGTTCCAGGAGATTAGCTTCATTTGGCACCCTTGGGGGTCGCCCGCCCCCCTTTCTAGCCTAGGCGGGGGGTTTGGATCGGGCGTCGTCCGCCTTGCGAAAGCTCGTGCCAACGTCAGGTAGCGTAGTCTGGGAACCGTTAGCAATGTCGTCCTCAGTGAACCTTGACCGTTGTTCGCACAGGGTGGGCCGCCCTCGTTTAGATTTGCTACCAAAATCTGTGGCAAAGGACCTGCTCCGGGTCATTTTGGGGCTGACTTCGTCGGACTCGGATGGAGAGCTGCCTTCGGTCTCATCATTAGATCGCTCAGACCCACACACCAAGGGGGTAGGTTCCGGGAAGGATGCCTGGGGGGCCGGGGTCAGAAGGGGTTGGGGGGAGGATTGGGTCCCGATAGCAGCCGGGGCTTGAGGGGCCAGAATGGGATGCGGGGGGGATCTGGGATCGGGTCCCCGGAGGGGTCGCTGGGACTGGGAATCTGGGAAGGGGCACCCTCCGAACTAGGGTCGAGGGCCTGGGGGCCCGAAGGGGAAACCTCCTTGAGGGGAGCGCTAGGGTTGGGACGAGATGGGTCCTGGGAAGGGGCCCGACCGTAGCCGGGCGGGGGTTTGGGATTAGGGCCTTCCGCCTTCCTGGAAGCCGGGCATTGGTGAGGGAGGTGGCCTTGAGAGCTGCAGGAGGTGCAGAAAGTAGGTTTATTTTCATAAATAAGGGTTTGGCACCAGAAGAAGGATCCAGAAGAGATGGTCACCGAGGAGGGGAGCTCATATTCGAGGTTGGCGTTGGCACAGAACCTGGCGTGCACCATGCGAGAGCCAGCCTTGGTCGCAGGATCAAAGGCCACCAAGTCTCCAACCGACTGGGCGATGAGCTTTAGAACGTCTTCTCGCCACAGATGGAAGGGGAGGTCCGGGAGGCGAACCCAGATCGGGGCAAAGTTGATGCTTTGGGAGTTGGGATGAAAATCTGCACCATAACGCCTGAGAAAAAGGCTCTTGCGACCCAAGAACCAGGGCCCGCCCGACAAGATCTTCTCAGCATCCTCGTTGTTGTTGAGTTTGATAATGAAAAAGCCTCTGGACAGAGCAACCAGCTGGATATGGCCGGAGACCTTCCATTTGGTGGCCGCCCATTTGCGGATCGTCTCCATGTCTGGGCGCCCGCCCAGGAACTTCCCAACCAAGGAGGACGAAGAATCAAAAACCAGGGTTGTGTAAACCTCCTCCTGGATGGAAATGTGTGTGCCTTGGAGGGAAAGCCCAACACCCAGGGCCCGAGCAGGGGTCCTGGAGCCCGCCAAAACCTGTTGGTAGGAGGGTTTATGTCCTCCCGGGGCCCGCCCTAGCCCCGGATCGGGGATTGCCTTCCCAAGGCCATCCGACGTGACAAGGCCAGGCAGGGGGCGCGGGCCCAGAATCCCGACCCCACCAAACCCACCGCACTGCTCGAAACCCCCGTCCGACCTTGCCACGGATCCGCCTGGACCAGGCCCGGGCCCGGACGAACCTGAACCCCCTGGATCCGGGCCCGCCTAGGAACCTGCGCTCTGCTTTGGATCCGATCCCAGCCCATCGTCCGCTTCTGCTCCAACCTGCGCTCCAGCTGCCGCTCCTGCTGCCGCTCCCGCCATCGGCATCTCACCTTTACCTCCCATCGATCGAAAGATTTTAATGGTAGCACTTTGACCAAATTATTAGTCAATCCTTACCATTGTTCAATCCGTAGTTTTCCAACTATGACCAGTGCTTTCCTAAACGCAATGTTCGCTTGCTATAGGTGGTCTACCAAACTACAAGCATCGCCTTCAACACAATGCTCTCTAGGCAAGACAGGGGGTTTTAAACTAAGAGTAGCACTTTCACTCAACACTCTCTTCTTAATGAAGAACATGGACTTATACTGAGAGGGGGGGTGAACAGTATAAGACTTAACCAATTAATAATTTTAACTTTAGATAGCAGTGGCATCAACACAACATTAATCAAGACAGAAAGCATCACACATTGAAGACCCATTTTTAACGTGGTTCACCCAAAATGTCTGGGCTACGTCCACAAAACTTTTCTCTAAAAATTTCCTCAAAGTTCTTTGGGAATCCTTCCCAATTACAATATTTATGAGCCTCGGCCCAAAGGAGATACCTTCCCCTAATCAAAATTTATGAGCCTCTGCTCAAAGGAGATACCTTCCCCTCTGCTCTCGGAAATGATCCCTCGGAAGATCAACCGCCTCTACCTCTTGCCAGCACATGGAACTCCTTTCCACCGAAGACCTCCTGTCCTCAATGCTTAGCCTAAGAGACCTCTACCTTCTATGATCACGTCCACAGCAGCTCAGCAACCTGTACCAAACACAGTCAGTCGGTCTAGTACAAGTCTTCCTCTGTCTGTCAGATCTGTCCAACGCTTAAGCTTGAACAAATCAATCCTCTTGCACACAAGCCTTCTCAAAGACTTGCCAAATCTGTCCTCAAGTTCTTCTCAAAGAACCAGTGCACCTCTGTCCTCAAGTTCTCTCGATAGAACTATCAAACTCAGCTCACAAGTCCTCTGCTAGGACCTGTCCAAATCTGCTCACAAGTCCCCACCGGAACCTGTCCAAAACTGCTCACAAGTCCCCATCGAAACCTGTCCAAAACTCAGCAAGCTTGGCCAACATCAAAAATCATGCTATGGAGAAATTGCACATGAATTCTAACACCACCCACTGCGTCCACTTCACGATGTAAAACCCTTTCACGTTATTCGAACGTGGAACCTCCCGTTCGGGTAGCGCGCCAATAGCCTAGCCGCTACCGGTGCGCCAAAGGCGCCCGATGAGGTTTAAACCTCACGCTGTTAGCCTTGTTCCTTCTACGCCAGGGATTAAATAAAACAATAGTGCCTCCCTTTCTTCTGACGTGAACACGAAGACGAAAACCTTACGACGGATTTACGACAAACGACGAGTACAAAAAAATGAACAGCGGATTCACAAAAACGGCGAAGACACAGTCGAACGACGGGTTTACGAAAACGGCGAAGACACAATCGAACAATGGGTTTACGAAAATGGCGAAGACACAATCGGAGAAGAAATCCGAACAGCGGATCACGAAATCACAACGAGGAAGAAATCGAACAACAGATCACGAATTCACAGCGAGCAACACTTTTCAAAAATGCGGATTGGATCATTCTTGATTTTCATCGAGGGAGATTTATATGCATTTTTACCATAAGCTCTTGACGTCGGCGAGGAGTTTAACACGTCGGCGGAGGTCTTGGCTAGCGCCCACAATCTTAAAACATAGCGCCCACATAGTTAAGACATTTGCGCCATGGGTTAGGAGAACCCATTGCAAACAATAATTTAATATTTATTTAAAAATAATTAAAGGGAACCTTAACAAGGTTTTTAATTATTTAAATAAATACTTCCTCCTCGACCCAAATGCATTAAACTAATGCATCCACCTGTAGTCTTTAAACCTGCCAACTTGGGGTTTACAAAAGACCTTTGAAACTGCCATGCCGAAACCTTCAAGAAACCTTTTATCAAAGCAAAACTTTTGACATCAAACAAATTCCTTCAAGAGCTTCTTGACATCAATGACAACTTATACACATGATCAAGGGCAATGTACCCAATGTACCCAAAATTGCCAACAATCTCCCCCTTTGTCATTGATGGCAAACCTTTACTGAAAACACTTCTCAAGAGCCAAAACTGAAACCAACTGTGCTAACAACTGACCAACCGTGCCCACAACTGAGAATCTTCCTTTGAAGTTTTACTCCCCCCGACTTGAAGCTCTCCCCTTCACTTTGAAGCTCTCCCCCTTACTCATATCTCTCCCCCTTTGTCATCAATGGCAAAGGGTCACCTTTGGGGCTCGGGACTAAGAATGAGCCTCTTAGCTTAGTCCCTCCCCCACCTCCAGATGAGGTGATTAATTTCGGGGTGGGAGTACAACTCCCAATTTCTCCCTTAGATACTCAAACGTATCTCTTGGAAGAGGTTTGGTGAAGATATCTCGCAATCTGCTCTTTAGTAGACACATACTCTACCTTGACCTGCTTGTCTTGCACTTTCTCCCTTAGAAAGTGATACTTGATGGAAATATGCTTTGTCCTTGAGTGCATTATCGGATTTTTGGAAATACTTATGGCACTTGTATTATCACAAAGTATGGAGATGGGTTGTTCATGCTTGACTTTGAAATCCTCCAAGGTGGTTTTCATCCATAAAACCTGTGTACACCCAGCCACTGCTGCTATGTATTCAGCCTCTACCGTAGATAAGGAAACCGAAGGTTGTTTCTTACTTAGCCAAGAAACCAAACTCTTTCCCAGAAAGAATGCTCCACCACTAGTGCTTTTCCCGTCATCAATACCGCCTGCCCAATCTGCATCTCGTATAAGCCGTGAGAGTGAAATCATCACCTTTGGGATACCAAAGCCCAAAGTCCATAGTGCCCTTCGGATATCCGAATATCCTCTTAACTCGCCATAACATGAGAATCTTTTGGAGCTGCCTGAAATCTTGCTACTAACCCAACTGCCTGCATGATATCTGGTCTGGTAGCCGTAACATATAATAAACTGCCAATCATTGATCTGTACAACCTCTAATCTACCGCTGGAGATTCATCATCTTTACTCATCTTGCACCCTGTAATCATTGGAGTACACACTGGTTTGCTGTCCATCATCCCAAATTTCTTCAACATTTCTTTGATATACTTTCCTTGAGAGAGAAATATACCATCTTTTGATTGAGCAATTCGAAGACCTAAAAAGAATGACAGCTCTCCAATCATAGACATCTCAAATTCCTTCTGCATGGTGTTAGCAAAATCTTTGCACATCTGAGTATTATTTCCCCCAAAAATAATATCATCAACATAGACAACCATAATCAACATATCATCACCTTCATTCTTAATATACAAATTGCTATCTCCCACACCTTTCCTGAAGCCTTGCTCATGAAGATACCTGTCAAGTCTTGAGTACCAAGCCCTAGGTGCTTGCTTTAACCCATACAAAGCCTTTTTCAGTTTACACACATAGTCCTGACTGTTCCGAGAGAGACACTCCTTCCGGCTGTTCTATGTAGACTTCTTCTACCAACACCCCATTTAGAAAAGCTGACTTTACATCCATTTGATATACCTTGAATGATTTGAAGCTTGAAAGGGCCAAAAACATTCTCATAGCTTCAAGACGAGCAACAAGAGCAAACGTCTCTTCGAAATCAACACCTTCTACTTGAGCATAACCTTTGCAGACTAACCTTGCTTTGTTTTTGACAATATTTCCATCCTCATTGAGTTTATTTCTGAATATCCATTTTGTGCCAATGACATTCTTGTCCTTAGGTCTTGGAACCAATTCCCAAGTTTCACTTTTCTCTATTTGATTTAGCTCTTCATCCATTGCTTTTACCCAAAACTTATCCGCACATGCTTCACTGAAATCTTTTGGCTCAATCTCGAGATAATAATGAAACATTTGTAGAATCATGTGAGGGAATGACTCTTCTTCTTGTTTTCCTCGTATTTGGATCACCAATGATCAAATCTTTGGGATGATGTTTCTGAACATATCGTGAAGGAGTTTTGTTTTGGAAGCTTGTTGTCTTTCCTCTTCTTCATCTCGAAACCTCTCTCGAATTCTTCTTGACAAATTTCATCACCGAGTTCCCGGACCGGTTCTCTTATCCCTGTCTTTTCATCAACTCGTTACATTTATGCTCTCTACAACTCGTATGAGTTCTTTTGTTGAAGCATCTCTAGGCCTTGCTTCTGCTGGAATACCCAAGAAATATTCCCTCATCACATCTAGGATCAAACTTACCCAAATTTTGATCTTCCCTTCTGATGAAGCACTTACTCCCAAACACTTTGAAGTATTTTACTGTAGCTGGTCTTCCTTTCCACAACTCATAAGGAGTTTTATGATGATTGACTCTAAGTTGGGCCCCGGTGATAATGTAGACTGTTGTACTGACTGCCTCTTTCCAAAAGCCATCTGAAATTTTTGACTCATTTAACATAGCTCTAGCCATATTTTCAATAGTTCTGTTTTTCCTTTCAACTACTCCATTTTGTTGAGGAGTTCTTGCTGCTGAATATTCTCTTTTGATTCCTTGTTGCTCACAGTATTCCACAAATTCATTTGAAGTGAACTCTCCTCCTCTATCTGATCTTAAGCATTTGATTCTCTTGTCGAGCCTCATTTTCAATCATTTCTTTGAAAGCTTTAAATTTTTCAAAAGCTTCAGATTTTTCTTTGAGAAAAGTAACCCAAGTCATTCTAGAATAATCATCTATAAACAACATGAAGTAGCTTTCTCCCTGAATGCTCCGAGTTCTGGTAGGGCCACATAAATCAGTATGAATAAGATCCAATGGTTTTGAAGAAGTATACCCTTTTGATTTGAAACTGGTTCTCGGTCTGTTTTCCATGTTGACAAGGACCGCAAACGATGTTATGGGGCCTTTTTATTTTGGGCAAGTCTCTAACTCCTTCCTTGTTACTAATATTGACAAGATTATCAAAGCTCAAATGCCCCAATATTTTATGCCATAACCAACTCTCATCTTCTTGAGTTAGAAAACACTTTTCCTTTTTTATCTCACTTAGCATGTAAAGATTGTTTGGAGTCCTTGTAGCACTAGCAATGAGTTTTCCATTTTTTTCTTTACTTATCTCACATCTATCTTAAAAGAAAGATACTATGTGCCCTTGATCACAAAGTTGACTCACACTTAGAAGATTATGTCTTAGGCCTTCTACATAAAGCACATTTTCTATTTTGGATTTCCCATCCAAACTAAGAGTCCCTTTACCACATATTTTAGCTGACTTGTTATCTCCAAAACTGACTGTTCCTCTGTTTGTTTCTTTTAAGACCAAAAACTTTTCCTTTTCACCAGTCATATGTTTTGAACAACCACTATCAAGATACCATTTCTCTACTTTGTCTTGAGCATGAAAAGCAGTTTGAACTATCATTGACTTAGATTTGATCTCATTTCTCTTTTTAGTGAACTCAAGGCTAGATCTATCCAAACCGCACATCCTTGCTATATGCCCAAAATTATTGCACTTGTAACACATGACATCTTTATTCATAAGAGGTGCAAAAGAGTTAACATTTTCCTTACTATGGCTATTCACAGACTTATTGCAATGCATAGCTTTGTGACCAAATTTCTTGCAAGAAAAACAATAGCCATGGAAAGTATTATGTAACCTGTTTTGATGCCTTGGATGATTGTTCTTCTTGTGACCAACTGGAATCCACCGCTCTTCTGGATGAAGATTGATCTTGCTCGAAGCCCCTATTTCTTGAATGGTGATACCATCCTTCTTTTGCTTTTCACACGGAGTATTCTATCTCGAGAGCCAACTGTTCCAACTTCACTCTAAGAGACATAACCTCTTCTTCTAGTTTCTCGCAATCAGCTTCCTTTCCTTTGAGAACCTCTCGTCGAACCTCGTTCAACCTTCTTCCCTTCTTCAACTAGAATTTTGAAGTCTATAACACTTTGAGACAATTCTGATCTTGCTATCTCTTCTTCCCCGACATTGATGCTTGAGAACATAATTCTCTTCCCTGAATTTCTCAAGCTTTCTTAAAGCCAAGAAGAATTCACCTTTGAGATCGAACTCAACCTCTTCATCTCTTTCTCGAATCAGTATGTTCCTCCGATAGATCCTTCTCCAAGCCGTTAGGCTCTTTCCGGAGAGACCCGCTCTGATACCAATTGAAGAACATGGACTTATACCGAGAGGGGGGGTGAACAGTATAAGACTTAACCAATTAATAATTTTAACTTTAGATAGAAGTGGCATCAACACAACATTAATCAAGACAGAAAGCATCACACATTGAAGACCCATTTTTAACGTGGTTCACCCAAAATGGTCGGGCTACGTCCACAAAACTTTTCTCTAAAAATTTCCTCAAAGTTCTTTGGGAATCCTTCCCAATTACAATATTTATGAGCCTCGGCCCAAAGGAGATACCTTCCCCTAATCAGAATTTATGAGCCTCTTGCTCAAAGGAGATACCTTCCCCTCTCGCTCTAGAAATGATCCCTCGGAAGATCAACTGCCTCTACCTCTTGCCAAGACATGGAACTCCTTTCCACCGAAGACCTCCTGTCCTCAATGCTTAGCCTAAGAGACCTCTGCCTTCTATGATCACGTCCACAGCAGCTCAAGCAACCTGTACCAAACACAGTCAATCGGTCTAGTACAAGTCTTCCTCTGTCTGTCAGATCTGTCCAACGCTTAAGCTTGAACAAATCAATCCTCTACACACAAGCCTTCTCAAAGACTTGCCAAATCTGTCCTCAGGTTCTTCTCAAAGAACCAGTGCACCTCTGTCCTCAAGTTCTCTGATAGAACTATCAAACTCAGCTCACAAGTCCTCTGCTAGGACCTGTCCAAATCTGCTCACAAGTCCCCACCGAAACCTGTCCAAAACTGCTCACAAGTCCCCACCGAAACCTGTCCAAAACTCAACAAGCTTGGCCAACATCAAAAATCATGCTATGGAGAAATTGCGCATGAATTCTAACACCACCCGCTGCGTCCACTTCACGATGTAAAACCCTTTCACGTTATTCGAACGCGGAACCTCCTGTTCGGGTAGCGCGCCAACAGCCTAGCCGCTACCGATGCGCCAAAGGCGCCCAGTGAGGTTTAAACCTCATGCTGTTAGCCTTGTTCCTTCTACGCCAGGGATTAAATAAAACAACAGTGCCTCCCTTTCTTCTGACGTGAACACGAAGACGAAAACCTTACGACGGATTTACGACAAACGATGAGTACAAAAAATGAACAACGGATTCACGAAAACGGCGAAGACACAGTCGAACGACGGGTTTACGAAAATGGCGAAGACACAATCGAACAACGGGTTTACGAAAATGGCGAAGACACAATCGGAGAAGAAATCCGAACAACGGATCACGAAATCACAGCGAGGAAGAAATCGAATAGCAGATCACGAATTCACAGCGAGCAACACTTTTCAAAATGCGGATTGGATCATTCTTGATTTTCATCGAGGGAGATTTATATGCATTTTTACCATAAGCTCTTGACGTCGGCGAGGAGTTTAACACGTCGACGGAGGTCTTGGCTAGCGCCCACAATCTTAAAACATAGCGCCCACATAGTTAAGACATTTGCGCCATGGGTTAGGAGAACCCATTGCAAACAATAATTTAATATTTATTTAAAAATAATTAAAGGGAACCTTAACAAGGTTTTTAATTATTTAAATAAATACTTCCTCCTGGACCCAAATGCATTAAACTAATGCATCCACCTGTAGTCTTTAAACCTGCCAACTTGGGGTTTACAAAAGACCTTTGAAACTGCCATGTCGGAACCTTCAAGAAACCTTTTATCAAAGCAAAACTTTTGACATCAAACAAATTCCTTCAAGAGCTTCTTGACATCAATGACAACTTATACACATGATCAAGGGCAATGTACCCAATGTACCCAAAATTGCCAACACATAACATAGGAAGTTTCCATCCAAGAACAATACTCTCAAAACACAACGCTACCTTAGGCAAGATGCATATGGTTTTAAACTAAGAGCAGCACTCTCACACAATGCTACCTTAAGCAAGATGTGGGTGGTTTTAAACTAAGAGCAGCGCTCTCACACAACGCTACCTTAAGCAAGACGCAGGTGGTTTTAAAATGAAGATAATTCTCTCACACAACACTACCTTAAGCAAGATGTAGCTAGTTTCTAAACTAATAGTAGCGCTCTCACACCGTGCTACCTTAAGAAAGATGCAGGTGGTTTTAAACTAATAGCAGTGCTCTCACACAACACTACCTTAAGCAAGACACAAGGGGGTTTCTAAATCTTTCAACAAGTTTATCATGCTACAGGGGATTATAACCAGGTCCAAATCTAAAAATTCATCATACAAACATATGTAAGCAGATAGTTTAAGACTTTCCAACCTAAATAATCCTACGAAATGAAATTCGATGGTCTCTTGTTACCTCTCCCTTAGCTTGTTGTGTGATCCTATCTTCCTTGATCGTCTCCTTTGCATTTTTCCTGTCTCCATCATATTCCTCCTTCCTCTGCACCTTATGTGCTCCTCTTTCTCTAGGTGGCTCGTTTGTTGTACCATCTCTAATCTTGAGCCAACATTGAGCCCCCTTTTCTTCAATGCTCTTGTTCCTTCTCATCTCGTGAAAAACAATTCTTTTTCCCATAATTTCCACCTTTAGAAATTGATATCCCCCTACATTATTTACATAGATTGCACTATATAGGGGGGGTGAGATATTTGCATTATTAAAATGAAGAATGGTGCCCTTTACAATATCCTTAACATGATAGTTTATCACCATTTTTTAAATATATCTCTTTTATTTAAAATAATTTCTTAATTGCTCTATCTTTAAAATAAAATATTCTATTTGTCTTAAATGGATTTTTTTAAATATATTTCAATTAATTAAATTCCATTAATGAATTTATATTATCATTAAAATAAACTTCTTTAAATATTTCAAATGAACTCTCATTTGTGTATTGAAATGAAGTTTACTAATGTGTTCTAAATGAGTCATATCATTTTTAATTCAAAACATTATTAGTTAGTTTAAATGAATCTTCACTTATAATTAAAAATTTAATTCATTTTCCTTTATAACAATGATGCTCTATTATCCCTTCAACATAACAGTTCACTTTATGCATCCACATACATTTTGTAGTTGTTCTTTATTGAAATTCCAACATTATGCTACCCAAGCCCTGATGCAGTAGAGAGCAATCAAATTTATAAAACAACAAACAGGGAGTCTTTCCATCAACCCAATCACCTATCTTAGACAAATATTTTACGATTGTTCCTTGGCTATAAACTAAGGCTCAAGGTGATCAGTCATTGATGATTATCCCTTTTGACAATGCATACCTATATGAAGGTATCTATCCATGTTTCCTCCAAGTACCTTAATCACCATTTCCCCTTATCTTAAGTACCCTCATTTTTGGTGGATGCTTTTGCATTATCCAAATATGAGTGTACCTGATCCTGCACACTTGGCAATATGTTAGTGATAACATGCCCTTTTAAATCAACTAAACATCATAAAGTTGGTTCAATTGTTCAAACTCAGTATCACCATAGCATAGGTTAATACATTGTTTTCTTTGTGCCATAAAGTCTGCTAGGCAGTCGCCCTGAGAGGTCCCATAGGACCCACACTGTAGGGGGTAGTTCCCATCGCACCGATCCTGCGTGATCATGGTGGCCGATGCCCTAGGCTTGGGGGTTTTGAGTTTTTGGATTTTTGTTGCGGGGTCAGAGGACCGGTTCATTGTAGCCTATGGGCATTTTTGTTATGATATATATATATACAGATGACTCTTTTTGGTGTTTATGCACTTTTCATGGTTTGTTGTTATGTACATGTTTTTACATTGATGTATGCATATGCTATTATGAATGCGATGTGTCTAATTTGTATGATGTATGCCAATGGAATGAATGAAATGAGTTGTTGATGTTTTGTCGATGGCACCATAGACTGTGCAAGATTTGACTTGCTTGATGTACTAATGGGATGACTTTGTGGAATGACTTTGCATGTGAAAACTTTGTTTTTGTATTTTGCATATTTTTGGATGGTGATAGACGGAATGAAATGTGACAGTTGTTTTAAAATGTAGTTAAGCTTTTCTGAGATTCAGATATTTTAACTAACTAGCCAAGACTGTACATTTATCTCACAAGAATTTTGAACAAGGTATAAATCCGACTTGAATTTAACCAAGTTATTTCACATCCCTGTGTGTGCAATTGAGTTCATTTATGTGGTATTTGTCAGGATACCGCTAGTGCCAGATAGGCTATCAACCAAACCTGTACTGAGGATCACCTAATTAGCTCCACTAACTCCGTTGTTGTGTTTAGCAAGATTAATCCATGGGACAATCTAAGGTACCATAAGCTAGCTCATCCACATGCAAACATTGGTCTATGCACACGCAAAGCTAATGTGATAGACATATCATCATGCGGTTAGGATACCACCATTGCCAGGTAGGCTATCAACCAAACCCGTAATGAGGATCACCTAGATGGTTTTTCGAATGCTGAGAATTCCAGGGATTCAAGTTCAGGCTATGTGTTTGCTCAATGGTTTGGGATACTTGCTCGTCTATATAGTGATGAAAATCACTGTTTATTTTTCTCTTTGTTTTTCTTTTTGAGCAAGGATTTTGAATAGTGGTGATAACCACTGTTATTTGATTTTGTATTTTGAGCTTTGTAAGGTTGAGCTTGTGAATGGCCTTGATCCTGTTGGCCTTGGGGATGACTACCCATCCTGTTTAGGGACGTGTAGTACGAATCCTTACGACTTTGGGAACCAAGGGGATGATGGAGATTATGAAGTAAGGGCATTGATCTTTTAGGCCTTGGGGATGACTACCCATCCTGGTCAGGGGCGTGTAGTACGAATCCTTACAACTTTGAGACCAAAGGTGAGTGGAGATGGTTGTGATGATGGTTTGTTGGAATTTTGTTTTTGAATGGCGTTGATCCTTTTAGGTCTTGGGGATGACTACCCATCCTTTGCGGGGACGTGTAGTACGAATCCTTACAACTTTGGGGACCAACTATGATTGGGATTTGTGGGAGTGGTGAAAACCACTATTTATTATGGGGAATGGATAGGGAAGAGCTCGTCCTTTTGTCAATTCTCAGCATTCTGGAACCATTCGCACAGGGGGATGAACAGGCTAATCTTTCACCTATGGTACCCTAGACTGCTTTGTAGGTTTCTCTTGCGTTCACACAACTTAGGAATTATTTTATGTGTTTTAATTTGTGTTGGGATGCTACGTAACAAGGTGTGATCCAAGTAAAACTTTCCCGTGTAAAATCTGTTTAACTGTGTACAGTTTTTGGCTAGAAATTTAAAGACAGCTGAATGACGAAAACCCTATATACATTAGGAGACAACTGACTATGCTAAAAATGGTGATGGTGTTATTCTGGATGTATGCGTTTATGAAAATGGATTTGATGTGGAAAATGAGGGAATTTGCCAAGTAATGACAATCTATGGTGCGTTTGACTTGTATGACCTAGCAAATATGCAATGTATGGATGCGATGCCTAATGCAACCTATATTTTTGTATTTTGATTTTTATGAGTATGCATGAAATGAAAATGCAATATTTTTGTTATTTTTGATTTTTATGAGTATGCATGGAATTGAAATGCAATATTTTTGTGATTTTTGATGATTTTATTGTTTTTGTTTGTTTTTGAATATTTATTTTGACCAAGCAGTTATGGTAATGCTTGGAGCTTTTGGTGTTGACCAAAGGGTTTATAGATACCTTTGGAGCATTTTTGGGTTGACCAAGCGATTATGAGAATCCTTGGAGCTTTTGGCTTGACCAAAGGGTTTATAGATACCTTTGGAGCATTTTTGGGTTGACCAAGCGATTATGAGAATCCTTGGAGCTTTTGGTTGGACTATGGCTCTCTAGATGTGGAATGGCCTCAAATGACTGATGTTCAAGGGTTCTGTTTCCTTGATTCCTTCAAGAGAGGCAAGCCGGTATGTTCCAGGTCCTATTCTACTATCAATGACATAAGGACCTAACCAGTTTGCCATGAACTTGTCCCATAGATGGGATGGCAAATTAGAATTCTGTTGGTTCTCTTTTAAGACCAAGTCACCAACCTAAAATTCCCTTAGGTGGACCTTCATGTTGTATGCTTTCTTAAGTCGCTCTTGATAGATACGCAAATGCTCGAGAGCATTAACGCGTCGTTCATCGAGCAACGTCAGTTGGTCTAACCGGGCCTGCCATGCAGTGTCATCATCGATGAACTCTTGCATTGAAATGCGCAGGGAAGGGATTTCCAACTCAAGAGGCATGACTGCCTCGGAGCCATACACCAGCAAAAATGGAGTTGCCCTAGTGGGCATCCGGATGCTAGTGCGATAAGCCCATAGGGCAAGCGGGATCTGAATGTGCCAATCCTTATGATTGTCTGTGACTATCTTTTTGAGGATGGCGACTAGCATTTTGTTTGACGCCTCTGCTTGCCCATTTGCCTACGGATAATAGGGGGTTGAAAAACTATGCTGAATTTTGTACTTTGTGGTCAAAGCACGCACATATTTGTTCTTGAATGGTGTCCCATTATCTGATAGGATCTTGGATGGAATACCAAAATGACATATGATGTTATGCAAAATAAACTCCGCAATGCGGGATCCAGTCATAGAGGTTAGCGGAATTGCTTCCACCCACTTGGTAAAATACTCTGTGGCCGTTATGATGAACGTGTGATGACCAGACGATGTAGGGGAGATCTTTTCGATTAGGTCAAAGCCCCACTGCAAAAAAGGCCAAGCCGATTGGATCGGCTGCAAGGCCTGAGAAGGTACGTGTGTCAAATTAGCATGGTGTTGACACTTCATGCACTTCTTCACATATGCGCAACAATCTCGCTCTAAATATGGCCAATAATAACCCATGCGAAGAATGCGCTTTGCGATGGCCATACCGCTGAAGTGGCCACCACATGTACCATCATGTGCTTGGGTGATCGCCCAAGCGGACTCTTGCTGGTCCAAGCAACGGAGGAGGATTCCTTCATAGCTTCGACGATACAAAATGTCTCCTAACAAGACATGCTTTGCCGCTTTCTATTTGAATGATCTTTTCGTGGCTTGTGTCAATCCAAGTGGGAGGTTACCTAGCTTGAGGTAATCCCTAATGGGTGTGTACCAATCCTGCTGATCAGAAACCTCGATAGTATGAACGACCAATCCCTCTTGAAGTCCATCCCTAGCAAAAGCTGAGCGGGAAAGAACTTGTAAAAATAGCGTTGTGTTGCTATTAAGAGGGGTCGGGGAGAACAAGGACCCCCAGTTGGCTCGAGTCAGACAATCATGGATTCGAGAGAACCTATCCGGAGATGGTTCAATCTGGATCAGGTGGATTCCTGGCGTCAGATCAGAGCTTGCACGCTCCATCGTAGATTGCGATAATGTTTTAACCTGAATGGTTGTCATTTCACCAGAAGGGTCTTGCGGGATTAATGACCCCAAGGAGGCCATAGTATCCACAAAATGATTCGATGATCGAGGGAGTGCCTCGATGTCATACCATTCAAGTTGTGCCAAGAATTTGTCCACGAGGGCTTTGTAGGCCTGCAGAACTGGACATTTACATTGGAAAATCCCCTTTACTTGATTGACAATCAACAACGAATCACCAAAGATGTTTAAACGTTTAATGTTCATGGTGATTGTTGTCTGAAGACCTATGAGCAAGGCTTCGTATTCTGCATTGTTGTTGGTGCACGGGAAGTCTAATTTAAATGACAGAGGCATTGGAGCCCCTTGTGGAGTGAAGAATACAATTCCCATGCCACCTCCTTGCTCACATTTAGAACCATCGAAGAATAGGGTCATGTCAGCCTGTGACTCAGGCTCATCAGAATCTGGCGATTCTGAAACATGAAAAACCCCATCATCTAGTAATTCTACGGTCAGAGGCTGATCGTCTTCAAGAGGAGCCTCTGCCAGTTGATCGGCGATGACTTGACCTTTTATGGATTTCTGTCCAATGAACTCTATGTCAAACTCCGTCAACAACATGATCCATTTCGTCGTGCGGCTACTATGATAAGTACGACTCATCATGTATCGCAATGGATTCTCCTTAGACACAACATACGTCGTATGACCGAGCATGTAGTGGCGTAGCTTTTTGGTAGCAAACACCACTGCCAAGCAGAGCTTCTCAACGTATGCATAGTTAAGTTCATAACTGACCAGGGTGCGGCTAAGATAGTATGTAGCCTGTTCTTTGTGAAGTTCATTTTTTTGGGACAGCATGGCGCCCAGTGCCACCTCAATAGCTGAGATGTATAAATAGAATGACACTCCTGGTCTAGGTGGTGCCAATACTGGCGGTGAAGCCAAGTACTATTTAATGTCATCAAAGGCTGATTGGCACTCGTCATCCCAATGAAATGTGACCCCCTTATGCAATAATTTATTCATGGGTCGGCACTTGTCAGATAACTACGCTATGAAGCGCTTGATCGATGCGACCTTTCCCTGCAGACTCCTGAGCTGCTTGATGGTAGTTGGGGGAGGCATTTCAAGGATTGCCTTGACTTTGTGTGGGTCTACCTCGATTCCTCGTTTAGAGACTATGTAACCCAAGAGCTTTCCAGATGTGATGCCAAAGACGCACTTCTTGGGGTTTAGTCTGACCTTATGCTCCATGAGGCGATCGAGGATCTTGCTTAAGTCATCGAGATGATCTGGGCACAAAAGAGATTTGGCCAACAAATCATCCATGTAATCCTCCAAAGTTTTGTGCATGTAATCATGGAAGATGTACGTCATGGCACGTTGGTAGGTGGCTCTAGCATTTTTAAGGCCAAAAGGCATGACCTTATAGCAAAATGTCCCCCAAGGCATTGTGAATGCCATTTTTAGTTGGTCCTCAGGATTGATACGAATTTGATTGTATCCCGAGAAACCATCCATGAGGGAAAGCATTTCGTGGCCCACTGTAGCGTCTACCAATGCATCGATGCTCGGCAAGGGAAAATCATCCTTAGGACTCGCTTTATTTAGATCTCAAAAATCGGTGCATATGCGAATCCTCCCGTCGGGCTTCTTGATGGGAACCATGTTAGACAACCATGGTGGATAATCCATGCAGATGACAAACTGTGCATCCAACAACTTTTGTAACTCATCTTTGACCATTAAGGCCACTGTTGGGTGCATCTTACGTAGTTTTTGCTTTACTGGCTTGATTGTCGGATCAAGCATTAAATTATGCATGACTAGCTGCGGGTCTAGTCCCGGCATGTCCTTGTATGACCATGCAAAAACCTCCTTCTTCTCTTTGAGAAGGGCAATGTAGTCGGCTCGCTCTTCGGGGGATAAACTTACCCCCAGCTTGATGATTTGCAAATTCATTGGATCTGAGCCGATGTCTACGTCAGTCGTCTCCTCGACCGACATGTGGGATCCGTCCTCCAACTGGTGTGGAGTTGGGATCAAATGGATATCGTTTGCTGAATTTAGATCATCGTTTGGAACATCAGGTTCCTCTTCAGCATGGAAGACATCCTGAGTCTGTCCTGGGGTGAAATGGAACATTCCTCCGCAAGGCCAGTACTCTGATGGGGATGGTGGTGTGTCAGCACGATCCCAGTCGATAGCATCTAGATCTAGATACAATGACCATGTTGGGTCGGCTGGATCATGGATGGGTGCGGTTAGGTCAATGGAGATCATGTTGATGAAATGATTGTGGTCTCCATTACCATGGGTGTTATAACTCGGACATCCTAGACAATCTGTGTGCTCTGGATCTGGCTCTGTGGGCACTGGCACAAAGGGATCAGCCCTATGCGCGGAGACGAAGACAGGGTCCGCCCTAGGCACTGATGGTTTGATAGGGTCTCCAGGCGGAAGATGCTCTCTGTGTACCTAGAGTGGCGGGTGCAGTAATTGCTATAACTACGCCGGGTTGAGATGCCACCTATGTCTTGGACCTATATGTAAGTGTTCAAACATGTCATCTATGTCCAAAGGGTATCGTTGTTGCATTTGTCGCATGTGGTTGAGATAGGCCATCTCAGTTTCATCTTTCGAATCACTGTCGGAGATCCAAAAGCCTTCGTTAGCTCCAATAGCTGCTTGCGACACATGAGGCTCATCTTGTTCGAGCAAATTGATGTGGTCCCATCTAGGTTGTTCCGCTCTCTATGGGGGGACCTGATTCTCTTGAAGTGGCATGTGCTCAAATGGAGCGGCCAATGGGAACATTGTCAGGAAGCTTTCCTGATCATCATTCATGGGATATTCTTGCGAATGATCGTACTTCAACTCATCTTCGGAAGACCCTTCTTGGTCTTGTCCATATCCCCCTTGTGGGTGAGTCCTTGAATTTTCTCCCATTGCGACCGGAGGGAAAGGGTTGTTGAGGTCAACAAGGTTGTTTGTTTGTAATGGGAAATAATCCCCCAATGTATAAGTTGTGTTTGGATTGGCATATGGATCCGATGCCAACCCATCCTTGTTGCCTATCCCTAGGCCTTGCATGTTTTCAACCAAGATGTCTAGGGGCAAGGGGTGGTTGAACCCTACTCCTGACTTGTCATATGGCATTTGATATCTCGGTTGGCAAAGAACACGCACTCCTTGCTCATACCTACCCAACCCATATCCATGCCAATTGCATTGGCCTAGATATCTTAGAGCAAAATTAGGATTGGATAGATAGTTGACATCCTCCACAAAGGGCTCTTCGTCTTCATCTTCTTGCATACAAATCTCAATGCCATTATCCAGGCCCCCATAAACAAAGTTTGTCTGATTGGGTGGGTAGCCTAAAGGAACCACTGAGCCGATGGGGAGTCGAGGCCTCCCCATGTCTTGCATGGACTCGAGTGTGGGCGTTGCTATAATGTTCCTCACTAGATACTCCCCTAGGCCCATGCTGGCCATTTCAATGGTGACCGTTGGTGGTTGAGGGGAAGCGAATGGGAGTCCTTCCTGAGTCCACTCCATGTGGGGTGAACTAGGCGTCTCAACTTCCATTCTACTAGGTATCTCTTCTATCGAGATGGTTGAGACTAGAGGTGGTTCTTCTTCTAAGGGTTGCTTTCCCTTGTCCTTGGATGTGGCCACCACAGGTGGCATCATTGTGGAAGGACTGGCGGAAGAAGATGGCCCCGACTGAGGACTCGATGGATTAATCACTGGAGATGCCCACGAAATCGAACCCTGTTGAGATGGATTCAACTAAAAATCCAAATGTGTTGATGGAAGGGTTGATTGCGGCATGAATTGCACTGTATTGCAGTATTTGAAAGGCTCCAAGTCCACCGGGACTACATGCACCTGTCCTTCAAATGTGTACTTTAGGCACTGATGCACGATTGAAGGGACACACTTCATGTCCCGAATCCAAGGCCGGCCTAGCAGGATATTATAAGCCATCTCGCCTTCCAAGATATGGCACAATGTATGAATGGTATTTTGTCCCACTTGGATAGGTAGGACAATTGTGCCCACTGTCGAGCAGATTGCATCGTTGAATGCTCGTAGTGTGTAAGTGGAAGCCACGATATGAGATGTTGGCAACTTCAAATGCTTCAGAGCTGCTGTAGTGATGATATTACTGGATGAGCCAGTGTCCACCAACACTCTCTTATACGGAATCCCGTTGACCCACGCGATAACGTGCAAGGGTGGATCCGCCACATCACCAATCACTATTTTCAATTCATCTTCTCTAAAGGTGATGACTGGTTCTGTACACTATTTTACATGCCCCACAAAATTGTTGAACGAATTCGCTTCATGGGGTGGCAGCTCGATTGCTTTTAAAATCTCCATGAGAGCCTCCCGATGGGGCGCTGATTGTTGAATTAGCTCATATATGGAGAGCCTAGCCGATGTGGTCCTTAGACTTTGGGTAAGTCTAGTTCGAATCGTGGCCACTGGTCTAGGCGAGGGAAGTTGCGTAGGGTGTTGTTGAGCCTGTGACGTTGATGGAACCTCTCTTGTGGCTGCCGCGGGAGCAGCTCCTGGGTACTTCTTGTTCCTAGTCACTATGCTTATCATCCCCACATATCCTTGCATAGGGCAATTCTGTTGCACCTCATTAACTTGAAGGGGTTTTTCCGGTGCCTCATGGGTAGGCAAGGGGTCTCTGAATACTCCCATATGTTGATTATTTGGTGCTACAGGGTTGTCCACCACCAATGTCTTATTGTCAATGAGATCTTGTATCAAACCTTTGAACTTCTAGCATGCGTTAAGATCATGTCCTTTGCACCTGTGGAACCTACAGTACAAGTCTTCTCTATACCCTTTAGGCTTCGGTGCATTGGGATCTATAGTTTGAATCTCTGGAAGATTGATCAAATTCATCGCTGACAAGCGGTCAAACAAAGAGTCCCTGGACTCTGTATAAGGAGTAAATTGTCGCCTAGGGCGACGCTGCTGATTTTGCTCCTGCCTTTGATTTTCTCTCTCATAGTTGTTGGGAGGCACAGCCTGATAATTAGCCTTTTGAGGCTGTGGTGCTTGTGCAGGCTTAGGGACATTGATGGCAACTTGATTAACCGCAGCAGGTTTTGGTTGCGTGGTCCCTGGTTTAGTATTCTTTGTCCATTCTTTCTTCTTAGGTTTGGCGATCTCGCCATCCTGTATCTTAATCTCCTCAATAACTCTGGCTTGCGCCAGAGCTTCCTCTAAACTGGCATATTGCTGCAGCTGCAATAGCACGGAGATTGATCTCAAACAACTTTTCGAGAACATTTGGGTCAGATCTGACATGGGAGGGAGGTAAGGCAGCTTCGCAAGCAACGCCCTCCATCGGTTCTCGTATGCCACCATGGTCTCTTCCTCATACTGCTTGAGGCTAGCTAGGTCACTCAATGATGCCTTTTTCTTAGTGTTGAAGGCGAAGCATTCGAGGAACGCGTCCACTAGCTGATCCAAATTAGTGATGCTATGTTTCGGTAATTGGGTGAACCAATCCGAGGCAGGGCCTACAAATGTGGTTATAAATGTTCTCAACAACAAAGCATCGTTGTCTTGAATACCAAAGCACTGGCTTAAGAACCTGGTCACATGCTCTTGGGCATCCTCCTCCCCTCTAAAGAGTGCCAACTGGGGCAGCTTAAAGTGTTTCGGGTATGGAGGTGCCGACACTGACGGATGCACAGGATGGCTACGGAGTTGGCGTAAAGTGGGCTTTTGGGGCCCAGAAGTCTTGATCTCCATAGACTCTAAGCGCTCTAACAATGCTTTATATGCATCAGAGGATTTAATTTCGTCCTCCTTAGTTTGCTCCCATTGTGGGTTGCGGGGAGCCTGAGGCCTATTGAGAAGTAGCTGGGTAGCACCCCCTCTGCCTTGATAGAGCATTTCAGCCCTCTCTTCTTCTTGTTCATATTCCTCATAAGCTTCCTGAGGAGTGGTTGGCCGAGTCCTATTCACATGGGTAGGTGCCCGCGGAGGGTGCCCATCATTGTTTCGGGGAGTGGCCTCCCGCTCAAGTCTAGGAGGTCTCGGAGGCAATACTTGATAAGGTCGCGTGGACCTCTCTCGTACCAAAGGGTTATGCCTCTCATACACATCTACTTTGTGCGTGCGAGGGTTTGGAACCTTCGTAGGCACATTGTTATGCAGCAATTCGGTTGTTTGACGCTGAATGCGCTCTTTGTTAAGCCGACAAAGATGCTCTAACTATTCTTGATCTTGCCTAAGCTGCATGATTTGCGCTTGGTGGGTGGCTTGTTTGGCAAATGCCAAGTCACTTTGTTCCATCGTCTCTTGTTTTGGAAGCCTAGATGCCTCTCCTATATGTCTACCTCGGTCGTGGTGATCCGAGACCTCTATGGGCTGCTTCCCTCTGTCGAGGTTGGCTGCATTAACTTGAGGCTGTAGCCTCGATGGGTTATCTTGATACAGGGCAGGCATGGAGGTACATCGCTCCCACGTTGTGTACTACTCTTGAGGAACGTGGTAATCATCCTCGTCCTCTCTTTCATATGCATAAAAGGTGCGGGCAGAATTGTCTTGCCCTGCCTGGAAAGTTTGATACTCTGGACACTGTCTAGTGTTTCTAATAGCAATGCGAGGTAGAGGAGGGAGGATGAAATCCTGTGGCCCCTCCGTCTGGACCCTCTGTTGCTCTAGCACTTCATCGCTAGGCCACCCATAACGGGCTTCTAAGGGAGGTCTCCTATCTACATTAAGTGCTACATATAGGTTCTCTTCTTGGAAGGACCTATGTTGAGTAGGGGTGCCCCTCAAAGAGGTGCCTCTATAGTCTTGTTCTGTTATGGCATGATGTGGACTCTCTTGTGGGCCAGGCCACCAAGGCGGGATGACCAGGTCCTCAAGACTATATCGGAGGCGACTTGTCCCCCTTGGTGCACTTTCTGGAGCGCTTGCCCATGATCGGGCTCGGCTACGAGTGAACACCATAGTGATGTGCTCCTAAAGACGAGTAGATTTTTATCTCTTTTAGGATTTTTTATGCTACACTTAAATAGAAAAGAAACACACAATCAATGCAGTGGTTATCTCGTTTAAAGATTTAAAAGTGTGCCCTAAAATCTGGTTTTAGTGTGTTTTGATGTTGTTTTGAAAGCTTTGTGAAAGAACGTTTAAATGCAAAAATGAGGGCTCTTATGACTCCCAAAAAATGGTCGCCCCTTCGATATACCATTGCTAGACCGATATACCAACCTCTCTATATACCCGCCCTTACGTGAGGGAAACTATTGGTACGTGAGAGCAGATGGTACGTGGAACATAGGCGGTACTGAAGGGGGATCGCTCTGTTTATGACACCTACCATAGAAGACTTATCCTCATGCATTGGGAATCACCCCCGCTACACTTGGTCAGCTTTCGTCAGGATTTACGTCTAGCAACAGTCGCGATCGGGGTAATGGATGCAATATCTCAAGCCAAAGTGATAATGGAATCCACCTTTGGTCTTGCTCAAGGGTTGGGGTTTTACGACCAATGCCTTGTTGTTTCAGTTACCACGTGGTGTGTGGGGTTCCTTTTAAGTTGCATAAATGAAGCACGCAAGCATTCAAACTCTCCTATGCAAGCAAATAAACAGAGAACATAAAGCAAAGAATTGACAAAAGGTGTTTAAGACCTCTACCTTTTCTCTGCCCAAGTCGGATATCTCTGAATTTCTGCTCTGAAATAGTCCAGTGTTGGAAAACTTGGTACCTGTAATCAAAAGAACAAGCAACTTTAATCAGAAATTTTATCTTAAAAATCAAGGGACACAGGTCCCACCGTGATCGCCACTGAAAGCACGAGGATACGAAAACAAAAAGGAATATGCCACAAGAAAAGAACAAGAAATAACATATGCAAATTGACACAAGATAAAAGCAATACGAAATATGGTAATATCTTTATTGATATGCTTTATAAATTGTGTTACAATACGTCTCCTTCCTTTTTAGGGGATAGGAGAGTCAAATGTGTTTCTTGTCACAAGATCCATGGATAATAATCCTTCTTCCGCGTGCCCACATGTAAGATGGGCGGACCAAAACGTCACCACCACTATTGTATGTGATTATTTGCTCTTTCCTGCTCCTCTACTGTCGGAAACCTGCATTCAAAGAAACAGAAAATATTAGTAATACCTGCAGACAAAATGAAACATGTATTTCCCAAAGCCTATTGTCAGTGTATGCATGAAAATAATAAAACGACTATCAGATGACCTCTGATTGACCTAAAAATTTGATAGAAGCATAAAAATATCATCAGAAGACCATTGCAAAAAGAATAGTCTAAAAATTCCTCACAGATCTGTACTCGCTCCAGGGTGGGACGAATAGGACTGTGAGAATTTGCCAGAAAGCACCCTATTCAATGTCCTACTTAGGAAGCTCCAAAAGACCTGAAAACTTGGGGTTAGCTAATTGGGGGCATTTTGGGAAGACCCAGATGCTCATATTTCTCCAATTTTTCCTCTAGAACCCATATTTTGAAGATGGCATCTGCAAGTTAGTGAAAGCGGGAAATAGCAATAACCTGGTCAAAAATGATCAGAATGAAATGAAATTTGAACTCTAACCTATTTAACCTATCTAGAATCAAATGCAAAAGAAAAAACAAAGAAATATATCACATATTTCTAATCATCCCGGGGTGGGGCGATTAGCACTGTGATAGTTTGGGGAGCGCCTGGGGGCAGGACGCCCATCGTTTGAGGCACTGTTTTGGCACCAATCCACTTGGGATGGGTCCAAAACTGGTTATGGGGTGTTTTCGACAAATTTTGTGGATATTTGTGGCCAAAAATCGGGTTTTGGGTCCGGATTCATGCTTCCAATAGTCACCCAATAACCTCCCTTTCGAATGAGAGATTAAGGATGTAAAAGCACAAATCGTAGTTAGGTATGAAATTGGCAGCACTTCATTGCTCAAATGCTCCTTCTCTGTATATATTTTGGGTGGGAAAACTCCCCAATTTATAGACCTTAGGGTCTCCTTGTTTGAATTGCGCATGCGAGGGCGCCACTTGAGTTAACTGTCCTATTTTCAGAGAAAAGCTAACTCCCTGATAAAAAAGCTTCTTGCATGAGGTTTCTAAAATAAAGACACTCATCACTGAAGTCTCTCTTCTTGAATAAAAGCTACTCCTCGCAATTGCATGGCCTGAAGCCTCAGTTAACTGGCGGAGTTACCGAGGTTTGAATTTTTGCTAGTCAAACTTGCTATTCGCCTCACCCTGGGGCGAATGCTGCTATTCGTCCCTGGGTGGGATGAGTGCCAGTTTGTATTCATCCCGGGGTGGGACGAGCAGAGAGCAAGGTGCCAAAAAGGTGCCAAATTGACCTATGACCTCTAAAACTACTTTTGGAAGTGGTTAGGACCACTGTTTAACCTCTGGGGGCTGCCCTTGGGGCTGTTTGTGTCAATGCGATCAGCGCTTGTTGTCACGTAATCGGATTGGTGCTGTTTTGGTGTCTACACATACCTATATGAAGGTATCTATCCATGTTTCCTCCAAGTACCTTAATCACCATTTCCCCTTATCTTAAGTACCCTCATTTTTGGTGGATTCTTTTGCCTTATCCACATACAAGTGTACCTGATCCTGCACACTCGAAAATATGTTAGTGATAACATGCCCTTTTAAATCAACTAAACATCACAAAATTGGTTCAATTGTTCAAAATCAGTATCACCACATCATAGGTTAATACATTGCTTTCTTTGTGCCATAAAGTATGCTAGGGAGGGCCATGACATCCTCCCCCACTAGAATTAAACATTTTCCTCGATGTTTCCAGTTTTCCTTTGTTTTTAATAGAAAGTAAAAATAATTACATCATATAGCTTCAAAAAAATTGGAAAATATGAGGAAATTTTGAGGGTAGATGCCTGAAAAACCCTAGAATGTCTCCACCAATTTTCATATCATTTTGAGTAACACAGATCCTAGCACATCCCTATGTGTGAATGAGGTATTTGGCAAGTGGCTATGTGAGGGTTTCATCTGGGTCGAGTGCAAGCAGCTCTAGAGGTTGGTTTTTAGGGCTTTCGGGCCCTAGCGGCCAATATTTTTGTGGTTCATGCTCAATTTTTTAGCAGGAAATGTTGCAGGGGATCCAATATGGGTTAAAAATTTATCTTTCAATAGATCATACTATTAACTTGAGTGACAACAACTTCCAATTTGTTGCACAAAGGAAAAGTGAAAACCATACCTTTCCTCAACATCTAGGGCAAGAATTAAAGAGATAACGAAACAATTTTCAAGTAGCTGATAAAAAAATGGCTCATATCTCAAGTGAATCTGGTGCTAAGGTGCACCCAAAAAATAATTCTACTATGAAAACCTTGTCAAGGGTAATAATTTCGAAGACTCGGTCCCAAAAATGAATTTTAAGGATGCCCTTAATGGTGGACAACCTCAGCCCAATGCTAATATCAATATTAGGGCTTCCCATAAACCTCTAAGAATGCCTAATATTGATCCCAGGAAAATAGAGTTAGGATGTCTTAAAGTAGCTGATGGAACTCCTATTGTTAAGCTTGATATGGATAACATTCATACTGGCATTGAAAATTTGGAAAAAAGAGGACTAATTTGTTGTTTCGTGGGTTTTCGTTCGAGTCTATCTGCTTTCAAATTCTGGGCTACAAAAATCTGGAAAACTAAAGGTGAGTTACAAATATTTATTTATCCAAATGGTTATTTTCTTGTTTTATTTTCTAATAATGAAGATAGAGAGAAAACTTTTCAAGGGGGTCCTTGGTTTCCCAATATAGACTCCGTTGAACCATCTAGTAAAATTTTGGCTATGTACGAGCATTATTCAAGGTTAGAAGCCATCTCATATTCAATTGGAATAAGTCAAGAAATAGGGAAAAAAAATTGAAGATGGATTCTAATCAAAAAGCAGGTCGCAAGACCAATCAATATCATATGGTAAAAGAAGGTGAAAAGCTTGTAGAGGAAGGTAAGATTAATGCCCTTCCCAACTTTTTTAGCCCTGGTATTAATGAAGATCATCACTTGGAATATTAGAGGACTCAAAGGGAGTCTTTCAAAACAAAATGAAATTAGAAGAATGATTCAGATAAATCATCCACATCTTGTTTTCCTTCAAGAAACAAAGATGTCAATGGAGGATATGGACTCAATTGCCAATAAAATTTGGCCAGCTAGAAAAGTGGTTTCCCTCAGTTCCCAAGGGACTTCTGGTGGCATTGCTTGTCTTTGGGACCCAAAAGAGGTAGTTATTCACCATATGGTTGGTAGTTGGGGTTTGTTGGCTATAGCTATTCAAAGTAGACATTCCAACCAAATTATGCTTTGCATTATTGTTTATGCTCCGACTTCTTTGGAGGAAAAAAGAAGACAATGGAAGGATATTACTCATATTATCTCTCATTTTCCTGAATCTTGGATCTTGATCGGAGGAGATTTCAATACCATCCTCTCTCTGGATGAGAAAATGGGGGAAATAGAAATTTGGACAAAAGCACTGACCTCATGAGCGAATATATTGCAAACCTCCATCTTGTGGATATCCAACTAGATAATGGCCTTATGACTTGGTCTAACATAAGGCAAGGCTTAGCTTGTATAATGGAGAGATTGGATAGGTTTTTGCTCTCTAAAAATTTCTTAATCCATGGTCACATTCCTAAAGTGAAGACTCTTAATAATGCTGGTTCGGATCATTGGCCAGCCATGGTGGAAATGTGGAAAACCAATGTGAGTTTCTCTCCTTTTCATTTTCAATTAATGTGGCTTAGAGACATTTCCTTCAGACCTCGTGTGCAACAATGGTGGAAGGAAGGTAAACCTAGGCATGGGACTAAGATGTTCTATTTTGCCAAAATACTGCAATACATTAAATCCAAAATCAAGACTTGGAACTGGAAAGAGTTTGGGGATGTTCATAAAAAAAACATGAAGTTATTGCTCATATTGAAAATTTGAATAAGAAAATCCATTTAGATGGCCTCACAGAGAAGAGAAGTGTAGATGAAATTAAACTCACAACTCAATTAGAGGAATGGGAAAAAGAGAAGAAATCTTATGGAAGCAAAAATCTAGAATTCAATGGCTCAAAGAAGGAGATCGAAACACAAATTTCTTCCACAAATATCTTCTAGCTCGAAGATCTCACAACTTTATTTCTTCCTTAAAATCAGATTCTGGAGATGTTGTTTATACTTGGGATGGCATGAACTCTATTGTTGTTGATTACTTTTCCAATATTTTTGTTGCTACTCCTCTTGACTCAGCTTCACAACAAAATGTTCTTCAAGCAATCCCTTCTCTTATCACTTCTGAGGAGAACTCTATTTTGACTGCTCCTGTTACTATCAATGAGCTTCAACAAGTAGTTTTTAAAATGCAAAAAGGGAAAACCCCGGGTCCTGATGGTTTTCCCATTGAGTTCTACCAAGAGTTCTGGGATATCCTTCATGTTGATTTATTAGAGGTGGTGGAAGAAGCCAGGAAAGCCAAAGAAATTTTGAAGGTTATCAATAAAACTTATATTACTCTTGTTCCAAAAGCTCAAGAGGTTGATCATATCTCAACTTTTAGACCTATTGCTTTATGTAATGTTCTTCTCAAAATCATTACTAAAATCATGGCAGAAAGGTTGAAGCCTCTTTTGCATAAGATTATTTCCCAGAGCAAGGGGGTTATGTGGAAGGACATCAAATAGTAGATGAGATAGTTCTTGCTCAGGAAGCCATCCATTCCATGGATATGCAAAAATCTCCTTCCATGTTCATTCGGTTAGACTTATCCAAAGCTTATGACAGAGTGGATTGGCACTTCCTTATCAAAGTTTTGAGGCAATTTGGTTTCTCTAAGGATTGGATGGATTGGATTATGGGATGTATCTCTTCAGTTTCCTACTTAGTTCTTATCAATGGCAGGCCTTCTCAGTCATTCCTAGATTCCAGAGGTATTAGGCAAGGTGACCCGCTATCCCCTTATTTATTCATCATTCTTGTTGAATGCTTGGGTAGGACTATAACCAAAAAGAGGGAAAACAAAACCCTTGAGGGAGTTACCATTGCTCATGGAGCTAGACCTATCTCTCATCTTCAATTTGTGGATGACTCTACTCTTTTAGGTAAAGCTACGGTTAAGGAAGCTTCTAATATTAAGCAAATCATTAGCTATTTTTCTAAGGCTACTCGGGAGTTGATCAATGAAGACAAATCTAAAGTTATTTTCTTTCACTGCTCTCCTAGACAGGAATCCATGGTCTTGGATAAATTAAGATATAAGAAGACCTCCCTTCCAATCACTTATTTAGGTATTCCCATAAATATTCAAAGGCAGAAAAATAAATATTGGAATTGGTTGTTGGACAAAGTCAAGAAGAAAATTGGAAAGTGGACCAACAGGTGGCTTTCTTCCGGGGGTAGAATCACCTTGGTAAAATCAGTCCTTCAAGCTATTCCTATTTATGTTTCTTCCATTTTGAATATCCCAAAGGTTGTTCTTCGAGAATTGGATCAAATCAGTCATCGTTTCCTTTGGAGTGGTACTAAGGAGAAAAGAAAATGGGCCTTGGTGAAATGGGATACTTTATGTCTTCCTAAGAGTGAAGGGGGGTTAGGATTCTGGTCTTCTATTAATAACAACAAAGCTTTAGCTGCTAAATTATATTGGAGGATGTTGCATAACCCCAATGCTCTTTGGGCCAATAATCTCCGTGCTAAATATGCTGAGAACAAAAGTCCTCAAGACCTTGTTCGCTATCAACTTCCTACCAAAGGTTCTCCCATTTTAGCAGTTCTTAAGACTGGTGAGGATTTGATAAAGAAAAATTTATTTTGGATCATTCATAATGGTCAATAGGTAAATTTTTGGACAGATTCTTGGGATGGTCACAAGCCTTTGATAACTCAGTTTCCCGATTGGAGGCCTTGGATGGAGGAGCTTCACCGAGCTAATTGGATAAAGGTGGCTAATTACTATCGGTACCATACTGGTAATTCAAAGGTTGGTAGATATTGGATCCCTATTGAGGACTGGCCTATTCAAATCCCAGAAAGGCAAAGACAAGATATCCAAGGCATCCTTCATATGAGATCCCTCTCTTGGTCCCATGAAAAAGATTGTTTTGGATGGAACAACACTACTAAGGGTGAGTATTCAGTTGCTCAAGGTTATTTGACCTTATGCCATAATAATCCCAACCATTCTTCTGACATATTTTCTCGATTGTGGGCTCAAAATCTCTGGCCTAAGGTGAGGTTCTTTAATTGGATTTTATTGCATCGTAGGGTGCTTACTGGTGAGCAACTTATGAAGCATGGTTTTCATGGCCCTTTTAGATGTGAAATGTGTGAAGAGAATGTAGAAACTCTCAACCATATTTTTATTGAGTGTACTTTAGCCTCTGAGCTATGGAGGAGAATGGCCACTTTACTTGGCTTATAGTGGTCCAATTTTTTTACTTTTGAATAGCTTTGGAGGGATTGGCCTAATCAAGAGGGTGTTGATCATTTTATTAGGGAGTTAGTTTGGATGGGTTCTACCATTCTTCTTTGGAATATTTGGAATGAAAGGAACAACCAAATTTTTAATCAAGATAGGAAGGATATTCACTATATTTGGCAAAATACCATAGCCAACTTAGTTGAATCAGTCCATCAACTCCTTAATCACCCCCAAAACTCCCACCAAAGATGGGATCAAGTGATGCAAATATTGAAGATTAAATATTCTAAGGGCAACCAACTTAAAGGGAATGTGAGTATTAGTAAGATGGATAGGACAAGAAATTGGCAACCTCCTCCTAAGGATTTTGGAAAAGTCAATACTGATGGAGCCTCTAGAGGGAACCCTGGAAAAGCCAATGTGGGAGGAATTGGTAGACTTTCATATGGCTCCCTGGTTTTTACTTTTGCTGAGAATTTGGGTATTCTTTCCAATAACCTTGCTGAGGGGTATGGTATCCTCAGAGGCCTTCAGGAGGCTACTAAGGTTGGATGGGAAAAGGTGTTAGTTGAGTCTGACTCTCAACTTATGATTAATCTCTTGAAGACTCCTTCTAAGAATCATAAGGTGGATTGGAGAATAAAAAGAATTATTGAGAAGATTCAATTAATCCAGATGGGATTTTTGAAAGTTGATTACAATCATGTGGTCAGAGATCAAAACAAGAGTGTTGATGCTTTAGCTAATTGGGCTTTGGACAAAGGTGATCTTACTTGTTATGGCCACCCTCCTAGATGGTGGGCTTCTCAAATTAGGGAAGCTCTTCTTTCTATCATTTCTTTGGATGGCTCCAGCTCTGAAGGTACCTAGTTTCTTCTTGCTTTTTTTTTTTGCTTCTCTTTGGTTCATTCAGTTTTTTTTAGTTCCCTAGCTCATTCTATTCTTTATTTTGTTTCCTCCGTTGATTCTTGCCTTAATAGTCTTCTCGGTCTAGATAGGTCATTGTTATGTTCAATTTTTTTTTTTTTTTTTTTGTTTAGTTTTTTAAGGTGGGTGGGTTCTTTTGTTTTGTTTTGTTTTTGTGTTCTTTGTGTTGTTTTTTGTTGTTCTTGTGTTTTTGTTGTTTTGTGTTTTTTTTTTTTATGTTTTTTGTTATTGTTCTTGTGTTTTTTTCATTCTTGTTCTTGGGTTTCTCTTTGTTTGTGTTAATTCGTGTTTTTATGTGTGAGTGTTTTCTATGTTTTTTGTTTTTGTTTATTGTCTGTTGTTGGTTGTTTTTTATTTTTATTTTTATTTTATTTTTTTAATTTTTTAGGTTTTGGTTGTGTTTATTTTTCATGTTTTTTTTGGGTTATGTCTTTGTAGTGTTCTGTTGTTTTTGTCTTGTTTGTGTTTTGTTATGTGGTTCTTGTGTTTTTCTATGTGGTTCGTGTTGTGGTTTCTTTTATCTTATTGTGCGTGTTTGGTTGTGCTTTTGTTTTTGACACACTCAAGGAGCATGTTTTTTATTTTATTTTATTATTTTTGTTGTTATTTACTTATTTTTAAATTGGTTTTGTGTGTTTGTTTGCTCCTTGAGTATGTCAAAGGTGGTAGGCCAGGTCCGAGTCCTGGGCATTTTTGGCGGAATGGATACCCCTGCCTCCTTGGGTCTTACCCGAAAGTGGCATCCCTTTTGGGATGTTTTCCACAAATAAAAAAAATGGAAAATGTTTTTGCATAACCTCCATTTTCTCCCAAATGGTATTCTTCTAAGAGAACTAGTCCCATTGGACCTTACACTATTTGAGAGTCTGATTTCGTAGAGAATTAGAATTAAAATCAAGAATCTTCATTGGTAGTACTTAAATGGCAGCTAGATTTACCATCTGCAAATTAGAAACATCCCACACATGTTTAGGGCCAACAACATATTTTGTAAGCAAGGATATGTGGAAGGTGTCATGGATTTTGGATAAATTAGGTAATAATGCAATTCGGTATGCAACTGGATTGATATTTTCTATGATCTCAAATGGCCCCACAAAATATGGGTACAAATCCATGGATTTGATAGCACTCTTATTTGGCTTAATCCTCAAAGAATACTCTCTTGGAGTCCTTTTTATATTTTCATAACTCTTCTGCCTATTCGTAGCTTCTTTAAGCCTTTTCCCAATTTCCTTTAGCTTATATTCCATTACCATGACCATTTCTGGCCCAATCACAACTCAGTATTCTAGGTTATCCCAAGACAATGGTGTTCTACACTTTCACCCATACAAGACATCGAAAGGTGTCATTCCTAGCGAGGAGTGATGTCCATTATTGTAGGCAAACACTACCAAAGGTAGAAAATATTCCTAATGATATTTGTGATCCATGTAGTGCATGTGGAGCATGTCTTCCATAACTTGGTTTACCCACTCCGTTTGACCATCGGTTTTAGGGTGGTATGTTAAACTCATATTTAGTTTTGTACCATCTGCACTATGAAGGGATTTCCAAAATTTAGAAGTGAATTTGGAGTCTCTATCTAAGATAATTACCTCAATAAATCCATGTAATCGGAATACCTCTTTGATGAATCTTCTAGCCACTACTTGAGCATCATCCTTGGTATTTCTCGGTATGAAATGGGTAACCTTAGTCAATTTTTTGACCACTACAAATATGGCATCATGTTGGTACCAATTCTTGGGTAAACCCACTATAAAATCCATAGATATAAATTGATATTTTTGTGTAGGTATATCATGTAGATATATTTTCATACAAGATGCTGGTTTTTTGTCTTAACATTCCAACATTCAAGGCATCGAGAAACAAAATCCATGATGTCCTTCTTCATTCCTACCCAAAATAAGGTTCTTTTCATATTTTCTCATATTTTGGCTCCTCCTAGATGAGTAGAATAAGGATATCTATGGGCTTATTGCATTATCAAGTTCCTTAAATCACCCATATTTGGTATGATGACCCTTCCATTATAACACAGAAAGTCATCTTTCATACTAAATTCCTTATTTACTTAAGGATCTATATCGATATTAACTCGAATTTCTTGTTAATACTCATATTGAGATTGCTTGTCTTACTCGATCCATCAGGTCCATGTGGATTTTAGTTATGGCTGCTATATATCTTCTTCTACTTAAAGCATCAACTACTTTATTCTCTTTTCCTTTTATGTATTCAATCTCGAAGTCATACTCAACGAGAAATTCCACCCATATTCTTTGTCTCACATTGAGTATTGGTTGGGTGAATATGTATCATAGACTTTGATGGTCTGTCTTTAATTCAAAGGGTCTTCCCACCAAGTAGTGGTGCTAAACCTTTAAAGCATGCACCACTGCAGCTAGCTCTAAATCATGCATAGCATAATTAACTTCATGCTTTTTGAGCTTCCTTGAAGTATATGCCACTACTGAATCCTCTTGTGAGAGTACCCCACCCAACCCATCTATTGATGCATCAATGCACACTGAAAAGTCCCCTTGGGGATTGGGAACCTTTAGTATTGGTGCAGTAGTAAGCTTATGCTTTAGTAGTACAAAGGCATCCTCACACTTTTCTGACCACTTGAATTCCTTTTCCTTCCTCTAAAGGTTAGTTATGGGTCCAAAAATCTTGGAGTAGTCCTTTATATAATGTCTATAGTAGCTCATTAACCCCATGAAACTTTGCACTTTAGTCACATTAGTAGGGGGTGGCCAATTCAGGATAGCCTCTATCTTCTCTAGATCCACAACAATCCCCTTTGCTGATATGACATGTCCAAGATATCGTACCTATGGAACATAGAATTCACTCTTAGCTAGGTTTCCATAAATTTGATTCTTCCTTAACAATTCTAACATGATCCTAAGATGTTTATCGTGTTCTTATTTATCTCGAGAGTATATAAGGATATCATCTAGGAATACCAAGATAAACTGGTCCAAGTGTCTTCTGAACACACTGTTCATTAAGTTCATGAAATAAGTTGGGGCATTAGTCAATCCAAAGGGTAGAACCGTAAACTCATAATGCCCATACCTAGTCTTAAATGTCATCTTGTGAGTGTCTTCCTCACGAATCCTTAAATGGTGATACCTTGACCTCAGATCGATCTTAGTAAACACCTTGGCATCCTTTAGTTGATCAAATAAATCTTCAATCCTAGGTAAAGGATATCGATTCTTGATTGTAGACTTATTTAGCATCTTGTAATCAATACACAATCTTAGCGAACTATCCTTTTTCATGAACAAAATCGATGCACCCCACAGTGACACACTTGGTTTTATCAAACCCTTCTCCAATAATCCTTGCAATTGAACCTTCCATTCTTGCATTTCAATAGGATTCATCCTATACAAGGATCTATGAATAGGCTCAACTCCCATCATAATTTCAATTGTGAAGTCAAATTCTCGTACAGGAAGCAAACCGGGTAGGTCCTCTGGAAATACATCCTGAAAATCTTGTAAAATCGGATGTTGTCTTAGTATTTCTCCTTTCTCATAGTCTTCCACTTCATTAAGTTTTACTACATACACTATTCCTCCTCTCTTTAGGGCCTTCTTCAATTGCATAGCGGACAACATCTGAGGTTCAAACACCCCTTGTTTGCTATGAATTCTTAGTCTCTTTCTGCCTTCTTCCAAATACTCGATCCATCGGTCTTGAAAATTGACTAAGGATTTATGAGCCTATAGCCAATCCATCCCTAGGACCACATCAAAGGCGTGTAAGGGAGCTACATATAAATAACATTTCGTAGTCCCACTAGATAGAGTGATTTATGCCATAGGATAACACTGGTTCATCGAGTAGGTCTACCCAGAACCGTACTCAACCTTCCACCCTTGAGCCAAATATCCAAGCCTTTTTGACACAATCCTTGCTAGACTAGATGAAATAAAATTGTCAGTGGCTCCACTATCTATCAAAATGTTTACTTGCTTATTGAAAACCTTACCTTTCACAAGTAATGGGGTGGCTTGTCCCTCTAGCTTCTGCTTCTCAGTTGTGGCATAAATATGATGTTCTGGTTCCTTCCCTTTTGCATTAGTTGTGCTAGTCCCTACTCGATATGGACATTTATTGTAGTAATGAGGTCCCCGATAATTGTAGCACCCTTCCTTGGGTCCTTGCTATTTTTTAGGTTTCTCATTCTCGCTTTTAACTTCTGGAGTTGGAGCTTGCAACTTCTATGGTTGAGGTTTCATATTATTGGGTTTGTTATCCTTCCTACAAAAGTTCTTCTTGAACTTCTTCTAATTTCCATAAGGTTTCTTCTCAGGATTTTGGGGGTTCTTAGCTTTTCGCTCTTGATAAACCTCCCATTTTACAAACCCATTACTATTCCTCTTCTTTAGCTCCTATCGAGCTTGCTCGGGTAGAGTGTCATATTTATAACAGAAGTGTGACTCTACTTTCTTTGCTAGGTCATATGCCTTTTGCAGTGATTTAGGTTCCTGCATGTCTACATCATGCTTTAACCTAGACTCCAATCCTAGAGTAAACTTATGAACCCATATTTTCTCATTATAAATAGGTACATATTTAAATAATCTTACTAGCTTCTTATAGTACACCTCTACTATGTTGGTTCCTTGCTTTAGACTAGCAAATTCCTCAAAATTTAAGGCATAGAAATGCTTTGTTAGGAATATCTTCTTAAAGATGTTTATAAATTCTTCCCATGGAGTATCAATAGGTTCAATCTTAGTTTCCTCATAGTGGGTTTCCCACCACTCCAGAGTAGCCCCTTCCAAGTTAATCATAGCCCAAAGTGTTCGGGTTCCTGATGAGTAGCCTTTTACCATAAAGTGAACCTCTACTTCTCTCAACCATGCTTCCACTACATCCCCATCGCCCTCCCCATCAAACTTGGAGATACTAATATTTTTCATGTCCCTAGTTGTTTATTTTTTTACTAAGGCTCTGGCTTGCACTTGTTCTATAGTTAGTCCACTATCTAGACCAATCTCTGAGCCTCAAACTTGTGAATTTTGATTCGTAGCCATTTCTAGAAACTATCTTATCTGATCCTGCATAGCAACGACCATAGCGGTGAGGTCTTCTACCTCCCTATTGGGGCTCATTGGTTCCCCATCCTAGTTTTCTTCTTTGACATTACTTTGTCGAGTTTTTCTAGGCATAGGCCTCCCTCTTTTGGTCTTAGGTGGCATCTTAACCTAGTTCCATCCAAGAAAGAAGATTAGATTATAGTTTCATCTTAAGTTGTATCTCTAATTCAAGCCATAATACAGAGTTCTCTTGCTATATGCATTAACAATCTAACTAGGGTAATATCTCAAGCTAGGATATGTCACTGATACCAAAGCCCATACTAAGGCATCCTAACATCCACGCTCCCTTGGGGTCAATTCCCATAAGATTCTAGAAAATAGGGTATTCTAGATCATCCAATATTTAGCCTTTACCTTAAGCAAGCCTTCATTGGAAGCATATAATTCCATTTAGCACACATAGAAGCTCTATACCCTTGTACCTAGAGCTCTGATACCAAATATAACGACCCAAAAACACACAAATAGAAAAATACAAAAATAGAAAATTTTTTTTTTACCAAGGAGAGGGATACATGAACCCTTCATGAACCCCTAACCCAACTAGTATTTACCTAAATTTTTGATCCCCTAAGTTTTCTTGAAAGCTACATCTCATGAAGTACCCTATCACAAGTCCATCTGTGTAGGTGTATCATGTGTCACTGTAGATAAGCCCATCTATCCCATCACTCTTGATGAGCTAGACTTATCACCCTCAGTCCATCGAAGGTATACACGCATCTCCATACCATACACAAGTCATTATGTGTAGGTATGCTATGAGTATTGTGAGTTAAGCTATATATCTCATCTCCACGATGAGCTATCTTAACTCAGATGTAATATCTCCACAACTTAGTCCTTTATCTCCCTAAGGGGGTCTCAATTCCCTTAGGTCTCCTATGTTCACCCTAAGGGGTTCTCAATTCCCTTAGGTTACCTATGTTCACCCTAAGGGGTTCTTAATTCCCTTAGGTCACCTCTGAGTTCACCCTAGAACTCTACTCTTAGATTTCTATTACTAAGAAACCAAACAAGAATACATCTAGATACTAAAACATCAAAGAGTAATCACTAAGCATCCAAAAAAATAAAGAAGGATTAACACTAAAAGAGAATGTTATCATCAGAAAGAGAATCAACTACATAGTATAACCAAATACGAAAATAAAGTAAAAGTACCTTCTCTAAACCAATAAACAGTTATTGCATTAAATCTTGCATGGTAAATCCTTCTTACTTTAAGGAATATTACATTAACTGCATTAGGGATATCTCCCCACAATTCTAGTCTATTTGAGCATAAGTAAATCAACATAAAATACAATTACCTATACTTTATTTCCATTGAACTCCTTGCTTCACCTTGCTTCCCATTGGTTCTTTGAGGGTAGTAGGGGATCAGGGTACTCATGGTTTAGGATAGGCATGCCTCTAAATGCATCTATTCATTTACTTTGCCAAATTGCAACTATACAAAATTCAATTAAGTTTCCAACCATCTAATGCATAGTGGATATTATAAAAGATCCTTTACTTTTATCTTCAACTCTCCAGTTCCCTTAGAGAGCCATCCAACATGTACTACTTAGATCAAGGTCTAACTTTAATCAAATCCATTCATGTCTTAAAGCATTAAAGTCCCATACCTTTAACCTCTAAAATAATCCATCATTCATTCCCTAAATTAAAGCCCCATAACTTCAATTCAAAGAATAAATCTAACATCCTTTTTAATTCACAAATCCAATCAAATCAAATATTATTTTAAAGCATTAAAGTCCCATACCTTTAACCTCTAAAACAATCCATCATTCATTCCCTAAATCAAAGCCCCATAACTTCAATTCAAAGAATAAATCTAACATCCTTTTTAATTCACAAATCCAATCAAATAAAATATTATTTTAAAGCATTAAAGTCCCATACCTTTAACCTCTAAAACAATCCATCATTCATTCCCTAAATCAAAGCCCCATAACTTCAATTCAAAGAATAAATCTAACATCCTTTTTAATTCACAAATCCAATCAAATCAAATATTATTTTAAAGCATTAAAGTCCCATACCTTTAACCTCTAAAACAATCCATCATTCAACATAAACTTTGTCATAAATCTTATAACACCATTATGTTTTCCTTTGAAGTCCTTTTTGTAAAGTCTACATCATAGACTTACTAATCAAATATTTTCAACCTTAATCTTAGATTCATAGCCTCAATTAAAGATTCACAACCTTATCTAAAGATTCACTACTTTAGTTACAAATAACCCCTTCATGATATTTTACACAAAAGGTCTTACCCTAATTAAAACCACATAAGGAAATCTCATTAATTAAAGGTCTCTTCAATTAGAATCTCATAAAATAAATCCTAATAATCAAAGATCTTACTATCATTAAAATATCTTAAGATAATTCATGCTAATCAAAGGTTTCTCTTTAATTAGGTCTCCTAAGATAATCAACATTTATCAAAGGTTTTCTCTTTAATTAAAATATCCTAAGATAATCAACATTTATCAAAGGTTTTCCTCTTTAATTAAAATCTACTAAGATAATCAACATTTATCAAAGGTTTTCATTTTAATTAAAGTCCCATAATATAATTTACATAAATCAAAGGTCTTATTTCAATTAAAGTCCCATAATATAATTTACATAAATCAAAGGTCTTATTTCAATTAAAGTCCCATAATATAATTTACATAAATCAAAGGTCTTATTTCAATTAAAGTCCCATAATATAATTTACATAAATCAAAGGTCTTATTTCAATTAAAGTCCCATAATATAATTTACATAAATTAAAGGTCTCTCTTTAATCAAAATTACATAAATAAACCTTAATAATCCAAGGTTTGCAACTATGGACTTATACACCTTCATGGCGGATACGAAACATCTTAAGCAGAATGATCTAAGGACTACCAGACTCTAAGTTTAGGCAAGACAAAACCAGGCGCTAAGTTTCTCTTCCACCACCACTAACTATCCTAAAGGAACTGGGCTTACATAACCATGGAGCTTCCACAGAGATGTGGATGGCTTCCCGTTGGGTAGAGCTCCCCAAACACAACACCCTCTCTAAACCACGGGTAGTTTTCCAACTATGAGTGACACTTTCCTAAACGTAGTGCTAGCTTGCTACCGAGTGGTCTCCTAAACTACACATGGTGCCTTCAACACAATGCTCTCTAGGCAAGATGTAGGGGGGTTTCTAAACTAAGAGTAAGCTTTCACACAATGCTCTCTTCTTAACATAGGTGGTTTCCATATAAGAGCAACACTCTCACAAAGTGCTACCTTAGGCAAGATGCAAGTGGTTTTAAACTAAGAGCAATGCTCTCACACAATGCTACCTTAAGCAAGATGCAGGTGGTTTTAAACTAAGAGCAACGCTCTCACACAATGCTATCTTAAACAAAAATTAGGTGGTTTAAAGCAGCGCTCTCACACAATGATACCTTAAGAAATATGCATGTGGTTTCTAAACTAAGAGCAACGCTCTCATACAACGCTACCTTAAGCAAGATGCAGGTTGTTTTAAACTAAGAGTAGTGCTCTCACACAATGATACCTTAAGCAAGACACAGGTGGGTTTAAACTAAACCTTTCAACAGGTTTATCACGCTACAGGGGATTATAACTAGGTCTAAATCTAAACATTCATCATACAAACATATGTAAGCGGATAGTTTAAGACTTTCCAACCTGAATACTCCTACAAAATGAATTTTGGTGGTCTCTTGCTACCTCTCCCTTAGCTTGTTGCGCTCTCCTGTCTTCCTCGATCGCCTCCTCTATGTTTTTCCTCTGTCTCCCCCATCTTCCTCCTTCCTCTGCACCTTACGTGCTCCTCTTGCTCTAGGTGGCCCATCCGCTGTCTCATCTCGAATCTCGAGCCAACATCGAGCCCCCTTTCCTTCAATGCTCCCATCCCTTCCCATCTCATGACAAACGATTTTTTTTCCCATAATTTCCACCTTTGGAAATTGATAGCCCCCTACATTATTTACATAGATTGCACTATATAGGGGAATGAGATATTTGCATTATTAAAATGAAGAATGGTGCCCTTTACAATATCCTTAACATGATATTTTATCACCATTTTTAAAATATATCTCTTTTATTTAAAATAATTTCTTAATTGCTCTATCTTTAAAATAAAAGATTCTATTTATCTTAAATGGATTTTTTTTTATATTTATTTCACTTAATTAAAGTCCATTAATGAATTTATATTATCATTAAAATGAACTTCTTTAATTATTTCAAATGAACTCTCATTTGTTTATTGAAATGAAGTTTACTAATGAGTTCTAAATGAGTCATATCATTTTTAATTCAAAACCTCATTAGTTAGTTTAAATGAATCTTCACTTATCATTTAAATTTAATTTATTTTCCTTCATAACAATGATGCTCTATTATCCCTTCAACATAATAGTTCACTTTATGCATCCACATACATTTTGCAGTTGTTCTTTATTGAAATTCCAACATTATGCTACCCAAGCCCTGATGCAATAGAGAGCAATCAAATTTATAAAACAACAAAGAGGGAGTCTTTCCATCAACCCAATCACCTATCTTAGCCAGATATTTTATGATAGCTACTAGGCTATCAACTAAGGCTCAAGGTGATCAGTCATCGATGATTATCCCTTCCGACAATGCATGCCTATATGAAGGTATCTATCCATGTTACCTTCGAGTACCTTAATCATCATTTCCCCTGATCTTAAGTACCCTCATTTTTGGTGGATGCTTCTACCTTCTCCACCTACGAGTGTACCTGATCCTGCACACTTGGCAATATGTTAGCGATAACATGCCCTTCTAAATCAACTAAACATCATATAGTTGGTTCAATTGTTCAAACTAAGTATCACCACATCATAGGTTAATACATTGTTTTCTTTGTGCCATAAAGTCTGCTAGGGAGGGTCATGACGCTATAGCCTTGGATATGGTATTATAAAATATTTTTAGCTCAATATTAATCTATATATTTCATCTCAATTTTGTTAAATATCTATCCTCCTAAAATGTTTTCACATATTATAGTTTTTAGATCTCTATTAGCTTTTTATCAAAAAACATCACTCTATTTTCTAGAGCTATATCTTTCTTTCTAGTAGTAAAATTCACAATATTCTTCCACTATCACATATATCATTTTGGCTAGTATTAAAATGAGTATTCATATACCATATTCTTAGCAATATTGAAGAAGTTATGGTTGTTTGAATTTGGGCTAACAATGATGTTTTTTTATCATGTCAAAATTTGTCAAACAACAAAAAAAGAGGTTGAGTTTTTTTTTTTATGGGAAAAAAATCAAAGATTATAAAAAAATGGTGCTTTATTTTAAAATGGGACTTCTTTTATGAATTTTATTTAACCAATTATGCAATTTTTTTTGTAAATAATGTGCATTATCGACGGAGTCCAACATATTCATTATTTTTCTTCCATGTTTTCCATGTTTTGAAGACAATATTTTATAGCTATCCCTTTTACAATGGATCCTAAGTGGGATATCCATCACAAGAATATTTTTGAAGAAATAGTTAATATCAGTATGTCCCAATAATTTTTAGAATAAATACACAAATGTTTCATGCAAGATCTTATGGAAACTTATCAAGCAATGCTCCAACATTAAACATTTCATGTCACTAATCAACCTATGAAAGATAATACAAGGTAGTTGATACCCTCTACTATCAAGAACTTGGTTGAGTGTTACTTAGATGTGGATGCTTATACAAAAGGTAAAATTGAGGTAGTTTTTTCCATTGATGTTATAGGTATAGTTATTAAATACGGAGGACAACAAAAATTACCCCTTCCTATACTTCATCATTAACTAGTTCAATAGTCATACTCTTAGATGCAACCATCTCAATATTTTTTGCAATAATTTGGTCATCATATTCAAATAACATAGGATAAGGTGCAACAATAATATTCTTTTGGTCAATTATCTGAAGAACACAAGCTTATACTGAGAGGGGGGGTGAACAGTATAAGATAACTTTTTACTTTTCTTTCCCAATCAATATTATGCAATGTATAGATCAATATCAACAACAGTAATCAAAGCAATGCACAAAACACCATACACAATAGAGACACCACAATTTACGTGGTTCACCCAATGTGGGCTACTCCACGGAGAAAATATTTCACTAAAATTTTCTCAATCAATCTCTTGGGAATCCTTTCCCTATTACAATGTTTATGGACCTCTGTCCAAAGGAGATGTTGATCCCCTAAATCAAGTTCATGGATCTCTATCCATAGGAGAACTCCTTCTCCTCTGCTTTGGCTGGTGATCCTCTAGAAGACTACTACCTCCACTACACTGGCTTGTGGATCTCTCTCCACTGAAGACTCTTGTCCCCACTCAGAAGACCTATCCTCACTGCCCTGGCTGATGGATCTCTATCCACTAGAGACCACTGTCCTCTCTGCTCTATCACCTCCAAAGCTCTATCTCAAATCTGCACTAAACACAGTCCTTCGGTCTAGCACAAATCTGCTCAATCTCTATCTCTAGTCTGGCACAAACCTATCCTCAAATCTACACCAAACTCTGCTCCACAAGTCCACTCAGAACTTGCTCAAATATGCTCAACAAGTCCACTCAAAACTTGCTCAAATCTGCTCAACAAGTCCACTCAGAACTTGCTCAAATATGCTCAACAAGTCCACTCAAAACTTGCTCAAATCTGCTCAACAAGTCCACTCAGAACTTGCTCAATATTCTCAACAAGTCCACTCAGAACTTGCTCAAATATGCTCAACAAGTCCACTCAAAACTTGCTCAATCTTATTATTCTCAACAAGTCCACTCAGAACTTGCTCAAATCTCTCAACAAGTCCACTCAAAACTTGCTCAAATATTCTCAACAAGTCCACTCAAAACTTGCTCAATCTGCTCAACAAGTCCACTCATAACTTGTCCAATCTGCTCAATAAGTCCTCTCAAGAACTTATCCAAATCTGCTCTCAATATGTATTGTAAGCTTCCACAAAATCTTACTCAAATCTATCCACAAGTCCTCTCAAAGACTTACCTCAAATCTTCTCAACAAGTCCACACTAGAACTTGTCCAATCTCATAGAAACATAAAGAGAATTGTTAGAGACCCAATATGTTCTATACTCAATGCCCAATCACTTTCTCAACTCAAATCAGAATATAGAATAGTTTGTTTTATGGAACTTGAACAATCACTTCACACACTCACTTGACTAGGCTCAACCAACTCTACTCAACCAATCACTCAAAGAAACAACCCTTGCTCACAAACCCTAGTCCAAGCATGTAAACATCAACTCAAAATATTTCCAACAATGCTCAACAACAATCCTCACATAACAATGATACTCATGTTCTTTCAAACCCTAGTTCAAGTTCTTTGCTCAACAACTCACTTTAACAACAATGCTCATAAAACAATCTTCACATAGCAATGATACTCATGTTCTTTTCAAACACTAGTTCAAGTTCTTTTCTCAACAACTCACTTCAACAATAATGCTCATAAAACAATCTTCACATAGCAATGATACTCAAACCCTAGTTTAAGTTCTTCACACAACCAATGGCTTCAACAACAATGCTTATAAAACAAGGTTTTAACCACACTTCTTTATTCCAGAAAACCTTGTAGCAATCACTCAAACACACTTAAAAGGAAACCCTAATCAAGTCCTTTTCACTCCAAACTTATTTTCCAGAAAACAACCAATCAACTTAAACTTTGAAAAATATGCCCATACCTTTTTCTTGATAAAGATGACCTTCAAGAATCTGCCACAATAACACAATATTCCTTTGCCAATCTCAAAAGGATTAGATGACAATACAATGCATATATTAATTCATGAGTATACCTTATTGCTCCAATCTCAAAATAATATCCAACACCAAACTATTTTGAATATTCACCTCTCAAGCATAAGTCACTTTACTACTTTGTTTTTCAAAACCCAAAGCTATTTCTACTTATAACTCCCTAAACTTATTATTGCATTAAAGATAATTCTTTTAATAAGATAATGCAATTTATCTTTCCCTTTTCTAAGGTAAAAGTATTTTACCCACAAGTAAATCTTTTCACCTCAATACTTTATAATAACTACTCCCTTTTAATTTAGGCATTCATCAAATTAATTACAACCTTATTTCTCCTTTATTCAACCTTAGCCTAAATTAAAATTAAAGATCACAAAAATATTACCAGTTTTATTAATGCCTGAAGCGCTTCTTCTTCCAAGCGCCTTCCTCTTGGCTGTCACCACCGTGGAGCTGCGTTCTCCCTTGGAGCCTCCACACCTTATGCCTTCACCTGCTTTAGGCCATGCCTTGCTACGTTTGCTACCTCAAGCCACACCTTGGCTATGTTTGCTGCCTTGAGCCACACCTTGGCTACGCTCGCTACCTTGCACCACTCCTTGGCTATGTTTGTTATCTCTAGCCACACCTTGGCTACTTGTTCTGCCTGCCACTCCTTGCTATGCTATCTCTAACCACACCTTGGCTACGTTTGTTGGTGCATAAACAAGATTTTTGCTGCTCTTTCTTCCTTACAGACTTAAACACAATTGCATATTTTTATCATCGAGCAAAAGGATAAATTGAAATACCTCCAAGGCATTAGATTTTATACTAAATCTCTTCCTCCATGCATGACGTCGATGCTCGATTTATTCTCAACATCGGCGCTCGATTTTCCTTTGAAACTTTATTAATTTATAAAATATTTAAATTCTTTTGAATTTAAATTTTATAAATTAATTCTTTTAAACCCTATGGTTTTAAAGAAAAACCTTTTATTTTTGCCACCATTGGTTTTAAAGAAAAACCTTTTATTTTTTCCACCATTGGTTTTAAATAAAAACCTTTATTTTTTCCACCATTGGTTTTAAAGAAAAACCTTTTAATTTTTGCCATCATTGGTTTTAAAGAAAAACATTTTAACTTATGCTTCCACATAATATTTAAAAAATATTATGGAGCCCTTTGCCTTTAAATTTTGCATTGTTCCTTTTGATCTTGAATTTATTAGAAGCTTCTTCCAGAATATCAATGACAACTTTGATAACTTGTTTCTTGACAAATTCCTTGATATTTAATGATGACTTCATTTCTTGACATCAATGACAACTTTAACTTTAAGGACTCAAAATGTCCAACAATCTCCCCCTTTGTCATTGATGGCAACCCAAAAAATTTTTACCAAAAACTTGACTTCTTCTTCTGTGTTGCTCCCCCTGGCTCAATGCTCTCTTCAATTACCAAGTCTCTCCCCCTTACTCAAATATCTCCCCCTTTGACATCAATGGCAAAGGGTCACCTTTGGGGCTTGGGGCTAAGAATGAGCCTCTTATCTTAGCCCCTCCCCCACCTCCTCTTGAGGTGGTTAATTCTGGGGTGGGAGTATTTCTACTCCCAGAAGGCATTGTTCTTTACCTTTATCCTCTTTCCTTCTTATCTGATTCTTCTGATTCCTCTCACTATTTCTTTCAGTGTCCATGTTCCTATCCATGTCTACATTCCTGTTCCTATTTTTATTCATATCCATATTCTTGTTCCTATTCCTGTTCATATTCATATTCTTGTTCATGTTCTTGTTCACACATATTTCTGAAATGTCTGCTCTACACCACTTTGTTGTGTGACCATCATTGTTGCACTTGTAACACTTAATGTTATTATTTCTTGGAGGTGCAAATGTCATAGGATTTCTTCTAGTGAAGCCATACCTTCTTCTATCATGAACCCTGCAATTCATTGCCTTATGACCAAACTGATTACATGAGTAGCAATATCCATGGAAGAACTATTTGTTCCCATATTCCTATCTTTCATGTGTTCTGCATTGTGAAGCCATGTGCCCAAACCTGTGACATGAAAAGCATCTTCCATTGAATTTTCCTTGTCTTGACCTCATTGGTCTCCTAGACCTATTATGATTGTTGTTCCATCTGTATCTTCTTTGTGCATTGTTCCTATTTTTGTTGAACTCTCTATTGTCCAACTCATCCTCAGATGTCTCACTTTATTTTACACTATATTTTTTTGAAGTATCTTCATCCGAAGTTTCTTCTTCTCCAAAACTTGAAGTTGACTCTCCTTCCCATTTCTTTTGATTCTGTTCAAATCTGAGACCTGTCTTGCTTGATGTAGTCTTTTGTGTCTTGATGAACTTATCCAAGTTCTTTGAGCTATTTTTAAACCCTTTCATCTTGATCTTGGAGTCCTCTAAATCTTCTTTTAGTAGTGCCACTTCTTGTGCTAACTTCTCACATTCCAAGATCTTTGCTTCTAACTTATCCTTGAACCTTTTTGCCTTAGCCTTTGATTTTTCTAAATCCTCTATAAGCAATCTTCTCTCTTCATCACATTCTTGAAACTGAATTTCAAGTTTAGAGTGTTGCTTCCTTACCTTCTTTACTATGTCAAGGGCATAAATAAGTTCTCCCTTGAGATCATAACCATTCTCTTCTGAATATTCCTCTATTTGTTTACCTTTGTCCACATCTTTATTTTCTTTTGGCTTGTCTTCTATAGGATCACTTACTTCTTCTTCTAAAGCCATTAGAATATTTTCATCTGGTATTTCAAATGCATCCTCATACTCATCATCACTGAAACTATAACCATCCCTTGTACAATCATCTTCAAGATGTCCAAAGTTACCACATCTAAAACACTTGAGAATTACTGGAGTCCTTTTCTTAACTGGTTCTTTTTCTTCAATCATAAATAGGACTTCATCTCTATCATTGTCTGAAAAACTAGCATCACTATCACTTGAGTACTTACTTGCCTTATCTGCATAGTAGCTCCTCTTTTGTCTTTGAAAGAACTTCTTTCCTTGTCTGCTTTGTCCATCCTTGCTTTTCTTTTGGTGCCTATATCTTTTCGATTCCCTGTTCCTGTGATCCTATTTTTCTTCACCATTGTTTTTCTTTGGTTCTTGACAATCTGTTGCAAAATGTCCAAACTTTCCATAATTGAAACACTTAACAGATTTTAGATCTCTAGATCTTCTGGAATCTTTATCTCTTCTACCATAATTAGCTTCTTCATCACTGGATGACTCACTGCTTGATTCTGACTTCTTACCCTTTGTTTTCTTGATTGCTTTGAAGGTTGCTTCCTTCTAGGGAATAGGATCTTTTGTTCTTATCTCAAAAGTTGTAAGCATACCAAGCAACTTATCTCTTGTCAAAGAATCACCATCCATTGACACTTCTATAGCAGAAACCTATTCACTGAATATTTTTGGAAGAGTTCTTAAGACTTTATCACAAACATCTGATTCATCAATCTTCATTCCAAGTCCTTGCATATCATTAACAACCTCATCAATTCGAATTAGATAAGCACTGATATTTTCCTCATCATTCATTCTTAACATTTCAAATTGTCCTTTGAGATTTTGTATCTTTGCTTTCTTGACACTTTTATCTCCTTCATATATACCTTGCAATTTATCCCACATTTCTTTTGCAGTTTTACAATGCATAACCTTCATAGATTCTGTTCTACGCAAACCTCTCACAAGTGCATTCATTGCTTTTGAATTATAGTGTTGTAGAAGCTTACCTTCCTTATCTATAGGAGGATTGACTAAGGGATCATATCCAAATTCCACTGCTTCCCAAACTTCATTGCCAAGTGCCATTAGGTAGATCTTCATCATCATACTCCAATACATATAGTCACTTCCATCAAATACTGGTGCTGAATTATTTGAGGACACCTCCTTAGGATCCATTGTGTTCTTGTTAGCTTTTCCTTCAAGCTGTTAAACTCTTATGAAGGAACCCGCTCTGATACCAATTGAAGAACACAAGCTTATACTGAGAGGGGGGTGAACAATATAAGATAACTTTTTACTTTTCTTTCCCAATCAATATTATGCAATGTATAGATCAATATCAACAGTAGTAATCAAAGCAATGCACAAAACACCATACACAATAGAGACACCATAATTTACGTGGTTCACCCAATGTGGGCTACTCCACGGAGAAAATATTTCACTAAAATTTTCTCAATCAATCTCTTGGGAATCCTTTCCCTATTACAATATTTATGGACCTCTATCCAAAGGAGATGTTGATCCCCTAAATCAAGTTCATGGATCTCTATCCATAGGAGAACTCCTTCTCCTCTACTCTGGCTGGTGATCCTCTAGAAGACTACTACCTCCACTACACTGGCTTGTGGATCTCTCTCCACTGAAGACTCTTATCCCCACTCAGAAGACCTATCCTCACTACCCTGGCTGATGGATCTCTATCCACTGGAGACCACTATCCTCTCTGCTCTATCACCTCCAAAGCTCTATCTCAAATCTACACTAAACACAGTCCTTCGGTCTAGCACAAATCTACTCAATATCTATCTCTAGTCTAGCACAAACCTATCCTCAAATCTGCACCAAACTCTACTCCACAAGTCCACTCAAAACTTTCTCAAATATACTCAACAAGTCCACTCATAACTTGCTCAATATTCTCAACAATTCCACTCAGAACTTGCTCAAATATGCTCAACAAGTCCACTCAAAACTTGCTCAAATATTCTCAACAAGTCCACTTAAAACTTTCTCAATATTCTCAACAAGTCCACTCAAAACTTTCTCAAATATTCTCAACAAGTCCACTCAAAACTTGCTTAAATATTCTCAACAAGTCCACTCAAAACTTGTCAAATATACTCAACAAGTCCACTCAAAACTTGCTCAAATATACTCAACAAGTCCACTCAGAACTTGCTCAATATGCTCAACAAGTCCACTCAGAACTTGTCCAATCTGCTCAATAAGTCCTCTCAAGAACTTATCCAAATATGCTCTCAATATGTATTGTAAGCTTCCACAAAAGCTTACTCAAATCTATCCACAAGTCCTCTCAAAGACTTGCCTCAAATATTCTCAACAAGTCCACACTAGAACTTGTCCAATCTCATAGAAACATAAAGAGAATTGTTAGAGACCCAATATGTTCTATACTCAATGCCCAATCACTTTCTCAACTCAAATCAGAATATAGAATAGTTTGTTTTATGGAACTTGAACAATCACTTCACACACTCACTTGACTAGGCTCAACCAACTCTACTCAACCAATCACTCAAAGAAACAACCCTTGCTCACAAACCCTAGTCCAAGCATGTAAACATCAACTCAAAATATTTCCAACAATGCTCAACAACAATCCTCACATAACAATGATACTCATGTTCTTTCAAACCCTAGTTCAAGTTCTTTGCTCAACAACTCACTTTAACAACAATGCTCATAAAATAATCTTCACATAGCAATGATACTCATGTTCTTTTCAAACACTAGTTCAAGTTCTTTTCTCAACAACTCACTTCAACAATAATGCTCATAAAACAATCTTCACATAGCAATGATACTCAAACCCTAGTTTAAGTTCTTCACACAACCAATGGCTTCAACAACAATGCTTATAAAACAAGGTTTTAACCACACTTCTTTATTCCATAAAACCTTGTAGCAATCACTCAAACACACTTAAAAGGAAACCCTAATCAAGTCCTTTTCACTCCAAACTTATTTTCCAGAAAACAACCAATCAACTTAAACTTTGAAAAATATGCCCATACCTTTTTCTTGATAAATATGACCTTCAAGAATCTGCCACAATAACACAATATTCCTTTGCCAATCTCAAAAGGATTAGATGACAATACAATGCATATATTAATTCATGAGTATACCTTATTGCTCCAATCTCAAAATAATATCCAACACCAAACTATTTTGAATATTCACCTCTCAAGCATAAGTCACTTTACTACTTTGTTTTTCAAAACCCAAAGCTATTTCTACTTATAACTCCCTAAACTTATTATTGCATTAAAGATAATTCTTTTAATAAGATAATGCAATTTATCTTTCCCTTTTCTAAGGTAAAAGTATTTTACCCACAAGTAAATATTTTCACCTCAATACTTTATAATAACTACTCCCTTTTAATTTAGGCATTCATCAAATTAATTACAACCTTATTTCTCCTTTATTCAACCTTAGCCTAAATTAAAACCTTGATGATTATATAGAGTCCCTAACCGATTCATTTCTTCTGCTACTTCGCATTTAAATTTCGATTTACACGAATAATGTCAATTACTCTTCCTTAGCATTCACTTCACATGTTACACGTGTTATACTGTTTGGCGTGGTACTTCGCATTTAAATGTCGATTTAAACGAATGATGTCGATTAGTCTTCCTTGGCTTTCACTTCACGTGTTATACTGTTTGACGTGCACGTTAAAATTACACCATGTTTATTTTTTTTTGTTTTTAGTTAAAAGTTAACTTATAAGTTATCATTAATCGAAAAATTATAATAAAAAATAATAAAAAAGAGCAAATGAGGGAAGAAAGTAGGGAGGGGAGGGCTCTGGTCCCTCCCCTGCTCCCCCTCCCATGGCTCCTGGTTCCTGCCCAGTCCCTGGTTCAATCTAGGTCATCCCTCCCGGGGAGTGGTTGTTTGCAGATGATCTCCTGGGGGGAGATCCTTTTCCACTATCTGCGCCCCTCCCGGCCGGCTAGGGTTTCCTTGGTTGTTTTTTCAGACTGGTGCTTCCCAGGGATCCCTGTTTGGTTGGGGATCCCTTCCCTTTTTCCCTCAGGCTTCCCCACGGGGTTTTTTGCAGGTTATTCGCGGGATCTGGTCCCCTACGTTTCTCGGTGCGGTGGAGGTGACGGTTTAGGGTTTGGACAACTTCCCTCTTTTCTTGCGAATCCTCGGTGGGCTCTGGACGGGATTCTTGGTCCCTGCTGCTGGGATCCTCTTCTATTTTCCCGGGACGGGTTCCTTGTGGTGCAACTCTCTGGTCACTTCTTGATGGGCTGGATCCTCTCTGTGCTGGCTGTTGGATTCCTGCAGGATGGCTCTCGCTGATTGAAACGTTTTCCCGGTAGGCGGGATGGTTTCTCCACAGGGCGAGATCCGCCAAATATGTCGGTTTTCCCGCGAGGCGGGATCCTTTCTTTTCTGCTAGTTTCCCGGATGGCGAGATTTCCCTGTTGCTTCCCGCTAGGCGGGACTGTTTGTGGTGGTTTTGATCGCTTCCGCGAGGCGGGATTTTATTGTAACGGTTTTTCTTTGCTTCTCGCCGGGCGGGATCTTCTCGATGGTGGTTTTTGGCTACTCCCCGGGATCTCCAAAACTACTTTCTTTCTTATTTGTTTGTTTCCCAGTGAGAGGGATTGTTTCATGCTTACTGTTATCGCTGGGCGAAATTTTTGTTTTGGTGTTCAGTTTCAAGGGATTGATGCCCTAGGCCCATTTCTTATGTAATCAGGTTTTGAGATCCTTGTTAAAACCCGCTATAAATACAAACACTATAATTAACAAAAAAAAAAAAAAAAAAAATTATAATAAAAAAAATACACCAGGCCTGTTCAGTGGAGCATATCTGATATTGAAACAAAAACAACAAATTTGTTTTACCATCTACATATAACACTTGCCTATCAGACTTTACTTGCCGCGAAGTAAAGTCAAATTCAAATATAAATTATTTATTGATCCACAAACTACCGCCAAATGTAAAATTAATCAAAAAAATTTAAATTGTTTGTTTCGGGCCTTTGAAGACACCCATATTTGACCTTGGCTAGAAAATAGCACACGTGCCACACAGGTTTACATTTCATTTCGTCTAATTTTCAAAACATTTTCTTCTATGTGAAGCTAGTCTTGGATGCATACTCATAAACAATCTAAGGATAATTTTTTATTTTTTATTTCTTTTAAAAGTTTAGTTAAATAAATACAAGAATTTCGACAAACACAATTTAAATGATATAAATCTCTTATGTTACATACCAGACTGACATACACAATTTAAACGATATTAATATGACTAGGATCTGAAGTCGGCATACGCCAAATGCGACCAACTTTTTTGAAATTGGACATGGTCCATCTAGCTCTAGGTTTCTTGTTGCTTTCCTTGACGTTGACATGGGGTTTGGTGAGGTGCTGACTAATGGTTTGGTGAGGTGCTGACTAATTTATTTGAACTACTCCAATGGATCGATACCAAGTTGTAAAATAACAAGTCACAATTTTTTAAAAATCTATAAGTTCAGCGCAACTACTGTTGAATGTACAAATTTACATTGGACACACCAACCAAAGATTCCATAACTTAATAAGACGGAATCCTAATCATAAGATAAAATAATCGATATGTTTTATTCCCTTTGACTAGGCGTAGGACGCGTTCTCATCTATTCTACAAGACACTGGAATTACCCAATTCAACATTTCAAAAAATTGCGGCAACGTCATCCATGGTCAATTTTGTCCAAAACAGGACGTGGCTTAGGCTCTGCACTGCCTCGCAACTTCCAATTCTAGTCTATAATTTCCCCTAAGCACCCTTATCTTACAGTATATATAAGTCCAGATGTTCTTTCTTCCTGCAAGAAATTGTGGTGATTAAGCAATATCTCCTTCAGCATAGACATGGCAATTTCAGTACTGATGGTGTTCCTTTTTTGCCCTTTGCTTAGCGTTATGCTCACAGCAACTGCACTCGATAGGAGAGCCTTTCCCCCGAACTTCATGTTTGGAACAGCTTCCTCTGCCTATCAGGTATATATTTATTTTCGGAAGAAAAAAATGTTTATCTCAGAAGGCGTCGTCAACGCTGATGAAGAGTTAAATTTTCTCATAAGAAGGCCATTCCATATCTAATACTTGTTATCTGAAACAGTATGAAGGTGCATGGAACGAAGATGGTAGAGGTGCTAGCACATGGGATGCCTTTACACATACACCAGGTCTGCGCTGATCTACTCAATTAATCTTAAATGTTGGATCTTTCAGTATACTGTTAAAGATAGACTGCTTATTAACATGATTTTGTCGTGTATCTGAAATACAGGAAGAGTAGAAGACGAAAGCAATGGAGATGTGGCAGTCGACCAATACCACAGATATATGGTATGCCTTCATTTTTTCTGTATTGATATTGGCAAATCTTACAATACCCATTTTAAAAGCAAGTTCATTAATAAGAATGGTGCTTACTAAAACAGGAGGATATTGAGCTCATGGCTTCACTGGGATTGGACGTTTATAGATTCTCCATATCCTGGTCTCGAATCCTGCCGGGTATATTGTTCATCCCTTTTTCACTTAAGAGCATAGACGCTTGAATTAGACTCTCGAAAACGGAATTTCTGATGTGGTGTCCTATGTTACAGAGGGCAGAGGAAAAATCAACATGGCTGGAATCGAATTTTATAATAATCTTATCAACGCGCTTTTAAGAAACGGTATGTACCGCCTCGGAAACGTATCCCCTGTTTCTTAAAGCACGTTAACGCATTTGTGTTCAGTGCTATGTTTGTTATATAATGACTGGTTGAGCTTTGTATGGCTTTGGCTTCCAGGCATCAAGCCATTCATCACATTGTTTCATTTCGACCTTCCAAAAGCTCTTCAAGACTCCTACGGCGGATGGCTGAATCCACAGATAGTGTATGCAATCTATAATATCTTTACACATAACTCCATACTGATTTACATTGAGAAAATAACTTATTTAAACCTGTATGTGCGCAGAAAGGACTTTGAAGCCTATGCAGATATATGCTTCCAGGCATTTGGTGACCGTGTCCGATACTGGGCTACAATGAACGAGCCGAATCTGTTTGTGCCACTTGGTTACACCATTGGATTATATCCGCCAACAAGATGTTCTGTCCCTTACGGGAAATGTTCTGCTGGGAATTCCCTGTCTGAACCATACGTTGCCGCACATCACGTTTTGGTTGCTCATGCAGCCGCAGTGGACACCTACAGGAACAAATATCAGGTTAGACTTATCTATTCTGCGTAAACCTCATCTCCCGCCGATGGCTAAGTCTTTTAATTGTTTGCCAAGTCTAAAACATTCTCAAATTTTGGCAATTTACAGAAAATTCAAGGAGGATCTATCGGATTTGTGGTTAGCGCGCCATGGTATGAGCCGTTGGAAGATACTCCAGATGATCGATCGGCTGCTGAAAGAATTCTAGCATTCAACATGCGATGGTGGGTACTGGGAATTATGCCTTTAATTCAAATTATAATCCTCACCACGTGTTTATAACCATGGACAATTTCATGATAATTGTAGGTTTTTGGACCCAATAGTTTTCGGGGATTATCCACGTGAGATGCGTGAACGACTCGGATCACGCCTACCATCTATTAATTCCGAAATGTCGGCTAAGCTTGGAGGATCATTCGATTTTATCGGCATTAACCATTATACAACCTTATACGCAACCAGCAAACGCCCTCCTTCCGTGGATCTGACCTCAGAGCTTTACCCAGATTCCATGGTTTATTTGACAGGCGAGAGACAAGGGATTCCAATCGGAGAACCGGTAATAATCTCAGTTTTCTATTAGTCATATGCTTTTCTGCTCTTTTGGTCAATGTCTGATATGCATATGTTATTGTTTGTGTCTTTACAGACAGGAATGGAGGGCTTATATGTGGTACCCCGGGGAATTCAAAGAATCGTGGAGTATATGAAAGAAATCTACAACAATCCACCTATTATCATCACAGAGAATGGTAAATGATTTAAATCGATTCTACGGTACCGTAAAACGTCCTTTCTGAAATGTTTTTTCCAAAGTGAGATCCTATATATCCGGCGATGTCAAAAAAGAAAAACATTCAAAGTCATCGTTTAAACTTAAAAAGCTTTTCTGGCTGAACAGGTTACGCCGAATCGAAGGATTCATCAACGACAATGCAAGAAGCTCTAGAAGATGTGAGGAGAATAAATTTTCACAGAGATTACATGAATTACCTGGCAAAAGCCATCAGGTAATTAGTGAAGGCTATTCTAGCTATCAAGTATGGCCGTTTCTTGGCCTTTTTAATTATGGTAATATTCATAAAGCTCACTGGGATTTTCATTTGTGGCAGAAATGGATCAGATGTGCGTGGATACTTTATTTGGTCTTTGCTAGATAACTTTGAGTGGGCATTCGGCTACACAATCAGATTCGGCCTTTACCACGTGGATACAGTTTCTCAAGAGAGATATCCGAAGCTATCAGCGCAATGGCTAAGACAAATTCTTCGTGACAACGTTAGTGTTTCAAGAAGCAGCACACTGTAACCAAGGATAGCTGATCCATTGCAAGTTCAGACAAGAATACATATGTATATATAACACCAAATCTTTTGGTCTGCAACATTGGACTGCCGTCGAATGTACCTTGGAATTTGATACACAGATAAACCTTTACAGGGCACGCCGTTGCACAACTCACTTCAACCGTCCTAGATTTTCAAATATTATCGTTTGCCTCCCAGTTGTCAAATATCCAGCCTCACATTAGTGGTTTTGGATATATACTTTCAAATATTATCGTTTGCCTCCCAGTTGTCAAATATCCAGCCGCACATTAGTGGTTTTGGATATATACTTTCAAATATTATCGTTTGCCTCCCAGTTGTCAAATATCCAGCCGCACATTAGTGGTTTTGGATATATACTTTCAAATATTATCGTTTGCCTCCCAGTTGTCAAATATCCAGCCGCACATTAGTGGTTTTGGATATAGACTTTCAAATATTATCGTTTGCCTCCCAGTTGTCAAATATCCAGCCGCACATTAGTGGTTTTGGATATAGGGTTGGATGTCAAACTTAAAGCATGAAGCAATGTATGTGTGAGTCGTAGTGGTCGAGAAAAAAAATGAATTTCATTTATTAATTTGATATATACTGGGTAACATTTAATAATATGATTTATATTTGGATATATCTCTTTTTGTGGGGAGACTTTTCCCTATTTTTGAATAGGGAATGTTTACATGTATACACACCTCATCATTTCATCATTATTGCTTGGATTTAAGTTTTTTTCCAATTTAAAATTCAAACCATGTTTTCAGCGGCGTAAAAGGTTTAAAATGATTGTGGCATGGTGGTTATAGGGGCAGTCTGCGCGAAGATCTGTGTGACGGCTTCTAGGGTGGACATCACAGAATACTGTGATGGCCATAAAAACTAGATAGACTGCACGAATTCGTGGTGGCTACCATTCCACCATGTAAATACAAAAAACAAATTCAAATCATTATAATATTTAAAAAGATATATCAAACTTTTTATATACAAAAATAAATATAAAATATTATATATTCATTATGTTTTTACTGTTTTTAAAATATATCTAAAATATTAATACGTTTGAAATAAATTGTAAATATATTTTTTTATTAATTTATTTTAACATGAAAAATCCTTGCTATAGAGGGATATTATTTGCTTTTGAACGTGAATTATAATAAGTATTAAGTTTTCTTTTCAAAATAAATAAAAACATATTATTATAAATTATGGGTAAAAAAATAAAAAACAAAACAAAAACAATAAAGAAAATAAACATATTAATAAATAAAAAAGAAAAGAAGTGTATTTGGAAATTCAAAAAAATATCATATTGATATAATTTCAATGTAATGAATTTAATAGTTGTAGACAGGTAAGTCTTACCAATAATAATTATATATCACATTAATCCAAACTAATAAAAAATTATAATTTTAATAATAATTTTTTTTTTTATCTATATTAACAGCTAATTAATATAATAATAAAAGTTATTTATATTAACAGCTTAACCAATGTTTCTAAAACTAAACATTTCAAATATTACATAATGATTGCAAATGCACTTAAATAAATACTACATCACAATGTATGTAGAACTACATATATTGTTGACCTTAAACAATAAGTTTGAATTATCCATATTTCAACACCCTCTAATAATCTAATCTAGACCGGAGGCCAAGGAAAAAAAAGCATTTCATTCATTGTATACATTCAATTATATGTCATCGTATTGTATTGCACGCTACTTCACACACGCCTTTCCAGACCCACATTATTCGGCCCTCAACATTATCTCTAAAAGATTATGGAATTATCCATATTTCAACAGCCTCTGGTAATCTAATCTAAACTGGAGGCCAAGGAAAGAAGGCATCACCTTTTTTCCCATCATTCATTGTATACATTCAATTATATGTCATAAGTTTGTATTGCACGCTACTTCACACGCCTCTTCAGACCCCACATTATTCAGCCCTCAACGTTATCTCTAAAATATTATGGCACGCCGATTTCCCAAAGAAGATTATGGCACGCTAGCTAACTTAAAGGTTAAATTTTCCCGACAGGCTCCACTTGCGGAAAGTATATAATACAGCAAACGACATGCATGACCAAAACTCAGCCGAAGTTGGTGTACGCTAAATACGACCAAAGTTTTTGAATTTGGTGATGGTCGAGTTAGGTTTTGGTTGCTTTCCCGACATTGTTATTCTTTGCCAGCAGAGAGGGCCACGTCTTTCCCTCCTAAGCGGAGACTAAAATAGTTCGCTTGGTGACGTGTTGCTGACTGTTTCATTTGCGTTAGATGTGGAGGATAACGCTGCACTGTTCTAGTCGACCGATACCAACTTAAAAAAACGTAGTAGCGCATTGTGGTACATCTCGGGAGGTGTTTATTTTATGAGAATTTCATATTTTTAATTATAATTATTTAAATTTTGTTTAAATTAATTAAAATTATAATTTAATTTATTATAATTAAAAATATATATTTTTCATTTATCTTAATGATGTACTCAAATACTATCTAACGTTTGTTAGGTGTTTAACCTGTTTTTTAAAAGGAAATCAACAGTTTTTAACCAAAGATTTTTACATATTAACCCTGGTTGTCGATCACCCGTATACTTTTAAAAGCCACGTTGGAATGCTCACTCGCATATCGCAAGTCTCACATTTCGCAAACAAGAGAGAATCGTATTCTTTGGATAACGACAACGGAAAGTTGTTGCTGACCGTGTGCGGGCTTGAAACTAGAGGGCTGACCCTATTCATGTAAATTTTATAGTGGTTAAGATTTTGATTTATTATATATATCATTAAAAAAAATATATTTTTTTATAATGGTTTGCATTATATGTAAACAAAAACAATATAAAGCCTTAAAAATAATTAGAATAGTGTCCAAAAAGGTGGAGAATGGTAATATTATTTAGAATACCGTCCAAGAAAGGTGGAGAATGGTAATATTATTTAGAATACCGTCCAAGAAAGGTGGAGAGTGGTAATATTATTTAGAATACCGTCCAAGAAAGGTGGAGCAGGTGTATGTGATTATAAAAAAAATAATAATAATAGTAAAATATAGGTTTTTATTATTTTATTTTATATGGATGATTTGATGGATTGTTTGAATGGAGTAAAACACTTATCAAAAATTGATTTAGAGAGTGGTTATCATCAAATTCAAATTAGAGAAGGAGATGTCTGGGAGACTACATTTAAGACCAAAGAGAGATTGTATGAATGATTGGTTATGATGTTTGGGTTGACAAATGCATCCAAAACTTTTATGCATTTAATGAATGAAGTCTTGATGCTTTTCTTGTTCAATTTGTGGTGGTTTATTTAGATGATATTCTGGTGTTTAATGAGACAAAGGAAGAAAATTTAATGCACTCAAGACTAGTTTTACAAAATTTGAAAGAGAAGTTATTACTTATTAATTTGAAAAAATGTAGTTTTATGAAGATGGAATTGGTATTGCAGTGACATTTCAATACACCTAACAAACCCTGCCAAAGAGGACAATAATGGTTGGCCAAATGATTGATGCTAGTTTAAGAAGAAGAACAAGATGAAAAGTCCTCAGGCTATCATAACTAGTCAAGATTCCCTTGCTCTAGGATTTCAAAGAGGCTATTAAAAAATAATTTCTAGTAGAAGCTGAAAGTAAGTATAAACCCTCATCCACAATAGCTACCTTGACCACATGATGTCCCATGATATCTATGTCAGCGTTTTCGGTGATAACTAAGTTAATCCTCACCATTGAATGAAGTCTAAGAACTTTTCTAATAAAGCTGACATGACTCCACCATTGATTGAGGTTCAACCCAAACGATTGTGAGATTTTTTTGTCTCCATATAAATAATATTGTAGAGTTAATTATTGTCCATATTGTTTGGGTTCATAGTGGATGCCCACTTGTTCATCATCTCTCCACTATAATTTAAAAAAAAATCAATAGGAAACTAAGGCAAGAAGAATTTAACAGTAGTTAAAGATAAAAAAGAACCTAGAAGCACTTATCACATAAATATCCTATAAATTATTTAATTGTAGCACCTCACAGTCCTAGTGACCTCTATCACAAATAGCTCTTTAGCATTTGGTCAAAAGTATAGTAGGTCAAACTCTCTCCATCAGTGTTTTTATCAAAAAGAACTCAACACTTATTAATTTATTTCAGCTTAAAAGATACTTACTATAGTAGAGGGATATCATTTACTTTTGAACATGAATATTATAAATATTAATTTTTCTTTTGAAAATTCATAAAAACATATAAAATAAATAAAATAAAAACAACACTAAAAAAAAATAAAAATATTAATAAAAAAAAATAAAAATATTAATAAATAAAAACACGAATAAAATGCATTTGAAAATCCAAAATAAAATCATATTAATATAATTTGAATATAATGGATCTAATAGTTGTAGATATTTATAGTAAAACAGGTAAGCTTTACCCATTATAATTATATATTGCATTAGTTCAAACTTATATAATAAGGGTTTAAAATTAATTATAATTATAATAATAATTTACAAAGTTAGCTTAACCAATATACCTAAAACTAAACATGTTTTTAAGTCACACATTATTGACCTTAAACAATAAGTTTAAATTGTCAACATTTCAGCACCTCTAATCTAAAGAAAAGAAGGCATCACCTTTTTCCCTTCACTTATTGTATACTTTTAATTATATGTCATGGTATTGTATTGCACGCTACTTCTCACACGCCTCTCCAGACCCCACATTATTCAGCCCTCAACGTTATCTCTAAAAGATTATGGCACGCTGATTCCATTATGTATGCATAAAAAAAAAAATTATGGCACGCTAGCTAACTTAAGGCTAAATTTTCCCCACAGGCTCCACTTGCGGAAAGTAGATAATGCAGCAAACATCATGCACGACAAAAACTCAGCCCAAGTTGGAGTACGCTAAACACGACCAAAGTTTTTGAATTTGGTGATGGTCGAGTTAAGTTTTGGTTGCTTTCCCGACATTCCTATTCTTTGCCAGCACAGAGGGCCACGTCTTTCCCTCCTAAGCGAAGACTAAGAATAGTTCGCTTGGTGACGTTGTGCTGACTATTTCACTTGCGGAGACTAAGAATAGTTCGCTTGGTGACGTGGTGCTGACTATTTCACTTGCGGAGACTAAGAATAGTTCGCTTGGTGACGTGGTGCTGACTATTCACTTGCGGAGACTAAGAATAGTTCGCTTGGTGACGTGGTGCTGACTATTTCCCTTCCGTTAGATGTGCACTGTTCTAGTCGACCGATACCAACTTAAAAATTGTAGTAGCTTATTGTCAGTGCCTCTCGGGAGGTGTTTATTTTATGAAAATTTTATATTTTTAATTATAATTATTTAAATTATAATTTAATTTTGTTTAAATTAATTAAATTTATAATTTTTTAATTGATCATAATGATTTACTCAAAATACCATCTAAAGTTTGTTAGGTGTTTAACTTGTTTAAAAAAAAAATCAAACAGTTTTTAACCAAAGTTTTCTGGTCGATCACCCGTATACTTTTAAAAACCACGTTGAAATGCCCACTCGCATGTCTAAAGTCTCACACTTCGCAAACAAGAGAGAATCATATTATCTAGAGTCTCACACTTAGCAAACAAGAGAGAATCGTATTCTTTGGACAACAAGGGAAAGTTGGTGTTGACCGTGTGCGGGCTTGAAACTAGAGGTCTGACCGTATTCAGTTAATTTTGTCAGTTGGTTTCAAATGGAGTGGTTAAGGTTTTGGTTTTTCATGTATATCATGAAAATTATCTATTTTAATATAATGGTTTTCATTGTATATGAATAAAAATAATATAAACCCTTAAAAATAATTAGAATATCATCCAAGAAAGATGGAGAATGGTAATGGTGGTTAGGTGGATTGGTAGGTGCTAGTATGGTTGAGCACTTATCAAAAAGAGACATAGGTTCAAACCTTGGTGGTGCCATTTAGCAAGGGTAGTAGTCTATTTTGAATCCTCTGAGTGCTTCTAGATCGACGACTACGATGTGTGTCAGATTGACGACGATGGTATGAACCTCAAGCGATCGATGGTTCCCATCTCACGTCGGGTCAACAATAACGAGACGAATATGTTTGTTGGGAGCAGTCCCTATGGTTTGAACCCTACGTTGACCAGTTTTAAAAAATAGTGACCTCTTTCACTAGTCATTTGATTGAAGGAGGTCATCCCTATGACAATAACAAAAAAAACCAAGGTTGAGCAAGCAACATTACTATATGCATGTGATTTTAGGAGAGTAGGTGGTGGCCAGGAGGATCCATATTCTTGAAGCCTCAAACCAAAAAAAATTAATTGTAAAATACCCCTCATGTACTTCCTTAGGGGAATCCCTAGAAAAGGTAGTTGATGATGAAAGCAATAACTATCCATTTGAAAACTTGAAGGACTTCAACATTTATGGTACCAAATATAGGTATCTCATGGTGGTTGACTATTGAAAGTAGAATGATCCGTGGCCTAAATAAGAGATGGCATTCCAAAATTCCTATGCATCGTTTTAGAGGGAAAATCCCTATATTTTTGCTATAAATAGGCATGTAAAATTCATTTTAATGCATTCGAAGATGCCTACTCATGTCTAATAGCTAGTCTTGTATGCTCTTCCTTTGACCCCTTATTTTGTAAAAGCTAAACTTGAGGCTTGAGTTGCATGGTTAAAGAGCATTGGACATATTTTTGCCTCATGCCTTCCTAATATTTTATTATATATGGGAGTTGTAATTAATTTTGCTTTGTCTTGCTTTTGTTATGTTTTGGATTCTTTGGTATAAATTAAAATGATGTTCAATTTATAGCTATTAAAATACGATGAATGTGTTCATTCAATTTTATTATACATAGAAGGTTTTTAAATATTGTCACATTTCGTCTATAGTTTAGATTTTAATTTCCCATAGTTTTAGTTTTAATTTATATTTTCCCTTTTCCTTTGTATGTCATAGACAATAAAGTGAGAGATTTAAGAAGGTGCACAAAAATCAAATCCAACAAGGAGCTAGCCTCAATAAAAATCTTAGAGGTTGTCTTGAGAATGCTTTCACTTCCCATGAAGCTTCCCACTGTGTCGCTCAAGCATGATGCAAGTGCCTAGGTATGTTTGGCTATTGTCATGGACTATTAGGACACTCTAAGAAAACAATAATTCAAATTGGCATACCCAATGGGATGAACTTAACACTTTTGCCAATGACAACCAAAAGAAATGTTTTTTGACTAAGACTTTGATGAAGGTCTTGGTTGATTTGCTTTTTGAAGCCTAGAATTAGTCACCTAGTAAATCCACTAAAGAGGAAGACCCTAAAGAAGCCATCCAATAAAGATATGAGACTAATATTCTAGTGGGGATCTCTATCTCTTAGCTTATTAAAGCTCCCACCTAGTGACTTTATTTCCAAGAAAGGACCCAAAAATATATGGGTGAGAGACCTCTCACTAGGTCATTTACTAGTAGTAATCTACAAGATTTGGTATGACCTTGGAACTAGAGAGTGAGGAGTGTTAGCTTTTGATGTAATGTGCAATGGGAGGTAGCAATCACAAGATGCAGAATAATATGAAAGAAATTAAATCTTCTAGATGAATGAAATATGTTGTAAATAGAAATGACATAAATGAATACAATGTAGCTATGGAGGAAATGAATACTCCATTAATAAAGCTACTGAACTACATTGCACCCATCACCATTATATGGTGATCTACACAAAAATGTGCTACTACCTATGAGTATGCTCTAAGCTTATCTATATGACTCTATGTCCCTCGACTCTATATCTATCTATTACAATGAGGCCCTTCTTATATAGGAAGGTAGGTTCCTTGGCCAACACTCTACCTAGTTGTGCAAGGGACAACTTGCACATATACAACTTACACATTGACACTTGTGCATTTATTATATTGCATGAAGTGACTAGATAAATTTCCCCTAAAGTATTATAATGTCCTAAGTATGTACCTTGGAAGATACATTTACATGACCCAAATGATGGAATATAATCTATTTCTAACACCCCCTGTATTACATTATTTGGGTATTGAAGACTTTAGTCTTCAATATGAATCTTCTTCTTCATATTGAACTTTGTACTCTTCCTCATTGCTTACTGTGTTTAGGTTCAATAGGTAATATGTGTCTTCATATGATGCAAAGTAAGTTGTAGCTGAAGCTAAAGATTCTTCTTTCATTGGATGATCTTTGGCTTGTTCAAATTCATCATCCTTGTCTTCTATCCATCCACCTTTGTAATTTTTTTTGCAAGTATCTTCATTTGGTTCTGATTGTTGATGAATGAGTAGAGCATGGTGTAATTATGCTCTCATATTTTTTATTTTTATCCTTCTATGCTTACCTTTTTGGTGTACTGGTTCTTCATTTTATTCAACCTATTTCTCTATAAATATGTTAGTATCATTTTGAAACACCACAATATCTTGTGAGATTTTGATTGAATCTAGGACAAATGTATTTCATGGATTGATATTGTTGCTTTTATTCCATTTTGATTCATGATGAGACATGTATTGATCCCATCCATATATCCAAAGTTAATCATATAGTTGTTTTCAACTAACTTGCTTATTGAGATGAGTTTGAATGTTAATTAAGGAACATACAATACTTTTTGTAGTAGAAGATCTAGAAATGATATGTTGGATGTTACACATCCATATCCATGTATAGGATAGGTTTGGATATTTGCAATTCTTAGTCTGTAACCTTTAGCCACTTCAAGACAGTCAAACCATTGTATATTTCCTATCATATGATGACTAGATCCTGAGTCAATATACCACATGTTTTCATGTTCTATGAACTGATTCCTGTTGGAGCAAGTTTTACATTCACTATATGACATTCCTTTATCCATTTGAAGAAGTTGAATTGAAGAAAATGAGATAGAATTGTAGTCTTTCTTATAGCTCCCTATAAAGGATATATGATCCCTTATTGAAGTATATAAGCTTTATTTGATAAAACCTTTGTTAATCCTTAGGTTTGTAGACTTCCTTATGTCTCCCTAGCAATGAGAGTATGTATACCAAATTTTAGGTTTTTGTAGAAAGCTTATATATTCCCAGCTTGATAATCTTTGATAGATATTATTATTATCAAGTTTTGTAGAATGCCTTATGAATCCCTAGATATTTTTGGAATATGATATAGTGCTTTTGTAAAATATAGTTCAATTTATGGTTGATTTTGTATAGTTTTAGAAAGATCAAAAATCAAAATTTTAAACACCTTATTACTCTTATTGAACTAAGCACTTTTCCAATTTTTGAAGAGGTTTTAATGTTGGATTCCTTTTGTCCCTTAGAAATTTTTGAGATAAGAATGTTATAAATTTCCAACCTTAGCAAAATTTTCAATAACCTATTTTTATATCCCTTAGGATTTTATTTAAGCATTTCTAATTTCCAATAACCTAGTTTGGTGTTGTAACCTTTATCACTCCCAAATTTGGAAAATTAGAACACATTAATATTTGCAAAAATTAAATAGTAGTATTCCTTATTTCTCTTAGGTTGTATTTAGCAAATATTAGATATTAAATTTCTCTAAGTTTTGCTTTCAAATAAAGATTGATTTATTTTAATACTTCAACCTTATAATATAACCTTATAACTTCATTTTTAATGAAAGTAAATTAGATGAGGAAATTCTACCTTAATAAGGATTTGTACCTTTATGAAATGAGATGCACATGGCTGTGGTCTGTCCTTCTTGAGCACAAATCCTTCAATGTGCTCTTGGATTCAATGCTTTCCTTTAATGCTTCCTTGATCCATTTGATAGAGATTTCTTCTGAGTACTCTCGAATTGCTACCAGAATGCCATAGAATTTCTATCGAGTTACTACTGAGTTACCGTTAAGTTTGCTTGGTCCAAGTCGCCTTTAATAGGTGATCCATCAAGTCACAAGTGTCACAATATTTTTAATACATTCCAATAATACTTCGAGAGTTTTGTGGAGACGTTGATCTTGTTCTAACGCTTGTGACAAGTACCACCTCCACTTAAAAAATGTCTTTTTATCCCCTCTTTGTGTGTTGTCCAAGGGATAATTTTGCTTCAACGTGTATGGGCTTCTTGTTGTAACGCTTCTAAATGTAATAAACTCCTTTGTCGCATGAATTATGGACACTAAGACAAGGTTGTAACATCTCCTTCATGGGTATTAAGCACCTTCCTCTTGGATATCACCACTGCAGAGATGCGTTCTCCCTTGGAGCCTCCATACCTTATGCCTTCATTGGCTTCAAGCCACACATTTCTATGTTTACTACCTCAAGCTACACCTTGGCTATGTTTGCTACCTTGAGCCACACCTTGGCTATGCTCGTCGCCTTGTGCTACTCCTTGGCTATTCTCACTACCTTGCACCACTCATTCTCTAACCACACTTTTGCTACGTCTGATGTCTCTAGACACACCTTGTCTACGTTTGCTGTGCATAAACAAGATTTTTGTTGCTCTTTCTTCCTTATAAACTTAAATACAATTGTACATTTTTACCATTGAGCAAAAGGATAAATTAAAATACCTCCAAGGCATTAGATTTTATACTAAATATCTATTGAACTAAGTGTGACACTGAGAGGGGGGTGAATCAATGTATATTAAAAATTTAATCCAACTAAGAAATCAAATCAAAACAAGCAATCACACAAACATGAATCACATAACACTAGATATATAGTGAAAAACCGATGTGGGAAAACCACTGTGCCAATGGACTGTTTGGACTCCCATTCAAATCCAACCTCGAAAATATTTGGTCTTTACAATATTTTTGCACCACAAACTACAGGGAATGGCACCAACCAACCCGGACTTTAGCAGCACCAACTGCAAGGAGCATCGACCCCTATTGCCAAGCACCAACCCAAAAAATTTAAAAAGCTCTGATAAAAGTATTAAATCTCATCAAAAGACCCTGAGTGGTCTAGCTCACAAATATTCTCCTCTAAAATATTTTGTCTAACCTTTTCAATCTTCTCAACTATGCACATTGATTATCTCACACCTTGCACATTTTTCAATCAAAATGCCAAAGAAAAAAATTCTTCACAACATGCACCGACAGTATTTTCTTCAAAAAACCCCTTCTCACTTTTATTTTAAAACATATATATGTTTCAAAATAAAAACACAACTCTTTTTTCAAAAGTACCACTCAACCGTTACATTCTTAGAAACTACCAAAAATGCCAAAAAGAGCTGATAGGGCTTTTTGTAAGTCATAACTTCCTCCTCAAATTTCCAAATGGGCTAAAACTTGAAACATATATTCTTGGATAAATTGAATACCTTTAGTTTAAATTTTAGATTTTAAATCTTCATGGATTATTCGTAGTACCTCTGACAAAGTGGCCTCTAACGCTGATTTTACACGTCACATAAACTGAAAAAGTGCTCTAGAGCCATTTTGCAACGCTCATCGTTTCTTCTTCTAGACTCTATTTGATATGAAATTTAAAAATTATGCTCTTAGTATACCCAAATACCTCCAATAAAAACTTTGAGGTCCAATTCATCACGGATTGATTAATATTCCTCCCATAAAGTGACCTCTGACGCAGATTTTACACCTACCACATAAACTGGAAAAAGTTTTGTGGATGCATTTTCAAACTTCTTTTGTTTCTTCCTCGAGTCTCCGTTTGGGCTGAAATTTAAAATATAATCTCCCTATATATCATAATACCTCCAAAAATTATTTCAAGGTCTAATTCCTCATGGATTTCTTAATATTATTCCTGCAAAGTGTCCTCTAATACAGATTTTGCAACTATCCAACTAAGTGCAAAATTGTCCAAGTATCGGCGATGCAAACGATCAATCCAAACATCGAGATGACACCACCAACACTATTATAACACATTTCCCAGTATGCAAATATGCTCCGACCTGTATTACCATGCACTGCAAGCAAGGAGCACACCTTTTTGACAACTTTTTCTACTTTGACAACTTCTTGACAGGTTTTGCAATTTTTGCAAATTTGCACGAAAAACTTGTAACAGCTTTACCCGAACATTAAAAAAATCCTCATAAGCATTGAAAACCACTGTACATACTTCAAATAACATTCGAAAAACTATCCACTGCATCAACTTGTCCATCTGAGTGTGTTGACAACAATGACAATACTGTCACTGCACCTTGCTCAACAATCTTCCCCTTTGGAATTGTTGGAAATACATGCACAATTTCTTGTAACTCTTCTCTCTCTTTGACAGCAATACCAAAGGGTTGCTGCAAACTCCCCCTAAGTCCATGCACAACATTGTCAATAATTAAGCAAAACTATAGACAAAGACAGAAATGCTCCCCATGGGAATGTGGCCCCGATAGCTAGTCAATACTTGGGAAGTGTGACGAATCCCAATTTATTGCAAAGGTACTCAAGGAATTACTTGGGAAATGGTTTGTTGAAGATATCTGCTACTTGATCTATTGTTGGAACAAAATCCAACTTAACTTCACCTTACGCAACTTTCTCCTTCAAAAAATGGTACTAGATAGCAATATGTTTTGTGCGAGAATGCATAACCGGATTCTTTGATATATTGATTGCACTTGTATTATCACACATGATCGGTATGGGCTCAATGAAATTTATTCTAATATCCTTCAAAGTTTATTTCATCCAAAGTACCTATGTACAACATGATGTGATTGCAATATACTCTGCCTCTACTGTGGATAATGAGACTAAATCCTGATTTTTTCTATGCCACACAACAAGATTATCACCAAGATAGAATGCACCTCCAATGGTACTCTTCCTTTCATATACACATCCTACCAATATGCATCTGAATACGCAATAAGGGTGAAGTCATTACCTTTTGGATACCATAACCCATACTCCATAGTACCCTTGAGGTACAAAAAAATCATCTTCACTATTGTCACATGAGTCTCCTTGGGACTAGCCTGAAATCGTGCTACCATGCATACTACCTGTAAAATATCTAGTCTAGTAGTTTTCAAGTACAGTAAGCTCCCAATCATGGATTTGTACATAGTTTGATCAATAGGTGGAGATTTGTCATCCTTGCTCAACTTGCAACCTGTCATCATGGGAGTGCTAACTAGCTTGCAATCCTCCATTGTGAACTTTTTTAGCATCTCTTTCACATATTTAATTTTAGAAATAAATATGCCCTTCTCCTTTTGATTAACTTGTAATACAAGAAAATATGAAAGTTCACCAATCATTGACATTTCAAACTCTTTCTGCATCTTATTTGCCAAATCTTTACATAACTCATCTTTGTTGCTGCCAAAGATGATATCATCTACATATACAACAACAATATGATGACCATTTTCTATTTTGACATACAAATTACTATCCACCATACCTTTCTTGAACCCTTGCTGAGTAAGATAATTGTCTAGCCTTGCATACCATGTCCGAAGTTCCTATTTTAAGCCATATAATGCTTTATTAAACTTGCAAACAAAGTTGGGATCATCACCAAGCTAAAAACCATCTGGTTGCTCAATATAAACCTCGTCTTCAAGTTTCCCATTCAAAAATTCTGATGTCACATCCATTTGATAAAATTTGAAATTCTTGTAAACTACTAAAACAAGAATCATACTAATTGCCTCTAGTTTGGCCACAGGTGCAAATGTTTCCTCGAAGTCAATACCTTCAACTAGCACATACCATTTTGATACCAATATTGCTTTGTTCCTGACTACCTGTCTGTCTTCATTCAATTTGTTTTGAAAGACCCATTTAGTACCGATTACATTTTTATTTGCGGGTCTTGGTACTAACTCCCAAGTCTTGTTTTTCTCAATATGATCTAATTCTTCATTTATTGCCTTTACCCAAATTTCATCTTTGCTTGCTTCAACAATATTTTTGGGCTCAATGTTGGAGAGTAAAGAGTAGTTACTAATATTATTCTTTTCTGAACACCAACTATGGGATCTCCAATTATTTTCTCTCTAGCATGATCTTTCTACCAGCTACCTATTTCGAATTTCTTGTTTTATTCTAATTTTGAATCACTTTTCGAATCCTCTGATTCAATTCTTGGTTTCTTTTCTATTTCCTCTTCCTCATCTCCTTCAATGACCTCTTCATAAATTGGATAGTTCTCTCCATAGCTAATTACTTGTTCCCTTCCTTCATCAACTTTCACATCGACACTTTCCACATTTTTTGAGTCTTTTGTAACATTTGTAAGCTTTTATTTTTGATGAATAGCCAAAAAAAATATCTTCATCCGCTCTATATTTAAACTTACCAAGGTTTTCTTTAGTTATTTTGATGTAACACTTGCTGCCAAAAACTTTAAAATATCTTGCTATTGTCTTTTTACCAAACCACAACTCATAAGGAGTTTTGCTTTCATGCATCCTCAACATGCACCTATTTTGGATGTATATCGTAGTATTGACTGCCTCTTTTCAAAATTTATCTACTACTTTGCTCTTAGTCAACATAGTGCATGCCATTTCTTGCACTATCCTGTTATTTTTTTCTACCACACCATTCTACTGAGATGTCCTGGCTTCTAAAAACTATCTCCTGATGCCATATTTTTCACAATACTCTGTGAAATCCTCTGAAATGAAATCTCCTCCTCTGTCTAACCTTAAACATTTAATCATTTTTCCTGTTTTATTCTCAACTTGGTTTTTGAAAATCTTGAACATCTCAAAAGCTTCTAATTTATGCTTCAAAAACAATACCCATGTCATCCTGTAATAGTCATCTATACACAACATGAAATATTTGTCACCGTTTATGCTTTGCGTTCTCATGGGTCCACATAAATCAGTATGTACTAGTTCCAAAGGTTTTCTCGTGTAGTACTATTTTTTTTTAAATGAGACTCTAGTTTGCTTCCCTTTTTGACATGAAGCACAAATGCTATTTTATGGTTTGCCAATGGTGGAAATATCTCTCACTGCTTTATTTGAACTGATTTTTATTAAATTGTCAAAACTGATATGACCGAGCCTCTTGTGCCACAACCAATTCTCTTCTTCCTGTCTAATCAAGAAAGCTCCTTTTGAAGTCTCTGAGAGAGTGTACAGGTTGCCATATGTCCTTTATCCAGCTACTATCAACTTCCCATTGTTTGCCTTTCTAATTTTACAACCCTGCTTCTTAAAGATCACATCATGACCTCTGTCACAAATTTGACTTACACTCAACAAGTTATGTTTCAAACCAACCAGAAACAAGACTTCTTCTGACCTAATTTTTCATCACTAATCTTAACTAAACCTCTGCCAACTATCTTAGCTCCATCATTGTTTCTGAATTTCACTAAACCACCTTCATATTGCTGCAACTTCTCAAATTTATGTTTTTCACCTATCATATGACTGGAGCATCCACTATCAAGTATCCATGGTGCATATTTATTCTACGCTTTAAATGTTGTTTGTATGATCAAGGATTCCTTTTCTTCCTTAGGTTGCTCTTTTTATTTCCACTCTGGTTTGATTATAGTTTTGGGCTCTTGTTTTAGCTTTTCTTTTTCAATAGCTTGTGCATGTTTTTCGGAAAATTTTCTATTTTGTCTTATTCCATTTGGTTGAATTTTTCTTTCGTGAAATTGATTTGATGCAAATGTACTTCTACAATTTCTTGCAATATGACCAAAGTTATGACAATTATAACATTCTATTACATAATCCATAAAAGGTGAAAAAGCATTTCTACTAGTAAAATTCCTTGATCCTACATTATACTTGCAATCTGAAATCTTATGTCCATAACCATTGCATTTAAAATAGTAACCAAAAAATGGATGATTGAACCTGGGTGGTGGTATTTGCCATGTTGTTTTAGGAGCCATAAATATTCTTCTTCTTTTATGTGTGACATTGGTGAAACCATCATTTTCAATTATCCTTTTGTGCCTTGCATTATTGCTTTCCTTTGCATGATTCGTTTTTGCTTGATTAACCTATTTATTTTCTTCATTCTTTGTGGATTCTTCATTTGTGGCCTTTGATCCATTTGATGATTCTCCTTCATCAAAACCCAAACCAAATTTTATGTCTGTAGTCTTCTAGTTCTTTATGATCTTATCCAAATTCATAGAACTCTCTTCACGTTTTTGATAAAATCCAATTTTTTGATTCATCTCTTCTAGCTGCATCCTCAAACCAACAATCTCTTCTTCTAACTTGCTGCAATAATCTATTTTTATGGTTATTTGCACTTCGAGATTTTTGGAGATCTTCTTGGAGTCTTCTATATACACTTTCAAACTTGTTATGACTTCTTTTGCATCCTCAAGATTTCTTGAAATTTTCTTATTCATTTTTCTTTCTGTCTTCAATTAATCTAGAGTTGCAATTAGTTCCTCTTCCAAATTCACTTTTGTGTCAATTTCTTCTTCATCACATTCCTGTTATTTTTCTAGTTTTTATTTTTTGAATGCCATGAAAAGAGCTTCACCTGTTTCTTTTTTAGAATCCTCACTGGAGCTCTCTTCTTATGAACTGACCTTATTGGATATGAAACTTTTTTTCTTGAAGTTACCTTTTCTGAAATTTTATTTTTTCTTCCAATCACTTCTTTCTTCGTGCGATCTTTCATCACTTTTGTTCTTCTCATTAAGTGGACATTTAGCTATGAAATGACCTATGCCTCCAAAGTTGAAATATTTAAACGATAACTTTCCTCTGTATTTTCCTTTTCCCCTTTTTAATTTTCAAACAAATTTTGCTTCCATTTCATCTGATGTCTCTTTTTCCTTGGATTCTTGTTTTGGTTTCACATTTTTGTGGGCTTTAAAAGGAGCTTCTTTGTTTGTGGGTTTAGATTTTCCTATTCTCATCTCATATGCATTCAAAGAACCATGCATCTCATCCATACTAAAATAATTTAGATCTTTAGCTTCTTCTATAGCTGAAAATTTAGAATAAAATATTTGGGGAAGAGACCTTAATACCTTTTTCACGATAACAGAATATTCAATTTCCTCACTAAGTCCTCTAATCACATTAATGACTTCATTAACTCTCAACATATATACCTCTATATTCTCATCCCCATTCATCTTTAATCCTTCGAACTAAGCTCGATGTGTTTGTAACTTGGCCTCCTTGATCTTAATGTCTCTTTAATGAATGCTCTTTATTTTGTCCCATATTTCCTTTGTTGTTTTACAACCCATAATATTTACCAGTTCGCTATCCACTAATCCACACATGATAGCATTATTTTTCTTTTGAGTCATTCTCAAATAGTTTCTTACCAGCAGCATCGGTTGGAGAAGTGGTGGGTATTATGTATCCACTATTTATAGAATCCCAAATATCGTATCCCAAAGCATAAAGATATGTCTACATTCTGAGTCTCCAAAATGCGTAATTAGTTTCATCAAACAATGGTGTTTTATTTGATGAGAAGGCTTCACCACCTGCCATTGTGTCACTTCCAAGATCACCCTAGTCGGTTTAGCATGTTCAGGAACCTCGCTCTAATACCAATTATTGAACTAAGCATGACATTGAGAGGGGGGATGAATCAGTGTATATTAAAAATTTAATCCAACTAAGAAATCAAATCAAAATAAGCAATCACAGAAACATGCATCATATAACACCAGATTTATAGTAGAAACTCTATGTGGGAAATCCACTGTGCCAATGGATTGTTTGGATTCCCATCCAAATCTAGCCTCGAAAATATTTTGTCTTTATAATATTTTGTAGCACCAACTGCAGGGAATAGCACCAACCAACTTGGACTTTAGCAGCACCAACTACAAGGAGCACCGACCCTTGTTGCCAAGCACCGACCCAACAAATTTAAAAAGCTTTGATAAAAGTATTAAATCTCATCAAAAGACCCTGAGTGGTCTAGCTCACAAATATTCTCCTCTAAAATATTTTGTCTAACCTTTTCAATCTTCTCAACTCTGCACATTGATTATCTCACACCTTGCACATTTTTTCAATCAAAATATCAAAGAAAAATATTCTTCACAACATGCACTGACAGTCCTTTCTTCAAAAAACCCTCTTCTCCCTTTTATTTTAAAACATATATATGCTTCACATTAAAAAATGCAGCTCTTTTTTTTTCCAGTTACACTAAAGTACCACTCAACCGTTACATTCTTAGAAATTGTGAAAAATGCCAAAAAGAGCTCATAGGGCTTTTTGTAACAGTCATAACTCCCTCCTTAAATTTCCAAACGGGCTAAAAATTGAAACATATATTATTGATAAACTACCTACCTTCAGTTTACATTTTAGATTTTAAATATTCACGGATTATTTGCAGTACCTCCGACAAAGTGGCCTCTGATGCTGATTTTACATGTCACATAAACTGAAAAAGTGCTCCAGAGCCATTTTGCAACGCTCACCGTTTCTTCTTCCGGACTCCGTTTGGGATGAAATTTATAACTTAAGCTCTCAGTATATCCTGATACCTCCATTAAAAACTTTGAGGTCCAATTCCTTACATATAGCTTAATATTCCTCCCATAAAGTGACCTCTGGCGCATATTTTACACGTCACAAAAACTGGAAAAAGTGTTACGGAGGCATTTTGCAACTACTACCATTTCTTTCTCGGGACTCTGTTTGGGCTGAAATTTAAAACATAAGCTCTATGTACATCAGAATACCTTTAATAAAAATTTCAAGATCTAAATCCTCATGGATTTCTTAATATTCCTCCTTCAAAGTGGCCTCTAATGCGAATTTTACAACTATCCAACTAAGTGCAAAATTGTCCAACCAAGTACCGGCGATGCAAATGATCAATCCAAACATCAAGATGACACTTCCAACACTATTATAACATGTTTCCTAGCATGCCAACATGCTTCGACCTATCCGACCATGCACTGCAAGCAAGGAGCACACATTTTTGACAACTTTTGCTACTTTGACAACTTCCTGACGATTTTTGCAACTTTTGCAAATTTGCATGAAAAACCTGTAACAACTTCACCCGAACATAAAAAACATCCTCATAAGCATTGAAAACCACTGTCTATCTGAGTGTGTTGACAACAATGACAATATTGTCGTTGCACCTTGCTCAACAATATCTTCCTCCATGCATGACATCGACGCCTAATTTATTCTCAACACCGGTGCTCGATTTTCCTTTGAAACTTTATAAATTTATAAAATATTTAAATTCTTTTGAATTTAAATTTTATAAATTAATTCTTTTAAACCCTATGGTTTTAAAGAAAAACCTTTTATTTTGGCCACCATTGGTTTTAAAGAAAAACCTTTTAATTTTTGCCACCATTATTTTTAAGGAAAAACCTTTTAACTTATTCTTTCACATAATATTTAAAAAATATTATGGAGCCTTTTACCTTTAACTTTTGCATTGTTCCTTTTGATCTTGACTTTATTAGAAGCTTCTTCCAGAATATCAATGACAACTTTGACAACTTGTTTCTTGACAAATTTCTTGATATTTAATGATGACTTCATTTATTTACATCAATGATAACTTTAACTTTAAGGACTCAAAATGTCCAAAATTATCATCAACATTGTCATTACCTTTGTATGATCAACTACCATTTTCATAGCTCAAATACAACCACTTATAACCCTTGACCTATAATATATTACACAAAATATATTCCTACTTGTTTTTAAAGAATAGTTGTATCAGCTATCATAGCCACACCGACAATTTTCACTACAAGCATAGTCACCAACACAACAACAACCACCACCACCATAAACATGCACTACCACAATCTTATTTTTATTTACAATAGCAAAAATATCCAAGTACCACTACATACTTGCTTGGTCATATGGATACACAAACAATCCAATCACATGGGATATCTATTCCATATTTTTCATAGAATTTTTCCCCCTATTCTAGTAAAAGTGTGGACAAAAGCAAAAAGGGTATTTATGACATATTTTTCAGAGTCTTTTCCCCCTATTCCACTAAAAATGGGGATACTTTCCACTAAATATGGAGGAATTTGTAAGGCTTAGTATCTATATAAGATTTAGTCTTATATAGCAATATTTTATTTTTAGTATTTTGTAAAATACGAAGCATATCTTATTTTAAAACATGTCTTCTAAAAAATATTTCATTGTACTCCTTTATAAAGATTGAATATGAATAATATTATTTGTGTTAATTTCCATGCCAAATCTTTCTCATATCAAAACTAGCACCAAGAAAAACCATTGCACGGTGATTACATGACAATATTTTTGAAATATGACGATTGGAGATAAATTCTACAAAACCACTATCAATGTGTAAAAGTAGTTCCAACCAAATTGATTTTGCTATGTAAAACTATTGTTGTGCAAAACCATTGTCGGTATTCAAAACCATTATCAGTATGCAAAACCACTACCAAAAATTATTTTTAATCCGTTAGACGAATTGATTGTTATAGGATTATAAAATTTTATATACTCATTGGAAAGCTCTTTTCAATCCTATTATAATGGAATTAATTTTGTAAAATTTTAAGAATATTTTCAATGGAAATTAATACCTAAAAATGCTATTGCTTTTTAGAGCAATAAGTGTTCTAAATTTAGACATGATGAAGGTGGATTTGGTTTGGTTGGTTGGAATATTGGTGGATGAGGGTTACATTGGATTGAAGTGTATAAAATTGGGTGTCTACATTTTGAATATTTTTTACACATTCATTGCACAATGAATGGATTAGAAATTGGTGTAGATACCCCAATTTTATGTTTGTGCTTAAGGTTGATGAGCGATGTGAACATTATTCACTTAAAATGATGTTAAGGATTGTATTTCAAGACAAATTTAATGCTACCCTTTCCTAGTGTGCCCCTACAAGTTTTGTAGGAAAAACTAAGTTGAATCGAGGAAATTCGACTTGGCTATGATCCATACAAGGACAATGGTGAAACGTTGATTAATATAGGATGAAATATTAAGAGGTAAGTTAATCAAGGTTGTAAAAGGAATTGATTTAATTATATGAGGGTTGATTTTATTTATATTATTATTGATTAAATATTAGATTAATTTTTGATGATTGATGGATGATGTTGAATTAAAAATAGGGTAAGGGAGAGAAAACATTTTTTCCAATAAAAGTTGTATCTAATGAGAGATAAAAGGGAGAAGGTGAAAGGAGATGATTGGGAATTATAAGTGGAGAGGAATATGTATATAGGTATTTATTATGAGTAGTAGCCTATGTGCATGATTATTTGACAAGTGCATAAATCATAATAGATTGCCTAGACACCTTAGGTCTAAAGGACTTTGTGTTTTTATGATTTTATATTGCTAAGACACTTCATGCCTGAAGGAATTTATGGTTTTATGAAATCAATGTTCTGATTCACACTTAAGTGATGGCATTTGTGTCTAATTTATGGATAAATTATTAAGAAAATTGTGAACTATTGAGATATATGAAATATTTTCCTTTGCCTAAAGGAATTTTGTGGTAAAATATTTTCCAAAGATAGATAGCCTTTGCTTGAAAGACTTTTATGGCAAGATATTTGGTAAAGAAACATCACCTTCACTTGAAGGAAATTTACAGCAAGATATTCACAAAAGATAAAACCTCTTCACTAGAAGAACTTATTAGTTGATTATTCCATTTAAGGATTCATGGCTAGTCTATTTGAAGACAAACAATTGATTGGTCTATTTAAAAATATCTTTAAATTGATAATTCTATTTAAAGACACACTTGATTGGTAATTTAAGGACACACTTGATCAGTCCATTTGAGGACTCATTTTAATGATCTATTTAAATATAAAATTGACTGGTCCTCTTAAGGACACACTTGATCGGTCTATTTAAGGACACACTTGATTGGATCAGTCTATTTAAAGACACATTGGATTTGATTTATCCATTTTTTATTTGAAGCATCCATGGGATTCATATTTTTAATGACTAATATTTTTATCCATTCATGTAAGTACTAATGATGGGAATTTTCTATTTAAGGAATAATGACAAGATTCAACCATTTAAGAACTAATGATGAGGTTTATCCATATAAGGACTATTGACAAGATTCATCCATTTAAGGACAAATATTTTGGTTTAATTACCTTCACGTAACCACTTAAAGGATGTTTTTTATTTTGGTCTATCCATTAGCTATAGGGTTTCTCAATTGATTAGCCTATTACCCTTAAGTAATTTTGAATGATTTTCCTTCTATCCTCAAGGTGGTTTGATTAAGATTTTCCCATTAGCCTTAGGTAATTTTAATTAATATTTACCATTTAACATTAGATCATTTTTATTAAGATATTTTCCTTAGCCATCCATGTGTTGTAGGTGAGTTGGAGGGGGTAGGGAAATCCTCCAAGGGAGGTCCTTGGTTCAAATCTCCACCCTAGCAAACGCACATCGGGTACCTAAAATCTAGTTGATAATGTTGGTGCAGTCAAGGCCTAGTATGACTCCCAAGTGATTTTGACATTATAGAAACCCCTGGTCGTGTTTCTTATACCAAGGAAACCCCGCAAAGGATATTCGCTAAATTAAAAAAAAAAAGATATTTCCTTTAGCCTTAGGGTGTTTTGATTGATTTACACCTTAAATATAGGGTATTTTGATTTAGACAGACCCTTTAAAAATTTTGGTGTTTTCAGTAAGATTTACCACTTAGCCTTAGGGTATTTTGATTAATATTTTTTGCTTAACCCTAAGGAATTTTAATCATAATTTTCCCCTTAGGCTTAAGGTATTTTGATTGATTTACCCCTTAGTTGTAGGACAATTTTTATTGAATCTAACTTGTATTGTAGAGAAGTATCATAGAGGACTTATGATTGATTTGTGTTGCAACAAATGCCCCTATTTGATAAGATATTTTGTTAATTAGTTATCCCCACATGTACAAATTTTGGGTGGGAGAGCATATGATGAGATTAATTGGGTTATTATCACCTGCAAAGCCTCTTGGTATCAATCATGTAGCCATTTATAGGATAAAATAAGGTAATTGGATTGGTTTTGACATTAGTACCTATGAACCTTACAATATTCATCATGTGGCCAAGAAGAGTTGTAGTTTAAAATAGTTGATATGGTTTTAAGATAATTCAAAGAGCAAACGATTGATTAGATTATTAAATATATAAATGACTAAATTGATAGATATAAATATTGATAGAGATTGACTAATTTAGATAGAGGTGAATAATTAAATTGAAATATTTATTTAGAGATTGAATAAATATAGACATATTAAATCAATAAGGGGATGGATATGATTAGATTGAGAATGAGAGAAGTGATGAATGATTAAATTAGTAGAGAGGTATATATTTATAAAGGTAGATAATTAAACTAATAGATATAGATGATTAAATTGAAGGAGATGAAAAATATGGTTGATGAAGATAGATGACTAAATTGATAGAGAGATAGATAGAGGTTGATAAATATAGATACCTAAAAAAGAGATATAGATTAAATTTATAGAGAACAATGGATAAATTATAGAGAAATATAGATTCAATTGAAAAAGATAGATAGATTTGATAAAGATAGATAGATTAAAATTTATTAAATTTTATTACATTAATTATTTATATTGATAAAGAAATATGATTAAGATGATGAGGATATATGATTAAATTTATAAAAGTAGATGCCAAAGATTATTAAAAATAAATAATTTAATTTCTAGATATATATGGTTTAATTTATAGGGATGGATTGGATTGATTTATAGTGATAGCAACACAATTATCCACATTGATAAAGATAGGGTGATTCAAAATAATTAAAAGAGATGGATAAATGGTTTGATTGATTTTTATTGATAAAGATTGGCATAAATTGATAAATATGGGTTGATTATGCAAACATTAATTTGATTGACAAAGGTGGGTATTGGGAGGGTCCACCAATATCAATCATGTAGTTCAAGTGAATGCAAGAAATGAACTATCCTAACTAGGATCATTATTTATGTTAGCATGGATTCCTGACTCAATATGCAATGTATAGTCTAGGCACCAACAAGCAAGTGCATAAAAATAGGTATTAGACAAACACCATGCAAGTAGGCAAAATGCATACAAGAAACTAGATGAAACAAGTAGCCCATGGAGACTCATATGTAATAAATAGTTAATGTAAACTCAAATATAATATCTTTTGAGATGTATGATGTTGATTGGTTCTTTTGTAGTTCATTTTTGTTAAGCATGAAAACGTAATAGACTTTCCATACCAAACTTGGCTAATGATTGAACCTAGCCAAAATAAGTTAAGGTTAGAAAAATCATACGAGAAAATGTACGAATTTAAAACGTGCTTGGACCTAGGATAAGTGAGGGTTCTTCATCCTCATCCAAATTAAAACAATGTATAGAAATAATATCATCATTATAATCTTAAACTAAAAGGTTGGCTTCATCATATCTATTGGTAAAGTGGGAATACATTGAGTACAACTGGGAATAAAAATCATCCATTGAATTTTGATTAGGCTTTGGTTGTCAAGGCCTAATACTTTGTCTTGATATCTCATGTTGGAAAGCACTTGTATTTGTATAGGATGCAAGTTCATAAAGAAACATGAAAGAGTTGGTCCCCTAGCTAAAACTGCTAACAAAAAGGCTCCTTGGTATCAACAAATTTGTACCCCAAGGGTCACAACTATGATTGCTTCATAATATTCCCCATAAACTATCCCTTTACGATGTTCCTCCTAGCTAGTGCAAGGCACTCCTACAACCCGAGAAGAGGATTTGTCTACAAAGATGCCACTCTAGAGAAGTGAGTCCATATATCTAATTTTTATCTAGGCAGCTATGTTCTTGATTATACCAAAAACTATAGTGTGTTGGAGTATTATAGTGGTGAGGATATGCTACTGGATTTCTTATCTTAATGAAATTCCTCTCCTAGAATGTTTGGGATCTAACAGACTCTAAACGTAAATTATAGTTTGAAAATTCTACTAAAACTTTCTAGATTTGGGAATCTTGTGTTTAAAGGAATTGAAGGTTTGAATTTTTTTGTTATATTTGTTTTGTCACATAATTTGGAAAAAAAAGACTTTTTTACATAGAAATAATGATCCAATTTGAGGCAGCATCCCTATCTTCATGCCGATGTAATGGTAGTCCTAACTGGTGGACCAAGGTTACAAACCCACCAATAGAGCATTATGGACCATGTTTCACATTAATAGCCATGCTTTGAGGGTTATTAAATTTTTATGCCTTAAATGATACCATAGAATAGTCCTATCTTTGGCTTCGGATTGTAGACTCTTCCTTCTACCATGGGGGTCATACATGTTGACTTAAATATGATTAAATATGGCTTTGAAAAGCAAGGTGGACATCACATGCACTTGACAACTGGTGAAATATCTACTTGGCTTTACATGCACCAAAAAATTGAGTTTTTTTTATCCCAATACTAGGTGCCACCAACTACACTTTCCTTGGTTCACATGGTCTAATATGTGAGTTAACACAGATAGAATCCCCAAATGGTTTAATTGGGTAACCCTATCAAGGTAACCCAAATTTTAATTTTATAAACCATTAGGGTCTCCTATTTAAACCTCTTATTGAGGTTGTTCTCTCAAACCACCACCCCATATGGTTTTGAATTGAATGGCCAAATAGTGGGTAGGATGTTTGAACTAGTAAGTTCTATTTTAATACATCATTTATCTACCACACACCCTCTCTAGCCTACATTCACCACATGTGGAATTTATAACCTCATCCTCATTCTACAAATGATTTGATAGAGTGGTGTAACACTACAATTTTATGCACCTTGTTTTTCTTATGCATAGATGATTACCAGCTAGTCCTCTTTCATCAATGGTCCTATGCAACCACTTCTTCTAGACTCAAGAAAACCATCATGACCCATGAATCTCAACCTTGATCAGCCTCTTTCCAAATAGAGGTAGCTAATTTTATGCATTAGAAATATGTGGCTAACACTTATGTATCCTAGGGTTCCCAACTCAAGGCCAAATTACACTGGATGACTTAGGGTGACATAGTATCCAAGGAATGTTTCCTCTGGATCAGATACCGTGAACTAGCCCAAAATATCAAGTCTATTTGAGAGGGAAAATGGGTTCTTTCAGACCTCTAGGATATATTTTAGGCTTTCATTCATCACTACCAACAAGTTTTCACCATGCAAGATCCCTCCATTTTGAGGACCTTGCTTTGTAATCGTGTGTACAAGTGGTTTCTTATCACCTCTTAGCATCCCAATAGGTCTCTAGGACACTTCCTATCATACAATCAAAATTTCAATTTTTCTTAAAGATACTTGTTTTCACTCATGTCTATTATTGTTGTTGCTATGTGCCATTGAAATCTTCCTATCACAAATTGGAGATGCTTCTTTGAGATTTTTGATGGGCCTCTTCACCAAGAAAAAGGTTTCCACAATTGTGTGGGATTATTGTTGTCTTCCATGAGAGTTAGGAGGGTTAGGACTCCTTGATACCTTTTTCCATGGTATTTCCTTGTGTGCTAAATGGGTCATTCATATTATGCATGGAAATGAAGCTTGGAAATACTTAATTTGACAATACATAGCCTTTGGTGTTACCTATGGGAGAAAATTTTGGAGGGGAATTTGTTTGTAATCCATTCTAGTGATGAAGATGCCAGTTAAAATTTAGGAAAATTTTGTTGCTAAGAGTATTTGTAATACCTAAGAAGCTCTCTAATATTGGTTGCTATGGAATGACAATGATTTTAGCACTGGACTCTTTATCAATTAACAGTCACTGTGGTGGTCCTCCATTCTCACCTATTAGGAAAAATCACTAGCCAAAATAGCTTGGGTTCATGCCCTTAAATTTTTCATAAGGGTATTTAGGTCATATCTGACCTCTTTTCCAAGTAGACCAAGAATTGACTTCCATGGGAAAAATTTAAAATGTAGTTTTACCTCTTTGAGGTTGATAAAGAAATATTTTAGGCAATTCAAGCCACAATCCTACCTAAAATGCTTCATAAAATTAGGGTTCAAACCCTGCATCCTTGGTGGAAGGACTAGAAATGGTATCTCAACACTCCTTTCAAGAGCTATAAGCCAAGCAAAGTGTACCTTTACCTCTTGCCACATCTACCCATGGCCCCCAAGTTAAATGAGCAAAGGAGAATCTAGAAAAACAAAAGAGATTTGTAGAACAAATTTCACACTCTATGGGATGCTATTTTGAAGCCTAAAGTGTCTCACTTTCTTTGGTACCTCTTTTTTTTGGGGACTTTCTATATGAAAATACCTCTATCATTTAGGGCTACACATTCTCAAATACCCTTTTTATCATTCCATGGAATCCATTAAACATTTATTTTGGTAATGCCCTATGGCCCAAGCAGTTTTGAAATGGATTCATGATTTTTAAACCTTTTAGGCCATAGTCATTTTCTTGGACTATGGTTCTTCTCAGGGATATAACCTGAATGTAGTATACATGGAGTAGATTTGACATATTTTAAGGGCTAATTTTCTATTTAACATATGGAAAAGTCATAATGGAATTTTTATTGCTCAGCATGCATCTCTAGAGTTTTACATGTATTCAAAATTTATAATATGCTCCAATTGTTTTCTTTAGATTCAAATATAGGAAAATAAAGGTTTCCTTTGAGGTTGAACATTTGTTAACTTTTTTGGATCATTGGATCAATGCTCCCTACACTATGACTTAGGTTTCACCCTCACCACCTTGCCAAAGATTTTATTCTTCTTGGCAACAGACTTAAGGTTGTAAGATCTCTCGCGGAAGGAATATGACTGCTCATAGTCCTCGTTTGTAGGACCAACCTACCAAGGAAGGATTTCACTTCATGCTATAGTATTATGATTATGGCTAATCATCATCTAGTTGGGATACCAATTTTTCTTAGACTATGGGTGACACTTCGGAATTGTATGGTGATGGTTTTGGGTGGGATCCAATTCTCACAAATATTGATCCTCTCATCGGCTAGGAAAATCCTTTAGATAAGGACCCGTTCCCTTTACTGGTACTACTCCTATGCTAACTTATGTACTAAAAAACCTCCTATCTTTTATTTTTTTTATATGTTAATTATTTTATAGTTATCCCAAGCTATTCTCTAACCCTGGGTTGATGTTCTACATAGGCTTTTGGGGTGTGCTTCCATACCACCCATTTTTTGTGAATTGTGTACTCTTATTATTATTTATTTAATAATATCAAGTCACTTTCAATAAAAAAAAGTAGCATGAAGCATACCATTGTTTGAAAAGAAAAGGGTTGTTGGCATGTATTTATTCATAATTTAGTACTAATGTATATAAAGAAGCAACTTCTAATTTGCATCATTTGATCCTTCCTAGAAGGCAAGCCTACAATTTTGGGAGAGGAGGGGAGATTGGCTAGGTCTAATTTTTTTTTATTATTATCTTGATGGTTAATATTAAGGTTTTTTGGATTAGAGGTTTGAGCTTTAGATTGATTATTAGGTTGATCACTTAATATTAAAGACCTCAATGCATCCTTGACTTGAGAAGAAGAACAAGTTGAGGAATATTGATGATTAAATTGATAATGATAGGAGATGAAATTTATGATTAAAAGGATTTACTCAAATTATCTAGGGATACTGATAGTCATTTGACTTGTATTTATTATGTATTGAATGATATTTCTAAGGATATTACATATATTGGTTATATGACCTTCAATGTGATGGTATAGACAATACTCCTTAGGGAAAAACCAAGAAGCTTTTTTCCATTTTAGGGTCTAAAGGATTTATGGGTGTAAGATCTACCAACTTATCTTTAGGAAGCTAATCTAAGATGGAATAAGGAGGTAGTTATAGTTTGGGGTGCTTCCTCCTATATATCAATGGTTGGAATTTTATCAAAACAAGCTTTTGATATTGAGTCTTATAAGGAGCAATATTTGATTACACACAAGGCATGTGCAATGAAATAAGAAGACCTTGATGATTGATGTGAAGATAAGGTTGGGATATTAGGAAATACAATGTTGAGGTTGGTATTTTATGGCTCTTTCCTAATCTTGTTGAAGTAAAAATATTAAATTATGAAGGACAGTAAATTATGAGAATAGAATTTTGAATAAATCCATACTAACATTTGTGGACCTAGAAGGAATATTGATGAGAAGAGGATTGGAATATAGGATACTAGAGGTTCTATTCATGTTTAGGATACAATTCATGCTTACGTATTGAGATGTGGGTCAAATTACATTGAATCACAGTAACCCCTCAAGGGGAGGTAAGGATGCATGATATCTTGAGGATGATGAAATATTTTGTGTCCCAACATCTATTGCATTCAAAGTGAAACCAAAGAAAATATTTTATTTATATTCATCCTCATACATATTACAAGGATATATAGTCCATATGAATTTTTTCTTACATGATGATTCTATAGACAATAATCCTATATAAACCATTAAAATAATGAGATAATGGGAAATTCGAACTAGATACACTTTTGATATAAAAATGACATCCCAACATTTGAAATAATATGGAGTGGAAGAGAAAATAAAATGTAAAATTATATGAAATGATATATATAAGAAGAACTATAGTTTAGCATCCCTCCTTATGATATTATTTGAGAGAGTGAATAATGGAATAACTGCCCCCCTAAATCTTGAGAAAATTATTTCTCTCATTGAAATATTTATGCTCTTTATTTCATATTTGTGAAAAACTTATTGATCAACAAATTTTCTTTTATAATTCACATAAAACATCTTTTCTATATGATGTTAATCTATAATATACATCCATCCATAATTCAAATAAATTTTGTGTAGTTACCTTGAGGAGTGTTCCAATATTTCTTGGATGTATACTTGAATTTATGATAATATGTACAATTTTTCTTAGAGGAGACCTATATTGTGTTGCAAAATCAACCTATAGTACATTATTTTTTCCTATTCACTATATCCAATATTGGTTGTATGCTTGTTATCAATCTATACAATATCAGTGATAGAACTACTTTATGCACTAGTGTTGTATTCTTGAACAACCTCCAAGTAATTAGTGTCATAATTGAAGTATTTTGTTTAGATATTGCTTGTATTGAAAGTAACTTCTTTCTTTTTGATGAGATCACCTATATCACACATGCATTTTATTACCAATGCCTTTTTATTTATCTATGTAATTATTTTATCATTTTTTTATTCCTCTTTTTATATATATCAAGTTTTGAGAAATGGCACATATAGGATCTTGACAAAATCAACAAGAAGTGAAATAATTTTTTCCCTATGGTAAACTACTATGTCAATATGAAGACTTATATAAGTCTTAAGTGTAGTGAACATATTATCATTAACCTCTTGAAAGATTGATTGTAAATATTTTAGACCATTAGCCTTTTTTACAATAATTTGTATTCATATTTAAAGCATGGTATATTTGTCATTTTCTTATGTATCAAGTATTAGATCTTCACTTTATTTTTCTATTATTTTCTCTCAACTATTTTGATTCATTATTTTCTTTCTTACCTTTTTGGCCATTAGATCTTTATCCCCTTTTTTATGGATTTGAGATGATATTTATGAAGGTATAATGACATCTAAATAAAATACTTTATTTTTTTAGGATACAATACCTTCTAATTTATATTTTCTTGATATAAAGCATATTTTATGTTTGTTAACATATTGAAAATCAATAGAAACTCCTCTATCCATCATTTGAGCAATAAAATATAAGTTAATTTATGTCCTACAATATATAGCATATTTATAGTGGTGCATTTTATTAAATATAATTTAAGGTAAATAGTTCCTATTCCTTTTATGTGGTAACTTGTGTTGTCTACAATTGTCACTGGCCAACCCTCTATTTATTGAAAAGGACATGTTTTTTATCATATGATTACTAGCTCCAGAGTCTATATAAATATTTTTTCAATGGGTTATATGGGATTGAAATGGGTTCCCTCCATATCAAATCATCACCACATAGTGGCATTACAAAAATGCTTAGATATTATCCATGTATCATTTGGCAAGATTCAAACTTGGGTCTCCTCCTTGAATCATTGAGGAATCTAAGCGGTTGAGTTAATGCCACCTAGTTTTTTTATGATTTTACATAGGTTTTTATGAAGAGTTATAGTCCCCTCATATTGAGTGGGGTTTGAACCTTGGATATCTCAAATATAAGCCAAATCCCTTACCGTTGCAGTAAGCTTGCAACTGAGAGTCTATGTACAAGTTATTATCCTTAGTTTTTTTATCATTAATACCTTATATGTTATTTTTTATTCATCATCATGATATGATTTAGATTCTTTTTATGTCACATACCCTTGTTGTTATGGAAAAGCATTCTACACCCTTTCTTTTATTTGGGTATAATATTTAAATATTTTTATTAAATTTGTTCTTGTGGCCTTGTTTGAGTAGTAGTTCATGATTTATTCCACTTTTTTGAAGCATTATACCTACAAAATATAGTATTATGATTTCCTTCTTTCTCACATGTGATTATATCTTCTTGTTATTTCAAATTGGTTTTGTGAAGTAGATGAGGATGGATTAGTGGAAACTATGGAATTTCTTTGATATATATTTTTAGATATTAGAGCATTGTTTGAAGAATAATATCTTCATTGTATTTCTAGTTTATGTTGTAGAATATTGATTAGTTATTCAAAAGTTACTCTATAATTTGAAACTTACAAAGAAGTTACCAAAACATTGTACAAATTAGGTAGTTTACATAGTACAATTTACACTAATAAACTATCATCAATTCTTTACCCTAAAGTGTTTAGTTTTTCTTTTAATTTTGCTATATTTTAAAGAAAATATTCCACACTTTTATTGTATTGCAGTTGTAATGTGTAATAAAGACTATAAGTGATGAATAGTTTCTTTATTTCTACCTTCAAATATTGTGCATAGGATGTATCAAGCCTCTTTTGGTGAATTAAATTCACTAATATGAGACTAGATTTCATATGTTATGCCTAATAGAATGATTTATTTGTCCATGTTATATTTTTCATCAAAATATATCTATGAAATTGGTTATTTAGGATGAATTTCTTCCCCTAATTCAATATCGCATAGTCTTTCTACTACAAGGAAAGTCCTCATTTATTTTTCCATGGGATGATGTTTGGTCCTTTTAATTGTTGTGACTCTGAGAAAAAAATTTAGTAGTCATATTATTTTATAACTCCATGTAAGTAAAACCTTTCAACTTAGATTTCCTTATGACTCCCTAAGTATGATCCATTTTTTCTAATTTTAACAGGGTTCTTCTTTCAATATATTTCTATACTTTAAAGGTTTAACTATAGAAAAATTCTTTCAATATATTTCTATAGTTAGAAAGTGTAAGTATAGAATTTATTTTTCACTATAATTCTATAGTTTAAATGTTTAACAATAGGAACAAATATTTAAATATATTTATATAGTTTTAAATATTTAACTGTAGAAAAAATATTTCAAACATATTTCTATATATTAAAAAGGAAGGTGTAACTATAGAAAATATATTTAAAAAAATACCTATTGAATATTTTTGAAAATATCTATCTATATATATATATATATTAATATACTTTAAAATATATATTGAACCTAGAGGTATTAGATTTATATTACTCATGGTGGTGTAGGAAGACCTTCTCCCTCAACCTTTACAAATATTTTATAAATATTTTCTTCCTTCAACCTTTGTAAACTTGCTTAGGTTTGATGAAATATATTATATTGTTACTTAGGCCCTCAGATTTTATTGTGTTAAATTCATAAGGGCTCATGTTATTTCAATTGGAACATACCAAATTCACAAGCACTCAAGTGCTTTCAATTGGAATATTTACTTTGATCATCGATATGGGCACTATTCGATCATAGGTTTTACCACTTCTTAAGTTAACTAAAAATTGATTTTAATGATTATCTCTTAAGCACAAACTTGCAGTACTCATGCCACTTCATAAGTGTAGTGCTCAATCCACTTCATAAGTTAAAAATTGCTTTTATAGAACATCTCTCAAAAAAAATCCAAAGAGATTAAACACATGCTTTTAAAACAATGCTCTCCTTTATGCATTGCTTTGGCTAATATGTTCTTTGGATCAATACTTAGGGAATAAAAAATATATGTGCTACAATGAATTTTCTATTATTAAAAAATAAAAGATACATTTTGGTATGAACATATTCATCAATTCATAATGGATCCTCAACTTTCATTCATTATATATTTTCAAACAAAAAAAACACGTCAAATAACCTTTTAATGCATGATACAACACATTTTCTTGGCTTAGTATTTGTGAGATTTACTAGGGGAATGTACATATTTTTATAGATTTGTCTTTGTGATATCTACTAGGACAAATTGCCACTTTAAAATTGCATTCTCCACAAAAACATAAATATTGCTCTTAATACATTTCTCTCCAATTCAATCTTAGGAATTTTCACTCCGATACCACATGTTACATTCAAATTGAATCTAGAAAAAATATTTTATTTTTCTTAATATTCATACACATGAAAAAGATACATATGTTCATATAAAGTATTTCTTACATGATGATCCTATAGAAAAGAATACCTTATAAACCATTAAAATAATGAGATAAAGAAGAACTTCTAACTAGATAAATTTTCAACATAAAAATAACATCTCAAAATATTAAATGATATGGAATGGAGGAGAAAATACAATGTAGAATTATATGAAATGATCTATAAAATAACTATAGTCTAACAACATCTTCAAAAGTAGTGATAATAGGAAGATTAGAGTTGACTAGCTCAAATTTTGATGCATTAAGGTTTATGTTTGCTAGATTAAAGAGTAAAGTATTAGGATTATGTTGATGTGGATGATCCATGAATAAATAATCCCTATAGAAATACTTTGATTATCTTTATCATCCTTAAGGAAAGTTGACATGACATCAATATGCTATTACTATAAGATATCCATATGATCAAAGCATTCAAAAATAACTCATCCTTGATCATCATGGATGGGTGCTATAGAATCCAAGGGTGAGGCACCCTCATATTTTTCTTTGAAGTTAGGATCCTCAAAGGTGGATGGATACTTACAATCCTCCACCAAAGGGTTGGGGTTAGTGGTCAATTAATGAGATACCCTACTGGTTAGATAACATATTTTAGCCATGTGGTAGAAGTAAGGAGATTAAATTAATTAGATTTTTTCTAGAGAGTTTATTAAAGAAGTAAAATATATTTTCAAATTTTTATATCTCCTCTCAATATACCAATCTAATTAATATATCGTAGGGGTCTCTCTATATACCTGACCAATCTCTATGTACTTGTTATTATGTGAGAGATGGTATGTTGTATGATGATGATATATGGAAATGGTTTCGTAGGTACATGACCTAAGATGTGATGTGATTGGTAATAAAAATTCTTCTTATGACTCCTACTAGTCAACCATGTTATGCATGAGATCCTTTATGGGTAGTTTGTGAATTTATTTCATAATCTATCCAATGTGGTCTAGAGAATCATACTATGGTTACTCAAAGAATCATGTATAATCCTTAGTAGGACTATCCCTTGGTTATGTTCTTGTTAGTCTTAATTAATATTTTTATGCTAAGCAAACAAAATTTAAATGGTCTTGCTTATGCTGTAGACAATTTTATCTTTATTGAGCTTGGTCTAGGGAAAGAGTATTTTAGGAACCATGGTGATCTTCATGTTAGGATAATAAAAATGTAAGAAGGTGATTGTAGGCCTCTTTCACCTCAAATCAATAATATGTTATATTTTATAAAACCTAAACTATGTTTTGTGGATAAATATTTACAAACAACTAGTATCTCATAGGAAAAAAAAAATTCACCTAGGATTCCCTACCTAAATATTTAAGCCTAATCTAATGTAAATATGCAAGCAAAAAAGATATGAAAGAAAATAAAACCCTATTGTATATGATACTTTTTATTTGATGATACAATAATAGTAATGATTATTTCTCTTCAAATGGTAAGGGTTCAAGAGGGAGAGGCATAAAAAAGCTAGCCTAATGAAATATTTATGCACTTTAGGTCTATTTCCTATGAAAATGATAAAATATGTGATTAAAAACTACGTTAGATTCCTTGTTTTTCTCTTTGAAACAAAAAAAAAGAAACCCACTATAATATACAATAGACATGTCTTATGTTATAGAAATAAGGATAAAATTTTGGAACAAAAACATCTAATTTTGCTTTGAAGGTAAAATTACCACCTAACTGCAAAGTTGTCATCAACAAATTCACTTATCTACCATTATTTTTGCAAAAACCTACAAAATAGATTAAAAAAGTGATAAAAATCATAAAATGAATGCAAAGGTGTTTTCCTAGCCTAGGGAAATATTATAAGATTCCTTGGTCAATTGATCATACCCTTATTTCCTTGAGAAAATGAAAAAATGGCATATGATAAATGCACAGATAGCAAAAATACCACTAGTCTACAGTCCAATAGTAGTTTCATTTCTGAGAGCAAAATAAGTAGTCATAGTGCAAAATTTTCAATAATATACCATGTTGTAGGTAGAGGTTATCTTCTAGAGAGATGGATTCCATGTATGCAATAATAACAAGCTATTAATGCTCACTAACTAGATCAAAATACTAACTAATATGTAAGTAGTAAGTACAATATTAACTAACAACAAGATACATGAAAATGGATAATAATAATAGGAAGGTGAGGTAACTAGAAGTAGTTAACAACAAGATGGTTGTTAGTAGATTCAAGAGATGATAAATGTGACAAATATATCATACAATAATAACATAAATATTGATTCAAATAAGCAAGAAAAGAGAGGGGAGAGACACAACCAAATAATAGCAAGTTGTTCCTCTTCATTGCTTGTAGAAGGTCCACCAAAATCTTGAGATGGATGTTGGAATTCTCTGTTTCTAGACAAATCACATTGAATTATTTATGATAGAAGATTGTTAGAGAAAATGATCCAAGGTTGAGAAAATATTTTGGAAGAATCTTGGTAGAGGGGAGAGTGTGTATGTGTGTGTGAGAGAGTGAATACAATTTATAGATCAAATTTGGTAGAGTTTTGTTGCTAAAGAAATTATTCATGTTTTACCCTCTTCAAAGGTAGAATTTATAGATTTCTCAGACGCTTATTGGAGGGAAGGTTCTAGAGATTCAAAGATGCTTGGTATCCAAGGAGGTTCTTGGAATAACATGTAGATAAGTAGGTAGGAGGCATGATCACTCCTAGAAGTGGAGAGTGGCTTAGGGCATGCCTAAGAGGTATGCCTTTGAGTATCACACATCCCAAGCCAAAATGACTATCAAACAAAAATGTTGAATGGTAATTTTGCAATAATATTTTTGAGATATGACTAGTGGAAGTCAAATTTGGGGGGGGGAGTCAAATCTAGCAAAACTACTATCAGTGTGCAAAACTATTACCAGTGCTACTAGACATTATTTTTACATCGTTGGAGGTATTTATTGCTATAAAAGTATAGAATTATATATACTCATTGGAAATATATTTTTGAGCCTATTCTAATGGAAGTAGTTTTTTTGTGTGAAGATTTGAAATAAAAATCAATGCCCCAAATATGCTATTGCTTTTTAGAGAAATAAATGCTCTAAATTTGAACATGGGGAAGGTGGATTTGGTTTGGTTGGCTGGAATATTGATGGATGAGAGTTATGGTGGATTAAAATATGAAAAATTAGATGTCCATAAAAATATTTTGTTAAATTTTGTTCAATAAGCCTTTTGTAATACAATTTATAGGATAATTTTAAAAAATTATGACAAATATTTTGAAAACCATTCTAGATTATGTTTTCTAAGAGGAACAAAGTAGTTTTATTTATTTTTAACAAGTTATTGATGGTGTAATAATTATGCAGGAGGCCATATATTCTCTTCATTTCATAAATTATCATATATGCTTGTAAAAATAAACATGAAAAAATACGTAGGGTTTGCTATAGTTTCCTACATGATTTTCTAAACAAAGTTGTTCTTAATCAATATTTGTGTGAATGGATTAGATGTTGCCATAGCACTCCAAAATAGTATAGTTTGATCAATCAATATCCTGCTAGATATTTTGAATCATCCTAGGCACTCCACAAAGCTAACCCACTATCTTATTATCTCTTAATTATTATTGCTAAGGTATTTTAGAGAGCTTTCTCAAATTCAAAAATAAGAAACAAAATTAAAGGTGGTTATGTTGTTTTTTTTTTAAATTGTTGTAAAATAATACTACGTGATTTATTAAAATATCATATAAATATAATAGTAATGTAATATAAATACAATCCATTTGAAACCTTTTCAACAATCAAAATAACAATTAAACATTAAAAGTTTTTATCAATGTAAAATGAAGCTTTTAATAATTTAACTACCTAGCTTTAGCTGAATCATCAAGATAATATAATTTATAGTGTATCTAATCCATTGAACTAGAGCATCCATTCCCCTTAAATTTATTAGTTAGGCTACATATTTGTTTTCAAATTTTAGTACCATCCAAATGATGATGACAATGCTTAGATTTTTTTCATTGATAAAATTCATGTTTAAATACAAATTATTCATTCTATATAGGGTGACCATACTAACTAGGTGATTTCTACAACTGGTAAAAATCATAACCAACTAATATATATCACATGGTTTTTGCATGAGTGGTTTTAACCACTCAACTACTTCGAATCATATGTAATAAAATTCAACATTCTCCCCCATATTACATCACAATCAAAACATGGGTAGGGATACTAAAAAAAATACAAATAACCATATGATTAATTAGGAAACACTCAATTGTTCATCATGTATACTTAGAGTATTAATAAGGACACTCAACTTTTCATAACAAGTAATAGTGAAAAAAACCTCACTGAATACTTATCCTTAGATAGGGACAAACTTAGCTATCCATGATTCATCAACGCAACTGGATACAAACACATACACTATCTAAACATCAAAGTTATAAATAGGAACATACACTACTATTCATAATTATTATGAATGGGGACACACAAATAATTACAGATAAGCATTTAGACTAGGGTTTATTGATATTTATAATCTCGTGAGTGGATACAAACACAACCATTCACCCTGAGTGCAATATGGGCCTTCACTTATCCATATAGATTCACATATATTTGAAATTTCACTGCTATATTTATTTACTTCTTCAACCATGAGTGTCCTTATGATAACCTTATCATCCTATTAGACTGCATGGATAATCAATTGCTACAATTACCAAGTGTAATAAAGTATACAACTACTTACAATGTTCACTCTGTCATCTTTGTATTTGATGAGGAACACTATCCAAAAGTAAATAATATAAACTAATATATTTATAGACATAGGAATAGAAGCACAGGTTTTAAATAAAAACACATGATGTAAAGGTGGTCATAGTCGACTAAAACATGTAAATTTTTAAGATAGCTTCTAGAAAAATCATTAATAGAAACTAACTTCTAGATGGCTTCCTAATCTACCTACATTCAGTTTGTTCTTATCTCTTCTTATCTTGCAAGGTCATGAGTTTGTCTATATATATTTATTGAAAATAAAGCAAGAACATTTGGATTTCCATACCATAATAAAGTATTCATTTCTTTCGTGTGTGGGACTTTACTTCTACCACATAAATTTTATTGATCTTCAAACACATTTTACTTATCAAATATTAAATGCAGTACTATAGATATTATGGGCACATTGAATATTAGGAAAGGATAATATTTCCTCCTCCCCTAAATTTAAAGTTCTCTTGTAAAATATTTAGGAGTGTTGGGGACCACCGATCATGCACTTCAAGTATACAACCAATCATATATAAGTGTGGTGTAGGCCTTGTTGGAACAAAATCGGCCTATGGTTGTTATTTGCACCTACGACCTTGTCAACATTGAATAGATGGACTTAGTCTTTGGATCTTCCATCTAATATCCAGAGGAGGCTGGTTCCTTAATGGTTTTTATGAGAAAAGGAAAAAGAATTACTGAAAGAGAGGGAAATATAGTCGTAGCTAGAGCTTTTCTCATGGTATAGATTAAACAAAAACTAAGATAAATGTATATACCCTTTCTATTCAAGCATTTATTATATCTTCACGCAGAAATCATAGTCTTCAAATGTGATTTAGATCTCTATCTAACACACATATGTATTGAATTCTTAACTCCAACAATATGATTTATATCATGTATAAGTCCATATTCTAGAACAGATACAATATACAACTCAATAATGTGAATAGAAGCATAAAATGTTAATACATACACTTGCACACCATGAACTAGAAGCCAATAGAAGCGTATTTTATTGCTTGCATTTAGAGTACATACATCCAATCTTGTAAATGCCTAAGAGCTTACCCCTTTTCATGATGCATTTACTACTATATATACTAGTATATTCTAACATAAAATCAATTACAAGCAATCAGGCTATAACAATGCTTCAATATGTTTTGCATGGCTTCTAATAATAAACAAAAATCTGATAGCAAAAATCTAGGATTTGATGCTTCTTTCACTATCTATCATCAGTTGCTGACATAAGCCTTTTGAAGGTATGTTTATTTATTTCTACTTATATCTTTGTTCCATGAACAAGTGCTCGCTCATGAAAACCTGTCATGTCATGAAATCATGATATTTTCTCACACTTTGGCTCCTTCGGGCTGCTTGCTCGTGAAAACCTGTCATGTCATGAAATCATGATATTTCCTCGCACTTTGGCTCCTCCGGGCTGCTTGCTCGTAAAAATCTGTTATGTCATGAAATCGTGACATCCTGGCGCTTCAGATTTCTTTTCCTCTCCAAACCCGTGAAACTTTGTCATGTCATGAAATCGTGACCCTTCTTATGCCTTAGTCATTTTTGCTCTTTATGTCTCAAAAAATGAAATGCTAGTTTCAAACTGCAAAACTTTGCTATCTTTCAAGGTAGTCTTTTTAGACTAACATTCTTGGCGCCTTCCGAGGAATTTTGCTAGCAAAAATATTAGAATCCAGGACCTTCATCCATTGGGAAACGGAGTCAAAACAATATGGAAGAGGAGATTGTGGAAGAAAATAATCAATAAAAATGCATTTAAACAAGTAAAGCATTACCTTTCCAAAATACCTCTTACAACTTATGCATATTTTACTAAAATTACATTAACACCTCAATAACTTCAAACTTGTTTCACTGTTGACCACTAGTCCCACCTTCTGTCAGCTACCTTTGGTTAACCTACTTGGATTTCTTTAGCTTTTCTATCATAGTGATGACTTCATTGTAAGTGAGGCAAACCTATTTCCAATCTTCATCCTCGAGGTCTGAAGAATCCATGAACAACTGATATACATACTGTAATTCTTCCACTTTGTCATGAGACACTATTTTATTCCTTAAAATCAACTCCTGTAAACAGGACTTAATCTGTGTGAGGTTTTGCACCATAGCAAATATTCGTGCTTCCTCTACAGGTTCTTCCCAAATTTCTATTTTAGATTCATCCTCCATAAAATATTTTAGGGACATTGTTAGTGCATCTTCACTTAAAACTTTTGAATTTTCATCCCACAAATATGGGAGTCCACATTTGTTTGCCAGATTTAAATGCTTCACTAGTCCCTTAGCTTCAGCTTCTAACTCCTGAAGGAGTTTGTCACCTTGAGTTACAAGTTTAAACCTTCTAAAGAAACTTTTAGCCGCAATCTTGGCCTGAGACCAAGCTTCACTTCGGATCTTAGCAGCGATGCTCTCTGGCATTTTCTCAGACAAGACTTGAATTTTTGTTGTTGCATCTGATATTTCCTGTAGAAAGCTCACCGAAGCTTTTAACTCATTGTTGACCACTTCAATTACTTCTTTTACTTTGGCTAGGTACAACAACATAGGCCTCGCTCTAAGGCTTAGTGACAATATGTCCTCGAACATTTCTTTTCTTACCACTTTGGCTCTTTCCTTCGATAGGCCAGATGGTGCGTTCTACTTTTCTAGGATCTATTGTTGAAGTTGTTGAACCTGTAGATTCAGAGATTGAATCTGTGCATCTACCTCTTCAAGTTTCTCTTTATATTTGGTTGCTTCACTGGAAGATTCCTGTTGGACTGACTCCAATTCTTTCCTGACCCCCTATTCTTTGATGAATTTCTCTTTGAAATACTCTCCATGCAAGTAGATAGTTCCTAAATGGGCCTGAGCCATTCCCCACTCATCTGGCATATGAAGTTGGGTAATGTCTTCAGTTGTACCTTCTGCCTGATAATCCTCAATGGTCATTTCTCCTTTAGACTTCTTTGATATTGGTGTCAATTTTACCTTTTTTCACTGCATGGTGGTGGGATCAAGAGCTATTATCTCTTGAGCATGGGCTAGAGTTTTGGAATCTCCAATGGAATGAGATGTCCACCAGTCTAAGGTATTTTTGTTTGCCTTTCTCAAATATTTTAGTTTTGAAAGAGTCGGATGACTCTCAACATCTGTAGTGGATATGGATTTAATAGCTAGAATGCAAACACTAGGAAGAAATGGATTTAGAACCAATGCAGCACTAGCCTCAGACTAGAGCTATGAATATAATGCTGGTTCTGGGGAAGGAAACCATGGTTTCAAAGGAAACATTATATCTTTCTTCGAACTAGAAATGGAAGGAGATTTGGTTTGGGAATGAGTAGAAAGAAAAGAGTGAGAGAATAGAGAAGCCATACCTATTTCTGTCTGAAGCACCTATTGATTTCCATCTTCCTCTTCATGATCTTTATTGCCTTCATTCATAATAGAATCCTGAACTTCATTTGGCGTAGAAACTTCTTCTACATTTTCTCTTTCATCAGCTCTATTCTCATTACCTGTATCTTCTTCAAGATTTATTATTTCAACATTTAGGGGAATTTCCCCATGTTGTCCCTTCTTATGTTCAACATTCTCTTTCTTTACAACAATTTCTTGGAAAATAGCTACATTTTGACCTCCTTGAGCAAGGTCATTTGTATCATCAATTGTTCCACTTTGAACATCTTCCTGTTCAGTAGGGTTTTCAGTAATCTCTGTATCTGGAACATTATCTTCATTATTTTGAATAGTTTGCTCACCTTCTGGAGCAGTTTCAATATTTTCAACATCACTATCTTGAGTAGCTTGAGTAACCTCTATGTGTCGATCATCATTACCTTGAGCAACTTGCTCATTATTTGGGACTTTTTCAACATCTTGTTTCTCTTTTTCTTGAGTTTTTGCTATAGACTTTAGCCTCCTCCTCTTAATGCAAAGAGGTTCTTCATCAGATTCTATAGCTGAGTTTGAAGGGGGGATAAACTTTAGAGTTTTAGAGGTTGTAGTTCTACCTTTTGATGAATCAACACCTAATGCTAGGTATTTTCCTCTCCTTTATGCCTGTAAGGGTTCAGTGATCCCTTGCCCTTCTTTACCTAGTCCTTTGCCTTCATATCCCATCTTCAACATCATCTGAGCAGCTTTTCCATATATTTTTCCTTGTTCTTTTGTGAAGATGTCTTCAGAAGACCTTTTCTTGGAAGTTCTAAGCCTGGTTTGTGCCTGGGATAACGATTGCTCAACCACAACCTTCTTTCCTTTACTTTGGTCAATATTCTATTTTTTCACAGCTTCAAGACTTGTTGCCTTGTTGCCACCAACGCTAGGAGGTACTTTTACAGGAAAATCCCCTGACCAAGAATCTTGATAATGATCATAATGAACTAAAAATTCAAGGTCATTTTTCATAGGGTACCTCGAATCAATCATATTTGTCTGTACTCTCATGGTCCACCATTCATGAACTTTTCCCACCATCTAGTCTGCCCCTTTCTTCTACATTCTAGTAATGGTATTTTCATCCAACACATGTTTAGAATTATTATTAGGATCATAATACATTACATGTTCATAAAAATCATGCCAAGGGGGCAACGGTTGCATTCTTTCTACATGCCATTCTAGTGCATCATCTTCATTATTATTTCTATAGGCTTCAATATCTGGTCTAATGGATGCATGATAGTTCTTCATTGGGGTTCTATTTAAAATAGCCTACCTTTCTACAAATCTATTTATAGGGTCATATTTCCATCTCTGAGGTATCTCTATTAACCCCAATTCTCTTAGAGCTTGGGTAATTTGTTCATGTTGACCCTTCCTAGAAATAATAATACCCTCAAACTAAAAAGGCATAGTACAAGTACCAGTTTTACCTATACCCGTACCATATTTGAAATTTATTTGTTTAGTTTGTCTGACATATTCCAAAGAAAATAACTTGTCAGTAACATAATGGGGAAGTAAGAAAGGTTTCCCAGTAAACCCGTACAACCTAATGACAACCCCTTGAGTGAGGATGAACCAGTCACCCTCCTCAGCATGTTTGTTCTGTAGAACTTTCTCAGCTTTTGGGGTTAACCTTCTAATTTCCCCATACATTATCTTTAGAGCTGGACCCAAAAATTCCCTATTAAAATCGTAATATGATTCTATTCTATGCAATACATTGGTCCACTCATACACTGGCAATGTCCTCCCTTTTTCATCTTTATCATTTATAGAAATAAAAGCTAGCTCCTTAGCCATAAAATAGAAGAATATCCACACTAAATATGAAGAAAAATGGAAAGAAAATTGAGACCCCTTTTTCATTGCAGATAAACCTTCATGAATTTCCTGAAAGAGATACCCTGGCCAGTCAAAAAACAAAGGCCTAACATTCTTATCCATGACTGAAGAATCATAATTCTTCGGGTTCGATAGATAGTTTACTAAGGCAATCTGCCACCCATAAACTTTTTCATCAGTTTTCAGTCCAACCACCATAGCCAATATGGAGAAGAGCTCCAAATTTTTGAAATCTGTTAAGGGAATAGGAGTTTTGGGCATATTTCCTCTAGTAGGTGGTTTTTTCAACTGCATAATGAGAAAAATTTTCATCTTCTCAAAGGGTACAAAATATTTTTCTTGTTCAGTGGGGTCGAAAGCTTTGGGTTCGAAGGTGGGCACATAACCAATGGTGAAAGTGGTAATAAATGCATCTGTACTTAGAGTAAAAAGATGTCTCCCTCTAAAATCCCTAACAACTTTCTTCTTTTCATCATAAAAATTTGCAATTGCTTTGACCAATTCAGGACAAGGATGTACAGGAATGTAAACATACCAGTAGAGCAATGAATGGAAAGCAAAAGTAGCAGGGGAAGATGCAGTGATACCAGTGGCCATCCTATCTTTGATATCTCTTCGAATTCTTCCTGGATATTTCCATGTTACTACTGTGTCACCAATTCTAGCATCTCTATCAACAAATTTCTCACCCATCTCCTCTTCACGTCTCACTATTGAAGGTACAGAAGATGAAGTTGCCATTGCTATTTTTTTACTGTTCTTCTTCGGAGCCATGAGAAAATATCACATTGAGTTTGTCTAAACTGAACTTGGATTTGGAAATAGGAATAGAAAGTGGTGCAATGAAACTTACTCAGGAGTGAAATTAGGGTTTTTTACGTCAATTAGAAAAGACATGCATGATTGCATTAATTGCGGTTGGTGGGCTAGATTTTCTCGAATCCCTCTATGCCTTGTTTTTGTCACCCTTTCGAATGTTTTGAAAATTTAGCCAATGGCTATCAACTGCATTAAAATAAATATTACGCTTACCAAAGCTTCTTCTATTTGCAAAGGCGGTTCCTATTTTCCAATCATCGAAAAGCCACGTGGCAAATTTTGAATTCCTTTTGACGGCTGGCTAGCAACCTTATTAAATGAAAAATAATGCTTCTCAAGGCTTCTTTTATTCTCGAAAGCAATTCTTTCCCACCAATCATCGGAAGGCTACGTGGCGATTTCAAATTTAAACCGTTATATCCGACAATATAGCACTTTTTGATTTTATCTTCTTCTTGCTAGTAAACTCTGGTTGGTCGTGGAATGAGGACAAAATTCTTTTATAAGCCAAGAAAAACTTAGGGAAATATTTACAAACCTGTTATAATATACATAATATACATAAAATTCTCCTTTCTTATTTACTTGAAGTAGAGCTTTAAGTGAAAAGCATTCACTATTATGGGTAAAATCATACCCTATTGATATTTCAGTTGAAAGGAATTAAATTGCTTTTCAACAATTATTTCAAAAGGGCCCTCCCAAAAGGCATCAAATTTGTTGTGGTTGCCTGGCTTAGATTTTTTCACATTCCATTTCAAAACCAAGTCCCCCACCTTAAATTTTTTGAAAGTGGTCTTCTTATTGAACCACCCTTCTGTATCTGCCATATGCTTCTGGTGGTGATTATAGGCCTGTTCTCTCTGTTCTTCCAGTTGTAGAAGTTGCATCAACCGGGCATCCATTGGTTGGCCTCCTTCTTCATCCATCTGATTAAGTAACTTTAATGTTGGTATCTCCATGTGTATAGGCAGAATAGCCTCTTTACCATAGACCAAAGAATAGGGTGATGTATTAATAGACTTCTTAATTGAAATTCTATCAGCCCATAGTGCTTGGTTGATTAAGGAATGCCAGCTTCTCTTGTTATCTTCTAGCATTCTTTTCAAGATTCTGAGGAGATTTTTATTTGTAGACTCAGCTAGACCATTTCCCTATGGATAGTAGTTGGAAGAGGTCTTCAAATATATACCATATCTGCTAGTAAACTCAATCATTTTAGCTCCGATGAAAGCTGATCCATTATATGTAACCAATGAATCTGGTACACCAAACCTTGTAATCAAGCTTTCCACAAACTCAATTACAACCTCTTGATCAGCTTTCTTAGTGGGGATTGCTTCAGCCCACTTAGTAAAATAGTCTATGGTAGTAAGTATATACTTGTGGCCAGATGATGAATTAGGCTCTATTATCCCAATAAAATCTAACCCCCACTATTGGAAAGGTTCTTCAACTTGGATAGACTTTAAGGGCATAGGGGTATTTATGTTCCTCCCTACGTATCTTTGGCATTGTTCACAACTCTTGGTTATTTTGTAAGTGTCAGAAAAAATAGAAGGCCAATAACAACCTGCTTTGAGTATCTTCAAAGCAGTGGTTCTTCCTGAATAATGTCCCCCAGAGAGACCTCCATGAAACTCCTTCAACACTTTTTGCTTCTTATCATCTCCTATGCATTTCAATAGTACACCATCTATATTTTTTTTGTACAACCCTTCTGATTGAAGGGTGTACTTTAATGCTTGTGCTCTATACCTTCTTCTTTGTGAAGCATTCAGATTATCAGGACATATTCCAGTTTGAAAGTACTTCACAAGATCATCAATCCAATCAGTCTTTTCTAGATTTTGATCTGATTATGTATTTACCATTATACTTTGGTGATCCACATGATCATTTGCAACTTGCTTGGCTAATTCTTGGCACAGGGCTCTACCCCTTACTATTTTTGTTGGGTGTATTTCTACATCATATTCCTGTATTTTAGTCACCCAACCAGCTCTCTTTTCACCAAGTTCCCCTTGTATTATAAAATTTTTGACATCAAGATGGATCACATAAACAATGATCCTGCTCTGTGATAGAAAATATTTGAATTTATTCAAAGACTTCATGACAACATACACTTGTTTCTCAATAAAGTTGTATCTTTCCTCATGATCATGCATAGTGGCACTCAGAAAAGCTATGGGTCTTTCTTCATTGTCTGCTCCCTTCTGTGTGAGGACTGCAACATAACTTTCTTGCTCACCAACAACATATAAGATGAAACCTCGAGAGTAGTCAGGATTAACCAGCACAGGTGCTTGAGCTATTTCCTCTAGAATATTTCTGAAAGCATTCTTCCTTGGATCTATCCATTTGAAAGGTGCATATTTCTTCAATAATTCAGTCATTGGTTTAACAATCTATGCAAAATCTACAATAAATTTACGCATAAAATTTATTTATCCGAAGAAATATTGCAAGCCTCTCTTGTTAGCTGGTAGGGGAAGTTCTAAGAGTGCTTTCACTCTATCAAGATCTATGGCTAATCCAACTTTAGAGATGACATGACCAAGTAGGATACCTTCTTCTACAATGAATATGGATTTCTTTGGGTTCAAAGATATTCCAAATTCCTTATATTTTTCAAAAACTTCTCGAGGTGTGTTATATGATCTTCTTTATGATGAGAAAAAATTTCATATCATCTAAATAGATGACTATGATCTTGTTAGCAAGCTCACCAAAAGCTACATCCATTACCCTTTGGAAGGTTGCTCCGACGTTAGACAAACCGAAAGGCATCCTTTGATAGGAGAATGTTCCCCATTTGGTGGTAAAGGTAGTTTTATATTGATCTTCATCTCTGACCCATACCTGATTATACCTAGAAAAACCATCTAGCAAAGAGAATCTCTTTGCTCCTGCAACTGTGTGTAAAATTTGGTCTATCTACGGAAGGGGATAATGATCCTTGAGTGAGGCTCTGTTCAAATTTTTGAAATCGATGCATAATCTAATGTCTCCATTTTTCTTCCTGACTGGAACTAAGTTCGCCACCCAGGTAGAATGTTTAATAGGATACACTATCTTAGCTTGAAGGAGCTTTAACAATTCTTGCTTCATCAAAGCTTCTATCTTTGGATTCACAGGCCTTTGCTTTTGCCTGAAAGGTTTGGCTCCTTCCTCTAGTTCAATGGTGTGTTGGATAACCTCTTTACTGTACACTTTTAGATCACTGTACACCCAAGCTATAATATCTAGAAATTTCTTGCACAACTCCCTGATTTGGTTTAACTCTTCTACTGTACAACTAATTTTGACTTTAATCATTTTTCTTGGTTCTAGCTCAACCTCTTTATACTGGTGCTTATCAACTTTTATTTTATGGCCTACTGCCCTATCATTATTATCAAAAATACTCTCAAGGGTGATAAGTCCCTTGGGAATATGATTATTCTTTAATTGGATCAATCCTTCTTCTTCTTCATCTTGCAATATTCTATCGCTTGAGAAGTTCATCTCATAGATTAAAAAATCTAATATTTTCTCATCATTCTCAAAAACTTGCCAGAAAATATTCTTGTCTAGCACAAAGGGTCTATATATGAGTCTAACCATCTTAGATTTTTGGATAACGTTACTGATGGGGCAAAAATTTACTCCCACAGATGCCAACAAATCTGCATGGGTATTCTGCTCTCTAGGAATAGACTTCATATTTAGAGCCTCAAAGGCTTCTAAAAGGTCCCATACTTTATTTATGTAAGCCTTTAAGTAATGTTGTTTACTGATACATCTCCCCATGACTTGATTCACGATAAGTTCTGAATCTCCATAAATTAGTAACTACTTAACCCCTAGTTTCTCAGCCTTTCTCAAGCCCAAACAAAGTGCTTCATACTCTATTATATTATTGGTGCAACTCCACGTTAGTCTGTAAGAGAAAATTATTTCTTTACCTATAGGGGAAATCAAAACTATTCCAGCACCAGCTCCGTTCTTACACCTAGCTCCATCGAAGAATAGCTTCCAAAGTTGACTGGTAGAGTCATCTTCTTTGGGAACGGGTGCCAATTACTTTTTTGGTTTTTCAATGGAATAACTTCCCATTTTTGTTTCTATCATGGCATTGAAATTCTTCAGAGAGAACTGATCTTCTATTTGAAGCTCCTCTAATGTTTTCTCCATTAGATCCAAATCTTTGATTTCCTCGATCATCATATTTATGGTGTCGGTCTCCCCTATCTTCTCTACATGAAAAGTAGATGGTTTTTCATTAAATATCTTGATCCTCCTACCTTTGAAAGGTATTTCTAAATGTGAGTAGTCTAGAGATAGATATCCCCCTATCTTGGCTATGAATTCTCTAGATAAACACATACCAAAGTATGGTGCTAGATCTACAACTACCACTTCTTGTATGACCACTATTTGAGGCATCCTATGAAGTTGTATGGGGATATATTTAATTACTCCTACAGTCTTTACTAGAGTACCATCCAACTGTAGGACTCCTGGATTGCTTCTAGTATACTCCATCCCCATGATGTCACACACTGCTTTTGGTATCACTGTAGTAGCAACACCTGAATCTATCATGCAGTTGTGTACTACCCACCCTTCCATTTGAAGAGATAAATAGAAGGGAGGTGGTCTATTTTTTCTAGTGGCAGATGTTATATTTGCTTGGACTGTATTTGAGTAAGATGTGTTCTTACCTTTATTTTTCATTGTCTTTAGAGATTCTTGTAGGAGATCAATCTGACTAGGGAACTGAAGGGCATCATACATGCTTGCCTTTGAGGGAGTCTTCTTCATTTCTTCCACTATGTTGAATGAAGATGATTCAACACTCTTTTCTCTCTCTTTGGAAAAAGTGTCGTATCTATTTTTGTATCCTTGAGTTGCTTTCATTCTCTATATTTTAGTTAGTGAAGGAAATCTCAACCTCTCCTTAGCTTGATCTTGAGTCTCCATTTCCTTCCATGGAGTAAACTCTTTACGTATTTCTATCCCAAAGATTTGGGTAGGAACATGAGGTCCCTTTTCATAGGAAGAATCCCTTTTAGGTGTTGCTTTAGGAGCTAGGGGAAAACTTAGAGGTTGAAGCTCCTGAGGATCTACTTGCAGAGGTTTTTTGCCTGATCTAGTTAAGACTGCAACTTGTTCAACTGAAGGCATCATGAAATTGTGATCAGTTTCTCTAATCATGCTTACATGGCCTTTCATGTTTTTATCTGCTTTCTCAATAGCTACATTCTGTACATAGTGTTGATGAATCATACATGAAATTTCTCCATGTGGATCATTACATGTGGTACACCAGTAATCAAAATTTATGGGAGGAGCTACAGCTTCCTCGACTTCATTTGCATAAAAGACATTTGATATTTCCTACCCTCTATTGCTTGATGGAGCCACATCCCTTGTTATTTGAGGAAACCTTCTTGGTTGAAATTTTCTCTTGGCCTCTCTTCTCTTCATTGATATCATATCATTCGCCAGAGTTTTTACCATGTCTAGTATAATAGAGAGCTGATTTTCTTGGGTTGGCTAAGGAGGTGGTGCAAGTAATGTGGGAATAACAAGAATAGGAGGTAATGTCGGAGATTTTGAGGCATCTGTATTGCAGGAATGGATGGTTACCCATTCCATTTTGGAAGATCTATACTTGGAAAATGGGAAGAGCTTGAAGAACTAGTACTAGAAGCTTGGGGAATATCTAGAAAAATTGGCATTATTGCTTTTGGTGGATATCTCCCAGTGGCGATGAGATCTCTCTCTGCTTTAGATGCTTCTTGGTAAATAGCAGGGAAAGTGAATATTCATGATTTTCGTATTATCATACTGATATCAGAATCAAAGGCTCTTAAATAATAATACACCGCTTGTTCTGTAGTCGGTTTCAATCCGATGGGCACTCTTTCCCAGGTGTGGTTGAATCGGATATTGAAATCAACAATTTCCTCTTGAGGATGTTTTTTGATAATGTTGAACTGGCTAAGCAGGGAGAATGGATCTGCATGCTGATTAAATTCGTCTACCAACCTGCCAGTGAGTTCTGCCCAAGTTGCGATGGATTGAACGGGAAGTGCTCTGTACTAGTAGAGCATTTTTCCTTTTAATGAAATGACCAACAACCTGATCATTACATATTCTTGAGTGATGTTGTAAATTGCTACCAAAGAAGCAACATCTAAACAATGCTCATACATCATTTTTCCTATTCCATCATATGAAGGCAATGCCTTCAAAGCTGCAACAGGAATCAGATTTTGAGCCACCAGGTTCAATGGACCAGTGTGGTTCCATGTAAGATAAGCTGGTGGAGGAGCGGCCATTGTAGCGACTATACTTGCCTGAACTGTAGAACTACTAGTAGTTATATTTGAAGATGTATTGACAATAGTGTTGGGAAAAACAATAGGTACAAGGGTAGTAATACTGGTAGGAGGTGGGTTTGATCTAGCAGATAAAACTGGATGCACTCTGAGGCTACCAAGGTGTAACTCGAAGAACTCAATGGGTTCTTTAGAGTTTCTTGCTTTAGATCTAGTTATCATATAGGTAAACAATCATAAGTTCTAACCAGATAAATAGATAAGGTATTTCTTAGGTCTATACCTTCAGATGGAGTCGCCAGGTGATTTGATTTAGATATTAAAAAGGTCAAAGACAAACACCAAACCTTATAGAATACTGTGGGATTTAGGGTCCCACTAGGCATGCCAAAAATATTGGAACAAAATCGGCCTATGGTTGTTATTTGCGCCTACGACCTTGTCAACATTGAATAGATGGACTTAGTCTTTGGATCTTCCATCTAATCTCCAGAGGAGGCTGGTTCCTTAATGGTTTTTATGAGAAAAGGGAAAAGATAATTACTGAAAGAGAGGGAAATATAGTCGTAGCTAGAGCTTTTCTCATGGTATAGATTAAACAAAAACTAAGATAAATGTATATACCCTTTCTATTCAAGCATTTATTATATCTTCACGCAGAAATCATAGTCTTCAAATGTGATTTAGATCTCTATCTAACACACATATGTATTGAATTCTAACTCTAGAAATATGATTTATATCATGTATAAGTCCATATTCTAGAACAGATACAATTTACAACTCAATAATGTGAATAGAAGCATAAAATGTTAATACATACACTTGCACACCATGAACCAGAAGCCAATAGAAGCGTATTTTATTGCTTGCATTCAGAGTACATACATCCAGTCTTGTAAACGCCTAAGAGCCGACCCCTTTTTAGGATGCGTTTACTACTATATATACCCTATGGTGAGCATATTTTACAACTAGTATATTCTGACATAAAATCAATTACAAGCAATCAGGCTATAACAATGCTTCAATATGTTTTGCATGGCTTCTAATAATAAACAAAAATCTGATAGCAAAAATCTAGGATTTGATGCTTCTTTCACTATCTGTCATCAGTCGCTAACATAAGCCTTTTGAAGGTATGTTTATTTATTTCTACTTATATCTTTGTTCCGCGAACAAGTGCTCGCTCGCAAAAACCTGTCATGTCGTGAAATCATGATATTTCCTCGCACTTTGGCTCCTCCGGGCTGCTTGCTCATGAAAACCTATCATGTCACAAAATCATGATATTTCCTCGCACTTTGGCTCCTCCAGGCTACTTGCTCGCGAAAACCTGTCATGTCGTGAAATCATGACATTTTCTCACACTTTGGCTCCTCCGGGCTGCTTGCTCGTGAAAATCTGTTGTGTCACAAAATCGTGACATCCTGGCGCTTCAGCTTTCTTTTCCTCTTCGAACCCGCGAAACTTCATGTCGCGAAATCGTGACCCTTCTTATGCCTTAGTCTTTTTTGCTCTTTATGTCTCAAAAAATGAAATGCTAGTTTCAAACTGCAAAACTTTGCTATCTTTCAAGGTAGTCTTTTTAGACTAACAGGCCTCCACTTAATACATCAAATATAGTTTCAATAAGAATTACAACCACACAAAACATACCTTTTTTATATAATATATCAGCATTGGATGAGATATTTTTTTCTCTGATATAACTACAAAGATAGTCGTGCAACCACTTGTTTTGAATCCCTTCAACTAACGAATTCAATGCTTCAAAAGATACTATAATCTAAGGTTGTATGAAGATGTTACGGTCAAGAAAGAAACATATAGGTCATAAAATATCAGTGGCCTTTTTTTTATATATAAATTATGGATCAACTAATTTCTTTGTGTTCCTCTTTATTTATTATTTTACTTTTTATATTTATTTTTAAATAAAATAAAAATAATAATAAATAACTCATTCCATCGTAATTATATACTTTTATTTGCACAAATTGATTCTATTTTGACTACAATTTGTATCCTCTTAGAGTAAAGGCTCCTCTTGATGATCATGCCAAATAGATTCTTGTGATTTGATGCAATATGTGCTTCCACTATCCTCAAATTATTTTGCTTGTAGGAGAGGATTCGACCATTTTAATAGCCAAGGGCAGTCCTCCATAATGACACTCAATTTCATGGGCTAAGTATAGGAAGTGTGATGGAGGAACAATTCCATTACACTCTCTAAAAGCATGAATGAAAAAAAAAATCCAACTATCTGCTTCAATCAAGTCTTCAACTTTCATTACATGATTAGCACTCATTATTAAGGTTCCAGCAACATTACAAGTTGTAATTATAATTTTGGACTTCCTTTTATGTATAGGAACGCCAAGTAGTTCCATCATATTATGCATGTTGTTCACATAATTGCCACCATGGCTCCACATGTCATCTAGAATGATCAAAACCCTTTTTTCTTACAAATATTGGTAAATGATGGATGTGACCTCCTCTTTGAATATATCATCAAAATCATGGCATATTCCTTGACCTATCAAGCACTACAATTTTGTCACAAAAGTTTTGAGAAATTAGTAACTAAATCAAGTAGTCAAAATTGTCCTAAAATTCCTAATAATTAAATGCACTCTAAACCAACAAAGTATTTCCTATATTTACTATGCCCACCATGCCAATAATTTTGATAGTGTGGTTGTCAATCAACCAATTCTTGAGGGTACATAAGTTCTCCTCCATGTCTACAATCTATGAATCAATAGGTAAGTGGACCTTGACCTTCTCCACATGATATCATTTCTTTCTAAAGAAGAAAATTATTCCCAAATATTGGTATTGGAACTACCATCAAGCGAATGCCAACTACCACCCACATTCACCTAATGCATAATATTCAAATAACTGGTTTACATGAATTTCCATTATTTTATCTTTAGTCTCTCTTATCCTTTGCCCCATGCAAAATCTGAAATAAAAATATCTAAATTTATGAGGCTCACATTTCACCAATCTATCTTCAACATTGCATAGAATCTCTTTCACGCATCTAAATTGACCACATAATCCACAGTAAAGCTTCCACAAATTGAACAACTCCATTTTATTATTTAAAGTTTTTTTAAGAGTGCAAGAGGTGATTATTGCTACAATACTCAATCAAATGGAAGCCTTGAGAAAAAAGTAAAACAGCATAAAATTTTCACCACTGAGCAGGATGGGAGGATGTCCTCATCATCCCTTTAATGGATCATTCTACTCTAATACCACTGATGACAATAATGCTTAGTCATTTCTTATTGATCAAGTCACATTAAAGTATAAACTAATTGTTCTATATAGAGCATCCATAGTAGCCATGTGATTTACATAGTTGGTGGAAGGTGGAAATCATAATGAACTAATAGGTCTCACATGGTTCATGGGTGAGTCATTCTAACAATTCAACTACTTTTGATCATATGTAATAAATTCCAACACCAAAAAGATTGTAAAGATCATCATAAGGTTTTGATAGAGTATTCATTGTAAAGAGGTCAAGGGTTTGAGTCTCCTAGACAATATCCCTAATGCTCTCACATGTGGGGATACTCACGATAAAGATAAAGAGAATAAGCATTTGAGTCCCTCTGATACTTGACAATATCCCTAAAGATGTGAAGAGGTCAAGAACTATAGTACATTGAACAAAAATGATATCCTTGATGGTCTCATATCCCATCATGTCATTTATATGTGTAACATTAAAAAACATAAATAATAAATAATTAAATATAAAATATAAAAAAATGCTGTAAATAATTAAGTACAAAATACTTTCAAATAAATAAATATATAAATATATATATATATATATATATATATATATATATATATATATATATATATATATATAATTCAAGATAGCAAAAGAAGTTCCCAATCCAAGGTGACATGCAACATTGTGGGGTTTGGTTCTTCTTTAGAGGTTCAATGTTCAAATTATGATATGTGTAGGCTGTGTGTTACTCCCTTATAAACCTACCTTTCAACCTTACGAAGGACCATGGCTAAAACCATAAAAATTTATCACATGGCTAAGACCATACAAATTTATCACGCTACTTAAATTTAAAAAAAAAATTACAAACGAAGTCATTATAACTACATACGCACACACCCATGCATGCATTTAATATTTATATCTAACTATTCACACAACGATGTTTGCACTCTGATCTAATCTAATAGAGCATGTGTCAATTGGATCATATGGGCTGCAGCTCCCGTCAAATCACAAAAAGTGGCGGTTGTTACTAATTAGGATGGCAACAATCAAAATTAGACTATGAAGTTATTAATTTGTCTGTGTCATCGGTAGTAATTGCTAAACCGTAGCCAGCAGACTACGCAGAAATATATATTTATTTTAAAAATTATCCTGTTAAAAATAAATAAATTTAATATATATACAAAAGATGCTACCGACTAGGAAGAAATAAATTAAAATATACTCTCAATCCACTTAAATGATTTAACACGCACATATGTAAGCCAATGACGACTCTCAGGATGTTTTGTTTAAAGTTCAGAAAAAGCCTTGTGAAAAAATACAACCGTTTTCATATTTGCCCGAAAAAAAATGCTCTGGCATTCAACCAAAAGTTGCACTGGGCGGTAGCTCTGCGTAAATCTTTATAGAGAAAAAAGGCAAAACAATCTGAGATAACTGAAGAGAATACGAACAGTCACTCACATAAACTTGATTCTGCAGACTCGCACGGCGTCTTCTCTTTGACGTTTATGGCCTTTTTCATTCGTCTGTGTTCCCGTACAAGTACGAAACGAATCCCCAGAGAGACAAGCGCAAGCGCCATGCCCTTCTCCCCGCTAAACTTCTCGTAATAGACGACCACACCTAGCACCTCCGTTATGGTAATACAGACGGCGATGAGGGTACCACTCAACAGAGAAGTGGACAACGAGATGACGCCAAAGACGGCTATGAACAAAAGCTGCCAGCAGATGGCGTTCCACACGGCATATGATAGGGGTTTGATGGAGTTTTTTATATGGTATTTAATTTAAAAAAAAATTAAATTAAATTTTATTAATATTGATGTGAATGAAATAGATGTTAATACATATAAATTATTGGTCGTCCTTTAGATACATTGAATAATCATGTTGTCCTCACTACATTAGGATGACACGCTATAGCTGCTTCTCTTCATTATTCTTAGGTAATTGGGTAAAGCTTTCTCAAAGGCAACATTAAGAAGAAAAATTAAATATATTTAGCTTGGAACAAATTAGCTTACATCTCCAATAATAATATTTAGGTTATAATTTATTCAATGTAATAATGGAAGTTAAATTAATCCAGAGAAGCAATTAGATAATAGGTTAACATATAAAGTTTAATATGTATATTTTAATATTTATTTTGATTTACAATAAATTATTTTTTAATTTACAAATTTATGTAAAAAATAATATTAACATAAGTTTTTTTAATTAAAAAATTTAGGAATCAAACCAATTACAAATATTTTCTTCTTAGTTAAAATATAAGTTACTAAAAGTTATATTTTAAATATATTTTTGAATGGAGTCAATGTCCATATAGCTAAAGGCAAACTCTTATATAAGAAATGTAACTAGTATTAAGTTAGTCTCTTGGATTAGGGCAATATAGTAGCGGATGGGTCATTCCTTTGATTGATTTAAATAAGTTTGAAGGGAACTTCAAAACTACTATTGATATATAGGTTGGGGTGTTTCCTCCTATTTCTAGCATGTAATGGAGACTACCATAAATGTTATTCACTAGGTTTCAATCCTCGTGACCCAATCGTCGTAGATGGTTTTGTAGAAATATGGAATTACAACTAGAATCATTATAGAGATATTTTAATATTGGTTTAATGGACTAGCTATGCAAAACATAGAATAGGCAGGGTGATTAATTTAAGGAACTTAAGTATTTACAACATTTGAATTTGACAAAAATTAAAGAATTTTCAAATAAAAATTTAGGCTTTTCCTTTATAAATGGAGTAGGGTGTAGAAAAAAATATTTAGGCAACTAAATTGTAAAATATTAAGGATACAAGTAGCATTTTTGTCATTTTGTTACCAATTTTTTGTTTCTTTGATAAAAAAAAAATATTAACTCTAGATAGAAAAGGTATTGAGGAAGATGATGATCTTAAGAAGGAAACAAGTAATTATTTCAAATATATTTTATCATAATATGGACAAGAGAAGGATAATTATGGTAAACTTCTACAAAATATTTAATCAATTATAGTGCAAGGATGTAAGAATGAGGATGAATGAGATACAAAATATAATTTTCTTTTTTTTACCTTTATAAGGCACCTAGAGTTAATAGATTTCCTTAAGTTTTCTCTCAAATATTTTAAGGTTTGCGGAATATAAACATATTAGCTTTTCTTTGTTACATAAGAGAATTAGTTACAACCACTATTTTTAGTAACTGACAACCACAGGAATTGCTCCCAACAAACATATATGTCTTATTCTTGTTGACCCGACATGAGATGGGGACCATCGGTAGCTTGCAGTTCATACCATCATCATCCATCTAACACACACTCATAGGATTCGGAGCAAACTACTACCTTGGTAAAGGGTTGGCTTCCCCCAAGGTTTAAACCTAGGTCTCTTTTTGGTAAATGACTATCTACACCTGCACTTACCAATCCACCTAACCCTTGCGAATAAAATAAATATATTATTTATAATTGAAGAGGAGAAAAAAATGAGGCTATAATAAGTTTAACTAACACCACATTTATTGCATGTGTTCATAAAGAAGGTAAGACCAACCTACCCGATAAGGAAAAAATAAATTTTAAAATACTCGCAAACCAAACATCAATGATTTAAGATGCACAAGTCAAGACGACACTCAGTACATCATTTTTCTTTAAGGTTCAGAAAAAGCCTGGTCAAAAACTCACACGTTTTCATCGTTGCCCGAAAAGAAATGCTCTCTCATTCAACCAAATCTTGCACTGGACAGTAGCTCGGTCTAAATCTTTATAGAGAAAAAGGTTTAAAAAAAATCTGAAGAGGTAAAACTAACAATCACTCACAAAAACGTGATCTGAGATAAGGGAAGAGGTAAAATTAACAGTCACTCACAAAAACTTGATTCTGAATAAATTAGCTCTTTTAATTCTGTGCATAACTGCAACAAACTTCAATGGAAAAAGATAGAGGGGAATAGGAGTGGCAACCCATTAGAAGAAACCAGTTAGTTATTTTATTGACGCCATAAACTTGATTCTGAATAAATTAGCTCATATAATTCTGTGCATAACTGAACAAACTTCAATTGAAAAAGGTGGAGGAAAATAGGAGTGACAAACTTTTTAATGTGTAAAAAGGAAAAGGAAACCACTTATCTATTTTATCCCCACACTCAGCCTGACACTAATTTGAATATATTCCAATGAAAATTTGAACACTGCGTTTTCGAATGCACGGTAGAGCTTCGTCCAGCCCCACTTCGGCAGACTCGCACGGCTTCTTTTCTGACGTCTTTGGCCTTTTTCAAGCTTCTGTGTTCCCCGTATAAGTACCGCGAATCCCCAGAGAGACAACGCAAGCGCCATGCCCTTCTCCCCGCTAAACTTCTTGTAATATAGGACGACACCTGGCACCTCCGTTACGGTAATACGGACGGCGATGAGGATACCACTCAACAAAGAAGTGGACAACGAGATAACGCCAAAGACGACGATGAAGAGGAGCTGCCAGCAGATGGTGTTTCATAAGGCACATGGGTTTGATGAAATTGGATATCAACCTTTGATGTGATTAGATGTTTTATTTTATTCTCATAAATTATTAATATTTTTTTATAATATAAAATAATTTGAATATTTGAATAATTTTGTTGACTTATTTTTTATTAATTAGGACTCCACTATCTTTTAGCCTCTTTATTATTCTTTGTTAGGTAATTGGAGAAAGCTCTCTCAAAGACAATACTGACAACGGAAAAAAATTAAATATATTTAGCTTGGGATAAATTAGCTTACATCTTCAATAATAGTATTTATGTTATAATTTAATCAACGAGGCCAGGCCATGGAAGCTAAATCAATGCTGTCATGCTATAAGAAAGAAACTAAATAGTAGGTTAACACATAAATGTTTTTATTTACAATAAGTTATTATTTAAAATTTAAAATTTAAAATATATGTTAAAATTAATATCAATAAAATGTGTAATTTTTCATTGCTTTTATATATAAAAAAAAATGTGTAATTTTGTTTTTTAAAAGGAATAAAAAGATTTAAGAATCAATTAAAAATATTGTATAAATAAAAATTTAAGTTATTAATTATAGATGGAATAATTCAACTCATCAAATTTATATTGTAAAATTCTTCTATGAGAAATGGAACTAATATTGAGCTAGTCTCTTGAATTCTTGGATTATGACAACTTAGTATGGGGTGGGCCCTTCCTTTAATTGAATCAAATAATGTTGAAGGGAACTAGTGTTGATATGTGGATTGGGTTGTTTCTTCCTATAGTATGGGGTGAGCCCTTTCTTTAATTGAATCAAATAATGTTGAATGGAACTAGTGTTGATATATGGACTGGGTTGTTTCTTCTTATGTTAGCATGTGATAGACATTATCATTAAAGTTATTTACTAGGTTTTAATCCCTAGGATATAATATTAGATAGTTTGGATGTCTGTAAGCTTCATAGTTTCTTAATTTAAGATAATAAAAGTTTTATTTATGGAGCTTGTTGTGGTAATATGAAAGTACAACAAGAATCAAATTTAAAAATATTTTTATATTGATTTAAGTGATTAATTGTTTCAAACACAGGAAACACGATGATTTCAAAATCCCAAATAAAACCTTACTAAAACTCGATGCCAATTGGAGGAATTTAAGTAGGTTTTAGAATTTGACAAAATTTACAATTTTTCTTTGAAAATTATGTAAAGATAAATTTAGGTTTTCTCTTTATAAATGTAATAGGGTACATACAGGAAAAATATTGAGGAAACTAGATTTTAAAATACAAGGGATACAAGTAGTATTTTTGTCATTTTTTCATTTGTTTGTCTTTTTGTTAGAATAAAAATATTCATCTCCATATAGAAGAGGTATTGAGAAAGAAGTTGATCCTATGAAGGAATCAATTAATTATTTCAAAGATATTATATTATAAGTTTTTTATTTTTTTTTAATTTACATGGTGGAATCGGTAGCCACCACGAATTCGAGCAGGCTGTCCAGCTTTTTTATGGCCGCCATAGTATTCTGTGTTGTCTGCCTCAAAAGCAACCACACAGATATTCACGCAGTATGCCCATATAACCACCATGCCACAATCATTTTAAACCTTTTATGCCGTTGAAAGCACCAAGAAAGGGACAAGCGTTCAGTCCGACGAAGCCCTAGATTTGAACCTTGGATCTTCGCCCCCTTATGGGGTTTAGATGAACCAATCGGTCTACACCTCGGACCTATCATAAGTTAGGTGAGAGAAAGTTAGGGTAAAATTCTACAAAATATTTGATCAATTATTACATAAGGATGTAATCAAATCTAAATGAGGAATATCTATATAAAGGAGCTACAAAAGGTAATTTTATTTTTCTTACTTTGGTAAGCCACCTTATTTCAAATATTTTAGGATTTGTTGAAGACCAATATATTAGTTTTCATCGAAGAGGGTAAGAAAATTAGGCTATAATAAGTGAGATCAATGCCATATTTATTGCATTGGTTCATAAGAAAGGTTAGAAATTTTTTTGTTAATTTTTATCTAGTAAGCCTTTTATAATATGGTATATAAGGTAATTTTGAAAATTATGGAAAATATATTGAAAATCATTCTATATTATGCTATCTTGGAGGAACAAGGTGGTTTTGTTTGTGGTCAACAAGTCCTTGATGGTATAAACATCAAGCAAGATACTATGCATTATTTATTTCATAGAAAATCATATATCCTTATAGAAATAGACACTAACAAAATATATATTTGGGCTTGCTATAATTTCTTACAAGATATTCTTTAAAAAGTGTTTCTCATTAAGATTGGTGTGAATAGATTAGATGTTATCATGGCACTCCAAAATATTATAGTTTACTTAATGGATCTCTTGCTAGGTATTTTTAATCATTCTATACACTCTACCAAGGTGACCTAATGTTTTATTATCCCTTCATTATTTTTGCTAAAGTATTTAAAAAAAAAAAATTAATATAAAATTAAAAAGCAAAATAAAAGATACTTATGTTACAACTTTTTAAATTATTGTAGAACAATACTACATAAATTAATAAATTATCATAATAATACAACAATGATAATGCAATATAAATAAAATACATTTCAACCCCTATCACCAATTAAAATACAAATTAAACATTAAATTTTTTTATTAATGTAAAATGATGCTTTTAATAATTTATCTACCTAATCAAATGACATTCCTCACCATTTAACGAGGAGACCAAGGTTCAAATCTTGCAAAGCGATACATGGATAATATCTAATTTTTGTTGTGGTGATGATATAATACTAGTGAAACCCATTTCAATCCTATATAAATAATTTAAAAAAAAAAATTATCCAAAACTAGTATATCTAATTCATTGAACTAGAACATCTTTTTCCTTTCATTTTATTTAGCAAGGCTAAATATTTATTTTTAAATGTTAACACCATCCAAAACAAACTTTTAATAATCATCATAAGATTTTGACATAATAGTGAGAATACTAGTTGTAAAAAAAACTTAAAAAATCTGAATTATTTTGCAAAGATATTCATGATAAAAAGTTAAAGATTTGAATTTTTATGACAACGTCCTGAAATTATGAGAAGGTCAAGGGTTTCAGTTTCTTAAACACTACCAATAAATCCCAACATAAAAAATAAAAATAATAAATAATTAAATATAAAAAAGTTATAAATAATTAAATACATAACCTTTCCAAACTAATGGTTGATTTAGCTGACGTGTTTTATGTATTTTTAATTGAAAACAATATACTTACACGCTCATGCATGAGTGGACTATTTTCTCTCTAAATATCCACAAAAACTGAAGTTTGCACTCTAATCTAATAGGCCATGTTTCGATTAGAGCGCACACCCTGCACCTCCCGTCAATGCCCAGTTAGTGGTGGTAGTTACGGTTTAGGATGACAGCAGTCAAAATTAGAGACCAAAATTATTAATTTATCAGTAGTAATTGCTAAACAGCAGCCTGCGCAATTTAAAAATTATATATTTATATATGTAAATTTAAGCTCGTGCCTACTAAACCCCAGCCTACCGACCAGGAAGAAATAAATTTTAAAATATTCGCAAACCAAACTTAAATGATTTAACACTCAGCACATTATTTTGCTTTAAGGTTCAGACAAAGCCTGGTCAAAAACTCACACGTTTTCATCGTTGCCCGAAAAGAAATGCTCTCTCATTCAACCTAATCTTGCACTGGACAGTAGCTCGGTCAAAATCTTTATAGATAAAACAAAGTAATAAAAAAAAATCTGAGAAAAGTGAAGTGGTAAAACTAACAATCACTCACAAAAACGTGATCTAAGATAAGTGAAGAGGTAAAACTAACAATCAATCACAGAAACTTGATTCTGAATAAATTAGCTCTGATCATTCTGTGCATAACTGCAACAAACTTCAATGGAAAAAGATAGAGGGGAATAGGAGTGACAACCCTTGAGAAGAAACCACTATAGTTATTTTATCGACACACTCGGCCTGACACTCATTTGAATACATTACAATGATAAATTCAAACACTGCGTATTCGAATGCACTACAGAGCTTCGTCCAGGCCCGCTTCGGCAGACTCGGACGGCGTCTTCTCCTTGACCTTTTTGGCCATTTTCATGCTTCTGTGTTCCCCATACAAGTACGAAACGAATCCCCAGAGGGACAAGGCTAGCGCCATGCCCTTTTCGCCGCTCAACTTCTCGTGATATAGGAAGACGCCTAGCACCTCCGTCACTGGAATATAGACGGCGATGAGGATACCACTCAACAGAGAATTGGACAACGACATGACGCCGAAGATGCCGATGAAAAAGAGCTGAAAGCAGACGGCGTTCCACACGAGCCCCATGTAATAACCGACCTCGCCGACGTCGGACGCCTTGGCCTCCGTCCCAATCGCCTGGAAGTCCTTGTTCACGGCCATACCCACCGTACAAAACGCCGTGGCGGCGAACGACATGATGACCTGCATCTCCATGACCAAGGTGTAGGTTATCTTCCGCGTGGTTCGCTTGTACATCAGCTCGATCAGGGGCAGTATCAGGCCGTACAGGGCGGCGGCGGCGATCGTGACCAGAAACCCTACGACGTACTGCGCGTTCGTTACGCCCTTGGGCCTGTCGCCGCTGGTGTGGAAGGCCAGCAGTGCCGACCCGAGGCTGAGCAGGACGACGGCGTTGATGGAGTATGGACCGAATTTCTGCCGTACGAAGAGGAAGGCGAACACCGCGTTGAAGGCGAGCTGACTGGAGATGAGCAGCGACGACGTGGAGACCGGGAGGTAGTCGACCCCCCAGGCGTACAGGAAGTCGTCGACACCCGTGAGGAGGCCGAGCACCAGGCTTGCGATACAGAGCTTCCAGGTGACGTGACACTCCGGATCTGGGCGCTTTCTGTAGGCGAGCCAAAGGGGGAGAATCAGAATGGGAAACCCCGCCGTCTCCAGCCAAGCCGAAAGCCATCGCCGCTTGCCGCCGTGGTGAAAGTAAAACTTCAATAACAGGGGTCCGGCTGTAGTACCAATAGATAAGGCGAAACAGTTCAGCAACAACAATACCCAATGCATCAAACTCTTTTTCTTCTTCTTCTCCTCCATAGAAACCTCCATTATTTTCGTTCAATCTCTTCTCTTCTCTTCTCTTCTCTTCTCTTCCAAGTGTTTTATGAGGATAGAATGGATAAAATAAACGAATCACTTTTATTTGGGAGATTTTGTTATCAAGATAAGAAGCAAGCGAATCTATTGTATTTCAGAGACCATCCTTTTACAACGGAGGAGAAAAAGGACGAAGGATTTTTTGAGAAAATGGAATCAAGACAAAGATCTATTTAAGACCAAGGCCGGGACTCGCCGAGTCAATGGTCTGAGATCCCTTGGTGCCTTTCATTCATGAACTGCCTGATCATGATTTCGCAAGCAACATCTAAATATGACAGTGGGATCTAAGATTGGGAGGTGACGAGTGTGAAAAAGGGACGGAATTGTGTGGCGCCCATACAGACTTCAGATGGTGTGTCGCAGATTCTCATTGACGAAGGGTGGGAAAATAGTATTACAATATTACTGAACAGGCACAGATTTGTTTTGTCTGGTTCAATTTAGTGGTCGTCCTTCCGTCAAAGTCAGGGTGATTGCAATGGATGGAAAGGACCGTGGAAAATTCGAGGAGTCAGATCAAAACAATGGATAAAATACGAGGCCAGAAATTATATATTAATAGGAAATTCGAACGAGATTGGATTGTTATGGGTCCACTATCTATGATTTCGTGTTGGAAGAGGTTACAATAGGTGGAGTTACATTCTTTGTTAATAGGAAATTGGAATCAATTTGGATTGTTGTGTCATTTGGATTGTTCTGTGTCTTTCCTATCTATGATTTCGTGTTGGTCGATATTCGCAAGAATTGTTAAATTAGTTGGTAATAGTGAAATTAGGAAGTGCTTTTGGGTTCATCGTTGTTGACAGAGAAGTGAATAAAATGATTTTGTTTGTTGGTTAGTGTAAGAAAGAAAAAAATGTGCTTAGGTACAATTTTAGAGATAGCAAATTGTATCCATAAAATAAAATAGTATTTATAATTATTTTTAAAATTTTATAAAAAATTAAGTTTAAATTATTGTATAAAAAAATTAAACATTTAAAAAAAAAATTTACTAAAAAATTTAAATTAAAATCATTATATAAAACAGCAAATTCCAGGTTACCCGATGAAACCTGACAGAGTCTTTGGCCCACAAGAAGTCTCTCAGAAGCTTATTTTTTATAACAAGATTTGGATGGAACCCAACAAGATGAATAATAGACATGGGTTTGTTTGATTGTCACCGACAAGGTCTTGCCCTTTGTGCTAAATGGATCAACCGATCTTTAATTGGGGATGAATCTTGGAAAGTGCTGGTTAGGCATTGCATTTCTTCTGGTTTACTTCAGGGGAAGAAAATTTGGAAAGGGGTAGCATTGCAATCCATTATTACTACCCCTGTCCCTATTAAAGTTAAAGGTTCTTTTGTCATTCAGAGTATTTGGAAAGCCTGAGAGGCCTTTAAACCCTGGCTTAGTTGGAAAGGGATTTTTTGCAAAGTAGGTGCCTTTTTGTCTTCCATGAATATTTGGTGGTCTCCTATTATCACTTGGCAAGGTTCTCCCTTAGCTTTGGTGCAGTGGGTCAGAGCGCAGAGGTTCTATAAGCATGGTATTGCTTCCATTTTTTATTTCTTCTCCCGACATGTCAGGTGTTGGATACCCTAGGAATTTTTTTTTCAAATTCACAATTTAAATCCTGGTGATAGAGACACTTATGAGGTGGTTATTGATAGTATTTCGTTTTCTATTTGAAGCAAACTACATAAGCATTTTCAAAAACCCTGGTCATCAGATTGGTGTTGGCACTGGGAGCTTCATATTTTGCAATATAAAGTTCATCTTGGTTACAAATGGCTCACCCCACAAGTTCCAATGGTTGATAAGCTCACTCTAAGATGGAATTTAGTCTCTCTTCCCTCCCAATGGAATAAGAGGTTTTAGATTGCTTGGGCTACTTATATTGAACCTAAACAGAGTTTTTTTGCTTGGAGTCTCTTACATCAAGGGTTACTCGTTGGCAGTAGGCTCAAGCATCTGGGTGTTCATAATCTCATTTCCTCGATTTGTGGATAAGCGAAAGATTTACTGCATGTTTTTTGGTCTTGTGATCGGGCTCGATCGACTTGGGAGTGGCTTCTTGAATTTTTCAGACCTTTTATGCAGGAGGATTTTACTTGGGTGCATGTTATTTTGGGTGACCCTATTGATTTTTCCTTCAACTTGGATGTTGTTTGGAATATTTTTAGAATTGGTACCTTGTTTTATCTATGGAAGTCCCAAAATAGAGCTATTTTTTCTCAGCAAGATGTCGAACATGTCTTCTTTGTTGTTGATAAATATGATATATTCTTTGATTACTGGTTACAGATTCAAGTACAGGTTAAAAAAGTACAGGTGGAGCTACAGTACTTGCATACCCTCATTGATCATTGGGGAATGCACCCTGTATTATGAGTCATGTGCATCTTCCTTCCCCTTCCAGGTGACAGTAATTTCTCGGCATCTTTCTTTTTGAATGTATATTTAATACTATTTTCACAGTTGTTATTGGCAATTTGTGGGTTGTTTCGACACTCTTGTATACTCTTAACCACAATGATTAATGTGTTGGTTTACAAGGTGTGCTAATCCCACCCACCTTTTATTTGTATGATTAAACATTATTTTATTAATATAATGAATTTTTCATCAAAAAAAAATCATTATATAAAATAATTAAACACTTTCCAAAAAAACTGAATAAACATGATCCTGCTCCAATTCCCTAGAACGAAAATAAGTCAAAACTGCCCTTACGGAGATCAATGGACAAGGACTCTTAATTATATTCCAAACTTTAAAAGAAGTAAAGGAACGTTGTATGACATAAACTATTTAGGTTTTTTTTTTAAAGTTGCCCTATTATATAATAATTATATATATATTTTTTAAATCTACAATTTTTATGTTTTTTATAAAAAATATTGTATATAATTTTTAGATTATTAAATTGTATTTAAATTTATTAGTTAATATTGTTATAATTAATATATTTTAAACGATGTTTTTCTTTCATGCACATTTTGAAACATACTTTGATGTACAATTAGAATTATTTATATAAGGAGTTTCACCTTTAATTTTATTTATTATTTAATAATTTATAAGTTGTAAATTAAAAAAAAAAAATGTACGATGAAATCTTGAGATTTAAAATTATGAATTTTTTTCATGGTGTTCAATTTTTATTAAGTTAGAGATTTTTTTTTAAACATGTATACGATGTAAAATTGCTTATATAAAGTTCACTTAGACGATATTCTATATAAGTTAAAGTATTGACATTTTTTTATAGTTGAAAACCAAAAGGTTTATAGAGTAGTATCCAAAAACTAGAAGTCTGAAGAGCGTAGTAGTGGCCTAAAGAGAGAAACTTTGAAGAGCGGCTTAAAAAAAAATAAAGTGATAGCTAGGATTTGAAGAGGGACAACCAAAAATTGCATAGTGACAACCAAAAACTATAGAGTGATGATCAAAATATATAGAGAAGTAGCTAGGGTTTGAAGAACGGAGGCTAGAGTTATTGCTAAAACTTCATAGATCTATTATTTAGTTAGTTATTGGTAAAAATTTCATAGATCTATTGTTTAGCTAGTTATTGCTAAAACTTCATAGATCTATTATTTAGTTAGGCGACAGTCTGTGTAAGTTGTAGCATTAAAATTTTTAGTGGTTGAAAGCTAGAAGGATTGTAGAATAGTTTCTAAAATCTAGAAGTCTTGAAGAGTGAAGGTCAATAGCTAGAAGATTGTTAAAACTTCTTAGATTAACCATTTACATAGGCAAAAATCTATGTAAGTTAGGGCTTTGATATTTATTGATAGCTAAAAGCAGAATTATTGACCAAGAGCCAAAGGATTCAAAGAGCAACTTAATAAAAAAATTGTAAAGTGAAAACTAGGATTTCAAGAGCGATAGCTAAAATTACAAAGTGAAGACCAAAAATTGTAATGCAATGATTAAAAATTGAAGAGAAGCTATTAGGGTTTGAAGAACAATAGATAGAATTACTGTTTAAACTTCATAGATATGTCATTCATCTAGGTGATAGTCTACATTAGTTAGAGCATTGATATTTTTGTTAGCTAAAATCCAAAAGGTTTGCAAAGTAGTGTACAAAATCTAAAAGTATTAAAAAGTGAAGGTCAAAATCCAAAAGATTTGTTAAAATTTTATAGATTGGCCATTTAGTTAGGTGACAACATAATTTAGTTAGGGATTTGATATTTATTGATAGTTGAAAACAAAGTAGCAGTAAAAAGCTAAAATATTTAAAGAGCAACCTTAAAGAGCAACCTTAATAATTATTAAAAAATAAATTAAAATTAAAATTGTAAAGTGACTGCTAGGATCTGAAGAGTGATGGTCAAAATTTATAGAGTGGCTTTAGGGAGCGCTCTACAATTTAAGATCTCTATGGTGTAAACTATTATTGATCTATGGTAGGGTTTGTATGACATATTTTGATCGGTCTCTTTCACTTTTAAATGGACTCCAAACATGGTGGACCAACGATTATTGCTAGAAATGCAAGAGGAAGGATAGGCAAATACGGCACCCATCAAATAACCCAAGAAGTTCATATTGAAGGTAGTACATGAGGTATTTTTCCCTCTCCTTATGTAATTTGTGATAATTCTTACAAGTCATTAAAATCTTATATTCTAGTTGGATATTTTATGGGGCATATTTCCAATGAAGCTACCTTGTGGTCTTGGGTTAACTTGGCTTGGGCTTCTCATAGAGTCAAGCTTGAGCTAATTAAAAATTTAACTAAGGGTTTTTTCTCTTCCACTTTGCAAATGCCACACATGCAAAGGCAATTTATGATCATGTTCCATGGTTCATGAGGAGTTCCTTGTTAGTATTTTCTCCATGGACTTGATATTTTTAGTTTTAGAGGAACAAACCTCTAAGGTCCTAGTTTGGGTAGAGTTTCTTGGTCTTCCCTTCCCCTTATGGCCTTTAGTAAACTACATAGTGATAGCCTTAGGGTAAGTTATCTTGGTCAAATTCCATTAAAATTTTCATGATCAACCACAAAAGAGGCTTGTGTTGAGGTTGACATGTCCAAAGACCTCAAGGAGTCAATTGAGATCTAGGTTGGGGACTCCATTTTTTTGAAATGAGTGGTTTATATAAACCTGCTAGATATTTATTTTTGTTGTCAAGAATCAGAACATAAGATCAAATACTATCCCTCTTATGCCTCAAAAGAAGAAAAAACTAGTCCCTAAGCAAACCATTATATCACCCTCTTAGTTCATTGAGGATGGATAGACCATGATGGGAGGGCACAAAAATATGCAAGTTAAAGTGGCTAAAGCTCAACAATCCAAGCCAACAATGAATACAACCACCAATTCAAATCTAAAGGCTTTAAGGTGATTAAGCAAACAGTTACATGGTCATCATTGATAAAAGTGGTTATCAAAGAGTCTCCTAAGCCTCAACAAAGTTTCATCCCAAAAGCATCCATCATGGTTTCCAAATATACCAACCATGTAAGCTCTCCTTTTTCAATTTTCTCCTATAATATCAAGATGCTTTCATAGTGCAAAGCAAGATGCAGAGGAAGGGGATTTTTTACTAGAGAAAAGGCTCCACCTCTTCAATATTTAGTTTGTGAGTTATATAATTGACCCTAAGGGCACTAATAATTTTGAGATATTAGAGTTTATTTATGGCAATGATATGGTGTTAGACTTGTTTTCCTAATGAGATTCCTCTCTTATAATATTTTGGATCTCATAAACTCCAAGTAAAAGCATATGGTGCATAAAATTCATCATAAATACCAAAATCTTAGTCTCTTGTTGTAGAGGAGGAAAACTACCCTACTGTGTACGATTCTCGATTGGATCCACTAGGAGTCGAGGTGAACCATGGGGTGTGTAATCTACACTCAAGAATACCAAAAATATTGGGTTCACTAGGAATGGTTTTAGGACTCACTTCAAATCTAGGGTGGGAATGTTTAATATGTCAATTAAGCATACACCTATTGTTTGGCCTTTCTAAACTAAAATATGAAAATGAAAGAACAGTGCAAGACACACAAGATGCAAAAATACAAGAAATAACCCTAGTATAATTTTGTAATTCAATGATGTCTAACCCTAGGATTGCAAAACAAAGTCTTTGAGAAAGAGTCCAAGGGAATGCATAAACAAGATAAAAACACTAGATGCACACTATATGCTTTTATTCTTTCAAATACCTATAAATTCAATCAAATGTTTTTCCTTTACTTGTAATCTAGGTTTTGGATAGAAATAAACAAAAGCAAACACCAAATAGGCTAAATATATATAAGGGAACTAATCTAGTTTGATACTTGATCCAAGCTTTATCTTACATCTAGAATACCCAAACAAATTTAAACCTACAAAATAGCTTCACAAACACTAGAAAATTTGATCAGCATTTGGGGTCCTTCTTAGGTCGCTATTTGACTGAGCTTGGAGGTGCAACAGTCAAGCTCCCTTGTCCTTTTTGTAGACACCAAAACAGCACCAATCCGATTATGTGATTGCAAACACTGATCGCTTTGACAAACACAGCCCCCATGGCAGCCCTTAGAGGTTAAACAGTGGTCTTAACCACTTTCATAGCAATTTTGTGAGGTCAAGGAGCAATTTGGCACACTTGGACACTTTGCCCGAGTATTCGTCTCACCCGGGGACGAATTCAAAATAGAATCCGTCCCACCCCGGGACGAATTCAGAATCCGTCCACTGGGTGGGACGAATTCTAAGCAACGGGCAAAAAGGCAAATGGTGCCAAGTGGCAGCCCAGAACGGTCGGTTAAGGGCTCCTACCTTGCACGCATGTGTAAGTGGACGAGAGGGGCCGTTAGAGGAGCTGTTACAAGAAGCATTTATCAAAGTTCAAGTCAATGAAGGACTCCCCTCCCTCATGGGAAGACAAGAGCGCCACATGGCGCCCATGGCCAACACTTGGCTTTTGTGCTTCCCTCCCAAAAGAGACCCCTTGGGTCTATAAAAGGTGGGAATTTTCTCACCCAAAACATGCGAGGTGGAAGGAGTGTTCAAGCAACGAAGTCCTTGCCGAATCGAAGACTCATTTGCATCCCCCTTTGTTCACCTTCCTACATCCATCAATCTCTTTTGCAAGGGAGGTTGTTGGGTGGCCTTTGGAAGCTCGAACCTTACTCAAATCCGACGCATGGACATCCGAACCTACCAATTCGCCGACCCCCAATCCTAAAAGGTTTTGGGCCCATCCTTGGTGGATTGGCTCCAAAATCGAGGGCCAACGGTGGGAGGCCCACTTGGGCACCCCCGCACCCCCAAGTTCTAATTTCAGTTTTTGAGCACTTTAGATTAATTTTTAGATTGCATTACGTAGTTACTAGGTCTGATTAGTCTATAATTGCAATTTTGTAGCTTTTGGTCGGAGTTTAGGGTGTTTTGTATTGCTTTGTCGTTTCGCTAACTTGCAGGTGTCAAGGCCAAATTCCCGAGGGAGGAGGCCAAATTGGGAAAATCCGACCATTTGGGTCGTCCCAAAATGGCCCCAATTACCTAACCCCCTATTTGCGGGAGTTTTGCAGGTCCCGGGATCCGACATTGGAGCGGCGACGGGTCGATTTCTCCTATTCGGAAGAATTCGTCCCACCCGGGGACGAATTACGTAATCGGTCGCCCGGGGACGAATTCCAGTTTAAGGTGGATTGGCCGGTTGCCTCGGTGGCGGTGGCCTTACGGTAACTTGTTCTTACCTTACGTCGGATTTTGAAGCAATTTGGATTCCTTGTTTTCATGGTTTCGGGCAAATATTCGTATGCATATTTTGTTAGTTTTAGAGAGAGAATGCTTTTCATTTGCGGCGGGTGCTACTAACGTCTTGATCATTTCTTTGTTTGCGGGAGAAGCGACGGAGGCGAAGAACCCATCAACATCGGCGACGGCATCATCTTAGCCCGCCCAGTGCAATCGTGGGCACGCGGAAGGAGGAACCATTCGGCGATTGTAATCAAACCTTATTTGCGCTCCTAGCCCCTGAAAAGGGAGGAGGCATTATTGTAACAGAGATCGAAAGAAATTAATGAAAGGGCTGTTTTTCTTTATCTGATTGCGTCTCTTACAACATGTCTCTTTTCGTTTCATGTAATTTATATTTCTAGGACTTAGGCGTGCTTAACTTTGAATGCAATTGCACTTGGTGTTTCCTTTGACCGGAATCTCGTGCTTTCAGTGGCGATCACGGTGGGACTCTGTTCCCTGGTTTTGAAATCACAGAAACTGATTAAATTTTTGTGTTTGTGCTTGACAGGTACACTTTTTTTTGTTGCAGACTGCTATTCGTCTCTGACAGGGACGAATCCTTTTCTGCAATTCGTCTGACCCTGAGACGAATTCAAATTCGTCTCTGGGTGGGACGAATTATGTTCTGCAATTCGTCTCCCAGAGGGACGAATTCCTGTCTGCTGATTTTCAGAGCAGAAATTCAGAGACAACAGGAGCAGGCAGAGAAGAGGTAGGGATTTTCATGATCTCTGTTATAATTTTTCTGTTTATGTTTCTGTTTCGTTAATTGTTTTCATTTAATCTTGCATTGCATTAGGAAAAGTCATGTATGCTAGTTTCATTTTGTTGGATAAAACGAATCCCACACACATCACGAGACAACTTTAAACCAAGGAGCTGGTCGTAAGACCCCAGCCCTTGATCAAGACCATTGGTGGATTTAATCACCGCCTTGGCTTGATTTGCATCCATTTCCCGATTGTCAACTGTTGTTAGGCGTAAATCCTGACGAAGACGGACCGAGCGTAGCTGGGGTGATTCCCATGCGCGCGAGGATAAGTTTTCTATGGTAGGTGTCATTAACAGGACAATCCCCCTTCCGTACTGCCTATGTACCACGTACCTACTGCTCTCACGTACCTATAGTCTCCCTCTCGTAAGGGCGGGTATATAGAGAGGTTGGTATATCGGCTCTGGTTGGTATATTGAAGGGGCGACCTTTTTGGAGTTATAAGAGCCTACATGATGCATTTAAACGTTCTACAAAATCTACAAAAACAAAACAAAACATCAAAATGCACTAAACCGGTCTAGGGCACACCAAGAATCCTTAAAAGAGATAATCACGGTCTTGTGAATGTGTGTGTTTAATTACGCTTAGTGTAGACAAAAAAAAAAAAGAGAAAATCATAAAACGAGATAAAAACTTATTTAGATAGCATAGAAGCACCGCAATGGTGTACACCCGTAGTCAAGCCCAATCAAGGGCAGAAGCTCCGAGAGGTACACAAAAAGCAAGCGCAAGTTGCCTTCACTTCAATCCTGAGGATTTGGTTATACCGCCTTATCGGTCTAACCTACAAAAGAATCCAATTCGAAATCCTCGGTGGGGTATGCCTATTCAAAGCAGCCCCTTTCGGGAAGATGCCTTACATGTAGACCTTGACATAAATAGAGAATCACCTCTTGAAGGTAGGCATGAGTGGCCACCGCGCAATGAAGCGCTAAACGAGCATGCTTGTCCATTTAGAGGGGCAACATGGATATGGCGTCCCTTCTTTACCTATCATCGAACGAGAGAGACCAAATCCGGAGCGCGGGGCTCCTTACATAGGGCGACCTAACTCCGCCCATCCCATTTACACTCATGAAAGGGAGTATGAGGAAAACCATCACATTCCTCGAGAGCAACAAACAATGCGGGAACCTTGCATTTCCGCACCGAGCGAGGATATCATGATCACCCCTTGAGGCCGGAACCTCGAGCACATACCACTTACCTCGACAGAGGAAGCGACCCATTGAAACCTTAGAGCATCAAAATCAAGGTAGACCCATAGGAGGAACATTTGAACCTCCTGAACAAAATAGGGTAGAACAAATTGATCCGGCTGTCGCCGAGATATACCACCCGTCAAGCCCAAATCATGCGGCTTAAACAAAGTCGACAAGAGATAGAGTATCAATACCGCTTGGATAAAGAACGCATGCAACGCGAAGCGGATGAGTTACGCTATGAAATACACGAGAGGGGGCCAACCCCTCGCATCCAAAGAGCTGAAACGGTATGAGAGGCGTAATCCGTTGGCGCAAGACGAGGTCTCCACGACCTCGTCAAGCTCCGCCTCCAAGACCCCATAGATTCGAGAGGGAGGCAACTTCCAGAAACAATGATGGGTACCTTCGGCAAGAACTTGATCGGGGTCATAGGTTTCGCCACGAGACTCCTCAAGAATTTTACGAGGAGTATGAACCGGAAGAGGAGTATATCGAAACTCCCCATCAAGGCGGGGAAGGATGCCATTCGGCCACCCCTCCATAGGCCTCCGGTTTACCGTAACTTGCAACAAGAGCGAACAAGAGAGGAAGAAATAAAATCTTCCGATGCATACCAAGCGCTATTGGAGCGTTTAGAGTCGGTGGAGACAAAAGCTGCTGGGCATCAAAAACCCACATTACGTCTACTCCGCAATAATCCGGTGCATCCCTCAGTGCCTACACCTCTTTACCCCGAACACTTTAAGTTGCCTCAATTGGCAGTTTTTAAAGGTGAAGAGGACGCACAGGAACATGTTACACGGTTTCTAAGCCAATGCTTCGGCATTCAAGATAATGACGCGTTATTGCTTAGAACATTCATAACCACATTCGCAGGCCCCGCCTCGGATTGGTTCACACAGCTGCCCAAACACAGCATAAGCAGCTTAGATCAGCTAGTAGATGCGTTTCTTGAACGCTTCGCCTTCAACACAAGGAAGAAGGCATCACTTAGTGATCTTGCTAGCCTTAAACAATTTGAGGAGGAAACAATGGCAGCGTACGGGAACCGATGGAGAGCTTTGCTTTCTAAGTTACCCTACCGTCCTCCCATGTCGGACCTCACGCAAATGTTCACGAAAAGTTGTTTAAAATCAATCTATGGTCTATTGTTGTCTGCGACAATACGACGGCTTAGAAGAAGCTTTGGCGCAAGCCGAGTCATAGAAGAGATTAAGATAGGCGAAGGCGCAATTGCCAAGCCTAAGAAGAAAGAGTGGAATAAAACCACTAAAACTGGGACAACGCAACCACAACACGCTGCAATCAACCAAGTTGCGATAAATGTCCCAGCGCCTGTGCAAGAAACGCAGCCTCAAAAGGCTAACTACCAGGCAGTGCCTCCTGCTTACGAAAGAGATAACAGGAGACAAGAACAGTATCAACAGCGTCGCCCTAGGCGACAATTCACCCCGTATGCGGAGTCTAGGGACTCCTTATTTGACCGCTTGTCAGCGGCGAATCTAGTTACTCTGCCAGAAATCCAAATTTTTGACCCTAGCGTTCCTAAGCCTAGGGGGTATAGGGAGGAATTGTATTGCAGATTTCATAGACGCAGAGGACATGACCTAAATGGGTGCTGGAAATTCAAAGAACTAGTCCAGGATTTGATCGACAATCGAACATTGGTCGTGGACAACCCCATCGCACCTAACAACCAACAAATGGGGGTATTCAAGGACCCCTTGCACCCCACGAGGCGCGGACAAAACCGCTCCAAATAAACGAGGTGCGACAAGATCTTCCCGCACAAGGATTTGTGGGAATGATTAGCATTGTAACAAGGAACGAGAAAATACCCGGCGAGTTGCCCCCGAGGTACCTGCGAGGGAAGTTCCGTCGACATCGCGGCCTCAACAACGCCCAATGCGGTTACCTCCGCCTAGACACGAGGTCACGATACGAACCAAACTCACGCGAGTTTGCGGACCACGTCGGCTAGAGTTGTCCATCTACGAGCTTATTCAACAATCGGCTCCACATAGAGAAGCTCTTATGGACATCTTAAAAGCCATTGAAGTACAACCCCACGAAGCTAATTCTTTCAACGCTTTCGTGGGACATGTGAAACAATGTACGGAGCTGTCATCACATTCAAAGAAAATGAGGTCAAAACAATATCGAATGACATGCCGGATCCACCCCGGCACGTTATCGCGCGGGTCAACGGGATCCCGTACAAGAGAGTGCTTGATAGATGCGGCTCGTCCGAGTAACATTATAACCACTCGCTGCGTTAAAGCATTTAAAGCTGCCGACCTCTCACATCACGGCTTCCACGTACACACCTGCGAGCTTTTAACGATGCAATTTGCTCGACGGTCGGCACGGTTGTTACGCCTATACGGGTAGGACAAAAGTCAATACCCACACTTGTGCCATGTGCTGGAAGGCGAAATGGCTTATAACATACTGCTAGGGCGGCCTTGGATCGGGGGACATGAAGTGTGTCCCCTCGATCGCACACCTGTGCTTGAAGTATGCCTATGAAGGGCAAATACATGTAGTCCCAATGGACTTAGAGCCCTTCAAGTATTGCAATGCGGTACAATTCATACCTCAATCGACCCTACCATCAACGCATTTGGATTTTCAATTAAATCCATCTAAACGAGGTCCGATACCGCGAGGCACCAGCTGGTGGCCAATAAGGCAAAATCCCGGCCAGGTGAGACGTCATCATTGGCTCCTTCATCATCAGCGCCACCTATCGTGGCCCAACAGAAGGACAAGGGAAAGCAAATCATGGAGGAGGTTAAGCCTCTAGAAGAGGGGTTGCCCACGATCTCGGCAATATCAACGAGAGGAAGCGCCCAACGCAACGGAAACCAAGATTCCTGAACAACCAAACATGGAATGGACTCGGGAAGGACTACCGTTTCCTCCTACCCAATCATCAACAATCAACTTTGTTGAGATGGCCGGTACGGAGCACGGGAGAGTACATAGTGCAAAATGTTGTGGCAACCCCCACCTCTGGAGTCGGTACAAGACATGGGAAGACCTCGCCTTCCCATTGGAACAATCGTCCCTTTAGGCTACCCACCGAACCAAACGAATTTTGTGTATGGGGGCCTTGATCATGGTTATGAACCATGCGAACAAAAGGAAACGAGGATGAAGAACCTTTTGTCGAAAACATCAATTATCTGTCGAACCCAGAATTTGCCCTAAAATATCTCGAACAATGCAATTGGCATGGGTATGGGCTAGGCAGATCCGAGCAAGGGATGCGGATCCTTTGTCAACCAAGATATCAGATGCCATACGACAAGTCGGGGGTAGGGTTCAACCATCCCCTGCCATTAGACATCTTGGTTGAAAACATGCAAGGCCTAGAAATAGGCAACGAGGGGGATTGGCACAAGACCCGTACGCCAATCCAAACACGAGAATACACATTGGGGGATTATCTCCCATTGTCTACAAACACCCCTGGTAACAACAATAATCCCTCTCCTTTGCTAGAGAGAGGTGAAAGTTCGAGAGCGAGTCCTCGAAAAGAACAACAACGGCTTCCGAGATTTTTTTGAAACTGTTCCCCTTAGAGGTTCCAGACGAAATAACGCAGTCTCAAAAGAATCAGGTCCCTCCACTAAGAGTGGAACAACCGCAATGGGATCAGATTAATTCATTGGAACAAGAAGAATCCTCAATGTCGGAAGCAACAGATGTTGAAGAGGATGAGCAATTTTGGATCTATGAAAGCGATTCAGAAGACGAGACTGAGATGGACTATCTCAGACATGCGCGACGACATCACCGCGCTCTAACCCATGAAGATCTAATGGGACAAATGGGTATACGGTTGGGACATGAATGGCACTTAGACCCAACGAGGTGGGACCAAGTGCTAGGCCTATGGCTCCAAATTCAAGTTGAGCATCGTCCACCTCAAGATCCCATCAGGACAACGGTACCAAGGGAAGACCCCGCCTTCCTTTCCGCACATAGAGGCGAATTTGCACCTAGAGAGGATCCATTCGTGCACGTTCCCGTAGAGCCAGATCCAGAGTATAGGGAACATCTGAAAGAATCAAGTCGTCACACCCGTGGTTACGGAGACCAAATTCATTCCATCCACATGATCTCCATTGATTTGACCACACCCATCCGCAATCCGACCGATCCATCACGGTCATTACATCTAAACACGGATGCCATTGGCGGGATCGCGTCAACTCACCATTGTCACCATCGAGTGCTGGCCTTTCGGTGAAATGCTTCATTTTACCCCAAGGACAACTCAAGATATTTTTCAAGGCTGAAGAGGGACCCGAGGTCCCCAACGCAGATCTTAACTCGGTGATGATATCCATTTAATCCCAACTCCACATCAGTTGGAGGACGGATCTCACATGTCAATCGAAGAGACGACTGACGTAGACATCGGCACAGATCCAATGAATCCACGGATTCTCAAGCTGGGGGTAAGCCTTTCCCCCGAAGAGCAAGCCGATTACATTGCCCTTCTTAAAGAAAAGAAGGAGGTTTTTGCATGGTCATACAAAGATATGCCAGGACTAGACCCGTAACTAGTCATGCACAATTTAACGCTTGATCCGAAAATCAAGCCAGTAAAGCAAAAACTAAGAAAGATGCACCCAACAGTGGCCTTGATGGTCAAAGACGAATTACAAAAGCTGTTGGATGCACAATTTGTCATCTGCGTGGATTATCCGCCATGGTTGTCCAACATGGTTCCCGTCAAGAAGCCCGATGGGAGGATTCGCATATGCACCGACTTTCGAGACCTAAACAAAGCGAGTCCTAAGGATGATTTCCCCTTGCCAAGCATCGACGCATTGGTAGACGCTACAACGGGTCACGAAATGCTCTCCCTAATGGACGGTTTCTCGGGATACAATCAAATTCGTATCAATCCTGAAGACCAACTCAAAACGGCATTCACAACGCCTTGGGGGACATTTTGTTATAAGGTCATGCCTTTTGGCCTTAAAAATGCTGGCGCTACATACCAACGTGCTATGACGTATATCTTCCACGATTACATGCACAAAACTTTGGAAGATTACATGGATGATTTGTTAGCCAAGTCTAAATTGCGCTCAGATCATCTCGGTGACTTAAGCAAGATCCTCGATCGCCTCATAGAGCATAAGGTCAGGCTGAATCCCAAGAAGTGCGTGTTCGGCGTCACATCTGGAAAACTCTTGGGTTTTATAGTCTCCAAAAGAGGCATCGAAGTGGACCCAAACAAAGTCAAGGCAATCCTTGAAATGGCTCCCCCAACCACTATCAAGCAGCTCAGAAGTCTGCAAGGAAAGGTCGCGTCGATTAAACGCTTCATAGCGCAATTATATGACAAATGCCGACCAATGAACAAATTATTGCACAAAGGGGTCACATTTCATTGGGATGACGAGTGCCGATCGACCTTTGACGAAATCAAACAATACTTGGCTTCGCCGCCGGTATTGGCACCGCCTAGACCAGGTGTGCCGTTCTACTTATACATCTCGGCTCTGCGAGGTGGCAGGCGCAATGCTAGCCCGGAAGAATGAACTTCACAAAGAACAGGCTACTTACTATCTTAGCCGCACCCTGGTCAGTTACGAACTTAACTATGCATACGTTGAGAAACTTTGCTTGGCAGTGGTGTTTGCCACCAAAAGGCTACGCCACTACATGCTGAGCAACACGACGTATGTTGTGTCTAAGGAGAATCCATTGCGATACATGATGAGTCGTACTTATCATAGTAGCCGCACGGCGAAATGGATCATGTTGTTGACGGAATTTGACATTGAGTTTATTGGACAAAAATCTATAAAAGGACAAGTCATAGCCGATCAACTAGCGGAGGCTCCTCTTGAAGACGATCAGCCTCCGGTCATAGAACTACCCGATGATGAGGTCTTCCATGTCTCGGAATCGCCGGTTACGAAGAGCCTGAGTCTCGAGCCGACATAACCTTATTTTTTGATGGTTCTAAATGCGAGCAAGGTGGTGGCGCGGGAATTGTATTCTTCACACCGCGAGGGCGCTCCAATGCCCCTGTCATTTAAATTAAACTTCCGAGTGCACCAACAACAATGCGAGAATATGAAGCCTTGCTCCTAGGTCTTCAGACAGCAATCGCCATGAACATCAAAAGAGTGAACATCTTTGGCGATTCGCTGTTAATCGTCAATCAAGTCAAAGGGGTATATCAATGCAAATGCCCAGTTACGAAGGCCTATAAAGCCCTCGTGGATAAATTCCTGGAAAAATTTGAGTGGTATGACATCGAGGCACTCCCTCGATCATCGAATCGTTTTGCGGACACAATGGCCTCCTTGGGGTCACTAATCCCGCAAGACCTTTCCGGTGATATAACAACCATTCAGGTCAAAACCTTATCGCAACCCGCGATGGAGCGCGCAAGCTCGGACTTGACGCCGGGAATCCACATGATCCGAGATCGAACCATCTTCGGATAAGTTCTTTCGAATCCGAGACTATTTGAAACACGCCAAGCTGGGGGTCTTTGTTCTCCCCCATTCCCATTAATAGCAACACAACGCTATTATTACAAGTTCTATCCCAATCAGCATTTGTTAGGGAAGAACTCCAAAAGGGATTGGTTGTTCAAACCGTCGAGGTATCTGATCAACGAGACTGGTATTTACCCATAAGAGATTACCTCAAGTTAGGTAATCTACCCTTTGGATTGACGCAAGCCGCAAAACGAACATTCAAACAGAAAGCGGCAAAATATGTCTTGATAGGAGACATTTTGTATCGTCGCAACTACGACGGAATTCTTCTTCGTTGCTTGGACCAGCAAGAGTCCACTTGGGCAGTCACCCAAGCGCATGACGGTACATGTGGCGGCCACTTTAGTGGTATGGCCATTGCAAAGCGCATTCTTCGCATGGGCTATTATTGGCCATCTTTAGAGCGAGATTGCTGCGCATATGTCAAGAGGTGTGTGAAATGTCAACATCATGCCAATCTATGCACGCACCTTCCCGGGCCCTACGAGACGAGTCCAGTCTGCTTGGCCATTTTCGCGGTGGGGCCTCGATCTAATTGGAAAGATCTCCCCTGCATCGTCAGGCCGTCACACGTTTATCATAACGGCCACAGAATATTTTACCAAATGGGTGGAAGCAATTCCGTTAACCTCTACGACAGGACCCCGCATTGCGGAGTTCATTTTGCATTACATCATATGTCGTTTTGGTATTCCATCCAAAATAATCTCGGATAATGGGCCATCATTCAAGAACAAAGACGTGCGTGCTTTAACCACAAAGTACAAAATTCAGCATAGCTTTTCAACACCCTATTATCCGCAAGCAAATGGGCAAGCGGAGGCGTCAAACAAAACGCTAGTCGCCATCCTTAAAAAGACCGTCGCGAACAGTCATAAGGATTGGCACATACAAATCCCACTTGCCCTTTGGGCCTATCGCACTAGCATTCGTACGCCCATTGGGGCAACTCCGTTTTCACTAGTGTATGGCTCAAAAGCAGTAATGCCTCTCGAGTTGGAAATTCCTTCCCTCTGCATATCAATGCGAGAATTCATCGATGATGACAACTGCGCGGCGAGGCCCGGTTAGACCAGCTTACGTTGCTTGATGAAAGACGCGTTAATGCTCTCGAGCACTTACGTATCTATCAAGAGCGGCTTAAGAGAGCTTACAACATGAAAGTTCACCTAAGAGACTTTCGGGTTGGTGATACGGTTACGAAGGAAAACCAACAAAACTCTAATTTGCCGTCCCATATGAGGGACAAATTTGTGGCAAATTGGTTAGGTCCGTATGTCATTGATAGCAAAATAGGACCGAGAACGTACGAGCTAGCTTCTCTTGACGGTATCAAGGAAACGAGAACCCTTGAATATCGAGTCATTTACGACCATTTCATATCTAAGACAGCCATGTACCAAAAAAAAAAAAAAAAATTCAACAAAAACAAACAAACAAAAAGCTCCAAGGATTATCGCAATCTCTTGGTCACCCAAAAAGCTCCAAGGATTATCGCAATCTCTTGGTCACCCAAAAAGCTCCAAGGATTATCGCAATCTCTTGGTCAACCCAAAAAGCTCCAAGGATTATCGCAATCTCTTGGTCAACCCAAAAAGCTCCAAGGATTATCGCAATCTCTTGGTCACCCAAAAAGCTCCAAGGATTATCGCAATCTCTTGGTCACCAAAACTCAAACAAAAAGCTCCAAGGATTATCGCAATCTCTTGGTCACCCAAAAAGCTCCAAGGATTATCGCAATCTCTTGGTCAACCCAAAAAGCTCCAAGGATTATCGCAATCTCTTGGTCAAACAAATCAATAAATTCAACAAAAACAAAACAACAAAAATCAACAAAATCAACAAAGATTTGCATCTCAATTCTAGGCATACTCGAATTCATCAAAATCAACAAAAACACCATGCATAAATCTTACCACACTACGGTCGGTGGTGCAGGGAACGTACTAGGAGTTTCAATAATTCAGTCATCATTTTCCTCTTTAGCCATGTAGTGTACCAAGTCGAACGGATTTTATAAAGGTAGAGTCATACTTGAAATACACCTTGTTACGTAACATCCCAACACAAATCAAAACACTAAAATTCCCAAAATTGTGTGAACGAAAGATGAAACCTGCAAAATAACTAGGTCACCACAAGCGAAACGGTTATCTTGCTCATCCCCCTGTGCGAATGACCCCTAGAATGCTGAGAGTTGGCAAAAGGACAAGCTTCCTCCCTACCCAATTCCCTAAGAATCCCTAAAGTTCTCAATAGTTGCAAAACACAAAAATTTGCAAAATGTCAAAACTCAAAAATTTGACAAACTACAGTGCAAACATCAAAAGGCACAAACAATAGTGATTTTCATCACTCCATATCCCAAATCCCTTGCTCAAAAGAAAAATCAATCAAAATAAACGGTGATCTTATCACTACAAAAGAGCAAGTATCCCAATACAATTGAAAAAAAGAAGGGAGTTGACCTTGAATCCCTGGAACTCTCAGCATTATGTAGGTCATAAGGCAAGCTTCAATACCAACTCGGTAACAGAAGTAAACCTCCCGCATGACGATATATCTGTCACATTAACTTGTGTACAGATCAATGTTTGCATGTGGATGAGCTAGCTTATGGCAGCCTGGATTACAACGCAGATTAATCTTAGTACATATAACAAAGGAATTCGTGGAGCTAATTAGGTGATCCTCAGTACAGGTTCGGTTGAAAGCCCATCTGGCACTGGCGGTATCCTAACAAATACCACTAAATGAACTCAATTGCACACACGGGGGATGTGAAATAGCTCGGTCAAAAACAAGTTTGATTCATACCTTGTTCAAAAGTCTTGTAAGATAAAGTACAGTCGTGGATAGTGAGTTAAAACTGTCTGAATCTCAGAAAATCTTACACTCATCCCGAAAACCATCTGCGCTACTTATCATTCTTATGATACCATCAGAAAATACAAAAACAGCAAAGAAAAACCAGATAAATAAAAATAGCATTCATCCATTTTGCATATCACATAGGCATCTAAAAACAATTCAATTCATCTGCATCCATCAAATAAATAAACATGCATAACAAAAATCAATCACATCATCACATGTACAAATCCAAAAATAAAACCGGTATATATATATATATCGTCAAAAAAGATGCCCGCAGGCTACAAAAACAGGTCCTCAGACCCCGCAATCATATCCAAAACCCAACCTAAGGCGTCGGCCACCATGATCACGCGGGATCGGTGCGACGGGAACTACCCCCCGTGGTGTGGGTCCTACGGGACCCTGCGGGGCGGCTCTGCTAGCCCCCGCATCATGCCTACTACCACCCCCTCATCCAACCGCTGCGGCGAGATGATCTTGTCGCTCGGTCGGACTATCCCTCGTCCGTCGAGAAGATCTGCGATAGAAGGCTCAGGGAGCCGCCCGCCAAGGCGGATGACCTCCCTCTCCAAGTCTATCCGGTATAGACACCACTCGCCTCCCGCGATGATAGATAGACAATGCATCATCGCGCTGCGCCAAAACGCTATCCCGCTCTGCCGAGCCCGCGGAAGATCCCTCTCTAGATCCCGCATCCGTAGCAGCTATGTAAGCCGCGCAACCTCATCGCCTACATCCGACCCCACCCCCTCGTATCGGTCGGACGCATAGGACTCCGGGGACGATAGCTCGCCCGGGCTCCAGCTGCTCCTCCACATCCTGCATGTCCGATGCTCCGGAACACCCAAGTCCCCACATCCGCCATGTCTGCATCATCCAACGGCCCTCCCCAATCACCCCCGTCGCCTCGGCATCCTCCACTGCCGCCTCCGCACCTCCCGAGAGGACCCTCACCTCTCCGGCGCCGCAAAACCCACCACGAGTCATACTCGGTGGTAGTACCCTACGTCATCCACATCCAACACCTCAATAACGGCATCCGACTCCTCGCCCAATGGCACGAGGACGGGTGGCTCCGGATCCCTCTCATCTCCCCGACGTCGATAGCCTACGGGTTCACCGAGCAACCCCTGGCGCACCCCAAACTGTCGTGTAACCCGGCGGTACGGAAAGAACTCATGCTCCGTCCCGTGCCGCCCAGTCAACCATCGCTCCCTCCGTACCCGTCGGAGCCACTCTCCAGCCTCGGGCCAGGCGGACGGTCCCGATAGGGACGCCAAAACACCTCCCCCGGGTGAGCCATGAAAAGGCATCAATGTAGTGCTCAACTGCACCTGCCCATCGCCGACTCTGCCTCGCTCCGCAGACCGTCGCCACAAAGCTGCATAACCAATCTCATCATCCTCCATCGCCACCCGAGTCGTCCACGGTAACCCGGTAGGCCTCTCAACAGCTATGTGCTGCCAACCCCAGCACTGCAACAAAAAGCTGCAACTGACACCCTTCCGTCGTCGACGGCGGACCCCGTCCGACTCTCCGTAAAGCTGCGCCAACAAAGTCTGTCCCCATCTCGGGATCAACGGTGCCTCTACGGGCACTACGCCACTGCCACACCAAATCCGGCGGGTTCCACGGGAACCTCGCGCTGACGAATCGGGGAGAAGAATGTTAGAAATGAGGCCCATCGGGAATGCGTGCCTCACTCCTAACACCCCCTCTCCTTCCACCAGCCAACCAAAATCCCGCCAGCCTGGCAATCCGCCTCGGCTGTCTCCACTGGGTCTGCTACACCCAGCTCCCCCCCATGCCCAAAACATCTCGTGAGTATAGCAGTCCGCTGATCGAACGGAGATGTCCTAATAAGCAGACCATCTATCGGAATCCGAAGCAACCGATAGACGTCCTCAAGAGTCACAGTCATCTCCCCTGTCGGGAGATGGAAAGTATTGGTCCTCGGATCCCAAAGCTTGATCAGGGCCGTCAGATAGGCCTGATCCGAAACCACGAGCTCCGGTCGAGCCACCGCTTGAGCCCAAGGGCATCAAGCCATTCCCGATCGTCATCGGTCAAGGCCAACCGCGCCTCGGTAAAGCAGCGGGTACACGGTATCGGCTCCTAACAACTTGCAAGCAAAAAAAATAATAATAAATAAAAAAAAAAATAAAAAATTCAATTCTAGGGTTTCTAACGTTAGTTGTTAAACAAAAATCATCACAAAAAAAATATTAAAATTTTGAAAAGCACAACACAAAAACAATGCATTCAGTTAAAGCAAAATAAGCCCTAGGGTCACTTACAGGACTCGCCTCGGCTCCGCCGCTCGAACCGGTTTGTGCACTCATGATGGCGAGAGAGAATTCCAGTGAGCGCTTCGCTTCGCGAATTACCTCCTCCTCCCGAGCTCCAAAATCGCAAGAAAAAAATGACACAAATGAGCCCAAAATCAAGTTTTGGCCCTTAAATAGGCCTTTTGCCTTGGAATTCGTCCTTGGCTGGGACGAGCGCTACGATTAGCGCTCGTCCCACCCGGGGAGGAATTCTCCAGCTGGAATTCGTCCCACCCAGGGACGAATTCGAGCCAACACAAAAAAATCAAGAAAAATGACTAAAAATGCACTAAAAACAGACAATAAAACGGCCTGACAGGATTGCAAATGCAAGTGACAACATGGGCATACAAAATCGACATCGGGGTCACAAATTATCAATATCCTACTCCCTAAGAAGGCTACCATAGCCGGACCGCATCAGGAGAAGACAGATTTTGAAAATTTAATCCCAAAATGATGTCACAAAAACAACAAAACAACAAAAAAGTCAACACAAAACAAGCGATAAACATTGCCAGACACAAGTGCTCTTGCACTTAACCTCTTGGCATAGAAAAATTGATGTCGGGGTTTGCATTGTCACTATCCTACTCCCGAAGAAGGCTACCATAGCCGGACCGCTCCACGGGAGGACGGATTGCCGACAATTCAATCACCAAATGGTGTCACAAAAACAACAAAAACAGTACAAAATTCAACAAAAACACAACAAAAACATTGCCGGGCATAAGTGCTCATGCACTTAACCTCTAGGCAAAGAAAATCGATGTCGAGGTCCAAATTATCGCTCTCCTAGTTCCCCAAGAAGGCTATCATAGCCGGACCGCTCCACGGGAAATAGGTTTTCGACGATTTCACCTCATTATGACATCACCAAAAGGGTTAACACCCACCAAAAATAGGTCCATATGTTGGAAAAATTGCACACGCTTAACGGTAAACCCTCTAAAGGCAAACCTTGCACAAGTCATCTTGGGTCAAGCGACTCGTCGCTTCTCTCACGAAGGTCATTCCCTCATCGATTACGTCGCTTGAGGGGGTAGTCACACTTAGTCACCAATCAACAATCACACACCCAATTAAGGAAAATGACATGCATTCAAAGAATCATTGACAAAGACAATCACGCTCCTGCTTGGGGCAATAAACAAGCAACAATCAAATCAATCAAACACTTGGCATTTCGTGAATCATGAACACAAGGTTCCCCACGAGGATAAAAATGCCCTTCACTTGTTCATGGTGATCAATGTCCAAGTTCAAGTCACACCTCACCAAAACGGGTTAATACTTGAAATCAAATTCCTTAGCTCGTCAGAAGCAAGGATTCAAGAATGCATGCCCTTTCCATACTTGGGGCATCAAAAGTTGGTTAGGTTACCAAGAAACCCTAATCATTAGTGCTTTGGTTATCTATTTTTGCTCGGCACTGCGTCACCCGCAGCGCTTCCCAAAAAGGGGCATCTCGTAGACACCAAAACAGCACCAATCCGATTATGTGATTGCAAACAACGATCGCTTTGACAAACACGGCCCCCGGGGCAGCCCTCGAGAGGTTAAACGGTGGTCTTAACCACTTTCATAGCAATTTTGTAAGGTCAAGGAGCAATTTGGCACACTTGGACACTTTGCCCGGTATTCGTCTCACCCGGGGACGAATTCAAAATAGAATCCGTCCCACCCCGGGACAGATCTCGAATCCGTCCCTGGGTGGGACGAATTCTAAGCAACGGGCAAAAAGGCAAATGGTGCCAAGTGGCAGCCCGGAACGGTCGGTTAAGGGCTCCTACCTTGCACGCATGTGTAAGTGGACGGAGGGGCCGTTAGAGGACTGTTACAAGAAGCATTTATCAAAGTTCAAGTCAATGAAGGACTCCCCTCCCTCATGGGAAGACAAGGCTGCCACATGGCGCCCATGGCCAACACTTGGCTTTTGTGCTTCCCTCCCAAAAGAGACCCCTTGGGTCTATAAAAGGTGGGAATTTTCTCACCCAAAACATGCGGGGTGGAAGGAGTGTTCAAGCAACGAAGTCTTCGCCGAATCGAAGACTCATTTGCATCCCCCTTTGTTCACCTTCCTACATCCATCAATCTCTTTTGCAAGGGAGGTTGTTGGGTGGCCTTTGGAAGCTCGAACCTTACTCAAATCCGACGCATGGACATCCGAACCTACCAATTCGCCGACCCCCAATCCTAAAAGGTTTTGGGCCCATCCTTGGTGGATTGGCTCCAAAATCGAGGGCCAACGGTGGGAGGCCCACTTGGGCACCCCCGCACCCCCAAGTTCTAATTTCAGTTTTTGAGCACTTTAGATTAATTTTTAGATTGCATTACGTAGTTACTAGGTCCGATTAGTCTATAATTGCAATTTTGTAGCTTTTGGTTCGGAGTTTAGGGTGTTTTGTATTGCTTTATCGTTTCGCTAACTTGCGGGTGTCAAGGTCAAATTCCCGAGGGAGGAGGCCAAATTGGGAAAATCCGACCATGCGGGTCGTCCCAAAATGGCCCCAATTACCTAACCCCCTGTTTGCGGGGAGTTTTGCGAGGTCCCGGGATCCGACATTGGAGCGGCGACGGGTCGATTTCTCCTATTCGGAAGAATTCGTCCCACCCGGGGACGAATTACGGTCGAATCGTCACGTCGATCTCTGCCCGGGGACGAATTCCGAGTTTAAGGTGGATTGGCCAGTTGCCTCGGTGGCGGTGGCCTTACGGTGATCTATTCTTACCTTACGTCGGATTTTGAAGCAATTTGGATTCATTTGTTTTCATGGTTTCGAGGCAAATATTCGTATGCATATTTTGTTAGTTTTAGAGAGAGAATGCTTTTCATTTGCAGCGGGTGCTACTAACGTCTTGATCATTTCTTTGTTTGCGGGAGAAGCGGCGGAGGCGAAGAACCCATCAACATCGGCGGCGGCATCATCTTAGCCCGCCCGGTGCAATCGTGGGCACGCGGAAGGAGGAACCATTCGGCGATTGTAATCAAACCTTATTTGCGCTCCTAGCCCCTGAAAAGGGAGGAGGCATTATTGTAACAGAGATCGAAAGAAATTAATGAAAGGGCTGTTTTTCTTTATCTGATTGCGTCTCTTACAACATGTCTCTTTTCCGTTTCATGTAATTTATATTTCTAGGACTTAGGCGTGCTTAACTTTGAATGCAATTGCACTTGGTGTTTCCTTTGACCGGAATCTCGTGCTTTCACTTTTAGCTGACTGTTCGAAATAAAAAATATCTTTGACCTTTGGAAAATGCACAAACATATAAAAACATATATGTGACAACAAAATAAAATATAAATAGGATAAACACAATAGAATGCTAAAATGCAAAGTGCAAATCAGGGTTTTGGGGTGCAAAAGCTTACTCCCAAGTCCTAACTTACCAAATTCATGCCATGTAAAATGGGATCATGAAAATAGCTTATAAAATTCATACACTGTATGGATGGAGCACAAATTTGATTCACATGCCCTTTTTGGGCCTCAAAACAACAAAAAATAGAGTGCAACGTAGTGAAAAATAGACTTGCAAAGAAACTAACGGAAATGTAGAATCTCAGTTGATGGAGAAAGCAAGGAGCAATGAAGAGGTGGAAGAATCACTCCAAAAATATTGATATATCCAATAACCAAGGCTCCTCCACTCAATCCCCAAGGGTAGCCAACACCAAAGCACAAAACAACAAAATAATGACTTGTAGTAGAAGGGCACTTGTTAGCATGAGCAATGAGTGAGTCAAGAATTAGAATCTCCAAATAATTCATTAGGTAAAACTTGGTTTAAAAATATGGAATCCAATCCTCTATTTATAAGAGGTTTGTAGGGCAAAATGGGTGGGAAAATAAAATTTCACTAATGGCAAGAGCCAACCCCAAAATAGGTTGATGAGGGGTGTAGGCAGCAAATCCACCTCCTAGAAGAAGATAAATTGATCAAATGGATTTTCTCAATTTTGACAATTTTGATAGTTAGTACAAGTTTTGCAAATCGTACAGGTAGGAATAAACCATACAAGGCGAAGGTAAAATGTACAAGGCACATTGAAATGTAATGAAATGCATGTTTCAAGTTGAAATGGTGCATAGGTTTGATAATTAAAGTGTTAGACTTAGTAAAGGCCTTAATTAATGCATTTTGTTATGCATAGGCAGCTGTAAAATAACTAATTACCTCAGGAACCACTTTGGAATGGCCTGGGAAACATTATATAAGGTACCATTTTCAAATTCATAGGTCTGGTTGTTGTTGGGTATTTACTAGTTGTAATATGACTAAATTATACCATTATTTTCTAAGTTCTAGCTATGATTGTTGTATATCAACCATGTTGTAAGTGAAATCATGATAGAATAATGAGCACAGTTATTTTTTCTAGATTGTGTATGATTTCTAGTATGGATGAATGACAATTGATGGACTATTTATGTTGCATGTACTTTCTAGTGGTTGCTTTGGTTATTTTATGCCTTGTTGTGATATAAAAAATTAATCCAGCACTGGTGAAGCTTTGTGGAATGATCTATGTTTATGGCCATGTTACTAAAGATTTTTTGAACCCTGTTGTATGATTTCTGGATGTAGCCCTAGAAATTGCATCTCTCTCAAGCCCCGTAGATATGTTTTGCATGTTGTAGGAAAAATGATTAATTGGTATATTAAAACCTTACAAAACCTATCTAAGAGAGATTTTCCCATTAGAATATCCAATCTAGCATTGGGTTGCACTTTCATTTTGTACATATCGTACCCAAGAGTTTGTACAAATCGTACAAATAGGATTTACCTGATTTGGCAATTCAAGTGATAGAAGGAAACTTACCTGATTTGGTAGTTTTGTGGAATCGACTTATTAATTACAAAATTCTATACAATGACCTCCAAAAATGAATTTGATAGTTTTTTTGAGTTTAGAATTGTACAATCCATGCCACTGTATGATTTTAGATTGTACACTGTGTCGAACTGACTTTCGTACAAGTTGTTCATTGGGCGTAGAAGGGTAGTTTTAGGGATTGTACAGTCGTACAATTTGGTAAACCAGTTAGAGATAGTTAGAGATAGTACAATGATGATTTTACCTAAAATTTTTAGCTCCTTCTTCTAGTTCAATGGTGTGTTGGATAACCTCTTTACTGTACACTTTTAGATCACTGTACACCCAAGCTATAATATCTAGAATTTTCTTGCACAACTCACTGATTTGGTTTAACTCTTCTAATATACAACTAATTCTGAATTTAATCATTTTTCTCAGTTATATTTCAACCTCCTTATATCGGTTCTAATCAACATTTATTTTATGGCCCACTTCCCTATCATTATTATTAAAAATACTCTCAAGGGTGATAAGTCCCTTGGGAATATGATTATTCTTTAATTGGATCAGTCCTTCTTCTTCTTCATCTTGCAATGTTCTGTCGTTTGATAAGATCATTTCATAGATTAAAAAATATAATATTTTCTCATTGTTCTCAAAAAATTGCTAGAAAATATTCTTGTCTGGCATGGAGGGTCTATATATGAGTCTAACCATCTTAGATTTTTGTATAACATTACTGATGGGGCAAAAATTTTCTCCCACAAATACTAATAAATCTGCATGGGTATTCTGCTCTATAGGAATAGGCTTCATAGTTAGAGCCTCAAAGGCTTTCAAAAGGTCCCAAATTTTATATTTGTATGCCTTTAAATACATTTCCCTATGACTTGATTCATGATAAGTTCTAAATATCCATAAATTAGTAATTGCTCAACCCCCAGTTTCTAAGACTTTCTTAGGACCAAAAAAAGTGCTTCATACTCTGTTGTGTTATTGGTGCAACTCCACGTTAGTCTGTAAGAGAAAATTATTTCTTTACCTATAGCGGAAATCAAAACTATTCCATCACCATCTCCATTTTTGCACCTAGCTCCCTCGAAGAATAGCTTCCAAAGTTGACTGGTAGAGTCATCTTCTTCGAAAATGGGTGCCAATTTATTTTTTGGTTTTTAAATGGAATAACTTCCCATTTCTGTTTCTATCATGGCATTGAAATTCATCAGAGAGAACTTATATTCTATTTGAATCTCCTCTAAGGTTTCTTCCATTAGATCTAAATCTTTGATTTCCTCGATCATCATATTTACGGTGCTAGTCTCCCCTATCTTTTCTATGTGAAAAGTAGATGGTTTTTCATTAAATATCTTGAACCTCCTACATTTTAAAGGTATTTCTAAATGCAAGTAGTCTAGATATAGATATCCCCCTATCTTGGCTGTGAATTCTCTAGATAAACACATGCCGAAGTATGGCGCTAAATCAACAACTACCACTTCTTTTATGACCATCATTTGAGGTATCCTATGAAGTTGTATAGGTATATCTTTAATTACTCCTACAGTATTTACTATAGTACCATCTAATTGTAGGACTCCTGGATTGCTTCTAGTATACTCCATCCCTAATATGTCACATACTACTGGTATCACTATAGTACCAACACTTGAATCTATCATGCAATTGTGTACTACCCACCCTTCCATTTGAAGACATAAATAGAAGGGAGGTGGTCTATTTTTTCAATGGCATATGTTAGATTTGCTTGGAATTTATTTGAGTAATATGTGTTCTTACCTTTATTTTTCATTGACTTTAGAGATTCCTCTAGGAGATCAATCTAACCAAGGAATTGAACAGCATCGTACATGCTTACCTTTGAGGGAGTCCTCTTCATTTATTCGAATATGTTGAATGAATATGATTCAAAACTCTTTTCTCTCTATTTGGAAAAAGTGTCATATCTATTTTTGTATCCTTGAGTTGCTTCCATTCTTTGTATTTTAGTTAGCGAAGGAAATCTCAACCTCTCCTTAGCTTGATCTTGAGTCTTAGTTTCCTTCTGTGAAGTAAACTCTTTACATACTTCTATCCCAAATATTTGGGTAGGAACTTGAGGTTCATTTTCATAGGAAGAATCTCTTTTGGGTGTTGCTTTAGAAATTGGGGGAAAACTTAGAGGTTGAAGCTCCTGAGGATCTACTTGAAGAGGTTTTTTGCATGATCTAGTTAAGACTATAACTTCTTCAACTAAAGGCATCATGAAATTATGATTAGTTTCTCTAATCATGCTTACATGGCCTTTCATTTTTTATCTTCTTTCTCAATAGCTATGTTCTGTATATAGTGCCGATGAATAATACATGAACTTTCTCCATGTGGATCATTACATGTGGTACACCAGTAATCAAAATTTATGGGAGGAGTTGCAACTTCCTTGGCTTCGTTTGTATAAACAACATTTGATATTTTCTGCCCTCTATTTCTCGATGGAGCCGTATCCATTATTATTTGAGGAAACCTTCTTGGTTGAAATTTTTCCTCAGCCTCTCTTCTCTTCATTGATGTCATATCATTCGCCAAATTTTTTACCATGTCTAGTATAATAGAGAGCTGATTTTCTTGGACTTGATAAGGAGGTGGTGCAGGTAATGTGGTAATAGCGAAAACAAGAGGTAATATTAGGGGATTTTGAGGCATCTATATTTCATGAATGGATGGTTACCCATTCCATTTTGGAAGATATATACTTGGAAAATAGGAAGAGCTTGAAGAACTAGTACTAAAAGCTTAGGGAATATTTGGAAAAAATGGCATTATTGCTTTTGGTGGATATCTTCCAATGGCGATGAGATCTCTCTTATTTAGATGCTTCTTGGTAAATAGCAAAAAAAGTGAATATTTGTGATTGTTGTATTATCATACTGATATCAGAATCAAAGGCTCTTAAATAATAATACATCGCTTATTTTGTAGTCGACTTCAATCCGATGGGCACTTTTTCCCAAGTGCGGCTGAATCGGATATTGAAATCAAAAATTTCCTCTTGAAGATTTTTTTTGATAATATTGAACTGGCTAAGCAAGGAGAATGAATTTGCATGATAATTAAATTCATATACCAACTTGCTAGCGAGTTCTACCCAAGTTACAATGGATTGAACGAGAAGTGCTCTCTACTAGGAGAGCATTTTTACTTTTAATGAAATGACCAGCAACCTAATCATTACATATTCTTGAGTGATGTTTTAAATTGCTACCAAAGAAGCAACATCTAAATAATGCTCATAAATCGTTTGGCATATTCCATCATATGAAGGCAATGCCTTCAAAGCTACAATAGGAATCAGATTTTGAGTCATTAGGTTCGATGGACTAGTGTGCTTCCATGTAAGATAAGTTGGTGGAGGAGTGGCCATTGTAGAGACTATACTTACCTGAACTATAGAACTGTTGGCAGTTATATTTGAATATGTATTGACAATAGTGTTAGGCAAAAATATAGTTACAAGGGTAGTAATACTGGTTGGGTTTGATCTAGCAGATAAAACTAGATGCATGCTGAGGCTACCAATATGTAACTCGAAGAACTCAATGGGTTCTTCAGAGTTCTTGCTTTAGATTTGGTTATCATATAGGTAAACAATCATAATATCTAACCAAATAAATAGATAATATTTTTCTTAGGTTTATACCTTCAGACAGAGTCGCCAGGTGATTTGATTTAGATATTACAAAGGTCAAATACAAACACCAAACCTTATAGAATACTGTGGGATTTAAGGTCCCATGAGGCATGCCAAAAACTATTGGAACAAAATCGGCATATGGTTGTTATTTGCGCCTACGACCTTGTCAACATTGAATAGATGGACTTAGTATTTGGATATTTTTTCTAATATCCAGATGAGGCTGGTTCCTTAATGGTTTTTATGAGAAAAGGGAAAAAGAATTACTGAAAGAGATGGAGATATAGTCATAGCTAGAGCTTTTCTCATGGTACAGACTAAAAAAAAACTAAGATAAATGTATATACCCTTTCTATTCAAGCATTTATTATATCTTCACACAAAAATCATAGTCTTAAAATGTGATTTAGATCTCTATATAACACACATACATATTGAATTGTAACTCCAGTAATATGATTTATATAATGTATAAGTCCAAATTTTTAGAACAGATACAATTTATAACTCAATAATGTGAATAGAAGCATAAAATATGAATACATAAACTTGCACACTGTGAACCAGAAGCCAATAGAAGTGTATTTTATTGCTTGCATTTAGAGTACATACATTCAGTCTTGTAAACACCTTAGAGTCGACCCCTTTTCAAGATGCGTTTACTACTAGTGGGCATCTTTTACAGCTAGTATATTCTGACATAAAATTAATTACAAGTAATTAGGCTATAACAATGCTTCAATATGTTTTGCATGGCTTCTAACATTAAACAAAAATATGATAGCATAAATCTAGGATTTGATGCTTCTTTCACTATCTATCATCAATTGCTAACGCAAGCCTTTTGAAGGCATGTTTATTTATTTCTACTTATATCTTTGTTTCGTGAACAAGTGCTCGCTCGTGAAAACATGTCATACCATGAAGTCATGATATTTCCTCGCACTTTGGCTCCTTCAAGCTGCTTGCTCGCGAAAACCTGTCATGTCGCAAAATCGTGACATTTCCTCGCACTTTGGTTCCTCCGGGCTGCTTGCTCACAAAAACCTTTCATGTTGTGAAATCATGATATTTCCTCACACTTTGGCTCCTCAGGGCTGCTTGCTCATGAAAATCTGTTATGTCACAAAACCACGACATCCTAGCACTTCAGATTTCTTTTTCTCTTCGAACCCGCGAAATTGTGACCCTTCTTATATCTTAGTATTTTTTTGCTCTTTATATCTCAAAAAATGAAATGCTAGTTTCAAACTACAAAACTTTGCTATCTTTCAAGGTAGTCTTTTTAGACTAACAGGCCTCCGCTTAATACATCAAATATAGTTTCAATAAGAATTACAACCACACAAAATATACCCTTTTTATATAATATATCAACATTGGATGAGATATGTTTTTCTATGATATAACTACAAAGATAGTTGTGCAACCACTTGTTTTGAATCCCTTCAACTAAGGAATTCAATGCTTCAAAAGATACTATAATATGAGGTTGTATGAAGACGTTACGGTGAATAAAGAAACATATAGGTCATAAAATATCCTTGGCCTTTTTTTTTATATATAAATCATGGATCAACTAATTTCTTTATGTTCCTCTTTCTTTATTATTTTATTTTTTAAATTTATTTTTAAATAAAATAAAAATAATAATAAATAACCCATTCCATTGTAATTATATAGTTTTATTTGCACAAATTGATTCTCTTTTGACTACAATCTGTATCCTCTTAGAGCAAAGGCTCCTCTTTATGATCATGCCAAATAGATTCTTGTTATTTGATGCAATATGTGCTTCCACTATTCTCAAATTATTTTGTTTGTAAGAGAGGCTTCCACCATTTTAATATCCAAGGGCAGTCCTCCATAATGATACTCAATTTCATGGGCTAAGTGTAGGAAGAGTGATGGAGGAACATTTCCATTACACTTTCTAAAAGCATGAATGAAAAAAAAATTCCAACCATCTGCTTCATTCAAGTCTTCAACTTTCATTACATGATTGGCACTCATAATTAATGTTCCAGCAACATTACAAGTTGTAATTATAATTTTGGACTTCCTTTTATCTATAGGAATGCCAAGTAGTTCCACCATGTTGTTCACATCATTGCCACCATGGCTCCACATGTCATCTAGAATGATCAAAACCCTTTTTCCTTGTACATATTGATAAATGATGGATTTGACCTGCTCTTTGAATATATCATCAAAATCATGGCATATTCCTTGACCTATCAAGCACTACAATTTCCTCACAAAAGTTTTGAGAAACTAGTAACTAAATCAAGTAGTCAAAATTGTCCTAAACTTCCTAATAATTAAATGCACTATAAACCAATAAAGTATTTCCTATATTTACTATACCCACCATGCCAATAATTCTGATAGTGTGATTGTCAATTAACCAATTCTTGCCGGTAGATAAGTTCTCCTCCATGTCTACAATCTATGAATCAATAGGCAAGTGGACCTTGACCTTCTCCACATGCTATCCTTTATTTCTCAAGAAGAAAATTATTGCCAAATATTGGTATTGGAACTACCATCAAGTGAATGCCAACTACCACCCACATTCACCTAATGCATAATATTCAAATAACTGGTCTACATGAATTTCCTTTATTTTATCTTTAGTCTCTCTTATCCTTTGCCCCATGCAAAATCTAAAATAAAAATATTTAAATTTATGAGGCTCACATTTCACCAATCTATCTTCAACATTGCATAGAATCTCTTTCATGCATCTAAATTGACCACATAATCCATAGTAAAACTTCCACAAATTGAACAACTCCATTGGATTCTTTAAAGTTTTTTTAAGAGTGCAAGATGTGATTATTGCTACAATACTCAATCAAATGGAAGCCTTGAGAAAAAGGTAAAATGGTGTAAAAGTTTCACCACTGAGCAGGATGGGAGGGTGTCCTCATCATCCCTTTAATGGATCATTCTACTCTATTACCACTGATGACAATAATGCTTAGTCATTTCTTATTGATCAAGTCACATTAAAGTACAAACTAATTGTTCTATATAGAACATCCATAGTAGCCACGTGATTTCCATAGTTGGTGGAAGTTGGAAATCATAATGAACTAATAGGTCTCACATGGTTCATGGGTGAGTGGTTCTAACCATTCAACTGCTTTTGATCATGTAATTAATTCCAACACCAAAAAGATTGTAAATATCATCATAAGGTTTTGATAGAGTATTCATTGTAAAGAGGTCAAGGGTTTGAGTCCCCTAGACAATATCCCTAGTGCTCTCACATGTGGGGATACTCGCGATAAAGATAAAGAGAATAAGAATTTGAGTCCTTCTGATACTTGACAAGATCCTTAAAGATGTGAAGAGGTCAAGAACTATAGTCTATTGAACAAAAATGCTATCCTTGATGGTCTCATATCCCATCATGTCATTTATATGTGTAACATTAAAAAACATAAATAATAAATAATTAAATATAAAATATAAAAAAATGTTGTAAATAATTAAATACAAAATCTTTTCATATACATATATATAATTCAAGATAGCAAAAGAAGTTCCCCATGTAGGGTGACATGCAACATTGTGGAGTTTGGCTCTTCTTGAGAGGTTCAATGTTCAAATTGTGACATGTGTAGGCTGTGTGTTAGTCCCTTATAGGCCTACCTTTCAACCTTGCGAAGGACCATAGCTAAAACCATAAAAAATTATTACACATGGCTAAGACCATACAAATTTATCACACTGCTTAAATTTAAAAAAAAAAAATTACAAAAGAAAACATTATAACTACATACGCACACACCCATGCATGCATTTAATATTTATATCTAACTATTCACACAACGATGTTTGCACTCTGATCTAATCTAATAGAGCATGTGTCAATTGGATCACACAGGCTGCAGCTCCCGTCAAATCACCAAAAGTGGCGGTCGTTACTGATTAGGATGGCAACAATCAAAATTAGACTATGAAGTTTTAAATTTATCTGTGTAATCGGTAGTAATTGCTAAACCGTAGCCAGCAGACTACGCAGAAATATATATTTATTTTAAAAATTATTCTGTTAAAAATAAATAAATTTAATATATATACAAAAGATATAAGCTCGTGGCCACTAAACCCCAGTCTACCGACTAGGAAGAAATAAATTAAAAAATACTCTCAATCCACTTAAATGATTTAACACGCACATATGTAAGCCGATGACGACTCTCAGGATGTTATTTTCTTTAAAGTTCAGAAAAAGCCAAGCCTCGTGAAAAAATACAACCGTTTTCATCTTTGCCCGAAAAAAAATGCTCTGGCATTCAACCAAAAGTTGCACTGGGCAGTAGCTCTGCGTAAATCTTTCTAGAGAAAAAAAAACAAAACAATCTGAGATAACCGAAGAGAGAACAATCACTCACATAAACTTGATTCCGCATACTCGCACGGCGTCTTCTCTTTGACGTTTTTGGCCTTTTTCATGCTTCTGTCTTCCCGTACAAGTACGAAACGAATCCCCAGAGACAAGCGCAAGCGCCATGCCAAACGGTAATACTGACGGCGATGAGGATACCACTCAACAGAGAAGTGGACAACGAGATTGTTGGAAATATTAAACCAAACATCACGCCCAAAAGCGCTTCGGCGCGAAGTTTTGCCGAAACGCATTCAGAAAATGTTTCGGCGCGAGGGATATTTCGGCAGCCCCCGAAACACATTTCGGCCCGAAACAAATTTGACTCGGCCGTTGAAAGCACTTCGCCGCAAAATAATGTCATTCTGTCCTCTGAAGCGGAAAACAGCCGAAGCGAAATGCAGGCGCGCAAATCGGGACATTAATTGTCCAAGCGTGCGAGTAGCTGGGGCGTTCGGCGATTGGACAGGAACCTTACAGTTGCATTTACTTCTTGTCAGTCGGCCGGTGAAATTTATCCCGCCCTTTGTCCTCATTCCCCGCCTATAAATACCGGGGCCATTTTGTTATTTAGTGAGTAGAGGAGCGTAAGAGGAACTGAGAAGAAGGAGAGAAGAGAAGAAGATTGAAAGCCCAGAACAGCCGCAGCTAGGGTTTCGAGTAACAGAGGAATAGAGCAGCAGATTGCTGGAGTTGGGAGTAGCAGCCTCCCAGAGTCGTTTTTCAGTTTATCCTGCAAAGTCTTTACTTGCAGAAGTTTGTAATCGCTTCAGAAGGAAGCTATTGTAACCCAGGATTATAAGTTAATACATACATTTTTATTCTGCATATTTGGTCTCTGTGCATTATTTTGCCGCAGACATTCCAGAGCTAGGGTTTGCCCTGAAGTGGGAAAACACCCGCTCGATCCAGAAAGGAGCCCGATTTAAGTATTTGTGCCGAAGCACATTGCGGCATTTGGGTTTGCCGAAGTAGCTGCGGGCTGCTAAACTTCGCAGTCTTGTCGAAGTATTTTTACTTCGGCTGTTTTCCCCCGAAGTACCAACTTCAGGAGTACTTTACCCAAAGTAGATTTACTTCGGAGGTCTACTCCCCCGAAACTCCCTCTCGCTGAAGTTCCTCCCTCGCTGGAAATTTGTCCGAGACTCTTCCCGAAGTGCATATTTGCCGAAGCAACATTTCGGGGACCCTCTCGCTCGCCGAAGTAAAATTGCCGAAGCAATTTTTTCACGATTTGAATTTATTTCCTTTAAATTGGTATCAGAGCTGTGTTGTCATGACACGAAGATAGAAGCATGGCTTCCAAGAGAAACTCGCTGCAGTTGTAGATCCCACGATTTAACGGTAAGAATTATGATTACTGGAGCATCCAGATGAAGATCCTCTTCGGGTCTTAGGATTTGTGGGATTTGGTCGAAAATGGATACCCGGAGCCGGCAGATGCAGCAGCACTGGCCGCCCTCTCCCAAGCCGACAAAGATCTTCTAAAGGAGAATCGGAAGAAAGATCAGAAAGCCCTATTTTATATCATGCAAGCGGTTGAGGAGACCATCTTCCCGCGGATTGCATCAGCCACCAAGGCCAAGCAGGCTTGGGAAATTTTGGCAAGTTTGTACCAGGGCACCAACAAAGTGAAGTTGGTAAAATTGCAAATGCTCAGGAGGCAGTTCGAGAACCTGCAGATGAGCGAGTCAGAGTCAATGAGTGACTTCTTCACCCGAACGACAGATGTCATCAACCAGATGCGATTGAATGGTGAAATTATGCAAAATCAAAGGATCATGGAGAAAATTTTGTGAAGTCTGCCAGTGAAGTTTGACTCTGTGGTTATCGTAATTGAGGAGTCAAGGGATTTGACAATCCTCTCGGTGGACGAACTCATGGGTTCTCTGCAGACACATGAGCAGATACTGAGCCACTCAACTTAGTCCTCTTTGGAGCAAGCTTTCAAAGCAAAAGTCTCAGTCCGAGATAGTGGCAGACAAGACTCCCACCACAATGATTCTAGTTCTCAAGGAGGAAGAGGCAGAAGCAGACGTGGGAGAAGTAACAAGCAAGGAGGGAGGTCAAACCCTCATGACAACGAGCCCAGTTGCAACTTTCATCAGCATGGAGGAAGAGGCACTGGCAGAAATCAGCAAGGAAGCTCTCAACAGAAGGACATGTCAAAGGTCCAATGCTACTACTGTAATAAGTTCGGCCATTATGCCTCATAGTGCAAAAAGAAGATGGCAAACGAGAATCAGCAGCAAGCCCATTATACGGAGGAAACCAGAAATGCGAGAGGAGGAAATATGCTGCTGACTTGCAGTGTTGAGGAAGAGAGCAAGAAGAACATTTGGTATCTTGACAGTGGGTGCAGCAACCACATGACTGGGAACAAGGAGATGTTCTCACAGTTGGATGAATCAGTCCAATCTAAAGTCAAGATGGGGAACAATAGCAAAGTTCCCGTGATGGGGAAAGGAAAAATCTCCATCCGCACCCAACACGGTGAAAGAAAAACAATTCAGAATGTTTATTATGTGCTTGGGTTGAAGCACAATCTGTTGAGTGTTGGACAGCTCATGCAAAATGGACACACTGTTTAGTTCAAAGATGGTGTGTGTTCAATCAAAGACAAAGTCCATAGACAAATCGCAACAGTGTCCATGACGAAAAACAAAATGTTTTTGGTGCAGATTTAGAATGAATCTTTGATGTCTCTGAGTGCAGTTGTGAAGGATGCTACCTGGCTATGGCATCTCAAATTCGGTCACCTGAGCTTCAGTGCCCTGAATCTGCTGCATAGGAAGCATATGGTGAAGGGTTTACCCCTAATTGAGCAACCGAACCAAGTTTGTGAAGGTTGCCTTGTCGGCAAGCAACATAGGGATGCATTCCCTATAGGACAGTCTTGGAGAGCATCACGACCATTGGAGCTGGTGCACTCAGACATTTGTGGTCCCATGCAGACCACCACATATGCTGGCAACAAATATTTCTTGACTTTCATTGATGACTTTAGCCGGAAGACCTGGATTTATCCCATCAAGTTGAAGTCAGAGGCATTTGGGAAGTTTAAGGAGTTCAAGGCTCTAGTTGAGAAATAGAGCGGATATTATGTGAAGACTCTCAGAACTGATGGAGGTGGAGAATACATCTCCAATGAATTCCACAATTTTTGCAAGCAGCATGGAATTCGGAGGCAATTCACTGCTAGATACACACCGTAGCAGAATGGTGTAGCTGAGAGAAAGAACAAAATAATCATGGAGATGGCACGGAGCATGTTGAAGGCAAAGAATTTGCCACATGAGTTCTGGGAAGAAGCTGTAAGTTGTGCAGTTTATCTGCTAAACCGATGTCCCACCAAGAGTGTGAGAGACAAAATCCCAGAAGAAGCCTGGAGCAATCTGAAGCCAAGTGTGGCCCATTTGCGAGTTTTTGGGTGCATTGCATATGCACATGTTCCAGATGAGAAAAGGCAGAAGCTGGATGACAAAGCTGAAATATGCATATTCACAGGGTACAGCGAACCAACAAAGGCATATAGGCTGTACAACCCTATGACAAAGAAACTTGTCATCAGCCAAGATGTAAATTTCCTGAAGGATGAAGCCTGGAACTGGAAATCAGAGACTGGTCAGCCTGAACCAATAGTTGCTGAACCTATAAACTTGGAGGAAGACAGTGTGTAGCTACCTGTACCTTCAAGCAGCAACAGTGGTGCTAGCAGCAGCACAGCCACATCATCCCGATCACCTTCACTTGCAAGTAGAATTCAAAATCTGAGAACACCTACGAAGACTCGGAGCTTGCAAGATATTTATGAGGTAACTCATAATCAGATGGATGAAGATTATTTTGACTTTGCCCTATTTACGAAGTGTGATCCAGTGGAGTTTGAAGAGGCAAGTCAGAATCACACATGGGTGAAAGCAATGGATGAGGAGATAGCAACCATTGAGAAGAATGAGACATGGTAGCTGACAGATCTTCCAGCAGGAAAGAAGACCATTGGGGTCAAGTGGATGTATAAGACGAATTTCAATGCCCAAGGAGAAGTTGACAGGCATAAAGCCAGATTGGTGGCGAAAGGCTATAAGCAGAAGTCAGGAGTTGACTATCATGAGGTGTATGCACCTGTAGCCCGACTTGACATAGTCAAGATGATTCTGGGACTAGCAGCTCGATGGAGCGTGTACCAGATGGATGTCAAGTCTGCCTTCCTGAATGGAGTGTTGGAAGAAGAGGTCTACATAGACCAACCACCAGGTTATGAAGTACAAGGACAAGAAGACAAGGTCCTAAAGCTGAAGAAGGCCCTGTATGGGTTGAAGCAAGCACCTCGGGCATGGTACAGCTGGATTGACGGTTATTTTTAGGAGAATGGGTTTCAAAAATTCCCATATGAGCACTCCCTTTACATGAAGACAAATGAAGTAGGAGAGTTGATAATCATCTACCTGTATGTGGATGATCTGATTTATACTGGCAATAGCAGCAGCCTATTTGCGTAGTTCAGAATAGCCATGAAGTTCGAGTTTGAAATGACTAACATGGGGCTGATGAAATATTTTCTCGGCATTGAAGTTGTCCAATCAGCAGATGACATCTTCATTTCTCAGGGCAAGTATACAAAGGACGTCCTAAAGTGGTTTAAGATGGAGGATAGCAAGCCTGCCATCACTCCGACAGCCACTGGTGTCAAGCTGAGCAAGACTGACAACAACAAAAGTGTTGACCCAACTCTCTATAAAAGTTTAGTTGGAAGCCTGATGTACTTGACTACAACCAGGCCAGATTTGATGTACGCCGTGAGTTTAATCAGTCGGTTCATGGAGTTGCCCAAAGACACTCACTGGCAAGTAGGCAAGAGAATCCTGCGATATGTCAATGGCACAAGGAACCATGGACTCCACTATGCTAGAAAGGACCAACTGGAGTTAATTGGCTACATCGACAGCGATTGGGCTGGCAGCATAGATGACAGGAAGAGCACTTTGGGATATGCCTTCCATTTTGGATCCGGAGTCATCTCTTGGTCCTCAAAGAAGCAGCCAATTGTGGCTCTATCTACAGCAAAGGCAGAGTATGTTGCTGCCACCTCAACAGCCTACCAGGCAGTCTGGCTGAGAAGAGTTCTGAGTGAACTACAACATCCGCCCGAAGCAGCAACAACAATATTTTGCGATAATAACTCTGCCATTGTGCTATCGAAGGACCCAGTCTTCCATGGTTGGACGAAGCACATTGATATACGGTACCATTTCATCAGAGAGCTGGTGAAATTCGGTGAAGTATAGTTGCAGTTCTACAGATCGAAGGAGCAGCTGGCTGACATCTTCACGAAGCCCTTGAAGGAGGAGGATTTCTCCAAATTGCAAGATATGTTGGGTGTCAGAGAACGTGTGAAGTTTGGTTTAAAGGAGGTTGTTGGAAATATTAAACCAAACATCACGCCCAAAAGCGCTTCGGCGCGAAGTTTTGCGAAAACGCATTCAGAAAATGTTTCGGCATGAAGGACATTTCGGCCTGAAACAAATTTGACTCGGCCGTTGAAAGCACTTTGCCGCGAAATATTGTCATTCTGCCCGCCGAAGCGGAAAACAGCCGAAGCGAAATGCAGGCGCACAAATCGGGACATTAATTGTCCAAGCGTGCGAGTAGTTGGGACGTTCGACGATTGGACAGGAACCTTACAGTTGCATTTACTTCTTGTCAGTCAGTCGATGAAATTTATCCCGCCCTTTGTCCTCATTCCCCGCCTATAAATACCAGGGCCATTTTGTTATTTAGTGAGTAGAGGAGCGTAAGAGGAACTGAGAAGGAGGAGAGAAGAGAAGAAGATTGAAAGCCTAGAACAGCCGTAGCTAGGGTTTCAAGTAGCAAAGGAACAGAGCAGTAGATTGCTAGAGTTGGGAGCAGCAGCCTCCCAGAGTCGTTTTTCAGTTTATCCTGCAAAGTCTTTACTTGCAAAAGTTTGTAATCGTTTCAGAAGGAAGCTATTGTAACCCGAGATTATAATTTAATACATACATTTTTATTCTGCATATTTGGTCTCTGTGCATTATTTTGACGTAGACATTCCAGAGCTAGGGTTTGCCCCGAAGTGGCAAAACACCCGCTCGATCCAGAAAGGAGCCCGGTTTAATTATTTGTGCCGAAGCACATTGCGGCATTTGGGTTTGCCGAAGTAGCCGCGGGCTGCCGAACTTCGCAGCCTTCCCGAAGTATTTTTACTTCGGCTGTTTTTCCCCCGAAGTACCAACTTCGGGAGTACTTTACCCGAAGTAGATTTACTTCGGAAGTCTCCTCCCCCGAAACTCCCTCTCGCTAAAAATTTCCCCGAACCTTTTTAACTCGCCGAAGTTCCTCCCTCGCTGAAAATTTGTCCGAAACTCTTCCCGAAGTGCATATTTGCCGAAGCAACATTTCGGGGACCCTTTCGCTCGCCGAAGTAAAATTGCCGAAGCAATTTTTTCGCGATTTGAATTTATTTCCTTCAGAGATGATGTCAAAGACGCCTATGAACAAAAGCTGCCAGCAGATGGCGTTCCACACGGCATATGATAGGGTTGATGGAGTTTTTTATATGGTATTTAATTTAAAATAAAATTAAATTAAATTTCATTAATATTGATGCGAATGAAATAGATTTTAATACATTATAAATTATTGGTCTTCCTTAAGATACTTTAAATAATCATGTTGACCTCACTACATTAGGATGACATGCTATAGCTGCTTCTCTTCATTATTCTTCTTAGGTAATTGGGTAAAGCTTTCTCAAAGGCAACATTAGGAAGAAAAATTAAATATGTTTAGCTTGGGACAAATTAGCTTACATCTACCATAATAATATTTAGGTTATAATTTATTCAATGGAATAATGGAAGTTAAATTAATCCTGAGAAGCAATTAGATAATAGGTTAACATATAAAGTTTAATATGTATATTTTAATATTTATTTTGATTTACAATAAATTATTTTTTAATTTAAAAATTTATGTTAAAAAATAATATTAACATAAATAAGTTTTTTTTATTAAAAAATTTAGAAATCAAACCAATTAAAATATTTTCTTGTTAATTAAAATATAAGTTGAAAGAATTTAACCTATCAAAGATATATTGTAAATATATTTTTGAATGGAGTCAATGCCCATATAACTAATGGCAAACTCTTATATAAGAAATATAACTAGTATTAAGTTAGTCTCTTGAATTCTTGGATTATGGCAACATAGTAGGGGATGGGTCCTTCCTTTGATCGACTTAAATAAGTTTGAAGGGAACTTCAAAACTACTATTGATATATAGGTTGGGGTGTTTCCTCTTATTTTAGCATGTAATGGAGACTACCATAAAGGTTATTCACTAGGTTCCAATCCTCGTGACGTAGATGGTTTGGATGTTGCTAAGTCCCATAGCCCCTTACTTTAAGATAAAGAAAGTTTTATTTTTTGAGCTTGTTGTAGAAATATGGAAATACAACTAGAATCATTATAGAGATATTTTAATATTGGTTTAATGGACTAGCTATGCAAAACATAGGATAGGCAGGGTGATTAATTTAAGGAACTTAAGTAGTTATAGCTTTTGAATTTGACAAAAATTAACGAATTTTCTTTCAAAATTATGTAAATAAAAATTTAGGTTTTTCTTTATAGATGGAGTAGGGTGTGGAAAAAAATATTTAGGCAACTAAATTGTAAAATATTAAGGATATAAATAGCATTTTTGTCATTTTGTTACCAATTTTTTGTCTCTTTGATAGAAAAAAAATATTAAGTGTAGATATAAAAATAGGTATTAAGAAAGATGATGATCTTAGGAAGGAAGCAATTAATTATTTCAAATATATTATATCATAATCTGGACAAGAGAAGGATAATTATGGTAAACTTCTTCAAAATATTTAATCAATTATCACACAAGGATGTAAGAACGAGGATGAATGAGATACAAAATGTAATTTTATTTTGTTTTCCCTTGTAAGGCACCTAGAGTTAATAGATTTCCTTAAGTTTTCTCTCAAATAATTTAAGGTTTGTTGAATATAAATATCTTAATTTTTCTTTGTTACATAGGAGAGTTGGTTACAACCACTATTTTTACTAACAGACAAACAGACAAACGACAAGGAATTGCTCTCAACAAACCTATGTCTCATTCCTTGCTCCCAACAAACTTATATGTCTCATTCTTGTTGACTGGATAAGATGGGGACCATCGATAGCTCGCAGTTCATACCATCATCATCCATCTAACACGCACTCAGAAGATTCGGAGCAAACTACTACCTTTGCAAAGGGTTGGCTTCCCCCAAGGTTTGAACCTAGGTCTCTTCATGGTAAATACCTATCCACACTTGCACTTACGAATCCACCTAAACCTTAGGGATAAGATAAATATATTATTTGTAATTGAAGAGGGGAAGAAAAGGAGGCCATAATAAGTAAGACTAACACCACATTTATTGCATTTGTTCATAAAGAAGGTAAGACCAGCCTACCGATAAGGAAGAAATATTTTTTTTATATTGAACATCATGTACAAATATTTACAAATATCGAGTAAACACAAGAGGAATCAACATCACAACCACATGGATGATAATAAATAGGCAACTGTCATTACACCAAATACCATTCAACAACCAAATATATATTAAAATAAATTTTAAATTGAAGAAATAAATTTTAAAATACTGGCAAACCAAACATCATTAAATCGTAAACCAAACTTCAATGATTTAACATGCACAAGTTAATACATCATTTTTCTTTAATGTTCAGAAAAAACCTGGTCAAAAACTCACACGTTTTCATCGTTGCCCGAAAAGAAATACTATCTCATTCAACCAAAACTTGCACTGTACAGTAGCTCGGTCTAAATGTTTATAGAGGAAAAAGTTATAAAAAAAAAGAAATCTGAGATAGGTGAAGAGGTAAAACTAACAATTACTCACAAAAACGTGATAAACTTGATTCTGAATAAATTAGCTCTGATAAGTCTGTGCATAACTGCAACAAACTTCAATGGAAAAAGATAGAGGGGAATAGAAGTGGCAACCCTTTAGAAGAAACCACTTAGTTATTTTATTGACACCATAAATTTGATTCTGAATAAGTGCATAACTGCAACAAACTTCAATTGAAAAAGGTGGAGGAAAATAGGAGTAACAAACTTTTAAAATTGTAAAAAGGAAAAAGAAACCACTTATCTATTTTATCCACACACTCAGCCTGACGCTCATTGAAAATTTGAACACTGCGTATTAGAATGCACGGTAGAGCTTCGTCCAGCCCCGCTTCCGCAGACTCGCACGGCTTCTTTTCTGACGTCTTTGGCCTTTTTCAAGCTTCTGTGTTCCCCGTATAAGTACCGCGAATCCCCAGAGGACAACGCAAGCGCCATGCCCTTCTCCCCGCTAAACTTCTTGTAATATAGGACGACACCTGGCACCTCCGTTACGGTAATACGGACGGCGATGAGGATACCACTCAACAGAGAAGTGGACAACGAGATGACGCCAAAGACGACGATGAAGAGGAGCTGCCAGCAGGTGGTGTTTCATAAGGCACATGGGTTTGATGAAATTGGATATCAACCTTTGATGTGATTAGATGTTTTATTTTATTCTTATAAATTATTAATATTTTTTTATAGTATAAAATAATTTGAATATTTGAATAATTTTGTTTTTTTCATTTTATTAATTAGGACTCCACTATCTTTTAGCCTCTTTATTATTCTTTGTTAGGTAATTGGAGAAAGCTCTCTCAAGGACAATACTACGACGGAAAAAAATTAAATATATTTAGCTTGGGATAAATTAGCTTACATCTTCAATAATAGTATTTATGTTATAATTTAATCAACGAGGCCAGGCCATTGGAAGCTAAATCAATGCTGTCATGCTATAAGAAAGAAACAAAATAGTAGGTTAACATATAAAGGTTTTTTATTAATATTTTTTTATTTGCAATAAGTTATTTTTTATATTTTTTATTTACAATAAGTGATTTTTTAAAATTTAAAATATATGTTAAAATTAATATCAATAAAATGTGTAATTTTGTTTTTTAAAAGAATTAAAAAGATTTAAGAATCAATTAAAAATCTTCTATAAATAAAAATTTAAGTTATTAATTATAGATGAAATAATTCAACTCATCAAATTTATATTGTAAAATTCTTCTATGAGAAATGGAACTAATATTGAGCTAGTCTCTTGAATTCTTGGATTATGACAACTTAGTATGGGGTGGGCAGTTCCTTTAATTGAATCAAATAATGTTGAAGGGAACTAGTGTTGATATGTGGATTGGGTTGTTTCTTCCTATAGTATGGGGTGGGCCATTTCTTTAATTGAATCAAATAATGTTGAAGGGAACTAGTGTTGATATATGGATGGGTTGTTTCTTCCTATGTTAGCATGTGATAGACATTATCATTAAAGTTATTTACTAGGTTTTAATCCCTAGGATCTAATATTAGATGGTTTGGATGTTTCTAAGCTTCATAGTCTCTTAATTTAAGATAAGAAAATTTTTATTTATGGAGCTTGTTGTGGTAATATGAAAGTACAACAAGAATCAAATTTAAAAATCTTTTTTTATTGATTTAAGTGATTAGTTGTGTCAAACACAGGAGACACGATGATTTCAAAATCCCAAATAAACCCTTACTAAATCTCGATTCCAATTGGAGGAATTTAAGTAGGTTTTAGAATTTGACAAAATTTACAATTTTTCTTTGAAAATTATGTAAAAATAAATTTATGTTTTCTCTTTATAAACGTAATGGGGTACACAGAGGAAAAATATTGAGGAAACTAGATTGTAAAATACAAGGGATACAAGTAGTATTTTTGTCATTTTTTCATTTTTTTGTCTTTTTGTCAAAATAAAAATATTCATCTCTAGATAGAAGAGGTATTGAGAAAGAAGTTGATCTTATGAAGGAATCAGTTAATTATTTCAAAGATATTCTATCATAAGTTAGGTGAGAGAAAGTTAGGGTAAAATTCTACAAAATATTTGATCAATTATTACATAAGGATGTAATCAAAGCAAAGCTAAATGAGGAAGATCTATATAAAGGAGCTACAAAAGGTAATTTTATTTTTCTTACTTTGGTAAGACACCTTATTTCAAATATTTTAGGATTTGTTGAAGACCAATATATTAGTTGTCATCGAAGAGGGTAAGAAAAGTAGGCTATAATAAATGAGATCAATGCCATATTTATTGCATTGGTTCATAAGGAAGGTCAGAATTTTTTTTGTTAATTTTTATCTAGCAAGCCTTTTATAATATGGTATATAAAGTAATTTTGAAAATTATGGAAAATATATTGAAAATCATTCTATATTATGTTATCTTGGAGGAACAAGGTGGTTATGTTTGTGGTCAACAAGTCCTTGATGGTATAAACATCAAGCAAGAGACTATGCATTATTTATTTCATAGAAAATCATATATCCTTATAAAAATAGACACTAACAAAATATATATTTGGGCTTGCTATAATTTCTTACAAGATATTCTTTAAAAAATGTTTCTCATTAAGATTGGTGTGAATAGATTAGATGTTATCATGGCACTCCAAAATATTATAGTTTGCTTAATGGATCTCTTGCTAGGTATTTTGAATCATCCTATACACTCTACCAAAGGTGACCCAATGTCTTATTATCCCTTCATTATTCTTGCTAAGGTATTTCAAAAAGTTTTTTCTAATATAAAATTAAAAAGCAAAATAAAAGATACTTATGTTACAACTTTTTAAATTATTGTAGAACAATACTACATAAATTAATAAATTATCGTAATAATACAACAATGATAATGCAATATAAATAAAATCTATTTCAACCCCTATCACCAATTAAAATAACAATTAAACATTAATTTTTTTATTAATGTAAAATGATGCTTTTAATAATTTATCTACCTAATCAAATGACATTCCTCACCATTTGAGGAGGAGACCAAAGTTCAAATCTTGCCAAGAGATACATGGATAATATCTAAGTTTTGTTGTGGTGATGATATAATACTAGTAAAACTCATTTCAATCCTATATAAATAATTTTAAAAAATATATTATCTATCTAACTAAAACTAGTATATCTAGTTCAATGAACTAGAACATCTTTTTCCTTTCATTTTATTTAGCAAGGCTAAATATTTAATTTTTAAATGTTAACACCATCCCAAAAAAAACCTTTTAATAATCATCATAACATAATAGTGAGAATACTAGCTGTAAAAAAAACTCAAAAAATTGAACTATTTTGCAAAGATATTCATGATAAAATGTTAAAGATTTGAATTTTTATGACAATATACTGAAAATATGAAAAGGTCAAGCGTTTGAGTTTCTTAAACACAACCAATAAATCCCAGCATAAAAAATAAAAAATAATAAAATATAAAAATCAGGTTATAAATAATTAAATACATAACCTTTCCAAACTAATGATTGATTTAGCTGACGTGTTTTATGTATTTTTAATTGAAAACAATATACTTACACACTCATGCATGAGTGTACTATTTTCTCTGTAAATATCCACAAAAACTGAAGTTTGCACTCTAATCTAATAGGCCATTTTTCGATTAGAGCACACACCCTGCACCTCCCGTCAATGCCCAGTTAGTGGTGGTAGTTGCGGTTTAGGATGACAGCAGTCAAAATTAGAGTCCAAAATTATTAATTTATCAGTAGTAATTGCTAAACAGCAGCGTGCGCACTTTAAAAATTATATATTTATACATGTGAATTTAAGCTCGTGCCTACTAAACCCCAGCCTACCGACCAGGAAGAAATAAATTTTAAAATATTCGCAAACCAAACTTCAATGATTTAACACTCAGCACATTATTTTGCTTTAAGGTTCAGACAAAGCCTGGTCAAAAATTCACACGTTTTCATCGTTGCCCGAAAATAAATGCTCTCTCATTCAACCTAATATTGCACTGGACAGTAACTTGGTCAAAATCTTTATAGATAAAACAAAGTAATAAAAAAAAATCTGAGAAAAGTGAAGTGGTAAAACTAACATCACTCACAAAAACGTGATCTAAGATAAGTGAAGAGGTAAAACTAACAATCAATCACAGAAACTTGATTCTGAATAAATTAGCTCTGTGCATAACTGCAACAAACTTCAATGGAAAAAGATAGAGGGGAATAGGAGTGACAACCCTTGAGAAGAAACCACTATAGTTATTTTATCGACACACTCGGCCTGACACTCATTTGAATACATTACAATGATAAATTCAAACACTGCGTATTCGAATGCACTACAGAGCTTCGTCCAGGGCCGCTTCGGCAGACTCGGACGGCGTCTTCTCCTTGACCTTTTTGGCCATTTTCATGCTTTTGTGTTCCCCATACAAGTACGAAACGAATCCCCAGAGAGACAAGGCTAGCGCCATGCCCTTTTCGCCGCTAAACTTCTCGTGATATAGGAAGACGCCTAGCACCTCCGTCACTGGAATATAGACAGCGATGAGGATACCACTCAACAGAGAATTGGACAACGAGATGACGCCGAAGATGCCGATGAAGAAGAGCTGCCAGCAGATGGCGTTCCACACGAGCCCCATGTAATAACCGACCTCGCCGACGTCGGACGCCTTGGCCTCCCTCGCAATCGCCTGGAAGTCCTTGTTCACGGCCATACCCACCGTACAAAACGCCGTGGCGGCGAACGACATGATGACCTGCATCTCCATGACCAAGGTGTAGGTTATCTTCCGCGTGGTTCGCTTGTACATCAGCTCGATCAGGGGCAGTATCAAGCCATACAGGGCGGCGGCGCCGATGGTGACTATAAACCCTACGGCGTACTGCGCGGTGGTTACGCCCTTGGGCCTGTCGCCGCTGGTGTGGAAGGCCAGCAGTGCCGACCCGAGGCTGAGCAGGACGACGGCGTTGATGGAGTAGGGACCGAATTTCTGCCGTACGATGAGGAAGGCGAACACCGCGTTGAAGGCGAGCTGACTGGAGATGAGCAGCGACGACGTGGAGACCGGGAGGTAGTCGACCCCCCAGGCGTACAGGAAGTCGTCGACACCCGTGAGGAGGCCGAGCACCAGGCTTGCGATACAGAGCTTCCAGGTGACGTGACACTCCGGATCTGGGCGCCTTCTGTAGGCGACCCAAAGGGGGAGAATCAGAATGGGAAACCCCGCCGTCTCCAGCCAAGCCGAAAGCCATCGCCGCTTGCCGCCGTGGTGAAAGTAGAACTTCAATAACAGAGGTCCGGCTGTAGTACCAATAGATAAGGCGAAACAGTTCAGCAACAACAATACCCAATGCATCAAACTCTTTTTCTTCTTCTTCTCCTCCATAGAAACCTCCATTATTTTCGTTCAATCTCTTCTCTTCTCTTCTCTTCTCTTCTCTTCCAAGTGTTTTATGAGGATAGAATGGATAAAATAAACGAATCACTTTTATTTGGGAGATTTTGTTATCAAGATAAGAAGCAAGCGAATCTATTGTATTTCAGAGACCATCCTTTTACAACGGAGGAGAAAAAGGACGAAGGATTTTTTGGGAAAATGGAATCAAGACAAAGATCTATTTAAGACCAAGGCCGGGACTCGCCGAGTTAATGGTCTGAGATCCCTTGGTGCCTTTCATTCATGGACTGCCTGATCATGATTTCGCAAGCAACATCTAAATATGACGGTGGGATCTAAGATTGGGAGGTGACCAGTTCACACACGGAACCGCAAGTGTGAAAAAGGGACGGAATTGTGTGGCGCCCATACGGACTTCAGATGGTGTGTCGCAGATTCTCATTGACGAAGGGTGGGAAAATAGCATTGCAATATTACTGAACAGTGACAGATTTGTTTTGTCTGGTTAAATTTAGTGGCCGTCCTTCCGTCAAAGTCAGGGTGATTGCAATGGATGGAAAGGACCGTGGAAAATTCGAGGAGTCAGATCAAAACAATGGATAAAATTGGAGGCCAGAAATTATATATTAATAGGAAATTCGAACGAGTTTGGATTGTTATGGGTCCACTATCTATGATTTCGCGTTGGAAGAAGATAAAAAGGGTGGCGTTAAATTCTTTGTTAATAGGAAATTGGAATCAATTTGGATTGTTGTGTCATTTGGATTGTTCTGTGTCTTCCCTATCTATGATTTCGTGTTGGTCGATATTCGTAAGAATTGTTAAATTAGTTGGTAATAGTGAAATTAGGAAGTGCTTTTTGGGTTCATCGTTGTTGACAGAGAAGTAAATAAAATGATCTTGTTTGTTGGTTAGTGTAAGAAAGAAAAAAATGTGCTTAGGTACAATTTTAGAGATGGCAAATTGTATCCATAAAATAATATTTATAATTATTTTTAAAATTTTATAAAAAATTAAGTTTAAATTGTTGTATAAAAAAATTAAACATTTTTAAAAAAATTTAACTAAAAAATTTAAATTCAAATCACTATATAAAATAATTAAACACTCTCCAAACAAAAACTGAATAAACCTGATCCTGCCTCAATTCCGTGGAACGAAAATAAGTCAAAACTGCCCTTACGGAGATCAATGGACAAGGACTCTTAATTAGATTCCAAACTTTAAAAGAAGTAAAGGAACGTTGTATGACATAAAATATTTAGGTTTTTTTTTTTTTTTTAAAGTTGTTTTATTTATTTTTGGATGAAAAAGTCATTATATTAATAAAATAATGTTTAATCATACAAAAAAGGATGGATGGGATTAGCACACCCCGTAAACCAACACATTAACCATTGTGGTTAAGAGTATACAAGAGTGTCAGAAACAACCCACAAATTGCCAATAACAACTGCCAAAACAATATTAAATATGCATTCGAAAAGAAAGAAGCCGAGAAATTACTACCACCTGGAAGGGGAAGGAAGATGCACATGACTCATAATGCAGGGTGCATTCCCCCAATGATCCATGAGGGTACGCAAGTATTGCAGCTCCACCTGTACTTTTTTAACCTATACTTGAATCTATAACCGACAATCAAAGAATATATCATATTTATCAGCAACAAAGAAGACATGTTCGACATCTTGCTGAGAAAAAATAGCTCTATTTCGGGACTTCCATAGATAAAACAAGGTACCAATTCTAAAAATATTCCAAACAACATCCAAGTTGAAGGAAAAAGCAATAGGGTCATCCAAAATAGCATGCACCCAAGTAAAATCCTCCTACATAAAAGGTCTGAAAAATTCAAGAAGCCACTCCCAAGCTGACTGAGCCTGATCACAAGACCAAAAAACATGCAGTAAATCTTTCGCTTGTCCCAAATTTTCTTCCCCTAAAGCAAACCAAAAGAAATGCAATGCCTGACCAGCACTTTCCAAGATTCATCCCCAATTAAAGATCGGGTGATCCATTTAGCACAAAGGGCAAGACCTTGTCGGTGACAATCAAACAAAACCATGCCTCCACAATCCTTTGGCAAACAACAAATTTCCCAGGCTACCCAATGAAAACCTTGCTTGACAAAGTCTTTGGCCCACAAGAAGTCTCTTAGAAGCTTATCCAGCTTTTTATAACAAGATTTGGATGGAACCCAACAAGATGAATAATAGACATGGGTAGTGGCTAAAACCTTAGAACAAATCTGAAATTTTCTGCCAGAGAAATTTTCTTACTAGTCCGATAAGAAAGCTTCTTTTCCACTTTATCAATAACATACTGCCACAATTGAGCAGAGGAACCATGAAATGCAAAAGGAATTCCAAGAAATTTAAACACCTCACCTGGATGAATCCAAGTCCATTGGAATTGATGTAACTAGTGTGGCAGTTGAGATTGCGATTGTCGAAAACAGGATGTTTTTTTTCCATTGTATAGAAGAACCAGAGGCTAAATAGAACACCTCTAAGCAACTAATAGCCAAGGAAAGGGATTGCTCATCTTCTTGAAGCATTAAGGAGGAATCATCTGCAAGATGACCATTGACTAACTGACGGTCAGAATTAGGGAGAGCAATACTCTTGATTAATCCTTGATCCATCTTATGGGCCAATAAATAGCCAAAAGCCTCTGTAGCAAGAATGAAAAGAGATGGATCAAGAGGGCACCCCTATCTCACAAAGTGACCAAGAGAAATTTACTGAGATTGACTATTATTCAAGGTAAGAATAGTTGAAGCATCTTGAAATAACATGAGAATGGTGCTCACAAATACTGGCCCAAAACCTAGAGCCTGAAGCATGACAGTTATGAAGTACCACTCCATCTTATCATAGGCTTTCTTAAAGTCTATCTTAATGAATAAAGCATCTTGTTCAGAATTTCTTGCCCACTCCATACCTTCCCAAATAGCAAGAACATTATCAAGACTGTATCTTCCCTTAACAAAGCCAGTTTGTTCAGGTCTGACAATCAAAGGCAGAATAGATTTAAGCTTAAGCGCAAGGGCTTTATAAATAATATTGTAGCTCACATTAAGCAGGGTGATCGGCCTCCAATTGGTGATGAGCTCAGGATCTCCAAACTTAGGAATAAATTTAACATTGCCTTTGTTAATAATGGAACCCAGTGAACCACATTGCAGGGCTTCAAGATAAACTTTGTGGAGATCAGAACCAAGCATATCCCAAAATTATTTATAGAATTCACATGGTAAGCCATCAAGCCCAGGGGCCTTATCATTGGCCATAAGTGATAAGCCAGTTTTTAGATCTTCCAGAGAAAGAGGAGTGTCACAAAATAACATTTGCTCAGAAGAAAGCTTGTTGGGGAGAACAATGGTACAATCAGCAAGAGCTTGCCTTCTAGCATCATCAAGGGGTTGAGAAGCAAAAACTCCTTGATAATGTGAAACAAATACTTTGACAATGTCTGAAAGATCTGTAAATCCCTGCCCATCAACTTGAATGGCTTGAAACTGAGAATGTTGAGCAGGAGGTCTGAGGCACTGAAAATATTCTTTGGTCACTCTGTCCCCCACTTTGAGCCAATGCATTCAAGCACGTAATTGAGCCCCCTTGGCTTCATAAAAATCAACCTTTTTTAGCTCATGTCGAATGGAAGAAACTTGGGATTGAGCAACAGAGTTGAAAGGAGAGGCTTCAAGCCTGAGACAGGCTTTGGATAGCTCACTTTGCAAGGCAGACTTAGCCTATTTTCGTCGTTTTGTAACTTCAACACCCAGAGTTCGCAACACTTTAGTGGTTCATTGAATGGCAACTTTCCACCATTCAATCCTTGCAAAAATACCATCAGGTCTAGGAATCAAATTCCAAATGCGGCATATATGAGCTTTCATGCTAAAGCTATGCAAAAAAGAAACATTTAGGTAAAACTATGAAGAATGCACTCTAGGTTGAAAGTTTAACATTGTCATCAAGAATAAAATAGGTGAATGATCAGACAGTGTAGTACCAGGCAAAGTCAACACATACGGTGAAGAAGGCAAAATACGGGAGAACTAAAAATTGTCACACTCAAAAATCATGGCTCTGTCCAATATTACCAAAACCCTAGAAGAAGCAGCCTAAAAATTGGACCAGGTGTACCAAAGAGCCTACGGGAAGTCAGAAGGCAAGAAGAAGGAATTAGGGTCATAAAGGCGAAGCTTGTTTCTCATAAAAAACCAAGCTTCTCTTTCACCTAAACACCACCGCATTGGGACATGACTGACCTTATCAGAAGATTTCTCCACCATATTAAAATCTCCACAGAGCACCCAAGTGGCAAATGTCAGATTCATGGTAAGCCATCTCCACAACTCGCATCTGTCAGAAGCCACATTTGAGGCATACACATTAACCACCCCAAGCGGTTTTCCATAGATCTTGAGCAAAATCCAGACAGCTTGATTGGATGGTTCAACACCCCAAGTCACAACATTCTTCTGTAATCAAGGCCCAAGGATAGTGACGGCTCCTCCTTTTCTCGGGGAATGCTTTGTGGCAAAAGAGGTACTTCGTGGCCAAAAAAAATCACATGTACATTGCAGATTGAAATAAAAAATCTTAACTTCTTGTAGACATAAAATATCGAGGCTTCCATGCATTCGAGAAACATTTGACATCTCATTTTGGACCAAATATTTTCTGACTGGGTTCGTCAGTCCTCAAACATTCCATGATAAAAAAATCATTGGGATTTGTCAGGATGCATGATCTCCATGACATCCTCTGCATCACCCAAACTTGTAAGTGAGCCAAAATAGTTGGAGGTCGCATGGAAAGCATCACTATTTAGTTTTCGATGTTTATCATTCTGAATAGGGCTACGAGAGCGATGGACCTTCAAGGCCCGACCCTCCTCCACTGAAGAATTATCTAGAGCTACCACCACTGAGGCCAAAGAAGGGCCCGACCAAAGAAGTTGAGACACTGGTGGAACTGGGGGTTGCATGCCAACAACCGGAGGGGCCGTATCAACAGGATTCTGAACAACTTTAGCAGAAGCTTGCATGTCTTGAGAAGGAGAAGGGGCAGGTTGTGTAGAAGAAATCAAATCTTCTTGTTGCTTAGTACCATGAGATTTCTTGCTAGAGACAATAGTCCATTCTTCAGTGTTTCCCCGTGAGCCATTAGCAGGAGCCGCAGGAGTGGGCGAGGGATTTGCCTTATATTTCCATTCCATCAAAGGGCACTCCCAAATTTTGTGAGCTGTAGATTGAAACCGATAACAGATATTGGGTAAATTGATATAGGAAACTCTTTGCCTTATGGATTGGTCCTCGATTTTAATATCAATAAACTCCTGCAAATCCTTAGTAAGGTCAACTTTGATACAAACCCTTCTAGTGGGTCGAGCGGAGAAATTTTTTTTTGGCTCAAGGCAAACAAACTTACCTAAGGGGGCAACTAAAGTCTGCAAAAAACCCCAAAGAGGAACAGGAAGACCGGGGAATTCAACCCACACCGGGACTTCCAGTGCAGCTTGATCACTGACTTGGAAATTTCAAGAGTAGGGTTGCAAAATCAACAGAGAATTATGGACAATCCATGGACCCCTAGACAAAACCTTCTATGCTTGAGCTGGATCTAAAAAGCGAAAAAGGAAATACCCTTTTGTAAGGTTTTGTACATTCTCCACTTTGACTCCATATGGGCCCCAAACTTGTTGGACCCATGAACAAATAAAGGTATCATAAGGGATACGACCCAAAAAATACCCCACCAGGGTATGACTCTCAAACCATTCACAAGCTGTATGGAATTCATGCAAAGGAATAACAGCTTCAGGGACAGGGCCTTTACCTCATGATACATTGTCAGAATGAATTTGCACGGATGCTTCCTCGATACCATTGAGCTCTCCAGTAGACTTAGAATAAATGGAGTCGACTGCATGAGCGGTAGCCATTAAAAAGGGTGAATTAACACCGCCTCAAGGCGGTGTTAATGCAATAGACAGGATTTTCCCACTGAAACCCTTACGAAAAATGCACAGCCAGTCTTGCATCAAACCCTAGCAGAGCCAAAAATAGTTTAACTTATTTTTTCTCATATAAACTTATTGAAAAACAAAAGTTACTTTGAAAATATTACTCTACTAAGATGTAATGCATATCCGCTCATGTAGAGGAGTTGGAGAGCAAGTGGATAGTTCAAATCTCTCCCCTCACATGTTGCGGATATGTTGTATATAAAAAGTTCCTCATCAAAAAAAAATTTTGTCCTATTAAATAATTATTATATATATATATATTAAATCTACAATTTTTATGTTTTTTATAAAAAATATTATATATAATTTTTAGACTATTAGATTGTATTTAAATTTATTAATTAAGATTGTTATAATTAATATATTTTAAACAATCTTTTTCTTTCATGTACATTTTGAAACTTTCTTTGATGTACAATTAGAATTATTTATATAAGGAGTTTCACCTTTAATTTTATTTATTATTTAATAATTTATAAGTTGTAAATTTAAAAAAAAAAATGTACGATGAAATCTTGAGATTTAAAATTATGAACTTTTTTTCATGGTATTCAATTTTTATTAAGTTAGATATATATATTTTTAAATATGTATATGATGTAAAATTGCTTATATAAAGTTCATTAAGATGATATTCTATATAAGTTAAAGTATTGAAATTTTTGGATAGTTGAAAACCAAAAGGTTTATAGAGTAATATCCAAAAACTAGATGTCTGAAGAGCATAGTAGTGGCCAAAAGCGAGAGGATTTGAAGAGCGACTTAAAAAAAATAAAGTGACAGCTGGGATTTAAAGAGGGACAACCAAAAATTGCATAGCGAAAACCAAAAACTATAGAGTGATGATCAAAATCTATAGAGAGGTAGCTAGGGTTTGAAGAACGGAGGCTGGAGTTATTGCTAAAACTTCATAGATCTATTGTTTAGTTAGTTATTGCTAAAACTTCATAGATCTATTATTTAGTTAGGAAAAATTTTGTGTAAGTTGGAGCATTGACATTTTTAGTGGTTGAAAGCTAGAAGGATTGAAGAATAGTGTCTAAAATCTAGAAGTCTTGAAGAGTGAAGGTCAACAGCTAGAATTTTGTTAAAACTACATAGATTAATCATTTAGATAAGCAAAAATCTATGTAAGTGAGGGCTTTGATATTTATTGGTAGCTAAAAGCAGAATTAACGACCAAGAACCAAAGGATTCAAAGAGCAACTTAATAAAAAAATTGTAAAGTGACAACTAGGATTTCAAGAGCGATAGCTAAAATTACAAAGTGAAGACCAAAAAATGTAATGCAATGATTAAAAATTGAAGAGAAGCTATTAGGGTTTGAAGAACAACAGATAAAATTATTGTTGAAACTTCATAGATATGTCATTCATTTAGGCGATAGTCTGCATAAGTTAGAGCATTGTGTTAGATAAAAGCCAAAAGGTTTGCAAAGTAGTGTCCAAAATCTAAAAGTATTAAAAAGAGAAGGTCAAAAGCCAGACGATTTGTTAAAATTTTATAGATTAGCCATTTAGTTAGGTGACAACCTAATTTAGTTAGGGATTTGATATTTATTGATAGTTGAAAGCAAAGTAGTAGTAAAAGGCTAAAATATTTAAAGAGCAACCATAATAATTTAAAAAAAAATAAATTAAAATTAAAATTGTAAAGTGACGTCTAGGATTTGAAGAGTGATGGTCAAAATTTATAGAGTGGCTTTAGGGAGTGCTCTATGATTTAAGAGCTCTATGGTGTAAAATATTCTTGCTCTGTGGTAGGGTTTGTATGACATATTTTGATCGGTCTCTTTCACTTTTAAATGGACTCCAAACTTGGTGGACAAACGACCATTGCTAGTAATGCAAGAAGAAGGATAGACAAATATGGCACCCATCAAATAACCCAAGAGGTTCATACTAAAGGTAGTACATGAGGTATTTTTCTCTCTTTACGTAATTTGTGATAATTCTTACAAGTGATTAAAATTTTATATCCTAGTTGGATATTTTATGGGGCATATTCCCAATGAAGTTACGTTGTGGTCTTGGGTTAACTTGGCTTGGGCTTCTCATAGAGTCAAGCTCGAGCTAATTCAAAATTTAACTAAGGGTTTTTTCTCTTCCAATTTGCAAATTCTACACATGCAAAGGCAATTTATGAGCATGTTCCATGGTTCATGAGGAGTTCCTTGTTAGTCTTTTCTCCATGGACTTGATATTTTTAGTTTTAGAGGAACAAACCTCTAAGGTCCTAGTTTGGGTAGAGTTTCTTGGTATTCCTTCCCCTTTTGGCATTTACTAAACTATATAGTGATAGCCTTAGGGTAATTTATCCTGGTCAAATTCAATAAAATTTTCATGATCAACCACAAAAGAGGATTTGTGTTGAGGTTGACCTGTCCAAAGACCTCAAGGAGTCAATTGAGATCTAGGTTGGGGACTCTATTTTTTTGAAATGAGTGGTTTATATAAACCTACTAGATATTTATTTTTGTTTTCAAGCATTAGAACATAAGATCAAATACTATCCCTCTTATGCCTCACAAGAAGAAAAAACTAGTCCCTAAGCAAACCATTGTATCACCCTCTTAGTTCATTGAGGATGGATAGACCATGATGGGAGGGCACAAAAATATGCAAGTTAATGTGGCTAAAGCTCAACAATCCAAGCCAACAATGAATACAACCACCACTTCAAATCTAAAGGTTAAGGTGATTGAGGAAATAGTTACATGGTCATCATTGATAAAAGTGGTTATAAAAGAGGCTCCTAAGCCTCAACAAAGTTGCATCCCAAAAGCATCCATCATGGTTTCCAAATCTACCAACCATGTAAGATCTCCTTTTTAATTTTCTCCTATAATATCAAGATGATTGCATAGTCCAAAGAAATATGCAGAGGAAGGGGATTTTTTACTAGAGAAAAGGCTTCACCTCTCCAATATTTAGTCGGTGAGTTATAGACTTGACCCTAAGGGCACTAATAATTTTGAGGTATTAGATTTTATTTATGGCAAGGATATGATGTTAGACTTGTTTTCCTAATGAACTTCTTCTCTTAGAATATTTTGGATCTCATAAACTCCAAGTAAAAGCATATGGTGCATAAAATTCATCATAAATACCAAAATATTAGTCTCTTGTTGTAGAGGAGGAAAACTACCCTACTGTGTACGATTCTCGGTTGGATCCACTAGGAGTCGAGGTGAACCATGGGGTGTGTTATCTACACTCAAGAATACAAAATATATTGGGTTCACTAGGAATGGTTTTAGGACTCACTTCAAGTCTAGGGTGGGAATGTTTAATGTGTCAATTAAGCATACACCTATTGTTTGGCCTTTCTAAACTAAACTATGAAAATGAAAGAACAATGCAAGACACACAAGATGAAAAAATACAAGAACTAACCCTAGTATAATTTTGTAATTCAATGATCTCTAACCCTAGGATTGCAAAACAAATTCTTTGAGAAAGAGTCCAAGGGAATGCACAAACAAGATAAAAACCCTAGATGCACACTATATACTTTTATTCTTTCAAACGCCTAGAAATTCAATCAAATGTTTTTCCTTTACTTGTAATCTAGGTTTTGGATAAAAATAAACAAAAGCAAACACCAAATAGGCTAAAAATATATTAGGGAACTCATCTGATCTGATACTTGATCCAAGCTTTATATTACATCTAGAATACCCAAAAAAAATTAAACCTACAAAATAGCTTCACAAACACTAGAAAATTTGATCAGCATTTGGGGTCCTTCTTAGGTTGTTATTTGATTGAGCTTGGAGGTGCAACAATCAAGCTCCCTTGTCATTTTAGCTGACTGTTCAAAAGCAAAAAGATCTTTGACCTTTTAAAAATGCATAAACATATAAAAATATATATGTGACAACAAAATTAAATAAAAATAGGATAAACACAATAGAATGTTAAAATGCAAAGTGCAAATCAGGGTTTTGGGGTGCAAAAGCTTACTCCCAAGTCCTAACTTACCAAATTCATGCCATGTAAAATGGGATCATGAATATAGCTTACAAAATTCATGCACTGTATGGGTCGGGCACAAATTTGATTCGCATGCCCTTTTCGGGCCTCAAAACAACAAAAAATAGAGTGCAAAATAGCGAAAAATAAACTTGCAAAGCAACTAACAGAAATGTATAATCTAATGAGTTGATGGAGAAATAAAGGATCAATGAATATGTGGAAGAAGCACTCCAAAAATATTGATATATCCAATCACCAAGGCTCCTCCACTCAATCCCCAAGGGTAGCCAACACCAAAGCACAAAACAACAAAACAATGACTTATAGTAGAAGGGAACTTGTTAGCATGATCAATGAGTGATTCAAGAATTAGAATCTCCAAATAATTCATTAGGTAAAACTTCGATTAAAAATATGTAATCCAATCCTCTATTTATAAGAAGTTTGTAGGTCAAAATGGGTGGGAAAATAAAATTTCACTGAAGGCAAGAGCCAACCCAAAAATAGGTCGATGAGGGGTGTAGGCAGCAAATCCACCTCCCAGAAGAAGAGAAATTGATCAAACAGATTTGCTCAATTTTGACAATTTTGACAGTTAGTACAAGTTTTGCAAATCGTATAGGTAGGAATAAACTGTACAATTAGGAGGGCAAACCATACAAGGCGAAGGTAAAATGTGCAAGGCACGTTGAAATGCAATGAAATGCATGGGAAATGTAATTTCAAGTTGAAATGGTGCATATGTTTGATAATTAAAGTGTTAGACTTAGTAAAGGCCTTAATTAATGCATTTTGTTATGTATGGGCAGCTGTAAAATAACTAATTACCTTAGGAACCACTTTGGAATGTCCTAGACAACATTATATAAGGTACCATTTTCAAATTCATAGGTCTGGTTGTTGTTGGGTATTTACTAGTTGTAATCTAACTAAATTATACCATTATTTTATGAGTTCTAGCTATGATTGTTGTATATCAACCATGTTGTAAGTGAAATCTTGACAGAATAATGAGCATAGTTATGTTTTCTAGATTGTGTATGATTTTTGGTATGGATGAATGACAATTGATGGCCTATTGATGTTGCATTTACTTTCTAGTGGTTTCTTTGGTTATTTTATGCCTTGTTGTGATAAAACAAATTAATCCAGCACTGGTGAAGCTTTGTAGAATGATCTATGTTTATGGCCATGATACTAAAGATGTTTTGAATCCTTTTGTATGATTTCTGGATGTAGGCCTAGAAATTGCATCTCTCTCAAGCCTCGTATATATGTTTTGCATGTTGTAGGAAAAGGATTAATTGGTATATTAAAACCTTACAAAACCAATCTAAGAGAGATTGTACCATTAGAATATCCAATTTAGCATTGGGTTGCACTTTCATTTTGTACATATCGTACCCAAAATTTTGTACAAATCGTACAAATAGTATTTAACCGATTTGGAAATTCAAGTGATAGAAGGAAACTTACCTGATTTGGTAGTTTTGTGGAATCGACTTATTAATTACAAAACTGTGTACAACGACCTCCAAAACTAAATTTGATAGTTTGATTGAGTGTAGAATTGTACAATCCATTCCACTATATAATTTTGGATCATACAGTGTGTCGAAATGACTTTCGTACAAGTTTTTCATTGGGTACCATTACCTTATGCTACATTTGATACCGTTACCTTATCGAATCTGGAATTTTTGTTAAAACGGGTCAAATTGACAAATAAATAATACTATCAAAAATTGGAGGTGAATGAAAGACACTAGTGTACAAAGGTGTAGGAGATGGGAAGTATGAGAGAACATTCCAGTAAGAAGGAGCACGAGGATTGCTCATAGAGAGAATGCAAGTAACTCAGACCATAGTACACATGAACCAGAAATAGAGTAAGTTTGGACATCTGAGGAAGGAGACTTTGAGGCATTATTGATAGAGAGAGAAGATGAGGAAATAGAACCACCTAGGATAGAGGTGAGAGTTGATAGAGATATAGTGCAAGAGGATGGAGAGTGGATGGTGAGACATGAGAAAGTGATGGACGGGTTGCAATGGAGTGCAGAGGACAGGAGTCAGGCACCAAAGCAATAAGGCATGAGGTCTTAAGAGGAAATACCAACACCATATCTCTCACATAAGTGAAGGAGGTTGTAGAGTGAAGATGCACAATATTTTGGACAATGAGTGGTGGGACAGAACAAGATACCTCAAATATAAACTTCTGATGATGACGGTAGCAAGAAACCCCCAACGAGGAATCAGATAGAAATACCACGGGATACCTCAAGTGATAGTGATGATTCTCCAAATATGGCTAACAAGACAACCAAATAGATATGTCCATCATTTTCAGGTGAGGGTAAGGAAGACCCCACAAGACACATTGGAACTTGTATAACCATTTGGAGAGCAAATGGTGTAGACAGACCAGATGATTGGGTAACTTTATTTCCTACTACTCTAAGAGGATTGGTGATTGATTGGTATTTGAAGAGAGAAAATACCATAGATTTTTAGACTTGGAATCAAATAAAGGAGAATTTCATCGAAGAAATTTTGACCCTTGAAGGACGATGGAGACATTACTACTAAAGTTTTCATGACAAAACAAATTTTTGATGAGATGTGAAATCATACAACCATAGACTAAAGAAATTAGTCAATAAGATGCAGATGCCTTTGGTAGATGTTTTTGTAAAGTGGTGGTTTTTTGATGGATTACTACTAAAATATAAGAAAAATATGAAGGCAATGCCATCACAAACATATGAAGAAGCTTTAAAGCATGCAAAGAATTTTAAAAGCGAATCAAAATATATGTATACAAGAATTTTGTCTCACCCCAAGTCTAATGATTCAGACAGTGGAGAATATGACACTATATAGAGGATAGTAGCATCATTTCGTCAAGAGTTTGACAAGATAATGAAAGAACAAAGAAGCAAACCTGACAAGAATTAAATTTGGTTCATGGAATGTAAGATGGAAGGTCATACAAATGTGAAGTTCCCACACAATGATTATTGCCACATCTGTAATATGATGGGACATGAGGTAATGCTATGTCTGTATAATGCAAGAGCACATCCATAGGTCCTATCAATCCAAGAGTAGGAAGAGAAACCAAAGGTCCAAGGGAGTGGGAAATAAGTGGTGGTTATAGAAATAGTAGGTGAGGTGGAAGGCCAAACCAGGGTAATCGACAAGGAGGTCATGGTCGTTTGCAGTAGGACTCGAAAGGAAGTTCGATCATATAGTGTCATAATTACCAAGAATGGGGGTATTTTGTGGAAAATTGTCCTTCACGTTAGTGGAAAGAAACACCACAAGAAAGTAATGCACATATGTATAGATGGTGTGGTCCAGAGAACCACAAAGAAGCGAATTGCCCAAAGCAGGTATGTTTGAGTAACCCACATAATGTTAATTATTTAGACATTGAGGTTCCTCAAGTTAAGGAGTAAATCCAAGAAGTATTATCCATGATGATAAATTAGGCTAAAAAGGATAAGTATCCAAAGCCAGTAAAGGAAAAGTAGCATTGGAAAGTAGCAAAGAAAATATTACAAGATGAAGCACAAAATGCTAAACAAGTGAAGTTAACTGAAGGAAAGGAACTAGAAAAGCCATCAGAAGATAAGGCAATTGTGCAAAGTCTGGAAGCACAATTTATAGACACCATAGTAGAGATTAAAGTGTTGAACCTGCTGGAAGTTATTCCAGCATTGGAAGAAATACAACCACATAAGGTGATGGAAGTGCAGAGCCAACAAATGTAGGAAAAGGAAAGGAAATATCAATTCATGGATTCAACTATATTGATTATTGATGTGGGAAAGAAACTCACATTATTTCATATGGATATCCTATGGCACAAATTGAAAGCACGAGGATACGGAAACAAAAAGGAAAATGCCAAGTACGATGCGTATAAAACCAAACTTAACGCCAAAAGCCTATATATTGAAAAATGCATGAAAGGAAAGAGCATAAGCGAATCGACACAAGATAAAAGCAATATGGAATAGGGTCCTCTTTATTGATATGCTTTCAAAGTCGTGTTACAATACGTCTCCTTCCCTTTTAGGGGATAGGAGCGTTAAATATGTTTCTTATCACATCCATGGATAGCAATCCTTCTTCCGCGTGCCCACATGTAAGATGGGCGGACCAAAACATCACCGCCGCTTGTGTATATGAATGTTGACTCCTTACTGCTCCTCTGATGTCAGAAACCTGCGTTCAAGGAAACAGAAAATATCAGTAGCACCTACAGATAGAATAAAACATGTATTTTCCAAGGCCTACTGTTAGTGTATGCATGAAAATATTAAAATGATAACCAAATGACCTCAGATCGACCTAAAAATTTAACAGAAGCATGAATATGTTACCAGGAGGGCACTACAAAAGGAACAGTCTAGAAATTCCTCACAGATTTGTATTCGCTCCAGGGTGGGACGAATAAACCTACAATAAATTATCAGAAAGCACCCTCTTCAATGTCCTATCCAGGAAGCTCCAAATGACCTACAAAGTTGGGGTTAGCTAATTGGGGGTATTTTGGGAAGACCCAGAAGGTCAGATTTCTCCAATTTGGCCTCTATCACCCAGATTTTTATGGTGCCATCTACAAGTTAGTAAAGGCGAGAAATGATAAAAACATGGTCAAAAATGCTCAGAATGAAATGAAATTTAAACTACAACCTATTTAAATAACCTAGAATAAGATGCAAAAGAAAAATCAGAGAAATCTATCACAGATTTCTAATCACTCTAGGGTGGGGCGATTAGGGCTACGACAGCTTGGGGGGCGCCCGAGGGCAGGACGCCCATCGTTTGGGACTCTGTTTCGGCACCAATCCACTTGGGATGGGTCCAAAACTTCTTATGGGGTGTTGTCGACAAATTTTGTGGAATATTGTGGCCAAATGTTTGGGTTTGGGTCTAGAATGCGCCTCCAATAATCACCCAATAACCTCCCTCCAAAAGAGAGATCAAGGATGTGAAAGCACAAACAATGGGTGAGGATATATTTTAGCAGCACTTCGTTGCTCCAAAATCTCCTCTCTGTATCTCTTTTTGGGTGAGAAGACTCACCAATTTATAGACCTAGGGTCTCTTTGTTTGAATGCGCATGCGAGGGCGCCACTTGAGTTGATTGTCCTATTTTGAGAGAAAAGATTATTCCCTGATTTAGAGTCTCCTTGCATGAGGTCTCTAAAATAAAGACATGCATGACTGAAGTCTCTCTTCTTGATTTGAAGTCGTTCCTCGCAATTGCATGTCCTGAAGTTGCAGTTAACTGGCGGACCTATCGAGGTTTGAATTTTTGCCAGTCAAACCTGCTATTCGCCTCACCCTGGGGCGAATGCTGCTATTCGTCCCTGGGTGGGGCGAATACCAGTTTGTATTCGTCCTAGGGTGGGGCGAGTAGGGAGCAAAGTGCCAAAAGGTGCCAAATTGACTCTTGACCTTCCAAACTACTGTTGGGAGTGGTTAGGACCACTGTTTAACCTCTGGGGGCTGCCCTAGGGGCTGTGTGTGTCAATGCGATCGATGCTTGTTGTCACATAATCGGATTGGTGTTGTTTTGGTGTCTATAGATGCCCCTTTTTGGGAAGCGTTGTGCAAGGCGCAACGCTGAGCAAAAATAGATAACCAAAGCACTAATGATTAGGGTTTCTTAGTAACCTAACCAACTCTTGATGCCCCAAGTATGGAAAGGGCACGCATTCTTGAATCCTTGCTTCTGACGAGCTAAGGAACTTAATTCAAGTGTTAACCTTTTTCGGTGAGGTGTTACTTGAGCTTGGACATTGATCAGTCATGAATAGGCAAAGGGCGCAACCTTTTGTCTATGGGAACCTTGAGTTCATGATTCATGAATGCCAAGTGTTTGATCAGCTTGTGATTATTGCTTGTTTGTTGCCCCAAGCGGGAGCATGATTGTCTTTGTCAATGATCCTTTGAATGCGTGTTATTTCCTTGATTGGGTATATTTTTGTTGATTGGTGACTAAGTGTGACTACCCCCTCAAGCGACGAATCGATGAGGGAATGACCGACATGAGAAAAGTGATGAGTCACTTGACCCAAGATGACTTAGGTAAGGGTGCCTTCAGTTGTTTTACCATTGAATGCTTAAGCAGTTTCCGAACATTCTGACCTATTTTTGGTGGGTTTTAACCCTTTTTGTGACGCATTTTGGAGCTGAAATTGTCAAGAATTCGTCCTCCCGTGGAGCGGTCCAGCTATGGTAGCCTTCTTAGGGAGTAGGATAGTGAAAATTTGTAACCCCAACATCTATTTTGGATGCCAATAATTTCAGGCGCAAAGGCGCCTTCGTTCGACAATGTTATTGCTATTTTTGGTTGGGTTTTGACCCTTTTGTGACGCCGTTTGGGGATGAAATTCTCAAAAATCCATCATCCCATGGAGTGGTCCGGCTATGGTAGCCTTCTTAGGGAATAGGATAGTGAGGATTTGTGACCCCGACATCTATTTTGCATGCCCGAAATGTCAAGTGCAAAAGCACTCTTATCGGACACTTTTATTGCTTGTTTTTGGTGCATTTTGTGCAGTTTTTGCTATTTTTGAAATTTTTGCTCTGTATTCATCCCTGGGTGGGACGAATACCAGTTTAGTAATCGTCCCAGGGTAGGACGAGTGCTAACTAGAGTGCTCATCCTAGGGAGGAACGATTACAGGCTCAAAAAGCCTATTTAAAGGCCAAAACTAGGTTTTGGGCTCATTTGCATTTGTTTTTCCTAGCGATTTGGAGCTCTGAGGAGGAGGAGGTCAATTCTGTGAAGCGAAGCGCTGCCAAAATTTTCCTACCACCATGAGTTCATGGACCGGATCATCAAGCGATGGAGCCGAAGCGAGACCAGTGAGTGCTCTTCCTCTTTATTTTTTTTTTGTTATAATTTGAAAACCGCAATTTGCTTTTATTCTTTTGTTTTTTGTTTTTCAAATTTAAAAATGAAACCCTAGTCTATCAAAATTAACACTTAGTTTAAAACTTAGTATAACCCTAGTTAAACAAAGATCAAAATTTAGTTTAAAACTGAGCTAAAAAACTTAGTTTAGAACATAACTTAAAAACTTCGCTTAACTCTAAATTAAACAAAGATCAAAACTTAGGTTAGAAACGTAGGGTAAACTGAGCGTAAAAACGTAGCTCAACCCTAGTTATTTTTTTGTTGTTTTTTTTTGTGTTTTTAATTTACCAGTTTTAGAGTTAAAAACCCTAGGTCTGACAAATTATTTTTTGAATTTTTTGTTTGTTTTTTAATTTATCAATTAGAGTTAAAAACCCTAGATCGACAAATTGTTATTTTTTTATTTTTTGTTTATTTATCAATTTAGATTTAGAGTTAAAAACCCTAGAACCGACAAATTATTTTTGATTTTTTTTTTTTTAATTTATCGTTAGAGTTAAAACCCTAGGCACAAATTATTTTTATTTTTGTTTTTTTTAATTTATCTTAGAGTTAAAAACCCTAGGACTGACAAATTAGTTTTTGAATTTTTTTTGTTTTTTTGTAATTTTTTATTTTTTATGCATTTTATATTCATTTTTTCTATAATTTTTCTTGTTTTAATGTTTTTGTGTTGTTTTCTTTTGCAAGTTGTGAAGAGCCGGTACCGTGTGCCCACGATTTTCACTGAAGCACGGGAGGCGCTGACTTTGACTGACTAGGAGTGGCTTGATGCCCTTGGGCTCAAGCAGGTGACTCGATTGGAGCCGATGGTCGAGGATCGGGCCTATCTGATGGCCCTGATCAACTTGTGGGATCCCTAGACCAATACCTTCCATCTCCCAACAGGGGAGATGACAGTGACCTTGGAGGATGTCTATCGGATTCTTTAGATTTTGATAGACGGACTGCCGATCCGGACGACGTCGTGGGATCAGCGAACAGCAGTGTTGACATGCTACTTTGGACATGGAGAGGAGATGGGGGTGGACAGCCCAGTGGAGAGGGCAGAGGGTGACTACCAGATTGGTGGCATATTGGTTCGATGGTGGCTAGAGAGGGGTGTGTTGGGAGTGAGGCATGCATTACTGATGGGCCTCATTTCCAACATGCTTCTACCTGACTCTTCGAGTGTGAGGTTCCCGTGGAACCTACTAGAGGTGGTGTTCAGGTTAGTGGAGTGTCCTACGGAGGCACCTATGATCATGAGATGGGGACAGACTCTGTTGGCACAGCTCTATGATGAGTTGTACGAGGTCCACTACTAGAGGTGAAAGGGGATTAGTTGTAGCTACTTGTTGTAGTGTTGGGCTTGGCAGCACATAGCAGTGGAGAGGCCGGTGGGGCTGCCATGGATGACACGGGTGGAGATGGTAGACCGAGAGATTGGATACGAGGCACTATGGTAGAGGTCTGAGGAGCAGGGACAGAGTCGATGATGGGCAGGTGTCGTAGGGCACTATGTCGATGCCTTCGCTCGGCTTGCTCTAGGGGAGGTGTTCTGGCGCCCCTATCGAGACTGTCCAACCTGGCCTGAGGCTAGAGAGTGGCTCCGATGGGTACGGAGGGGGCGGTGGCTGATTGGGCATCATGGGACTGAGCAGGAGTTCTTCCCATATGGTCGGGTTACATGATAGTTTAAGGTGCACCAGGGGTTTCCTGGTGAGCCCGTGGTCTATCGACATCGGGGAGACGAGAGGACTCTAGCTTGGCTAGTCATTGCACCATTAGGTGAGGATGCAGATACAACGATTGACATCCCAGATGTGGATGACATCGGGGTTACCATTGAGTATGAGCAGTGGTGGACTTTACGATGATGGCGAGGCGAGGGGCCTCTAGGGGGTGCAGAGGTGGAGAGGGGATGAGGGTGCAGAGGCACCAGGAGAGGGTTGGGGGTTTCGCTGGATGATGCGGACATGGTGGAGGTTGAGGATGATTTTGGGGGGGATTTTGGGGTGTCGGATCAGCCAGATATGTAGGACGTCCCAGAGCAGTGGGGGATCAGCCTACCTTTCTAGAGATGTCGATGCCTCAGCAGTCTCGAAGGATATGGAGGTAGGATTGCTGAGAATGCATGATTGGAGGGGTTACTCCAGAGGTGGGATGAGGAGCTCGAGGATGCTATGGGAGAGGGATCTCCTACGAACGTAGCTAGGAGAGGGAGAATGCATGGGCTACGTACCATCGGTAGGATGGGGATACCGATGCTGTGCGGGAGAGGGATCTCCTACGGATGCAGCTAGCATAGTGCAATGATACTTTGGCTATGTATCATCAATGAGAGATGGACTCTGTGGTATCGATTGGAGCTGGAGGTAGAGATTAGTCACCTCGATGGGTGGATCCCTACGTTTAGTGGAGGTGGATCATCACGCCGCATGAGAGGGAGTGATACTGAGCAGTCAACATCCTCTCAGTACAGGCGACTGGAGGAGGGAGGTGCTAGTAGGCATGATGTGGGGGCTAGCAGCAGCTACCCTGAGGGGTCCCATAGGACCCACACCATGGGGGTAGTTCCCGTCGCACCGATCCTACGTGATCATGGTGGCCGATGCCCTAGGCTTAGGGGTTTTTGAGTTTTTGGCTTTGTTGCGAGGTTAGAGGACCGGTTCATTGTAGCCTATGGGCATTTTTGATGATATATATATACAGATGACTCTTTTTTGGTGTTTATACACTTTTCATGGTTTGTTTTTATGCACATGTATTTACATTGATGTATGCATATGCTATTATGAATGCGATGTTTCTAATTTATATGATGTATGCATATGGAATGAATGAAATGAGTTGTTGATAACTTGTCGATGGCACCATAGACTGTACAAGATTTATTGGCTTGTTGTACTTATGGGATGGCTTTGTGGAATGACTTTGCATGTGATAACTTTGTTTTTGTATTTTGCATATTTTTTGATGGTGATGTACGTAATGAAATGTTCCAGTTGTTTTTAAAATGTAGTTAAGCTTTTCTGAGATTCAGATATTTTAACTAACTAGCCAAAACTGTACATTTATCTTGCAAGACTTTTGAACAAGGTATAAATCCGACTTGAGTTTAACCAAGTTATTTCACATCCCTGTGTGTGCAATTGAGTTCATTTATGTGGTATTTGTTAGGATACCACCAGTGCCAGATAGGCTATCAACCAAACCTGTACTGAGGATCACCTAATTAGCTCCACTAACTCCATTGTTGTATTTAGTAAGATTAATCCATGGGACAATCTAAGGTACCATAAGCTAGCTCATCCACATGCAAACATTGGTCTGCTCACATGCAAAGCTAATGTGATAGACATATCGTCATGCATTTAGGATACCGCCATTGCTAGGTAGGCTGTCCACCAAACCCGTAATGAGGATCACCTAGATGGTTTTCGAATGCTGAGAATTCTAGGGATTCAAGTTCAGGATTTTTATTTGCTCAATGGTTTAGGATACTTGCTCATATACATAGTGATAAAAATCACTGTTTATTTTCTCTTTGTTTTTCTTTTTGAGCAAGGATTTTGAATAGTGGTGATAACCATTGTTATTTGATTTTGGATTTTGAGCTTTGTAAGGTTGAGCTTGTAGGTTTGTGGCTTATGAATGACATTGATCCTTTTAGGCCTTGGGGATGACTACCCATCCTATTCAGGGACGTGTAGTATGAATCCTTATGACTTTGGGAACCAAAGGGGATTATGGATATTATGAAGTAAGGGCATTGATATTTTAGGCCTTGGGGATGACTACCCATCCTATTCAGGGATGTGTAGTATGAATCCTTACAACTTTGAGACCAAAGGTGATTGTGATGATGGCTTGTGGGAATTTTGTTTTTGAATGGCATCGATCCTTTTAGGCCTTGGGGATGACTACCCATCCTTGGCAAGGACGTGTAGTACGAATCCTTACAACCTTAGGGACCAATGGTGATTGGGATTTTTGTGAGTAGTGGTGAAAACCACTATTTATTAGGGGGAATTGATGGGGAAGAGCTTGTCCTTTTGTCAATTCTCAACACTCTTGAACCATTCGCACAAGGGGATGAACAGACTAATCTTTCACCTATGGTACCCTAGACTGCTTTGTAGGTTTCTCTTGCATTCACACAACTTAGGAATTATTTTATGTGTTTTAACTTGTGTAAGGATGTTACATAACGAGGCATGATCCAAGTAAAACTTTCCCTTGTAAAATCTTTTTTAACTTTGTACAGTTTTTGGCTAGCAATTTAAAGACAGCTGAATGACGAAAACCCTATATACATTAGGAGACAACTGACTATGCTAAAAATGGGGATGGTGTTATTCTAGATGTATGTGTTTATAAAATGGATTTGATGTGGAAAATGATGGAATTGCCAAGTAATTACAGTCTATGGTGCTTTTGACATGTATGACCTAGCAAATATGCAATGTATGGATGTGATGCCTAATGCAACCTATATTTTTGTATTTTGATTTTTACGAGTATGCATGGAATTGAGATGCAATTTTTTTGTTTATTTTTGATGATTTTATTGTTTTTGTTTGTTTTTGAATATTTATTTTGACCAAGCGGTTATGGTAACCCTTGGAGCTTTTGGTGTTGACCAAAGGGTTTATGGATACCTTTGGAGCATTTTTGGGGTACCAAAATTTTGGGTGACCAAGCGATTACGGGAATCCTTGGAGCTTTTGGCTTGACCAAAGGGTTTATGGATACCTTTGGAGCATTTTGGGTGACCAAGTAATCCTTGGAGCTTTTGGTTGACCAAAGGGTTTATAGATACCTTTGGGGTGTTTTGGTTGACCAAGCGATTATGAGAATCCTTGGAGCTTTTGGGTTGACCAAAGGGTTTATAGATACCTTTGGGCATTTTGGGTTGACCAAGCGATTGTAGAATCCTTGGAGCTTTTGGTTGGACTATGGCTCTCTAGATGTGGAATGGCCTCAAATGACTGATGTTCAAGGGTTCTAGTTCCTTGATTCCTTCAAGAGAGGCGAGTCGGTATGTTCCAGGTCCTATTCTACTATCAATCACATAAGGACCTAACCAGTTTGCCATGAACTTGTCCCTTAGATGGGATGACAAATTAGAATTCTGTTGGTTCTCTTTTAAGACCAAGTCACCAACCTGAAAGTCCCTTAGGTGGACCTTCATGTTGTATGCTTTCTTAAGTCGCTCTTGATAGATACGCAAATGCTCGAGAGCATTGATGCATCGTTCATCGAGCAACGTCAGTTGGTCTAACCGGGCCTGTCGCATAGTGTCATCATCGATGAACTCTTGCATTGAAATGCATAGGGAAGGGATTTCCAACTCGAGAGGCATGACAGCCTCGGAGCCATACACCAGCAAAAATGGAGTTGCCCTAGTGGGCATCCGAATGCTAGTGCGATAAGCCCATAGGGCAAGCGGGATTTGAATGTGCCAATCCTTATGACTATCTACGATGGTATTTTTGAGGATGGCAACTAGCATTTTGTTTGACGCTTCTGCTTGCCCATTTGCCTACGGATAATAGGGTGTTGAAAAACTATGCTGAATTTTGTACTTTGTTGTCAAAGCATGCACATATTTATTCTTGAATGACGTCCCATTATCCGAAAGGATCTTGGATGGAATACCAAAATGACATATGATGTTATGCAAAATAAACTCTGCAATGCGGGTTCCAGTCATAGAGGTTAGCGAAATTGCTTCCACCCACTTGGTGAAGTACTCTATGGCCATTATGATGAACGTGTGATGACCCGACGATGCAGGGGAGATATTTTCGATTAGATCGAAGCCCCACTATGAAAAATGCCAAGTCGATTGGATCGGTTGCAAGGCCTGAGAAGGTACGTGTGTCAAATTAGCATGGTGTTGACACTTCATGCACTTCTTTACATATGCGCAACAATCTCGCTCTAAATATGGCCAATAATAGCCCATGCAAAGAATGCGCTTTGCGATGGCCATACCGCTGAAGTGGCCACCACATGTACCATCGTGTGCTTGGGTGATCGCCCAAGTGGACTCTTGCTGGTCCAAGCAATGGAGGAGGATTCCTTCATAGCTTCGACGATACAAAATGTCTCCTAACAAGACATGTTTTGCCGCTTTCTATTTAAATGATCTTTTTGTGGCTTGTGTCAATCCAAGTGGGAGGTTACCTAGCTTGAGGTAATCCCTTATGGGTGTGTACCAATCCTACTGATCAGAAACCTCGATGGTATGAATGACCAATCCCTCTTGAAGTTCATCCCTAGCAAAAGCTGAGTGGGAAAGAACTTGTAAAAATAGCATTGTGTTGCTATTAAGAGGGGTCGAGGAGAACAAGGACCCCCAGTTGGCTTGAGTCAGACAATCATGGATTTGAGAGAACCTATCCTGAGATGGTTCAATCTGGATCAAGTGGATTCCTGGCGTTAGGTCAGAGCTTGCATGCTCCATCATGGATTGTGATAATGTTTTGACCTGAATGGTTGTCATCTCACCGGAAGGGTCTTGCGGGATTAGTGACCCCAAGGAGGCCATAGTATCCGCAAAATGATTCGATGATCGAGGGAGTGCCTCGATGTCATACCATTCAAGTTGTGCCAAGAATTTGTCCACAAGGGCTTTGTAGGCCTACAGAACTGGGCATTTACATTGGAATATCCCCTTTACTTGATTGACAATTAACAATGAATCACCAAAGATGTTTAAACATTTAATGTTCATGGTGATTGTTGTCTGAAGACCTATGAGCAAGGCTTCATATTCTGCATTGTTGTTGGTGCACGAGAAGTCTAATTTAAATGATAGAGGCATTGGAGCCCCTTGTGGAGTGAAGAATACAATTCCTGCACCACCTCCTTGCTCACATTTAGAACCATCGAAGAATAGGGTCATGTCAGCCTGTGACTCAGGCTCATCAGAATCTGGTGATTCTGAAACATGGAAGACCCCATCATCAGGTAGTTCTACGGTCAGAGGCTGATCATCTTCAAGAGGAGCCTCTGCCAGTTGATCGATGATGACTTGACCTTTTATGGATTTTTGTCCAATGAATTCTATGTCAAACTCCATCAACAACATGATCCATTTTGCCATGTGGCTACTATGATAAGTACGACTCATCATGTATCGCAATGGATTCTCCTTAGACACAACATACGTCGTATTGTTGAGCATGTAGTGGCATAGCTTTTTGGTAGCAAACACCACTGCCAAGCAGAGCTTCTCAATGTATGCATAGTTAAGTTCATAACTGACCAGGGTGCGGCTAAGATAGTAAGTAGCCTGTTCTTTGTGTAGTTCATTTTTCTGGGACAGCATGGCGCCCAGTGCCACCTCAGTAGCTGAGATGTATAAGTAGAATGACACTCCTGGTCTAGGTGGTGCCAATACTGGTGGTGAAGCCAAGTATTGTTTAATGTCATCAAAGGTTGATTGGCACTCGTCATCCCAGTGAAATGTTACCCCCTTGTGCAATAATTTATTCATGGGTCGGCACTTGTCAGATAGTTGTGCTATGAAGCGCTTGATTGACGCGACCTTTCCTTGCAGACTTCTGAGCTGCTTGATGGTAGTTGGGGGAAGCATTTCAAGGATTGCCTTGACTTTGTGTGGGTCTACCTCGATTCCTCATTTGGAGACTATGTAACCCAAGAGCTTTCCAGATGTGATGCCAAATACGCACTTCTTGGGGTTTAGTCTGACTTTATGTTCCATGAGGCGATCGAGGATCTTGCTTAAGTCATCGAGATGATCTGGGCACAAAAGAGATTTGGCCAACAAATCATCCATGTAATCTTCCAAATTTTTGTGCATGTAATCATGGAAGATGTACGTCATGGCACGTTGGTAGGTGGCGCCAACATTTTTAAGGCCAAAAGGCATGACCTTATAGCAAAATGTCCCCCAAGGCATTGTGAACGCCATTTTTAGTTGGTCCTCGGGATTGATACGAATTTGATTGTATCCCGAGAAACCATCCATGAGGGAAAGCATTTCATGGCCCGTTGTAGCATCTACCAATGCGTCGATGCTAGGCAAGGGAAAATCATCCTTAGGACTCGCTTTGTTTAGATCTCAAAAATTGGTGCATATGCGAATCCTCCCATCGAGATTTTTGATGGGCACCATGTTAGACAACCATGGTGGGTAATCCATGCAGATGACAAACTGTGCATCCAACAGCTTTTGTAGCTCATATTTGACCATTAAGGCTACTGTTGGGTGCATCTTACGTAGTTTTTGCTTTATTGGCTTGACTGTCGGATCAAGCGTTAGATTATGCATGACTAGCTGTGGGTCTAGCCCCGACATGTCTTTGTAGGACCATGCAAAAACCTCCTTCTTCTCTTTGAGAAGGGCAATGTAGTCGGCTTGCTCTTCGGGGGATAGACTTACCCCTGGCTTGATGATTTGCAAATTCATTGGATCAGAGCCGATGTCTACGTCAGTCATCTCCTCGACCGACATGTGGGACCCGTCCTCCAACTGGTGTGGAGTTGGGATCAAGTGGATATCATTTGCTGAATTTAGATCATCGTTCGGAACATCGGGTTCCTCTTCAGCATGGAAGACATCCTGAGTCTATCCTAGGGTGAAATGGAACATCCCACCACAAGGCCAGTACTCTGATGGGGATGGCGGTGTGTCAGCGTGATCCCAGTCTATAGCATCTAGGTCTAGATGCAATGACCATGTCGGGTCGGCTAGATCATGGATGGGGGCGGTTAAATCAATGGAGATCATGTTGATGAAATGATTGTGGTCTCCATTACCATGGGTGTGATTGCTCGGACATCCTAGATGATCTTTGTGCTCCGGATCTGGCTCTATGGGTACTGGCACAAATGGATCGGCCCTATGCATGGATAAGAGGATAGGGTCTGCCCTAGGCACTGATGGTTCTATAGGGTCTCCAGGCGGAAGATGCTCTCTGTATACCTAGAGTGGCGGGTGCAGTAATTGCTATAATTGTACCTGGTTTAAGTGCCACCTATGCCTTGGCCCTATGTGTAACTGTTCAAACATGTCATCTATGTCCAAGGGATATTGTTGTTGTCGCATATGATTGAGATAAGCCATCTCAGTTTCATCTTCATAATCACTATCAGAGATCCAAAGGCCTTCGTTGGCTCCAACAGCTATTTGTGACATATGAGGCTCATCTTGCTCGAGAAAATTAATGTGGTCCCATCGAGGTTGTTCCACTCTCTATGGGGGGACCTGATTCTCTTGAGGTGGCATATGCTCAATTGGAGCATCCAAAGGGAACATTGTCAAGAAGCTCTCTTGATCATCATCCATGGGAGTCACTTGTGAATGATTGCTATCAGACTCGAAAGGATCCCAAGGTGCTACCTCGTACTTCGACTCATCTTCTGAAGACCCTTCTTGGTCTTGTCCATATCCCTCTTGTAGGTGAGTCCTCGAATTTTCTCCATTTTTGACCGAAGGGAAAGGGTTGTTATGGTCAACAAGGTTGGTTGTTAGCAATGGGAGATAATCTCCCAATGTATATGTTGTGTTAGGATTGGCATATGGATCTAATGCCAACCCATCCTTGTTGCCTATCCCTAGGCCTTGCATGTTCTCTACCAAGATGTCTAGGGGCAAGGGGTGGTTGAACCCTACTCCTGACTTGTCATACGACATTTGATATCTCGGTTGGCAAAGAACACGCACTCCTTGCTCATACCTGCCCAACCCATATCCATGCCAATTACATTGGCCAAGATATCTCAAAGCAAAGTTTAGGTTGGAAAAATAGTTGACATCCTCAGCAAAGGGCTCTTCATCTTCATCTTCTTGCATATAAGTTTCAATGCCATTATCCAGGCCCCCATAAACAAAGTTTGTCTGATTGGGTGGGTAGCCTAGAGGAACCACAGAGCCGATGGGGAGTCGAGGTCTCCCCATGTCCTGCATGGACTCAAGTGTGGGTGTTGCTACAATGTTTCACACTATATACTCCCCTAGGCCCATGTTGGCCATCTCAATGGTGATCATTGGTGGTTGAGGGGGAGCGAATGGGAGTCCTTCCTGAGTCCACTCCATGTAGGGTGAACTAGGCATCTCGACTTCCATTCGGCTAGGCATCTCTTCGGTAGAGATGGTTGAGACTAGGGGTGGTTCCTCTTCTAGGGGTTTCTTTCCCTTGTCCTTTGGTGTGGCCACCGTAGGTGGCATCATTGTTGAAGGACCAGATGAGGAAGATGGACCCGACTGGGGATTTGATGGACTTGTCAATGGGGATGCCTATGGAATCGGACCCTGTTTAGATGGATTCAACTAAAAATCCAAATGTGTTGATGGAAGGGTCGATTACGGCATGAATTGCACCGTATTGCAGTACTTGAAGGGCTCTAAGTCTATCGGGACTACATGCACCTATCCTTCAAATGTATACTTTAGGCACTGATGAGCTATTGAAGGGACACACTTCATGTCCCTGATCCAAGGCCGGCCCAACAAGATATTATAGGCCATCTCACCTTCCAAGATGTGGCACAATGTATGAATAGTCTTTTGTCCCACTTGGATGGGTAGGACAATTGTGCCAACCATCGAGCATATTGCATCATTGAATGCTCGAAGAGTATAGGTGGAGGCCACGATGTGAGATGTCGACAACTTCAGATGTTTCAATGCTACTGTTGTGATGATATTACTGGATGAGCCAATGTCCACCAACACCCTCTTATACGGAATCCCGTTGACCCGTGCAATGACGTGCAGGGGTGGATCCGCCACATCACCAATCACCGATTTCAATTCATCTTCTCTAAAGGTGATGACTGGTTCTGTACATTGTTTTACATGTCCCACAAAGTTGTTGAAAGAGTTTGCTTCATGGGGCTGCAGCTCGATGGCTTTTAATATCTCCATTAGAGCCTCTCGATGGGGCGCTGATTGTTGAATGAGCTCGTATATGGAGAGCCTAGCCGACGTGGTCCTTAGACTTTGGGTAAGTCTAGTCCGAATCATGGCCACTGGTCTAGGCGGGGGAGGTTGCGTAGGGTGTTGTTGAGGTTGTGACGTCGATGGAACTTCTCTAGTGGCCGTCACAGGGGCAGCTCCTGGATACCTCTTGTTCCTAGTCACTATGCTTATCATCCCTACATACCCCTGCATGGGGCAATTCTATTGCACCTCATTGACTTGAAGGGGTTTTTCCTATGCATCATGGGTAGGCAAGGGGTCTCTAAAGACTCCCATATGTTGGTTGTTTGGTGCTACGGGGTTGTCCACCACCAACGTCTTGTTGTCGATTAGGTCTTGCACCAAGCCTTTGAACTTCCAACATGCATTAAGGTCATGTCCCTTCCACCTATGGAACCTACAATACAAGTCCTCCCGGTACCCCTTAGGCTTTGGTGCATTGGGGTCTATGGTTTGAATCTCTGGAAAGTTGATCAAGTTCGCCGCTGACAAGCGGTCAAACAGGGAGTCCCTGGACTCTGTGTAAGGTGTAAATTGTCGCCTAGGGTGACGCTACTGATTTTGTTCCTACCTCTAGTTTTCTCTATCATAATTGTTAGGAGGCACCACCTGATAGTTAGCCTTTTGAGGTTATGTTGCTTGTGTAGGCTTAGGGACGTTTATAGCAACCTGATTGACCGCAACGGGTTTCTATTGCGTGGTCCCTATTTTGGTGTTCTTAAGCCATTCTTTCTTCTTTGGCTTGGCAATCTCGCCATCCTATATCTTGATCTCCTCAATGATTCTGGCTTGTGCCAGAGCTTCCTCAAGAGTGGCATATTGCTGTAGCTGCAATAGCATGGAGATCGATCTCAAATAGCTCTTTGAGAACATTTGGGTCAGGTCGGACATGGGAGGGAGGTAGGGCAGCTTTGAAAGCAACGTCCTCCATCGGTTCCCATATGCCACCATGGTTTCTTCCTCATACTTCCTGAGGCTAGCTAGGTCACTTAGTGATGCCTTTTTCTTGGTGTTGAAGGTGAAGCATTCGAGGAACGCGTCCACTAGCTGATCCAAGTTAGCGATGCTATGTTTTGGCAATTGAGTGAACCAATCCGAGGCAGGGCCTACGAATGTGGTTATAAATGTTCTTAGTAACAAAGCATCATTATCCTGAATGCCAAAGCACTGGCTCAAGAATCTAGTCACGTGCTCTTGGGCATCCTCCTCCCCTCTAAAGAGTGCCAACTGGGGCAGTTTAAAGTGTTCAGGGTATGGAGGTGCCGGCACTGATGGATGCACAGGATGACTATGGAGTTGGCGTAAAGTAGGCTTTTGGGGCCCAGAAGTCTTGGTCTCCATAGACTCTAAGCGCTCTAGCAACGCTTTATATGCATCGAAGGATTTGATTTCTTCCTCCTTAGTTTGCTCCCATTGTGGGTTGCGGGGAACTTGAGGCCTATGGAGGGGTAGCTGGATAGCACCCCTCTGCCTTGGTAGGGCATTTCAGCCCGCTCTTCTTCTTGTTCATACTCCTCATAGGCTTCTTGAGGAGTGCTTGGCCGAGACCTATAAACATGGGTGGGTGCCCGCGGAGGGTGCCCATCATTGTTTCTAGGAGTGGCCTCCCGCTCAGGTCTAGGAGGTCTTGGAGGCAATACTTGATAAGGTCGCATAGACCTATCTCGCACCAAGGGGTTGTGCCTCTCATACACTTCTACTTTATGCGCGTGAGGGGTTGGGACCTTCTCAGGCACATTGTTATGAAGCAATTCGGCTATCTGACGCTGAATGCGCTCTTTGCTAAGGTGATACAGATGCTCTAACTATTGTTGATCTTGCTTGAGCTGCATGATTTGCGCTTGGTGGGTGGCATGTCTGGAAAATTCCAAGTCAATTTGTTCCATCGTCTCATGTTTAGGAAGCCTAGATGCCTCTCCTACATGTCTATCTCGGTCATGGTGATCCGAGACCCCTATGGGTTGCTTTCCTCTATCGAGGTTAGCTACATTCACCCGAGGCTCTGGCCTCAATGGGTGATCCTGATACATAGCAGGTGTGGAGGTGCATCGCTCTCATGCTATGTACTACTCTTGAGGAACGTAGTGTTCTTCCTCGTACTCCCTTTCATATGCATGAAAGGTGTGGGCAGAATTGTCTTGCCCTATCTGGAGAGCCTGATACTCTGGATTTGGTCTAGTGTTTCTAACAATAATACGGGGTAGAGGAGGGATGATAAAATCATGTGGCCCCTCCTTATGGACCCTATGTTGCTCTAGCACTTCATCACTAGGCCACTCATAACGAGCATCTAAGGGAGGCCTCCTATCTATGTTGAGTGCTACGTGTAGGTTCTCCTCTTGAAAGGATCTATGTTGAGTGGGGGTGCCTCTCAAAGAGGTGCCTCTATAGTCCTATTCTATGATGGCATGATGTGGACTATCTTGTGTGTCAGGCCACCAAGGCGGGATGACCAAGTCCTCAGGACTATATCGGAGGTGACTTGCCCCCCTTTGTACACTTTCTGCAATGCTTGCCCGTGATTGGGCTCGGCTACGGGTGTACACCATGGTGATGCTTACCTAAATATGTGTAGATTTTTATCTTCTTTTAGGATTTCTTATGCTACACTAAACAGGAAATATCACACACACAAAAGCAATGATTATCTCGTTTAAAGATTAAAAGTGTGCCCTAAACCTGGTTTAGTGTGTTTTGATGTTTGTTTTGAAAGCTTTTGTAAAGAACATTTAAATGCAATATGATGGCTCTTATGACTCCCAAAAATGGTCGCCCCTTCGATATACCATTGCCAGGCCGATATACCAACCTCTCTATATACCCACCCTTACGTGAGGGAAACTATTGGTACGTGAGAGCAGATGGTACGTGGAACATAGGCGGTACGAAAGGGGAATCACTCTATTTATGACACCTACCATAGAAGACTTATCCTCATGCACTGGGAATCACCCCAACTACACTTGGTCAGCTTTCATCAGGATTTACGTCTAGCAACAATCACGATCGGGGTTATGTATGCAGTATCTCAAGCCAAGGTGGTGATGAAATCCACCGTTGGTCTTGCTCAAGGGTTGGGGTTTTACGACCAACTCCTTGTTGTTTTAAATTACCACGTGGTGTGTGGGGTTCTTTTTAAGTTGCATAAATGAAGCAAACAAGCATTCAAACTCTCCTATGCAAGCAAATAACCAGAGAACAGAAAGCAAAAATTGACAGAAGGTGTTTAGGACCCCTACCTCTTCTCTGCCCAAATCGGATGTCTCTGAATTTCTGCCCTAAAATTGCACAGAGAGCTATTCATCCTGGGGTGAGATGAATAATAGATCTGTATTCATTCTAGGGTAGGACGAATTCCTATTCATCCCTGGATAAGACGAATTCCAGCTCTGTACTCGTCACAGACTGAAACGAACAGCAGTCCAGGGTTTGAAAACTTGGTACCTGTAAGCAAAAACAAGCAACTTTGATCAGAAATTTAATCTTAAAAATCAAGGGATAGAGGTCCCACCATGATCGCCACTGAAAGCATGAGGATACGAAAACAAAAAGGAAAATGCCAAGTACGATGCGTGTAAAACCAAACTTAACGCCAAAAGCCTATATATTGAAAAATGCATGAAAGGAAAGAACATAAGCGAATCGACACAAGATAAAAGCAATATGGAATAGGGTCCTCTTTATTGATATGCTTTCAAAGTCATGTTACAATACGTCTCCTTCCCTTTTAGGGGATAGGAGCGTTAAATATGTTTCTTATCACATCCATGGATAGCAATCCTTCTTCCGCGTGCCCACATGTAAGATGGGCGGACCAAAACATCACCACCACTTGTGTATATGAGTTTTGACTCCTTAATACTCCTCTGATGTCAGAAACCTACGTTCAAGGAAACATAAAATATCAGTAGCACCTACAGATAGAATAGAACATGTATTTCCCAAGGCCTACTGTTAGTGTATGCATGAAAATATTAAAATGATAACCAAATGACATCAGATCGACCTAAAAATTTAATAGAAGCATGAATATGTTACCAGGAGGGCACTACAAAAGGAACAGTCAAGAAATTCCTCACAGATTTGTATTCGCTCCGGGGTGGGACGAATAAACCTACAATAAATTATTAGAAAGCACCCTCTTCAATGTCCTATCCAGGAAGCTCCAAATGACCTACAAAGTTGGGGTTAGCTAATTGGGGGTATTTTGGGAAGACCCAGAAGGTCATATTTCTCCAATTTGGCCTCTATCACCCAGATTTTTATGGTGCCATCTACAAGTTAGTAAAGGCGGGAAATGATAAAAACATGGTCAAAAATGCTCAGAATGAAATGAAATTTAAACTACAGCCTATTTAAATAACCTAGAATAATATGCAAAATAAAAATCAGAGAAATATATCATATATTTCTAATCACTCTAGGGTGGGGCGATTAGGGCTATGACAGCTTGGGGGGCGCGGGGGCAGGACGCCCACCGTTTGGGACTCTGTTTCGGCACCAATCCACTTGGGATGGGTCCAAAACTTCTTATGGGGTGTTGTCGACAAATTTTGTGGAATATTGTGGCCAAATGTTTGGGTTTGGGTCTAGAATGCGCCTCCAATAATCACCCAATAACCTCCCTCCAAAAGAGAGATCAAGGATGTGAAAGCACAAACAATGGGTGAGGATATATTTTAGCAGAACTTCATTGCTCCAAAATCTCCTCTCTATATCTTTTTTTGGGTGAGAAGACTCACCAATTTATAGACCTAGGGTCTCTTTGTTTGAATGCGCATGCGAGGGCGCCACTTGAGTTGATTGTCCTATTTTGAGAGAAAATATTATTCCCTGATTTAGAGTCTCCTTGCATGAGGTCTCTAAAATAAAGACATGCATGACTGAAGTCTCTCTTCTTGATTTGAAGTCGTTCCTCGCAATTGCATGTCCTAAAGTTGCAGTTAACTGGCGGACCTGTCGAGGTTTGAATTTTTGCCAATCAAACCTGCTATTCACCTCACCCTGGGGCGAATGCTGCTATTCATCCCTGGGTGGGGTGAATACCAGTTTGTATTCATCCCAGGGTGGGGCGAGTAGGGAGCAAAGTGCCAAAAGGTGCCAAATTGACTCTTGACCTTCCAAACTGCTGTTGGGAGTGGTTAGGACCACTTTTTAACCTCTGGGGGCTGCCCTAGGGGTTGTGTGTGTCAATGCGATCGATGCTTGTTGTCACATAATCGGATTGGTGTTGTTTTGGTGTCTATGCAAATTAACACAAGTAATTGTGGATAGAGGATCCAACGTTAATGTGCTACCTGAAATAACTTGGCTAGAACTAGGTGCTCCATATCTATAAGCACCAAGATTTTTATTATATGGTGTTGAACAGTATGGTATCGAGACAAAGAAAATTTTGATAGTACAACAAATGGTGATAGCTGACCAAGAGTTTTTCTTGGATTTCATTGTGATTACAATGTAAAAGCCTGCATACAATGCTCTCTTAGGGAGAGTATGGATACGAGTATCCAAAGTTAATCACAACTAGGAAAAGAATTAGATCACTTTCAAGAAAGGACAATATAAATATATGATTAATATAGCTAATCAAAAATTGAGTGAGCATGTAGCTACAACGGATGAATTAGAAAATTCCTTAGGATATGAAGGGTATGAATTTTATGGAGAAGGAATGTTGTACCTAGATGAATGTAGTGAAGATGAAGCTAGATCTGATAGCAGACTTCTTCATTAGAAAATGGAAGAGTACAAAATTTTTTAGCCCAACTTCCTCTGTATTGAGTCAGAGGAGATCAATGAAAAACAAGATAAACCAAAAGTCAGTCGAGAACCTAAGAAGGAGGTGGAAGAGAAATGGGCATTTCTAGAAAGTTTTGTAGAGTATACAGTAGGATATGCAAATATTTATACAAGGTCAACACACCCAAATAATTTAGATAAAGTAGCAAGTGATATGGAAAATATCAAATATGAATGACCCCAAATAGTGGACATCAATCTAGGAATGGAGGAGGAACCTAGGATGATTCACTGTGGTGATGATTGGAACCTTGTACTGAAAGTGGTGGATTTTAAGATATTCTTGGAATATAAGGATGTCTTTGCATGGACATATAAGGACCTTAAGGGAGTACCACCAAATTTATGTGTCCACAAGATTACACTAATGCCTAGAGATCAACCCGTAAGGAGGAGGCCATATAGAATGACTCCAAAGTATGTTGCATTAGTGAATGAAGAGATAGAAAAGATGTTGGAAGTAGGAATTATCTTCAAGGTGGCAACTAGTGAATGGGTCTCACGTATAGTGATCACATTGAAGAAGGAAGTAGACAAGATCAACATATGCATGGACTTTAGGAGTTTGAACGTAGTAACTATTAAGGATCCCTTCACCATTTCTTCACATATTGCATATTGGAAGAAGTCATCGGACACGAGATCTATTCATTTTTGGTTGGGTTTTCAGGGTACAATCAAATCAGCATAGCCAAGGAGGATAAATTTGTTGGCAATTTTGGGTACCTTGAGTACATTGCCTTTGCCTAAGTTTAGTTGTTGTCATTGATGTCAAGGAGCTCTTGGTAGTTGTTGTCTTTGATGTCAAGGAGTTCTTGGAGCAATTTGTTTTTATGTCTAAGTATGTGTTTTGATGAAGGTTTCAACTGGTCAATAAGTCTCCTAGAAAATCCAGTTGCAAAAGATCAAGAAAAAGATAAGTTAGAAAAAGTTTGTAGGTGGCTGGAAAAACTGTCACGATTTCGCGACATGTTTTAGGAGAGAGAAAGTTTAGGCAAAAGTGTCGCGATTTCGTGACAAGTTGAGTTGGCGGTGAGTGCGAAAGTGTCACGATTTCGTGACAAGTTGAGTAGGCAGGGTTGAGTTGTAGGAAAGTGTCGCGATTTCGTGACAAGTTGAGTTGGTAGTGAGTTGGTTTTTTTGAGTTTGGTGTAGAAAGTGTCATGATTTCGTGACAAGTTGAGTTGGCGACTTGCAGTTGGCAAAAGTGTCACGATTTCGTGATAGGTTTCAAAGAAGTTGTACGGATCGCAAAAGTGTCACAATTTGATGAAGTTGAAGTTGGCTTTTTGGTTAAAAGTCATCTGATTTTGTGACATGTTCCAATTTAGGATAAGAGTAAGGTCGTTTCGAGTATTAGAAAAGAGCTTAAGGAAAGCGTCACGATTTTCATGACATGTTCCATTTTTCGCTAGTGCAAACCAAGAAAAGGTTGAAGAAGCAAGAAGTGTCACGATTTCATGACAAAGTTGTAGATGATGTCGAAGAGGCAAAGGTGTCATGATTTCAGGGAGAAGAAGGCTTTGAAGTCTAAAGTGTCATGATTTCCGACGAGTTGCTGATGACGTCCAAGAGGCAAAGGTGTCACGATTTCATGACAGAAGCGGAGAAGAAGGCTTTGAAGTCTAAAGCGTCATGATTTCATGACAGAAGTGAGATGACGTCAGTGAAAGGCAAAAGTGTCATGATTTCATGACAGAAGTGCCAAGGGAAGCAGACAAAAGCAAAAGCGTCACGATATCGCTACAACAAGCTATAGAAGGTGTACGATAGGCAAAGGTGTCGCGATATCATGACATGTTGAAGTTTCGTGCTAGAAGCTACAGGGAGGCGGTTGAGGACAGAGTTAACTTTGAGCCGACAAAGTTAAAATTTGGGCCGATGCAGCATAGGGTTTTGCAGTCGACGTAGTGGAAGTATAATAGCCGACTAAGTTTGGATGTAATGACCATGGATCTTACTCTATAAAAGGAGGGATGTTTGGATAGTTTGAGCATCGATTAAGTGTGCGTTCGAAGTGCGAATTGCACAGAGAGAGTGCGGGGAGAAGATCGATCGCAGAAGTGCATAAGTAGAAGCCTGAGCGTCTACTGTGTTTAGACAGAGGTTGCGAAGACAGTGCTATCATGACTTAGACAAAAAGTGAAAAGGAAGTGCTGCTGTATTTGTGAAGATAGTGCTGTTGTATTTTGTGAAGACTGTATTGCTGTGTATACGTAGAATACGTGAAATCTGTGCTACTATGTTTCTGATCGAGAACTATAGTATTTGCGTAGACAATAAAATATTGGTTTCAACCAAGTGCAAAAAAAGAACAGAGGAAGAGGAACAGTATTGTGCCAGATCGAAGGACTGTGTTTGGTGCAGAGAAGAGGACCAGCTTTGTTGTGACAGAATTGAGGACAGAGATCTCCAGCCAGAGCAGGGAAGACAGGTGTCTTCTGTGGATAGAATTCCACTTGCTAAGGGCAGAGGAGGTAGAGGTCTTCTAGAGGATCACCAGCCAAAGCAGAATTAGGGGAAGGTGTCTCCTTTGAGCTGAGGCTCATAAACATTGTAATCGGGAAGGATTCCCAGAGGACTTTGATACAACTTTTAGAAGAAAAGTTTTATCCGTGGAGTAGCCCACCTTGGGTGAACCACGTAAATTGTTGTGTCTCTTTGTGGATTGCATTTTGTGCATTGTTTTACTGCTGTTATTACTGCTATCTTTATTCTGCATGTTAATGGTTTGAAAGTTGTATTGATAGATAAAGTTAAAAGTGGTCTTATACTGTTCACCCCCCTCTCAGTATAAGCTTGTGTTCTTCAATTGGTATCAGAGTAGGTTTCTCCAGATATAGCCTAACAGCTTGGAGAAGGATCTATCAGAAGAACATACAGTTTTAGAAAAGGGTGAAAAAGATAAGTTCTATTCTCAAGCATCATGACAGGAAGAAGAGACAGCAAGATCAATCTTCAGCCTGATGAACGTTGGATTCCAGTTGGTCACAAAAAGAACAATCATCAAAGGTATCAAAACAGGTTACATAATACCTTCCATGGCTACTATTTTTCTTGCAAGAAATTTGGTCACAAAGCTATATATTGCATTAAATCCGTGAATAGCCATAGTAAGGAAAATGTCAACTTTTTTGCACCTCTTTTGGATAAAAATGTCATATGTTACAATTGCAAGAATGTTGGGCATATAGCAAGGATGTGCAGTTTGGATAGACCTAACCTTAAGTCTGCTAAAGAGAGAAATGAGATTAGGTCTAAGTCAATGATAGTTCAAACTGCTTTTCATGCTCAAGACAAAACTGAGAAATGGTATCTTGATAGTGGTTGTTCAAAACATATGACTGGTGAAAAAGATAAGTTTCTGTTTTTAAAAAACACAAACAGAGGAACAGTTAGTTTTGGAGATAACAGGTCTGCTAAAATCTGTGGTAAAGGGACTCTTAGCTTGGATGGAAAATCTAAAACTGAAAATGTGCTTTTTGTAGAAGGTTTAAGACATAATCTTCTAAGTGTGAGTCAACTTTGTGATCAAGGACACATAGTATCTTTCTTTTCGGATCGATGTGAGATTCGTAAAGAAAAAAATGGAAAACTCATTGCAAGTGCTACAAGGACTCCAAACAATCTTTACATGCTTAGTGAAATAAAAAAGGAAAAGTGTTTCCTAACTCAAGAAGATGAGAGTTGGTTATGGCATAAAATATTGGGGCATTTGAGCTTTGATAATCTTGTCAACATTAGTAACAAGAAAGCAGTTAGAGACTTGCCCAAAATAAAAAGGCCTCATAACACCATTTGCGGTCCTTGTCAACATGGAAAACAGACCAGAACCAGTTTTAAATCAAAAGGGTATACTTCTTCAAAACCATTAGATCTCATTCATACTGATTTATGCGGCCCCACTAGAACTCAGAGCATTCAGGGAGAAAGCTACTTCATGCTTGTTTATAGATGATTATTCTAGAATGACTTGGGTGACTTTTCTCAAAGAAAAATCTGAAGCCTTTGAAAAATTTAAAGCTTTCAAAGAAATGATCGAAAATGAGTCTGAAAAGAGAATCAAATGTTTAAGATCAAATAGAGGAGGAGAGTTTACCTCTAATGAATTTGTGAAATACTGTGAGCATCAGGGAATCAAGAGAGAATATTCAGCAGCAAGAACTCCTCAACAAAATGGAGTAGTTGAAAGAAAAAATAGAACTATTGAAAATATGGCTAGAGCAATGTTGAATGAGTCAAAACTTTCAGATGGATTCTGGAAAGAGGCAGTCAGTACAGCAGTATACATTATCACCAGGGCCCAACTTAGAGTAAATCATCATAAAACTCCTTATGAGTTGTGGAAAGGAAGACCAGCTACAGTCAAACATTTCAAAGTGTTTGGGAGTAAGTGCTTCATCAGAAGGGAAGATCAGAACCTGGGTAAGTTTGATCCTAGGTGTGATGAAGGAATTTTTCTTGGCTATTCCAGCAGAAGCAAGGCGTACAGATGCTTCAACAAAAGAACGCATACAGTCGTAGAAAGCATAAATGTAACAGTTGATGAAAAGATAGGAATAAGAGAACCTGTCAAGGAAATCAGTGATGAAATATGTCAAGAAGAATTCAGAGAGATTTCAGATGAAGAAGAGGAAAAATAGCAGCTGCTTCCCAAAACACCATCACGATATGTTCAGAAACATCATCCCAAAGATTTGATCATTGGTGATCCAAACAGCAGACAAACTAGAAGAAGAATCATTCCGGCACACGATTCTACAAATATTTCTTTATTATCTCAGGATTGAGCCAAGAGATTTCGAGTGAAGCATGTGCAGATAAATTTTGGGTAAAAGCAATGGATGAAGAGCTAAATCAAATAGAGAAAAGTAAAACTTGGGATTTAGTTCCAAGACCTAGGAACAAGAATGTCATTGGCACAAAATGGATTTTCAGAAATAAACTCAATGAGGATGGAAAGATTGTCAGAAACAAAGCCAGGTTGGTTTGCAAAGGTTATGCTCAAGTAGAAGGTGTTGATTTCGAAGAGACGTTTGCTCCTGTTGCTCGTCTCGAAGCCATCAGAATGTTTTTGGCTCTTTCAAGTTTCAAAGCATTCAAAGTGTACCAAATGGATGTGAAATCAGCCTTTTTAAATGGAGTTTTGGATGAAGAAGTCTACGTAGAACAGCCAGAAGGCGTGTCTCTCTCAGATCAATCGGACTATGTGTGCAAATTGAAAAAGGCTTTGTATGGGTTAAAGCAAGCACCTAGGGCTTGGTATTCAAGACTAGACAGGTACCTTCATGAGCAAGGTTTCAGGAAAGGTGTGGCAGATAGCAATTTGTATATAAAAGATAAAGGTAATGATATGTTGATTGTAGTTGTCTATGTTGATGATATCATTTTTGGGGGAAATAATACCCAGATGTGCAAAGATTTTGCTAACACCATGCAAAAGGAATTTGAGATGTCTATGATTGGTGAGTTATCATTCTTTTTGGGTCTTCAGATTGCTCAATCAAAAGACGGTATATTTCTTTCTCAAGGAAAATATATCAGAGAGATGTTAAAAAAATTTGGGATGATGGACAACAAACCTGTATGTACTCCAATGACTACAGGGTGCACGATGAGTAAAAATGATGAATCTCCAGTGGCAGATCAAAAATTGTACAGATCGATGATAGGCAGTTTATTATATGTTACAGCTACCAGACCAGATATCATGCAGGCTGTTGGGTTAGTAGCCAGATTCTAGGTTGCTCCGAAAGATTCTCATGTTATAGCAGTTAAAAGGATATTCAGATATCTGAAGGGAACTATGGACTTTGGGCTTTGGTATCCCAAAGGTGATGATTTTACTCTCACAGCCTATACAGATGCAGATTGGGTAGGCAGTAATGATGACAGGAAAAGCACCAGTGGTGGAGCATTCTTTCTAGGAAAGAGTTTGGTTTCTTGGCTAAGTAAGAAACAACCTTCAGTTTCTTTATCTACGATAGAAGCTGAATATATAATAGCAGTGGCTGGGTGTACTCAAGTTCTATGGATGAAAACCACCTTGGAGGATTTCAAAGTCAAGCATGAACAACCCATCTCCATATTTTGTGATAATACTAGTGCCATAAGTATTTCCAAAAATCCGGTAATGCACTCAAGGACAAAGCATATTTCCATCAAGTATCACTTTCTAAGGGAGAAAGTGCAAGATAAGCAGGTCAAGGTAGAATATGTGTCTACTAAAGAACAGATTGCAGATATTTTCACAAAACCTCTTCCAAGAGATACATTTGAGTATCTAAGGGAGAAATTGGGAGTTGTACTCCCACCCTAGTTTTAATTCACCTCAATAGGAGGTGGGGGAGGGACTAAGCTAAGAGGCTCATTCTTAGTCCCAAGCCCCAAAGGTGACCCTTTGCCATTGATGACAAAGGGGGAGAGTTTTGAGTAAGGGGGAGAGATATGAGTAAGGGGGAGAGTTTCAAGTGAAGAGGAAAGCTTCAAGTCAGGGGGAGCAAAACTTCAAAGAGATTGATTTCAGTTTTGGCTCTTGAAGATGTGTTTTTAGTAAAGGGTTGCCATCAATGACAAAGGGGGAGATTGTTGGCAATTTTGGGTACCTTGAGTACATTGCCTTTGCCTAAGTTTAGTTGTTGTCATTGATGTCAAGGAGCTCTTGGTAGTTGTTGTCTTTGATGTCAAGGAGTTCTTGGAGCAATTTGTTTTTATGTCTAAGTATGTGTTTTGATGAAGGTTTCAACTGGTCAGTAAGTCTCCTAGAAAATCCAGTTGCAAAAGATCAAGAAAAAGATAAGTTAGAAAAAGTTTGCAGGCGGCTGGAAAAACTGTCGCGATTTCGTGACATGTTTTAGGAGAGAGAAAGTTTAGGCAAAAGTGTCGCGATTTCGTGACAAGTTGAGTTGGCAGCGTTGAGTTGCAGAAAGTGTCATGATTTCGTGACAAGTTGAGTTAGAGGTTGAGTTGCAAAAGTGTCACGATTTCAGACAAGTTGAGTGTAGTTGAGTTAAAGCGTCGATTTCAAGTTAAGAAGTTGAGATGCAAAAAGTGTCACGATTTCATGACAGGTTGAGTTGGCAGCTTGTAGTTGGCAAAAGTGTCACGATTTCATGACAGGTTTCAAAGAAGTTGTACGGATGCAGAAAGTGTCACGATTTCATGATAGGTTGAGTTGGCAGCTTACAGTTAGCAAAAGCATCGTGATTTCATGACATGTTCCAGTTTCACGGGCATATGGTAGAAAAGTGCTTAAGGCAAAAAGCGTCATGATTTCGTGACATGTTCCAGTTTCATGAGCAGTTGGCAGAAAAGAGCTTAAGGCAGCGAAAGCGTCACGATTTCGCGACATGTTCCATTTTCGAGGAAAGCATCACAATTTCGTGACATGTTCCATTTTCGCTAGTGCAAACCAAGAAAAGGTTGAAGAAGCAAGAAGTGTCATGATTTCATGACAAAGTTGCAGATGACGTCAGCAAGAGGCAAAGGTGTCATGATTTCATGACAAAAGCTGAGAAGAAGGCTTTGAAGTCTAAAGCGTCATGATTTCATGACAGAGTTTCTGATGACGTCAGCAAGAGGCAAAGGTGTCACGATTTCATGATAGAAGCGGAGAAGAAGGCTTTGAAGTCTAAAGCATCATGATTTCATGATAGAAGTGAGATGACGTCAACGAAAGGCAAAAGTGTCATGATTTCATGACAGAAGTGCCAAGGGAAGCAGACAAAAGCAAAAGCGTCGCGATATCGCTACAACAAGCTATAGAAGGTGTACGACAGGCAAAGGTGTCGCGATATCGTGACATGTTGAAGTTTCATGCCAGAAGCTACAGGGAGGCGGTTGAGGACAGAGTTAACTTTGAGCCGACAAAGTTAAAATCTGGGCCGACGCAGCACAGGGTTTTGCAGCCGACGCAGTGGAAGTATAACAGTCGACTAAGTTTGGATGTAATGACCATGGATCTTACTCTATAAAAGGAGGGATGTTTTGATAGTTTGGGCATCGATTAAGTGTGCGTTCGAAGTGCGAATTGCGTAGAGAGAGTGCGGGGAGAAGATCGATCGCAGAAGTGCATAAGTAGAAGCCTGAGCATCTGCTGTGTTTAGACAGAGGTTGCGAAGACAGTGCTATCGTGACTTAGACAAAAAGTGAAAAGGAAGTGCTACTGTATTTGCGAAGATAGTGCTGCTGTATTTTGCGAAGACTGTATTGCTGTGTATACGCAGAATACGCGAAATCTGTGCTACTGTGTTTTGATCGAGAACTGCAGTATTTGCACAGATAGTAAAATATTGGTTTCAACCAAGTGCAAAAAAAGAATAGAGGAAGAGGAACAGTATTGTGCCAGACCGAAGGACTGTGTTTGGTGCAGAGAAGAGGACCAGCTTTGCTGTGACAGAATTGAGGACAGAGATCTCCAGCCAGAGCAGGGAAGACAGGTGTCTTCTATGGACAGAATTCCACTTGCTAAGGGCAGAGGAGGTAGAGGTCTTCTAGAGGATCACCAGCCAAAGCAGAATTAGGGGAAGGTGTCTCCTTTGAGCTGAGGCTCATAAACATTGTAATCGGGAAGGATTCCCAGAGGACTTTGATACAACTTTTAGAAGAAAAGTTTTATCCGTGGAGTAGCCCACCTTGGGTGAACCACGTAAATTGTTGTGTCTCTTTGTGGATTGCATTTTGTGCATTGTTTTATTGTTGTTATTACTGCTATCTTTATTCTGCATGTTAATGGTTTGAAAGTTGTATTGATAGATAAAGTTAAAAGTGGTCTTATACTGTTCACCCCCCCTCTCAGTATAAGCTTGTGTTCTTCAAAATTGAAGACCACATTTATTGTGGATAATGACATTTATGCATAAAATTAAATGCCATTCGGGCTCTATAATTCCCCAACTACATTTTAGCGTATCATACTATATATATTTGATCAGTTGGCAATAGGGAACTTTAAAGTATTTTTGAATGATTGCTCCATTTATAGGAAGATCAAGGAACATCTTCATGCCCATAGTGAATGTATGATTAGGTGTAGAAATGCACATATATCATTAAATCCTAGGAAATGCTACCTGATGGTACCATATGGGAAATTTTTAGGACACATAGTGTGCAGTTAAGGATTAAAAATAGATCCTGATAAGATCCATGTGATATTGCATATGGAAGAACCATATGATGTGAGTTCACTTAAAAACTTCTTAGGACCGATGAGATATTATGGAAGGTTTATTATTCACATGTATCCTATGCATTGGATTAGTTGACAAAGAAGAATGTTCCTTTAATATGGATGGAGGAGCACCAAGGCACATTTAAGGAGTTGAAGGCTAAGCTTATGAGTAGTCTGATATTGGTGTTCCCAAACTGGGATAAGGAGTTCCATGTCCATATTGATGCTTCAAATTTTGCAATTGGATGTGCTTTGGCATAAGAATTGCAATTTAGGCTAGATCGGCCTATTTTCTTTTCTAGTCATCTTTTGTCAAGGCCAGAGAGAAATTATAGTACAACAAAAAAAGAATATTTGGGAATGGTATATGTAGTTCAAAATTTTAGACATTACCTATTTTCAAATCCCTTTGCCTTCTATGTCGATCACCAAGCTCTATTGTACTTGATAAATAAGTCGGTGATACAAGGATGATTCAGTAGGTGTCTTATCACCCTGCAAGAGTTCATATTATGAGTAGTAGTAAGATCTAGTAATAAACATGTCATTGTAGACCAGTTGTCTTAGATACAATCAGGAGATCCTACAGAAATGAGAGTTATGGATGAATTTCTACATTCATAATTATTCACCATCAATGTTGTTCCATCATGGTACAAGTTGATTGACCAGTACCTATCCACAAGTGATTTGCCACGAGAAATGACAAAAACTAAGAAAAAGAGTGTGATCATGAAGTCATCACCCTTTCAATTAATAGCAGAATTATTTTATAATATGGGAAGCGATGGTATCCCACAAAGATGTGTGATGGAAGAAGAAGTAAAAGTAGCATTGAAATAAGCTCATGAAGGCTTAGCATAAGGACACATGGGACTAGATGTGACAACAGCAAAAATATTACTAGCTGGACTATGGTGGCCTACATCATATAATGATGTGAAAGAATATGTGAAAGCATGCGATATGTTCCAAAGGGTATCCAATAAAGAGGGACTTTATGCCTTTCCATCCATAGGAACCCCAAGAAATATTTTAATGATGGGGAGTAGACTTCGTTGGACAATTGAAAACATCTCGATGAAGGAAGTGCAAATACATCGTAGTATCAACAAAATACTTAACAAAATGGGTTGAAGCAAGAGCATTACCTAACAACTGAAAAAAAAAGTACAACAAGATTTTTGTATGAGTAGGTGTTCACAAGATTTAGTATTCCACTACAGACAACAAGTGATCAAGGAGGATACATTGTCGATGAAATTATCAAAATGCTGATGATGAAGTTTAGGATTTTATACTCATTGTCTAGTATGTACTATCCTAGAGATAATGTGTAGGAAGAAGCAAAAAATAAAGTCCTAGTATCTACTCTATATAAAACTGTGGAATAGAGGGACAAGATTGGGAGGAAATGCTACCGTTTGTTTTGTGGGCATATAGAACAACTTTTAAACCTACAACAGAATATACACCTTTCCAATTAATGTATGGATAGGAAGTAGTGGTGCCAGTTGAATTCTTGATACCAAGTTTGAGATTCACGATAGAGAATCGCTTGGGTGATCAAGAAATTTTGGAAGAGTGATTAAAAACACTGATCAAATTAGATGAAAAAAGAGTCATGGCACAATGGGTGATTGAAGTAGCTCAAAAAATATGGAATGCATGGCATGAAAAAAAATTGAGGAAGTTAGAACTTATTTTGGGTGACTTAGTTCTAAATTTTAATGAGGAGTAGGAAATCAAGCTTGATAATTTGAAGACATTATGGCTTGGTCCCTATAAATTAGTTGAAGTAATAAATAATGGAGCAGTCAAGTTGCAAAACTTGAATGGGACAGAGGTACCTAACATTGTAAATGGCTCAAAGTTGAAGCCTTACAAGGTACAATGCTTATTCATTTCTTCAAAAGAGATTGAACGATGAAGACTAGCAGAATCTCAAGGGAGAGCTTAGAGTGAGCCAGGTCCATCACAAGAAGAGCCTGACACAGGAATAACACACTTTTAGAATGGAATGAGACATGACCAACCATATAACAACAATAGTTATCACATCGACCCAAAGAAAGAAGAAGATTGTGAGTACATGTTAGATTTACGGATGGGATTGAAATAATAGAGGAAGAAGACAAAGAATGTATTCCTCCAAATAAAATAGGACATTAGGAGATAGTACTATAACCTAGGAATAGGGGGAGGTAGGAAGAAGCATCCCAAATAAGTAGAAATAGGATGTATTCTTAGGTATAATGGAGGAAACCAACAAGTGTAAGGACGAAGAAGGATACAATTAACAATACGGTACAAGGATAGAGTAGACACCTTTGAAATGGAAGTTCCATAGGAATATAGGAATGAGACCATTGATAAAGAATTGGCTAGACTTACTCCATTAGCTCATATAGGGATATTATAGTAGAGAATATGGTTTTAGACTCAACAACTACAAGAAGAATATCAGATATTGTGAGATCATAATGCAAGGTTGAGAGAACAAATCATCCATGAATTGGATAGTACAATACGAATGGTGGATGATCAAAGAATAGCTATGCTACAAGAGGTAGAATTAGAACCTGATGATGATGAGGGGATAACTCCAAGAAGTAGTATACAAAATTATGGAGCAATCACAAGTTTGTAAGTACCACCAAGTGATCTACCAATGATGAATGAAGACATAGAAATGTTGTGGCATGACATTGAGAAAGCAACCACATCACCTAAATCACAAGGTAATGTACAACTGGATTTGAGTGACTCCAGTAATGAAGGAATGCCTTGTCTAGTAATGGATCCTAGTACAAAAAGTAGTGATGATGATGATTGTCTAGAGAACCCCCAGAATCCTCGAGGTAATCGTGATCCCTAAACATGTACAACAACACAGTGATAATTAGGAAGATCGTAGGGATGACAAACTAACCTTGACTTGCAAGCATACATAATATCCTATAAAAATTTGAGAAGACAAAGGAAATAAGTACAGATATTAGATATACTAATGAATTTACCAACAGATTGGGCAAGATAGAGAAAAGAGAATCAGAATCACTGAAGTTCTTATATGGATTTTTTTAACGCATATATAGAGATCTTGGCAACCTCATCTCCACAAATAAGCTTTGAGTAAATAATATGAAGATGTCATCTAGCACGTGCAGATCATAGAATTAGAACACTGTGATAATTGTCACCAAGAACAAGAATAAGTAGAAGTCCACTAGCCAACATTAAGTTGGTAGAGATAACTCTTGATACCTGAGCAATGGGAGGAAGGAACAGAGAAATATCCCTAAGGCTTTAGCTAGGAAGTGGAGGAGGTATTCGACTATGAAATGAGTAAGGACAAGGTGATGTTACAATCAGAGGAGGAAGAGGACAAGGAAGATTTTGACCTCCTACTCCTAGATGGCCAAGTGATACACCTTTAGCTTGTATGAACTGGACAAGGAATTTGTGAGGGTTACCATGGATGAGAGGAATATTACCTAGCCTCGCAAGGAAATATCCATTTAGACGAGCACCACTAATCTGACGAGGACCTCAAAGAGTGGTAGGTGGTAGAGTATTACTACAAGAAAGGGAGGAATCATCATTGGCATAGAGAAACCTAATTTCAAGAGGAATAGGGTGGGGAAGACACTCACGTGGGAGAGACCTTGCTAGTAAAGAAAGATTGCATTTTGTAGATGAAAGAAACCAGGGACAGATAAGAATCTAATCACCAATCCTGGAGCCATAATTTATCTGAGGGGATAGGTAGATAAGTCACTTGAATGATAGTATAGTAGTAAGGACTTCGCTACCAAGGGATCAATCACCTGTGAGACAAGGAGAAAGGACACCAAGTTAAGATACACTAGCTTGCAATTGTATGATTCCAAATTTTACACATGGTAAGGGAAGGCCAAGAAATTCAGTAACATCACAAGTGGAGATGAATCAGCCTAGGAAACAAGTATCGACAGGAAACACAACCACTCAAAATGTTACAGTTGAACCTCCAAGAGAATAATTTTATGGGATCATACAAGTAAATGTTATTGTATGATTGCCATGATGGTAAGTGTAAATAGGTTAGGATTGAAAATAATAATAAAAAAAGAGAAAAAAAAGGGAAAAGAAAAAGAAAATGCCTTAATTGTGAAAATACCTCATCCCAATTAAGAAGGAAGTGGGTTGAAAACCGGAAATGGTGATCTATTTAGAAAGAGAGAAAAATAAAAAATTCTCTAAGTATAAGACTGTACAAATCAAAGATGGAAAAGCACAAGTGCTAGATCGTACAAAGCTAGTTTTGAAGTCAAAAAGTACAAAATAAATATCGTACAAGGGGACATTGGCAAAATCACATGGGAAATAATACAAGAGAACATATTGTATTACTTAGGTCATACAATGTATGATTTCATGCGCAATGTATGATTTTCAACTACCCCATTTAATGTCGCATGTGTGAATTAAGAGGTGGTTGGAAAAAAAGCGGGAAAAGACAAAATTTTTAAATAAAATGTTGAGTTGTCGATCATCCATGATAGGAGGATGGAAAAGATGAAAAGTGGTATGATTTTGAAAATAAAGCAGTTAGGGTTCATATTAGAGTTTGATGAACAATTTAAATAGAGGGTCAATTGGCAATTTATTTAAACCATACAAGAGAGAATTCAAATTTTCAAGGAGGATGAAGGTGAAAAGCATGCAACCAGATGAAGAAGACCACATGGGCATTAAAACTCATCAGTAACCTATAGATAAATTTGTGACCCATTTTTGAATTAGCACCAAGGAGAACTTTTTGCATTCAAAAAAATCAAACCAGAGAGGAAAAGGGAGAAAAAGCTAGGGTTTGACTCCATTGAAGGAAGAATTCAAATTTTGACTGGAAATAAGGGAGGATTAGCAACAAAATGCATCCAAGCAAGAACTGGGTGGTGGAGAAACACGTCTTAGGGTTCAAAGAAGTGAAAAATTGGAGCTGAAGTGGAGAAATTGCAAAGAAAAGGGAGTACAAACCCTAAATTGAAAAAAAATGGCCAAAAGCACAAGGGAGATGATGGAAGAAAGAAATAAGTAGTTCGTACAACCGTAATTAACAACAAGATTTTTTTTTTAGGATAAATTGCTCCAAGGGCAAAAAGTGGGAAATCACTTCATAAAAGCATTAAAAAGAGAGATCAAGGCAATCCAACAATTGGGTTGGTGAAGAATTTGGAAAAGGAAGTGAAAATCATGAATTTTTGACAACCTAGGGTTTGAAAAGTTGTACTATATGATTTGGCGATGGAGTGTATGATTTCAGGAGAAAACTTGTGCAATTTTGGATAGCTTTTTGGCTATTTTTAGCCATTTTGAACAAATCATACAAAATCGTATGAAATCGATGAAGAGGAGTAGTTATGGAGGAATACCGTATGAATTAGTATAGGTATATATGATTTCATGCATCAGTTGTACGATTTGAGGGAGATAGAGCAATTTTAAGATCGAACAATGACAATTTGAAATATTGTACGATCTAGAAGAGGTGCTCCTAAAGGAAACTGTACAGGAGTAGGAAGAAGAGTAGATTGTATGATTTTTTATAGATTATATGATTTGTAGTAGTTGTATGATTTTTAAACACTTTGAATTATAGAATTGGTGATGTTCAATTATCAAGACAACTGAAAGTATGGCGATAAAATGATATCAGTAGAAGAGTTTGAATACCGATTGAGAAGGATTGCAGCCAATAGGGTGGAATGATCATCAGGATCTTTGCACGAGAGAGAGTGATGGCCATAGTAGTACCAAGGGTTATAGTATCAGTCCTACAATTGGTATGGTACTCATCCTTAGAGAAGAGGAGGATACAGGTTGTGGAGAGGTCATAGTTACTAGAGGGCTAACATAAGAAGAACACCACCAAGATACTGAGGGGAAAGAATGGTACAAGAAAGGGTTTTGATAAGGGAATTGAGGATAAAGGTACATATTCTATATTAGGATGAAGATCTAAGCAGTGGACCTAAGGAAGGTTAGGTGGAAATAATGAATATTTCATTCGTACAACATGGAGGAGAAACATGCAGATGATGGTGGAGTGATAAAGAAAAAAAGAGCCATCCATGGAGGAAACAATTTGAGAAGGCTAGTGTAGCTATAATAGCACAAGTTCCACCACACTAGAAAACCTTATTTTACAATTATCTATTGTAGATGGTTCAGGCGTATAATCCTGTGACCAGAATTGCCTTTGTCAATGTGGATAAGAGGTCGACAAAAATAGAAGTGATAGTGGATGCATTCAAGAAGACATTCATATTTCCAACATACGACACAAAGATAGTTAATAAGTTGGTTGATTCGATTGAGTCATATCATATCATCACTTTATTAACTGATGTGAAGTAACCAACTGCTACAAAGATCTCGGGTGTAGGAACTTGAGGGATCAAATAGAGCCAGCTGAAAGGAGACGATTGGCCATGTGCTATAAATATAGTATTGGCTCAACTGTTAGGGGATACATGAGCCATAAATATGCCAATCTAGATGGCTCAGTATGTAGAAGGTATCACCCAAGGAATCCAATATGATTGAAATAACTATATCGAAAGGAAAATGCACGAAGTATTGATCAAAAATTGAATAATTTTGGAATGACTTTCCATGCCATTGGATTATTATTAAATGCTATCACAGAATTGAAAATCCACTTTCCAGGTTTGACAAAATCTTGAGAAGTTGAGGAAGGATAGCCAACAATTTTGAGGTGGGCAAAGTCAATGCCCATTAATAAGGATACTCCAAAGAAGCCTCAAACAAAGAGGGAACAGTAAGCCATGGAGGTACCAGAAAACACTCCTTCAGATGATGAGGATGTACATCATCGAAGGAAAAGGACAAGGAGATTAGAACCTGAACTAGCACAAAAAGTAATGCAAAATGGTAGCAAGAGCAATCATCAATTTAGAAAAGGGAGGAAAATATGGAGAGACAAGTAAGCCAATTTTAATAAGAACGAGACAACAATAGGAAATAATGGTAAATAATCCTATTACAGAAAAGCAAGATGAGCCTCCACAAAAGGATCAACAGGAGGAAGAATAGTTAAATTTAGAAAATATAGATCTAGAATACTGGATTTGGGTAGAAGCAGAGAATATGGTGGTATCTCCAAAAATTTTCCAATGTTATGAATTTGAAATCTTGGATGCTTCAAATTTTTTTAAGAACATAGAGATGGGATAGATAGCACAAGAAGTGACAGCCACCACTTAGGAAAAAAAAGAAGAAACTGAAGTGAGAGTGGACGCCTCAAAGGAAGATTCTAAGAAAAAGAAGAAGCCCTTATTAAAATTTGTGATGGGGGGAAGTTCAAATCAAAATAACCTAAGTGATACACAAGAAGAAGCAAAAGCATCACAAGAATAGGAAGAACTTGTTGTTGAGAAAGTCACAAAAATAGGAACATGACAAAATTTGAAGAAATATCAGGTGACTTAAGAGCAAAAGGTGGGCTCCACTGAAAAGGAAGAAGCCCAAGAACATATGGAGCAACAATAATATCAACAAGATATTGTGAATATAGAAGATAATGAGGAGGAAGAGGAAGAATGAACTCCTACAGAAGAGGAACGATGGAGAATGATAATGAGTTATCTTTTGAAGGTACCACATTTTGGCAATATTGAAATGGAAGAGGAGGCGAAAGGAGTAGAAGACGATGCAGAATATTTCTTCTCATAAATAGGTGATGCCATAGCCAACACCAAATTATAGTTTTGTATTAGACACGTGGGAGAATTAAAGTTTTGGGATGAAAAAGTGTCTCTCAATTGGAAAAAATAATAGAATGGATGAGTAACAAGGAGCGTACATGGAAAATCATAGATATTCATCTATAGCACCCATGGAAGTTACCTAGGGAAGAGGTAACCACAATGTTGGGAAGATATAACTTGCCAGAAGGAGTGATAACCAACTACAAGAAACATTCGAGGTTGTACTTGGATAGAACCAATCACTCGAATTGTCCAATGAACATAGGATAATTGGAGTACACGAGGGTTACTATATATTTGGCTATCACTCTAAGGAAGTTGAACTTTCTCACACATTGGATAGAGTGGTTGAGCATCGGATTGGAGCAAATTTATCAGCTCAAGGAAGCTCATATTTATGATATGTAAGCCACTCAAATAGAAATTATTGCAATGGAGGAAGAATTGCAAAAGTGTAAGGCTACAATGGAGGAGAAAATAAAGAAACTGGAGAAATATATGACAAGAATAAAGGTTGAGTCTGAAACTAGACTTAATTTTCTTGAAGAAGAGAAGCGATAGATCTCCCAGACAACAAAAGATAGGGTTAAGGGGTTGGAGACACAACTCAATGCAAAGGATGAATAGATGAAAACCTAGTTGTTTTAGAAAAATGAGCAAGTGGTGACATAGGCAAAATATATAGAAGAACTTCAAAAGAACAACGAATATACATTTAATTGGTCCTGGAGAAGCAAGCACAATTGAAGGCCATAGAAGATATTGTTCGTGCTTTAGAAGCTGATATTCATCACCACTTGGAGACCATTGCTGAGAAGAATGAGGAACTTCAGATGGTGACTCAAAAATAAGCCCACTTGAAGGAGAGGTTGAATGGGAGTGCCAATGATTGATAAAAACTAATGATGGAATTCCTGAAGACTGCTAAAGAGAAGACTAATTTCCATGGGTGAAAGCAGTGGAAATGGGATGCTATGCAACCAAGTTGAAGAATGAACGTGCAATTATTCAAACCAAAGTGACTGAATTGTAGGATATAATTGCAAACTACGAGGCAAAACTAAAGAAAAAAGGTCAGTCGATGAGGACACCAACCAAAGTAAAGGGGAGGGCAGATGTAGGCAACAAATCCACCTCCCAAAATAAGAGAAAGTGATCAAATGGATTTGCTCAATTTTGATAATTTTGATAGTTAGTACAAGTTTTGGAAATCATACAGGTAGGATTAAACCATACAATTAGGAGGGCAAACCACACAAGGCAAAGGAAAACCGTACAAGTCACACTGAAATGCATGGGAAACGTAATCTTAGGTTGAAATGGCACATAGGTTTGATAATTAAAGTGTTAGACATAGTAAAAGACTTAATTAATTTATATTGTTATACATGGGTAGTTTTAAAATAACTAATTGCCTTAGGAACCACTTTGGAACAGCCTATGCAATGTTATATAGGGCCCCATTTTCAAATTCATAGGTCTGGTTGTTGTTGGGTATTTACTAGTTGTAATCTGACTAAGTTATACCATTATATTCTGAGTTCTAGCTATGATTGTTGTAGATCAACCATTTTGTAAGTTAAATATTGACATAATAATAAGCATAGCTATGTTTTCTATATTGTGTACGATTTTTGGCATGGATGAATGACAATTGATGGCCTACTGATGTTGCATGTACTTTCTAGTGATTGATTTGGTTATTGTATGCCTTGTTGTGATAGAAAAGATTAATACAACATTGGTTAAGCTTTGTGGAATGATTTATGTTGATGGCCATGTTAATAAATATTTTTTAAACCCTAATGTACGATTTTTGGATGTAGCACTGGAAATTGCATCTTTATCAAGCCCCGTAGATATGTTTTACATGTTGTAGGAAAATGCTTAATTGGCATATTAAAACCTTACAAAAACTATCTGAGAGATATTTTCCCATTATAATATCCAATTTAGAATTGGTCTGCACTTGCATTTCGTATAGGTATGAACTCGATTTACCTAATTTGGCAATTCAAGTGATAAAAGGAAACTTAACCGATTTGGCAGTTTTGTGGAATCGATTTATTAATTACAAAACTGTGTATGATAGCCTCCAAAACTGAATCTGATAGTTTTTATGAGTGTAGAATTATAAAATCCATACCACTATATTATTGTGGATCTTAAAGTGTGTCGAACCGACTTTCATACAAGTTGTTCATTGGGCGTAAAAGGGTAGTTTTAGGGACTATATAGTCATATGATTTGGTAAACCAGTTAGAGATAGTACATTGATCATTATAAGATCTATAAAACTACCTACCCATTGGTAATACTACACCCTTGTGCTACAAGGGGAGGGGTATTAGTGAGAAAAATATCTAGAACACCAAATTCATGCCTAGTAGTTACAGGGCATGCCAAATTCATGCCCCATATGGACTAGGCGTGAATTTGGTAAAGCTAAGGAAAAAAAGCTAAGGGATAAGGTAAAAAGGCCTCAAATTTGCATGTGGTAAGCTTGGGTGGCTGGCTAAGGGTCTAAGGAAAAATTGACTCATTTTGGTGGGTCAATTTCTATGTTTACATTTTTACTCCTCTTTGATGCATTTATGGGCAAATAAATGCATCAAATAAAGATGTAGACTCCTATGGGTGCAAGCAGTGAACACTAAAAGGGATGGCCGAGTTTGGATCGAGGGGTGGTGCAAAAATGAGTGTTAGCCTAAACACCATAAATTACAAGTAAAATGAGGCATTACTACCATTAATGTCTCTAAGACTAGGGTGCCCCCTCGAGTTTCTAGAAGGAATGTAAAATTCTAGATAAAAACTCAAAAATGGTAAACAAAGGGCACAAAAAGAAAAAAAAAAAAGCAAAAGAAAAGACAAGGAGAGAGAAAAGGAAGAAAGGGGATGAAAGCGAAGAAAATGAGGTAAAATAAGGAAGAGAGAAGAAAGGGAGGGAAAATAAAAGGGAGGGAAGAAAAGAGGGAAAATGAGGGAAAATAGGCTCATTTTAACCACAAGAGGAGGAGAAAAAAGCTCTAGAGAAGAAAGAGGAGAAAGGACCTACCAACTCATCATGATACCATGGCAAGAGGTTAGGCTGGCATTGTTGCTACCTAAGCAAAGGTATGGATCAGGACCCATTTGCTCATTTTATGTTTAACACCTACACACACAAAGCGTTTCAGTAATTTCTACACTTTTTTTAGTTTTGTAGTCAATTTTTGGAAAAATTCATCGTGGACCACAAATTTGGTTGAGGTAAAAATTTGGTAGTCTATCCAAGACAATTTCATGGATTGTACAAATTGGGCATGAATTTGGTAGGGATCCTTTGCCAAATTCATGCCCAATCATTCTAGGGTGTGAATTTGGTGAATTTTACAAAAAAAAAGACTTTTTTATTTTTAAATATTTATATGTGAAATGATGAACTGGTGATAAAATTATGTTATTATGTAGCTAGATGTAGTCGATAGTAGAGAGTGGTGGTCAAGCACACTAGAGACTTCCTTGGAGTAGCTCGTAGTGGGAGAGAGGGAGACACTAGAGAACATGGGGCTGCTACACTTAGCAACAATGCCTTATGTTGAGGCAGACCGAGCCCTACTGATGGCTCTACTGGAGTGATGGTATTCAAAATTATCTATATTTTAGTTATTGACTAGGGAGATTATGATTACACTAGAGTATGTGTGGCACATCTTGAGGATCCCCATCAGGGGAAGGACTATTTACATGGTATGGGTGTTGATGGTGGCATCAAAGATGATGTTGGGTAACCCAAAACATGTGATACAACAAAGCATATTTAATATCAATGATATGTCACATCAAAATGGGTTTGGGGCATTAAAATTCATACTATTTAAAGTGGTGGTGGGGATGTTGGTGTGCCATACCAGTAGGTGACACCTACCATGGGCACTAGTCAGAGTAGTGGTAAACATGTAGGATCAGGGAGTGAGATTCACATAGGCATCGTATGTGTTGGACCGTTTATATAGGATGCTACATGGAATCATGTATAAATAGAAAATAGGGTTGATCTATATGATATTGCTCTAGATGTGGTGCTAGGAGCACATAGTGGTTTAGAGATCAAATGCACTACCATGACCATTGCCCAATATGGAGTGACTAGTAGCATATAGGTTAATCCAAAACTATGAATGTGGGCATAGGGCATACGCTGGTGTCTTGCCACTAGGAAGATAGGTTATAGATGAGTTGTAGGAACACCAAATTATATTGTGATCATGGCATCTACATCTGAGCTATAGGGAGGAAATGGGGGAGCTAGCTTGAGTGAGGAGGATCTGATAGTTCATCACTAAGAAGAGTAAGAAAGAGCTATTTAGGTTTGATCGAGTATAGTGCCAGTTCAATATTCAACATGATATTTCAAACCTAGGATACTGGTTTAGATGGGTGAGGAGGGACCCGTCAGGTTGTAGAGGTACTCCCAATGTAGCTAGGTGGATATAGGAGGACTTGGATGACCTATTATATGTGGATCCATGGATGGATGACATCAAGGTGGTCTTCAAATATAAGATATGGTACATAAGAATTATACCCTCAAGGGTCTCTCCACTAGTTCTAATGTAGATATGCTAGGTTATGAGCCGATGAGTGTAGTTGGAACTTTAAGAGACCACTCGACGTGCCACTAAGAGATAGTAGAGATGTACAGTCCCATTGAGATCACCTCAAGCATAGGTTCATGTGGAGATAGTAACAACCATGAGGGCGACCATCATGATATTTTTCTTAGAATGATGGGAACCACAAGGTTTGTCCCTACTATGTATTAGGCAGGACCTGAGATAGTAGTTCCAGGGGAGGCAGTGGGGTTATGAGACATATTATAGTGATGCAGGTAGATATGAATTCCATTTGCAGTGTGTTGGATCAGGCTAGAGCAGAGTGATACATGATATGGGATGAGGTAGAGAACCTCATAGGGGATATGGATTAGTAAATTCATACAAATGGTATGGCTATGTGGCAAGTATTCAATAAAGCAAGGCAGACCATCTACTATTGATGAAGCTATAGAGAATGACAGATTCATATGAGGTAGTAGTATAGAAAGCAACCCACTACCATATGGTCTATTATCATTATATTCCAACTAATTAGAGGGTTCCAAAAACATCTTCTCAATGATCATAGATTTGATCATAGTCATTAGCATGAATTAGTTCATGATCTATTAACATGATGCCTCCACCACCTCCAAAAAGTGGAGTAGAGGGAATAGGCTCATACAACTAGGTTTGGGATCAGGATGACATGTCAATTTTGGATTGTGGCATACATCCCTAGGGATGGTCGAGTATGCTAAGCTCTATTTTATGGAACATTGATCGATGAGCACACACTTAGTGCTATCAAATAATACTAGCTATGATTTATTTATGTGATGATGTAATTAAAATATGGGTTCTTATTTTTTATTGTTTTTTTTATATGCACGGTGAACACAAAAATAATGGATGTAACGAATGAATCCTATATGAATGATATGGAATTGTATGAATATAACTAAATGTAATTAATCTAAAATCCAAACCTAAATGAAAAGTATGGGCAAATGGAGAGAAATAAATGAGACTAAAATAAATCTCCAAAAGTCCAAAGAGAAAAAAAGAAAGAAAATAATAAAATCCTATGAGGATGTATTCTCACAAATAACCAATATGGAGGCTACCCCTCACATGTGGTCATGAAGCTATCCTATGAGGGTTGCAAGCTTGCAAATATGGACAAGGTGGATTTGTACATGATATTGGTGTTGTGCTTGCTAAGATGGTCCAAGAGAAAGAGATATACCCACTACGATGTACACTCGCAAATGATTGAATGAAGGATGCTACTTGCTTGTGATCATAAAGATGATCCTATATGGGGTGTGTTGTGTATGAATGATGGGCTAAAGTGAGTGCTACCCAATATGGGTGTGGTTTGTGCAAAAAGGTGTATGAACAAATCCAATGGAGGAACACATAGAAGAAGAATGTATATCCTTGTATTGATATAAGGAAGGAAGGAAAAATAATACAAAGTACAAGGATGTACCAAAAAAGAACTATATCCCTTGACTTTGAGAGACATAAGCAATGCAAATTGTAACCAAAATAACTTGACACAAACAATATTTGAAATAATAAAAAGAACTTGTAAAAAATGATCTTTGTAATAAAATTGATACATAGATCATGAATCTCCCATTTTGATAATGCTTCTTTGAATTTTTCCAAATGTCTTTGGGGTAATGTTACAATGGCTATTTCATCTCTTATCTAAATTCAATTCTCCAATAGAAAATGGGGGGGGGGGGTTCTTCCAAATCTTCAACAATCTATGTGTTCTTCGTTCCTCAGCTACCACATCAAATGGGTGAGTGGGCTTTTGATATCCAGTGAGGGGACCACTTTAGATTTAGTAGCTCTTCAAGTACCTATATCTTGCACACATGGAAATCAAACAAGATTTAGTCGCACTTGTATAAAGTATTGAAAACCAATTCAAATGACAACCCTTGAATGAATGCTTGCAAAGAAACATAAAAACTAAAACTAGAATGTGTTTCTAACAAGTTATGAAATTACTCATATATGTTACTCCAAATGGCTTGAAAATTGGTGGAGATGTTATCAAGGTTGTTAGGAACCTACCCTCAAAATATTAACTCAATCCAAGTATGCATGAGTGATATATAGTCAAAAAAAGTTGGGATTTTTCCATGGAATTTGATGCCTACTCTATCAGGATCTAAGACCTCAATAGAATGAATTCCACAAATGTTGGTGATTCCCTGCAATGATTTTGGTAGTGTAGTGATGTATTTTTCAATATCCTTTTATTTATGGAATGGTGTCTCTTTTATAAGAAATTTTGTATTTTGGAGGGAAAATATAGGTGGCAAGCCAAGGCTTCCAAGTGGTAGGGACTGGGTAGCCACCTATCTTGGGTAGTTGTAGTGAGTCACTTAGAGTGTCTCACTTAGGTGGAGTGGTGGCATGTGGGTAGGTGCAAGTGGAGTGAAGTGTGGAGTGAGGTGTAATATATAGCAAGTGGGTAGGTGGAAGTGAAGTGAAGTGTGTGAAATGTGGCAATGTGAGGGGTAGTGGTGGCTAGGACATGTTTCAAGAGTAGACATAGGGTATACTACGAGGATTTTTCCCAGATTTAATAAAATATAGAAAATATAATTATGTGTAGGATTTTATGCCTAAGTCAAAACTTAGGCACATATTATTATGTAGAATTGAAATGTGCAATGTGAATGGATAATGTGCAGGAATTATATGCCTAAGTCAAACTTTAGACACATATTTTATTATGCAGACTTGGAATATGCAATGTGAATGTGATTTTGCAAATGCCTAGGTTTTGGTGTCTACAGATACCCCTTTTTGTATTGTGTTGTGTAAAACACAATGCGGTGCAAAAATAAGAGATGTTTTTATTTAATGGAGGAACAGGCTCATATCTTATTGATGTACAAGAATGAATGACTTGAAAATTTTGATTTATCTGCTTACACCTTCAATTGGTGAATAGGTCAAGAATGAAACCCACAAGCCAATTGATCAAATGTGGATGATGAAAAGAGGTGGATGTGATGGATACAAATGTTGGAAATCAAGATCAAGTTGGATGCCCTAAGTTTAGGATGGACTTGCATTGTCACAAATTTGTCTTTTGGTATGATTGACATGCAATATGATGAAGTAAAGAAACCGATCAACCTAGGAACCCACTATCCTAGTGACTATAACAATTTACTTAATGCAAAATGATGAAGTAATATTTTTTCGTGTTTTTTAACCCCACAGAGTAGGCATCAATGACAACCTTGGGCAAATTTGCTTGAACACAGGTCACTCAAAAATTGAGGAACCAAACTGATTTAATTTCAAATGTGATGATATGAAATAATTTTGAATAAGTTTCCTTATGGTAATTTATCCATCCTATCGAATTTTATGGAAAACAAATCACTGCAACCGATAGGTTTCTAGAGGATATCACTAGATACAAGGTTCATTTGAGTTGATGATGATGATGCAAGATGATTCGAATGCATTTATGTTGATTTAAGGAGTTTTTGTTTTCTTTTAAGCCATTTGCATTTGAGGGGAGTTATGTGAGATGGTCACAAATAAAAGTCAACGTGGATTTCCCCAATCATGAAAAATATGCTCATTGTTGAATCATTACTTTTGAAAAATTGATGAACTTAATTTTGGCAAACCTTTCATCCATGGGTAGACAAGATTTAGTCTATGCTTTAGGCTTTAGGTATACCAAGTGTTTGTTTGATTGAGATTTTTGCTTGTGATCTACCCAAAAAAAGGGATTATGATAGTATTTGGTAATGATTCTTGAATGAACACAATTTGCATAATTGAGTATTTTGAGTATTGACATTATTTGAGACTAGGATTTTGTAGATATTGTCTACCCCCTCAAGCAATGATTCTACAAAAAAGAGATCAAATGATGAAAATGGTGAAGAATATTTTAAAGGTGAAAATGATTAGAATGAAATGGATGTTTTTTTGTTACAACTATGATTTTGACCATTATTGGTAATTTTACATCTCTATCCCATGGAGAAATCAATTTTTATGGATTTCTTAGGGAATTGAGATGATAAAAAATTGATTCTTTCTCGAGGTGAATCATTGTTCAAGGGCCTTATGATAACCTATCTATCCAACTAGATTGCATGGATAATTAGTTCCTTCAACCGCAAAGTGTATAGGATAAGTTACTATATACGGGGATCACTTGAGGCTAACTGGAAGAAGTAAATGCACACCTCTATCCCTTGGAGAAGTCCAGCCACATGGCCTTCTTAGGGAGTTGATATGAGAGCACTTCTATTATTTCAAGAGCTTTTTGAATTTGTTTTTGACCAAATAAATTGAGTTACCTTTGGAGATTTTTTCTTTTGTTGTTTTTTTTGTGAGTGACCTTATGGTAATGTACTCATATTACCATATTGTATGGATATCCAATCATTGCAATAGTTAAGTGACTATATTAGATCACTAGATATGAGGTTCACTCGAGATTTTTGATTTGATGGTTTTTAGGGTTTTTTTTTGTTTTATATTATTTTTATGGTTTTTATGTTTTTTGATTGATTTTTTTTTACCAAAGGAATTTGGGTACCTTTGGAGCATTTTGGATTGATTTGACCAAAGGGGTAGGTGCCTTTGGGACTTTTTGAATTGTGTTAATAATGATTTTCCTTATGGTAATATACTCCTCCTACCATATTGTATGGATAGCCAATCACTACAACTACTAGGGGACTAGAGTAAATCACTAGATACAAGGATCACTTAAGGTTGAGTGGAAGAAGGAAATGTACATCTCTATCCCATGGAGCAGCCCAGACACATGGATTTCTTAGGGAGTTGATATTATAGTACTTTGATTCTTTCAAAATCCTATTGAATTTTTTTTATGAAAAGAATTGAAGTACCTTTGGAGCATTTTGGATTAATTTTACCAAAGGTGTAGGTGCCTTTGGAGCCTTTTGAATTAAATATGGCCAAAGGGATAACCAGTCACTACAACCACGAGGTGTCTAGAGTATATCACTAGATACGAGGATCATTTAAGGCTAAGTGGAAGAAGGAAATGCACATCTCTATCCCATGGAGTAGTCCAGAAGCATGGTTTCTTTAGGGAGTTGAGATTATAGCACTTCAATTCTTTCAAAAGCCTTGTTGAAATTGAATTTGACCATAGGGATTGGGGTACCTTTGGATATTTTTGGATTACTTTGACCAAAGGTGTAGGTGCCTTTGGAACCTTTTGAAATAAAATGACCAAAGGGGTTAGGTTCCCTTGGAGATTTTTTAATTGAAATTTGACCAAAGGGTTTAGGTTCCTTTGGAGCCTTTTGAATTGAATGTGATCAAAGTAGTTTGGTTCCTTTGGAGCGTTTTGAACTAAAGTTTGACCAAAGAAGTTTGGTTCCTTTGGAGCCTTTTGAACTGATGTAATGACAAGTGTCCTTATGGTAATGTACTCATCCTATCAGATTGTATGGATAACCAATCACTACAATTGCTAGGTGACTAGAGTATATCACTAGATACGAGGTTCACTTGAATATCTTTTGACCAAAGGGGTTTGGTTGCTTTAGATATTTTAAAATATTTTGACCAAAGGAGCGTGTCTCTTTTGGAGCATTTTGAATGAAATTTGACCAAAGGGGTTAGGTTCCTTTGGATCCTTTTTACTAAATTTACCAAAGGGGTGTGTTTCCTTTGGAGTGTTTTGAAATGAAATTTGACCAAAGGGGTTAGGTTCCTTTGGAACCTTTTGAATTGAATGTGACTGGGAGATTTTTTTTTACTTACTCCTCCAAGTTACAAATGGGTGAAGTATGAAAATAGATGAAACCCTTGAGTTAATTGACCTTATTACATGAGTGATAATCCAACAAGTGTCCTTACAATCACTGCAACTACCAGGTGACTAGAGTATATCACTAGATATGAGGTTCTCTTGAGGATGTTTTGACCAAAGGGGTTTGGATACTTTGGAGCCTTTGAAATGATTTGAACAAAGGGATGTGTCTCCTTTGGAGCATCTGGAATGAAATTTGACCAAAGGTGTTAGGTTTATTTGGAGCCTTTTGGATTGAATGTGACCAAAGGAGTTTTGGTTCCTTTGGAGCCTTTTGGAGTTTAACTGACCAAAGGGATGTGGTTCCTTTGGAGCCTTTTAAATTGAATGTGACCAGAGGAGTATTTGTTCTTTTGGATCCTTTTGAAGTGAATTTTATTGTGAACAAAGTATTTTTGGCTCCTTTGGGTCTTTTTGAATTGATATAATTATGAGTGTCCTTATGGTAATCTACTCATCCTACCAGATTGCATGGATAACTAGTTGTTGCAACTACTAGGTGACTAGAGTAAATAACTAGATACAAGGTTAACTCAAGCATATTTTGACCAAAGGGGTTTGGTTCCTTTGGAGCATTTGAAATGATTTGACCAAAGAGGTGTGTCTCCTTTGGAGCATTTGGAATGAAATTTGACCAAAGGGGTTGGGTTCTTTTGGAGCCTTTTGAATTGAATGTGACCAAAGGAGTTTGGTTCCTTTGGAGCATTTTTTGAAGTGAATTTTATTGTGACCAAAGAAGTTTTGGTTCCTTTAGGGCTTTTTAATTGATGTAATGATGCATGTACTTATGGTAATCTACTCATCCTACCAAATTGCATGGATAACCAATCGTTGCAACTACTAGGTGACTAGAGCAAATCACTAGATATGAGGTTCACTCAAGGATATTTTTATCAAAGGAGTTTTGTTCCTTTGGAGCATTTGAAATGATTTGATGAAAGGGTTTTGTCTCCTTTGGAGCATTTGGAATAAAATTTGACCAAAGGGGTTGGGTTCCTTTGGAGCCTTTTGAATTGAATGTGACCAAAGCAGTTTGGTTCCTTTGGAGATTTTTTGAAGTGAATTTGATTGTGACCAAAGGATTTTTTATTCCTTTGGGGATTTTTGAATTGATGTAATGATGAGTGTCCTTATGGTAATATACTCATCCTACCAGATTGCATGGATAACCAATCACTACAACCACTAGGTGACTAGAGTAAATCACTAGATACAAGGTTCACTCAAGGATATTTTGACCAAAGGGGTTTGGTTCCTTTGGATCCTTTGAAATTATTTGACCAAAGGGGTGTGTCTCCTTTGGAGCATTTGGAATGAAATTTGACCAAAGGAGTTGGGTTCCTTTATATCATTTTGAATTGAATATGAGCAAAGGATTTTGGTTCCTTTGGAGCATTTTTGAACTAAAATTTGACCAAAGGGGTTAGATTCCTTTGGAGCCTTTTTAATTGAAATTTGATCAAAGGGGTTATATTCCTTTTGTTACTTTTGAATTGAATGTGACCAAAGGAGCTTGATTCCTTTGGAGCCTTTTGAAGTGAATTTGACCAAAGAATTTTGGTTACTTTGGATCCTTTTGAATTGATGTAATGATGAGTGTCCTTATGGTAATCTACTCATCCTACCAGATTGCATGGATAAGTAGTCACTGCAACCACTAGGAGTTTACAATAGATCACTAGATATGAAGTTGACTCAAGGATATAAGCTAGTGAATTGAATTGATGAATGAGAGAAATAAAATGGAATTAGATGTATATTGCTTGTGAATGTGAGGTAAAGTATGCAACCTTTGACAAAAGGGTGCAACCTTTTGAACCTAGTAGATGATTTGAAATGTGAATATTTAATGTGATTGTTGGGGTAGGTGTGATATCTTGAACCTCCCCAAGTTTCTTGATTGATTTTTTTATGTTATTGATGAGGAAGGTGTGAGACCTTGAACACCCCTATCTGGTTTTTTATGTGATTGTGCATGCATATGTGTAATGATGGATTGTTCAATTTTTTTTTTTGTTCTTTTTTTGTGTGTGCATGTGATGAAATGAATGTATCATGAATTAGTACAATTGGTGTTAATGTATGCAAATGAATAAATGGTGTTGCATTATTGATTGTCATTCAAAGAATTTATGGACCATTTTTTAGAAAACTTTACCTTTATTGCTCAATTAGGGGCACCAATATAGTACTACTGGTTTAACCATATTTTGTAAGATGAAATTTACTATTATGTATGTGACTATGTGATGGTGGTAAGGAATGGAAGCCTACTTATGACTTTATTTGCCTTAGGGATAAAGGATCTAGAGTTTTTTTGCAAAGACTCAAACATCCTAGTGATCTTAAACAAAATCATCTATTCATATCACAAATCTTCATGATGCTAAGGTGTCCTAGTGGTTTCAAATTTCTCAAGTATCAATTGTGTGTGCAATGGTTGTTCATTTATCATTATAATTTAGGTCAAACTAATTAATTGTAACTTATGCCAATAAGCTAGATTATCCATGAACGTCCATAGGTCTATACAAAATAAGGTCACTAATGTGACAAACATGGCACCATGCATAAGGGTACCCCATTTTTAGTCGGGTTTCATTCAACCCATTGTTGTAATGAGGATCACCCCATCGTTTTTGAGACACTAAGAGTTCCAAGGATTCAAGTTCATTTCCCTTCTTTTATTGCATTGTATTTTGGGGATTTCTCATCTTTGTGATGGAGCAATTTGATTTTTATTGCTTTTTAAATACTTGCTCATTTTGAGGAGGAGCAAGACAAATTTTATTGCTTTGGGTGCTTTTTAGGATACTTGCTTATTTTGAGGAAGAGCAAGGAAATTACCTTTATTTTTTCTTTTGAGATACTTGCTTACTTTGAGGTAGAGCAAGGGATTACTATTTTTTGGAATGAAGGAGGAGCTTGTCATTTTGCCAATTTTGTAGCATTGTAGACCATGTGCATAATTGGATGAATAGGGGAAACATTTTACTATATGACAATAGCAACTTTTAACTTTGTCATTCGTAATATTCTCAATGTTTATATGTGTGTTGATGTGCATGGTCCAAGAGGAAACTTGATTAACCATGAGCACCCTATAGCACCTAATGATTGTTTGACTTTCAATTAAGGTTGTTTGAAACACTAGGAGTAGTTGAGTGATCAAAAACACCTAGGGTTTCCTCAAACCAAAGACTACCAAAGAAATGAAGTGTTATGGGGTTTTATTGCGATGATTTTTTTTGATATTATTTTTTATGGTGAAATTAGACTAATGCTAGACCGTAGGTGCCCCTAATTAAGGCAAAAAGACTTACTGAATGAACAATTATTTAACCTGAGTGGATAAATTTTAATATGGTAATTGATATGAATGGATGTAAATGATACAAATGTGCAAATGCAATGGAAGTGGAATGTGTGAATGCAATGAAAGTGGGATTGTGAATGTGATGTATTAAAAATACAATGTGTATGAAAATATTTTTGTGTTTTATATTTATTATTATTATTATAGGTGCTTTTGAACTAAAATGTGAATAGAGGGATTTGATTCCTTTGGAGCTTTTTGAATTTCATGTGACCAAAGGATTTTTGGTTCCCTTGGAGCCTTTTGAATGGAAATTGACCAAAGCAGTGCATCCCTTGGAGCATTTTGAAATGAGATTTGATAAAAGGGGTTAGGTTACTTTGGGGCATTTTGAATTAAGTTGACCAAAAAGATGTCCCATTTAGAGCATTTTTTATTGATTTAACCAAAGGGGTGTCCCATTTGGAGCCTTTTGTATTGAATTGACCAAAGGGATTTGGTTCCTTTGGAGCCTTTTTTTTATTTGAATTGACCAAAGAGGTGTCCTATTTGGAGATATTTTTTATTTAATTGACCAAAGGGGTGTCCCCTTTGGAGCTCTCTTTTTTTTGGATGGGGAAGGTGTGATACCTTAAGCATCCCCATTGTGGTCCTAGTGGATACCAAGGTTTTGATGAGATGAGATTGGTGGATATCTATGGGAAAGTCCCCCTTGTTGATAATATCTTGGACCATATTTTTAAAGGCTTTGCAATAATTGATGTCATGGCCCACTTGTCGATGATAGAGATAATAATGATCTTCCCTATACCACTTAGGTTTATGCATTTTGGGTTTTTCAGGATGTATGTTAGGTAAAACAATTATCTTTGCATCCTACAACTTTTGGAATATTGTCAACATGGGCTCGAATAAATGGGTCTAGGTATGGGGTTAGTGTTTTGATCATGAGGTTTATTAGTCATGTGTATGAGTTTTATGATATTACTGAGGTGAGCGATGTTAATGAGGTTGATGATGACTCAACTATAGGTCAATTCTTAGAGCATAGTGTGTTGGTGAAGAGGTGGTTGTTGATGAGGAGATGGTGGAATGATGGTGTGTTGTGTTGATGGAGTAAAATACATGTGATTAAGTGGATGTGTGAGTATAGTTATGGTGGGTGGAGGAAATAATGGAAATACCTAATTGGCTACATTCAAATAAGTCCTAAATACATCTAGGTCCACATATGTGACATGATCGTCAAATGGTATGGGTAGCTCACTCCTATGAGTCTTAGGGATGGTAGCATGGGTAGCCCTTTGCATAACATCTATATCTAAAATAGGGGCACTACTAGAGGTCCCAATATTTAGGATCAATAATATAGTAGGGATTACACTAACTTTCCCTACCACCTAAGTGTTAGGGACATGACAGGATTGAGGTGGATCCATGGAAGGAGAGAAATGACTCTGAACGTGGGCTAACTTTTTGGCTTGACCACAAGTTATATCATATGTTAAAGGACATTATGAAATGCAAAATTTGGGTTTATGTATGATGGAATCACAAAGAAAAACAATACTCAAAGCAAACAAACAAGCAAGTTTTTTTCCTAAGTTTACGCAAAGTTTGATTTTTATTTTTTTGCAAAGTATTTTTTTATTTTTTTAAGTTTTTGGTAAAAAGAAAAAGCAATGTGTAAATGTTTTTCCCTAAAATAATTCTACGAATTTCACCTAGATGCTCTCACAAACTAACCCGGTGATGAATTCTGAGTTGTGAAACCCACAAGGACTTGTAGATGAAACCCAAATTCGATGAGGGAGCCTAGGTCCTACCGGTCTTCATCCAATCCACCATGGGCAGCGATACGACCTTTGAATATGAATGCATGCTATTTTCCATGGCCAACATGGTTATTGGAGCCAGCATTAACCACGAATAGGGTAAATATGTTGGGGGTTGGTGATGAAGTCCAACCTTATCCAACATTCATGTGAGTGTGTGATGGCTTTGTTTAATTATTGTGTAATGCAAGACTAGTATGCAATTCTGTTTATTGCCTAAGATGAAAAAAGTAGAAAACAAAGAACAACAAAAAAATAGATCAGGGGCCAAAATTGCTAATTTCAAGCAAGACCTGACAAAGTTCTATTATTAGGGCCAACTATGGGTGGGATTTTAGTTATGGTAAACCACGTTTCCATGGTTCACCAACCGTACATGAGTGTTTAGGAAATGCCAAGCATGGGTACGCGGTTACAACTAAGTAACAGAATAGATCCAAGATAGGCCCAAACCCTGAATATGCCTAGATAATTTATAACTAGGCTATGCACATCTCTGCTAACTGATATGAAATGCAGATTTTTGGTTTGACTTCCTCTTCTTTTTTTTATGAATATTTAATGTATGCCTAGCCTATAACCTAAATTCAAACAAGGGCACACAAGATAAAGACTCTTAATCTAGATAATATTCAATGATAAAACTAAAAAACATAGGAAATATGGTTCTAGTTGTACATACTTGTTATCCTTTCATTGCTCCTTCCAATGTGCTCAACCACTGATGCACGGTTCCATAGTGTTGCAACTATCAATGTATGGTTCCTTAGGATTCCAACCATCTGTGTGATTCCTCAGGTTTCCAACCACCGATGCACATTTTTATAGGTTTGTAACTACATGTTCATGGTTTTTTAATCGTAGGGCCAAACGAAAATAGGCTTTGATTCCATCTATCCCAATATTGAATCTTCGCACACTCGATTTCCAAGAACCTACAACCATAGAAAACTAGATAAGAAACCATATTTAAGCAAGGAAAAAAAAAAAATAACCCTTAGGGGTCCCACCATGATCACTATTTTTGTAACCAAAATAACTGAACACAAACAATATTTGAAACAGAAAAGAGAACATGCAAAAAATGATCTTTGTATTAAAATTGATACATGGATCCTGAGACTCCCGTTTTGACAATGCTTATTTGAATTGCCATAAATGTCTTGGGGGTAATGTTACAATGCTTAATTTATCTCTTATTTGAATACAATACTCCAATAAAAAATGGGGGGCCTTCCAACTCTTTAGCAAACTATGTGTTCTTCGTTCCTTAGCTACAACTTCAAAGGGGTGGGTGGGCTTCTGATATCCAATGAGAGGACCACTCTAGCTTTAGTAGCTATCTAATTACCTATCCCCTAAACACATGGAAATCAAAAAAGGGTCAGTAGCACCTGTATAAATGATTGAAAACCAATGCAAATGAAAACCCTTGAATGAATGCTTGCAGAAGACATAGAAATTAAAACTAGAATGCCTTGCTAAAAATTTATGAAATTACTGATCTCTACTACTCCCAATATACTAAAAATTTGTTTATTTGTTCTTGAGGATGACATGAACCTACCCTAAAAATATTAACTCGATATAAGTTCATACGAGTGAGATATGACCAAAATAAGTTTGGAAGTTTCTGCATAATCGTGGTACTATGGTTGTGACTGTGTAACCATCGGAGTGCGGTTGAGAAATCGTGGGAGGGTGGTTGGGACTGTGTAACTATATATGTATGGCTATGCGGAGATAGTATAAACCTTGAAAATTAGAACTGATACCTTGACAACATGAACTCCATGAACGTTGGTGATTACCTGCAATAATTTTGATAGTATAGCGACGTCTTTTTTAGTCCTCTTTGCTTGATGGAATGGTTTATAGGTGGCAAGCCAAGGCTACCAAGTTGTAGGGACTTTTCAACCACCTATATTGGGTATTTGCAATGAGTCACTTAGATTTTATCACTTAGGTGGAGTGTTGGCATGTGGGTAGGTGCAAGTGGAGTGAAGTGTGGAGTGAGGTGTGAGATTTGGAAAGTGGATAGGTGGAAGTGGAGTGAAGTGTGTGAGATGCGACAAGGTGAGGGGTAGTGGTGGCTAGGACATGTGTCAAGAGGAGACATAGGGTATCCTAAGGGGATATTTCCTAGATTTAATAAAATCTAGAAAATAAATCATGTGTAGGATTTTATGTCTAAGTCAAAACTTAGGCACTTATTACTATGCATAATTGAAATGTGCAATGTGAATGGATAATGTGAAGGAATTATATGCCTAAGTCAAAATTTAGAAAAAATATTTTATCATGCAGACCTGGAATATGCAATGTGAATGTTGTTTTTCAAATGCCTAGGTTTTTGTGTCTACAACAATTTTCAAGGTCAAGGGATATAAGAGAAGAAATATGAAGAGAAGATGGGATAGGTGAATGCAATGATGAAAATTCATGAAAATGGGCCCTAGGTTTGGTATTCGCTAGGAATTAGAGCCCTAGTGTGAGTGCAATGCATGTGAGATATAACCTAAATAGGTGTCATCACTTGCCATTTGAAAGCACGAGATTTCGAAAGATTTAAAAAGAAAAACTATTGTGATGCATTTAAAATCAAAACAAATGCTTAAGTCCTAAAACATGAAATGCATGAAATGAAAGAGATGCATTGAAATGAGATACAAGAAAATAGAGAAAGCACAACCCTTTTTATTAACTCTCTTAATCTCGGTTACAAAGACGCCTCCTCCCTTTTCCAAGGCTAGGAGCGTTAAATGAATTTTGGTTACAATTGTGACTTAGTCTTCCTCCTTTCACGTGCCCACATTTGAAATGGGCGGGCCAAAGTGTTGTCACCGCTTGCATTGATGAATCCTCAATTCTTGCTACTCCTCCTACGTTCAAAGACACAACAAGTCGTTAGTAGCACCTATGACAAAAAGATGAAGCATTTGATCTTAAAACCAATGGAAGATGCATGCGTAAGATTAACTAAATCGATAAATAAGATGATTCCAAATAACCTACAAATTCGACAGAGACCAAAAAACATTACCAGAGGGCCACTGCCATCAAAACAATTGGCCAATTCGCACTCAATTGTAATTCGTCCCTAGGCAGGATGAATTCTACTATAATTCATCCTCGGGTAGGACGAATTCGACTATAATTTGTCCTCGGGTAGGACGAATTCACCTGTGACAAAAGTGCCGAAGTGATGCCACCCAAATGTCATGTCTCGGGATCTCCAAAATTCTTGTAAACATAGTGGTTAGCTAATTGGTGGCATTTTGGGATGACCCAGATGGTCGGATTCTCCCAATTTGACCTCCATCAGCGAGAATTTGACGTCGCTACCTACAAGTTAGTGGGACAAAAAAAACAACGAGAACATGATGAAATCTGATCAAAACATTATGAAATCGAATATATAAACTATCCAAACAGCATAAAATGGAATGAGGTATAAACAAGTGACAAAAGAATAGATTAAAATGAAACTAAAAAGAATGCGGGACGCCCGAGCTAGCCGCCCACCGTTGGAACTTGATTTTGGCACCAATCCACTTGGGATGGGCCCAAAATATCTTGGAATGGGTTGTCGGCAAATTGGTGGATTAAGGTGGTCAAATGTCGGGTTTTTGGGTCTGAATTCACACTTCCAATAGCCACCCAATAACCTCTCTTGCGAAAGAGATTAAGGATGTGGAAGATGTAAATCAAAAGGGTAAATGCGTGGTATCAATTTGGCAGCACTTCATTGCTTGAAAATGCCTCCAATTTGTGCTTTGGGTGGGAAAAGTCCACCATTTTATAGACCCAGGGGGTCTCTTTGGAGAGGCATGCATAAGTGCCATGTGGTGGTCATAGGTGCCATGTGGCGGTCATGTCTTCTCATGAGAGAGGAAAGTCCTCCATGACTTGGGCTTTCATGACTGCCCTTGTGACAGTCCTCTTACAACCCATCTACCCACCTACATGTGTATGCAAGGCAGGAGTCATTAATTGACTGTCTTCGGCTGCCACTTGGCACCATTCTTCTTTTTGCCCATTAAACCTGGAATTCGTCCTGACCAAAGATGAATTCAAAATTCGTCCCTGGGTGAGACAGATCCTAGTTTGAATTCGTCCCTGGGTGAGACGAATACTGAGCAAAGTGCCTGAATGTGCCAAATTGCATTTTGACCTTAAAAAATTGCTATAAAAGTGGTTAGGACCACTGTTTAACCTCTGAGGGCTGCCCTGGGGGCTGTGTGTGTGTCAAAGCGATCAGTGTTTGCAGTCACATAATTGGATTGGTGCTATTTTGGTGTCTATAGATGCTCCTTTTTGGGATGCACTGTGTATGGCGCAGTGTCGAGCAAAAATAGATAACCAAAGCACTATTGATTAGGGTTTCTTGGTAACCTAACCAACTTTTGATGCCCCAAGTATGAAAGGGCATGCATTCTTGAATCCTTGCTTCTGACGAGCGAAGGCACTCAATTTTAAGTATTAACCTATTTTGGTGAGGTGTGACTTGAGCTTGGACATTGATCAATCATGAATAGGCAAAGGGCACAACATTTTGTCCATGGGGGGAACCTTGTATTCATGATTCACAAAATGCCAAGTGATTTGATTAGATTGTGATTGTTGCTTGTTTACTGCCCCAAGCAGGAGCGTAATTGTCTTTGTCAATGATTCTTTGAATGCATGTCATTGCCTTGATTGGGTGTGTGTTTGTTGATTGGTGACTAAGTGTGACTACCCCCTCAAGCGACGAATCGATGAGGGAATTAACTTCGTGAGAAAAGCGATGAGTCGCTTGACCCAATATGACTTGTTCAAGGGTGCCGTTATCGTTAAGCATATGCAATTTTTCTGACATTTAGACCTATTTTTGGTGGGTGGTAACCCTTTTTGTGATGCTTTTTGTGGCTAAAATTGGCAAAAATCCGTCTTCCCATGGAGCGGTTCGGCTATGGTAGCCTTCTTAGGGAGTAGGATAATGAAAATTTGTGACCCCAATGTCGATTTTTCATGCCCTGGATGTCAAGTGCAACAACACTCTTATCGGGCAAGTTTATTATCTGTTTTAGTGCATTTTTGTTCATTCATTTTTTTTGATGTTTTTGAAGTTTTTGGCCTGAATTCGTCCCAGGGTGGGATGAATTCCAGCTTTAGAATTCGTCCCTGGGTGGGACAAGTGCTAACCAGAGTGCTCGTCCCAGTAAAGGATGAATTCCAGCTCAAAAGGCTTATTTAAGGTGCAAAACTAGGGTTTGGGCTCATTTGCATCTAATTTTTCTTGCGATTTGGAGCTCTGGGGAGGAGGAAGTCAATTCTGCAAAGCGAAGCGTTGGTGAGATTTTCCTTGCCATCATGAGTGCACAAACCGGATCGAGCGATGGAGCCAAAGTGAGACCAGTAAGTGCTCCCTAGATTTTATTACTCTTTGTTTAAAATTTGCAATCGTTTTGTTTAATTATTTTTGTAATTCTGTTTTTCAAAATTTTAAAACTTAAACCCTGAAACTGAGCTTAAGACAACTAGGACTTAGTGTACAACTAAACGTAGCGCAAAATCTAAGTAAAGAATTTTTATTGCTGTGACTAGACCCTAGGATAAACTGAACATTAACCCTAAGACTCAATGTTTGTATTTTTGAAGTTTTTTTTTGTTTTTAAATTATTCAGTTAGGATTAGAAACCCTAAGATTGAAAAATTAATTTTTTTTTAAATTTTGTTTCGTTTTATTTTTTGGAATTTATCATTTAGGATTAGAAACCCTAGAACTGAAAATTTTAATTTTTGTTTGAATTTTTGTGTGTAAATTAATCAGTTAGGATTAGAAACCCTAGAACTGAAAATTTAATTTTTGTGTTTGCTTTTGTTTTAGTTTAATCATTTAGGAAAAAAAAACCCTAGAATTGAAAAATTAATTGAATTTTTGTTTTTAAATTAATCAGTTAGGATTCGAAACCCGAGAACTGAAAATTTAATTTTTGTCTGAATTTTTGTTTGTGTGTTTTAAATTAATCAGTCAGGATTAGAAACCCTAGAACTGAAAAATTAATTTTTATCTGAATTTTTGTTTGTTTTTTTTTTTTTGTTGTACATTGATAGGCAATGTTGTATATGCATGTTATTGCTGTACAGTTCTTTTCCATGATTTTAATGTTTTTTTTTTAATTGTTTTCTTTTGCAGGTTTTTAGGAGCTGGTACTGTGTATCCACTACTTTTGCTGAAGCACGGGGGGCGCTGACTGAGGCTGACTGGGAGTGGATTGATGCCCTAGGGCTCAAGTAGGTGGCTTGATTGGAGCCAGTGGTGGCAGATCAGGCCTATTTGACAGCCTTTATCAATCTCTAGGATCCACAGACCAACACCTTTCATCTCCCGACAGGGGAGATGACTATTACCTTAGAGGATATCTATCGGCTTCTGTGGATTCCAATAGATGGACTGCCTATCAGGACATCGCCGCGTGATCAGCGAACATCTGTACTGACAAGATGCTTTGGGTATGGTGAGTGGTTAGGTGTAGAGAGCCCAGTGGAGATAGCTGAGGTGGACTGTCAGATTGGCAATATTTTGGTCAGATGGTGGTAGGAGAGGGGGGTGTTGGGAGTGAGGCACGCATTCCTTATGGGCCTCATTTCCAACATGCTATTACCTAACTCATCAGGTGCGAGGTTCCCATGGAACCTACTGGATTTGGTTTGGCAGTTGGTAGAGTGCCCAACAGAGGCACCACTTATCCTGATATGGGGACAGACACTGTTGGCACAGCTCTATGGGGAACTGTATGAGGTCCACTGTCGATAGTGGAAGGGGATCAGTTGCAACTATCTTTTACAATGCTAGGGTTGGCAGCACATAGCAGTTGAGAGGCAAAGTGGGTTACCATGGATGACTCGGGCGATGATGGAGGATAGGGAATAGGGTATGTAGTTTTGTGGTGGCGATCCGGAGAGCAGGGATAGAGTTAACGATGGGCAGGTGTCGTAGGGCACTATGTTGATGCCTTCTCTTGGATCACTCCAGGGGAGGTGGTTTGGCATCCTTATCGAGACTATCCAACTTGGCCAGAGGCTGGAGAGTGGCTTCAACGTGTACGTAGAGAGTGGTGGCTGATTGGGCGGCATGGGACTGAGCATGAGTTCTTCTTGTTTAGCCAGGGTACACGATAGTTTGGGGTGCGCTAGGGGTTGCCTAGTGATCTCATGGTCTATCGACATCGGGGGGATGAGAGGACTCTAGACCGACCGGTCATCGTGCCACTGGGCGAGGATTCAGACGTGGTGATCGACATCTTGGACATGGATGACGTCGGGACTACCGCAAAGTATGACCAGTGGTGGGTACTACGGTGATGGTGAGGAGAGGGGCCACTGGGAGGCACAGAGGTGGTAGCGGCGGGTGGGGAGGGTTCTGAGGCACCAGGGGATGATTGGGGAGCTCCTTTGGAGGATGTGGACATGGTGGAGGTGGTGGGTGAGGATGTGGATTTGGGGGCTCTAGATCAGCCAGAGATGTAGGACATGGTAGAGCAGTGGGAGCCAGAGCAGGCTATTGTTCTAGAGAGTCCCACGCCTTTGGCATATGCATAGGACACAGAGTTTAGGGTACGCATTGAGAATGCACAATTTGTGGAGCTTCTACGGAGGTGAGATGAGGAGCTGGGGGATGCACTACGAGAGAGGGATCTCCTATGGACTTAGATAGCAAAGCGAGAGAGTGCACGGGTGGCGTCTCGCCAATAGGAGGGTGATACTGATGATGCATGAGAGAGGGATCTCTTACGGGTGTAGCTGGCACAACACAACGATGTAGTCATGATGTACCATAGGCGGGAGGTGGAGTGGTGCCGACATCGGATGGATTTGGAGGGGGAGATCATCCACCTTGGGGGGCGGGTACCTGAGCCTTCGGGAGGTGGATCTTCATGCCAAACGAGGGATAGTGGTACTGAGCAGTTAGCATCATCTCGTCATAGGCGATTGGATGAGGGAGGCGGTAGTAGGCATGATGTTGGGGCTAGTAGTAGCCACCCTGCGGGGTCCCATAGGACCCACACCATGGGGGGTAGTTCTCATCGCACCGATCCTGTGTGATCATGGTGGTCGACGCCTTAGGCTGGGTGGTTTTGTTATGTGATTTCGGGGTTAGAGGACCAGTTTTGTAGCTTGTGGGCATTTTTTTTTTGATGATATATATATATATATATATATATATATATATATATATATATATATATATATATATATCGACTTTATTTTGTTGATGCACATGTGATGATTTGATCTTATGCATGATGATTGATGAATATGGATGTATGCATGTTGATTTATTTTGATGAATGCATATGTTATGATGAATGCAAATGTTTTGATTTATCTGTGATATTCAAAAATGAAATGGATGAATGGAATTTGTGATGTTTGGTTATGGCACCCTAGACTGTTTTGTTATTTTGCTTTTAGGCAATTGCTGTGGTAAATGACTTGGTATGTATACATGTGGTTTTTTTTTTATTGTATTATCTGATGGTATTGTAAGGATGAAAAGTAGCGTAGTTGGTTTAGAAATGTAGCTAAGGTTTTCTGAGACTCAGACGGGTTTAACTCACTTTCCACGACTTTACTTTATCTTACAAGACTTTTGAACAAGGTATGAATCAGACTTGTTTTTGACCAAGCTATTTCACATCCCTGTGTGTGCAATTACGTTCATTTATGTGGTATTTGTCAGGATACCGCCAGTGCCAGATGGGATTTCAATCGAACCTGTACTGAGGATCACCTAGTTAGCTCCACTAACTCCTTTATTGTATTTAGTCAGATTAATCTACGATGCTATCTAGGATACCATAAGCTAGCTCATCCACATGCAAACATTGATCTGTACACGAGTTAATGTGGCAGATATATTGTCATGTGGGAGGTTTACCGCCAGTGACCAATAGGCTGTCAACCAAACCGATACTGAGGCTTGCCTCATGACCTGTTGAAATGTTGAGAGTTCCAGGGATTCAAGTTTGACTCCCTTCTTTTCTTCAATTGTATTGGGATACTTGCTCATTGGTAGTGATAAAAATCACTGTTTATTTTTATATATTTTTCTTTCAAGCAAGGGATTTGGATTTTAGTGATAAGAGTCACTATTGTATGTGCTTTTTGATGTGTGCACTATGGGATGTCAAATTTTGGAGTTTTGATGTTTGCAAATTTTTGATGTTTTGCAACTATTGATAATTTTGGGGAATTGGGTAGGGAGGATGCTTGTCCTTTTGCCAACTCAGCATTCCTTGGGTCATTTACACAGGGGGATAAGCAAGATAACCGTTTCGCTTATGGTGACCTAGATTACTGTGTAGGTTTCATATTTCGTTCACACAACTTAGGAATTTTTATGTGTTTTAATTTGTGTTGGGATGCTACGTAATAGGGTGTGATCCAAGTAGAACTCTACCTTCGTAAAATATTTCTGACTTGGTATAGTACATGGCTAGAAAGCAAAATGACGACTGAAAGACGAAAACTCTTGATACATTATAAGACCACTGACTCTACTGTGGTAAAAGCAGTAAATGGTGTTTGTTTGTCTGTTTTATAAAATGGGAAAATGTGGAACAAGATGGACTAGCAGAATAATTACAGTCTATGGTGCCTTTGACCTGTATGACCACAAATATGCAATGTATGGATGCGATGCTTAATGCAGCTACATATTTTTGTATTTTTGATGGATTGATTTTTTTGTGAATATGAAGATGAGATGCGAGAAGAGGTTTGTATTGATGAATTTGAGCATGCCTACAAATGAGATGCAAATTTTTGTTATTTTTGATGATTTTTTTGGATTCTGAATTTCTGACCAAGTGATTGTGAGAATCCTTGGAGTATTTTGGGGTTGGCCAAGTGATTTTAGGGATCCTTGGAGCATTTTTGGGATTGACCAAGTGATTTTAGGAATCCTTGGAGCATTTTGGGATTGACCAAGCAATTTTATGAATCCTTGGAGCATTTTTGGGATTGACCAAGTGATTTCAAGAATCCTTGGAGCATTTTTGGGATTGACCAAGCGATTTCAAGAATCCTTGGAGCATTTTTGGGATTGACCAAGAGATTTCAGGAATCCTTGGAGCATTTTTGGGATTGACCAAGCGATTTCAGGAATCCTTGGAGCATTTTTGGGATTGACCAAGCGATTTCAGGAATCCTTGGAGCATTTTTGGGATTGACCAAGCAATTTTAGGAATCCTTGGAGCATTTTTGGGATTGACCAAGCGATTTCAGGAATCCTTGGAGCATTTTTGGGATATGGCTCTTTTAGATATGGAATGGTCACAAATGACTGATATTCAATGGTTCTATTTCTTTGATTTCATCAAGAGAGGCTAGCCGGTACGTCTCGAGTCCTATTTTGCTATCAATGACATATGGACCTAGCCAATTTGCCGTGAACTTATCCCTTAGGTGGGTCGACAAACTAGAGTTCTATTGGTTTTCCTTCAAAACCAAATCACCAACCCAAAAGTCCCTCAGGTGAACTTTCATGTTGTAAGCTTTCTTAAGTCACTCTTGATATATATGTAAATGCTCAAGAGTATTAACGCATCGTTCATCAAGCAACGTAAGCTGGTCTAACCAGGCCTACCATGTAGTTTCATCATTGAGGAACTCCTACATTGATATGTGCAGGGAAGGGATTTCCAAATCGAGAGACATGACTGCCTCGGAGCCATACACGAGCAAAAATAGAGTTGCCCCAGTGGGCGTCCGAATGCTAGTGCGATAAGCCCACAGGGCAAGTGGAATTTGGATGTGCCAATCCTTATGACTATCTACGATTGTCTTTTTAAGGATGGCAACTAGCGTTTTGTTTGACACCTCTGCTTGCCCATTTGCTTGCGGATAATAGGGTGTTAAAAAACTATGCTAAATTGTGTACTTTGTGGTCAAAGCACACACGTCTTTGTTCTTGAATGGTGGCCCATTATCCGAGATTATTTTGGATGGAATACCAAAATGACATATGATGTTATGCAAAATGAACTCCACAATGTGGGGTCCTGTCGTAGAGGTCAGCGGAATTGCTTCTGCCCACTTGGTAAAATTCTCTGTGGCCGTTATGATAAAAATGTGATAGCCTGATGACATAGGGGAGATCTTTTCAATTAGATCAAAGCCCCACTATGAAAATGGCCAAGCAAACTAGACTATCTGCAAGGCCTAGGAAGGTACGTGCATCAAATTGGCATGATGTTGACACTTCATGCACTTCTTGACATATGCGCAACAATCTCGCTCTAAAGATGGCCAATAATAGCCCATGCAAAGAATGCGCTTTGCGATGGCCATACCACTAAAGTGGCCACCACATGTATCATCATGCGCTTGGGCGACTGCCCAAGTGGATTCTTACTAGTCCAAGCAATGAAGGAGAATTCCTTCATAGCTATGACGATACAAAATGTCTCCTATCAAGACATACTGTATCGCTCCAAAATTTTCACACCCTTACCTTTAGGCTATAGGATCCGTGCCTAGAAGGGGGATGTGAAAAGGATGGCATGGTACCTCGGACTGAGAGGCCTTGCGAAGGTCCCGCCTCTCGGGGGAGGTGTATTATGGTGATTTTTTGATGGATGGTGGGTTCACCAGGAAATGTTTGAATGATAGTTTCCATGCCTAGGTTGGGAATGTGTTTTATGTGTTCAGTTTTATCCTTAAACATTCAAGTCCTAGGTTTGGCCAAATGAATCTAAATTGCTCTATATGAAGATGCAGATTAAATGAATACAGAAGAACAAATTAGGACAGAAAATAGAGAAAGTAAGCAAGATTAAAAAGTCATACCTGATCTGGATGTCTGATGAAGATTATGATTCTTGAAGCAGTCAGGATCGCCTCTGATTTGACAGGATCGTCTGCTATCAGACAAGATCATCTGAGATTTGACGAATTCGTCAGATGAATTTTTCAGAGACCTGCAATCAGAGAAGTAGACACAAAATGCAAAAAATGCAACTATTCTAATAGAGGGCAATGATGTAGAATAATAGGAATAACATTAAAATGCTGATAATAAACAAAATACGAGTGTACTACAATGACTTAATGATAATTGGTGACTTAATTATGCATTTAAAGCTACATGGGTGAACTCCAAAATGCAAAGTAATAAGAAATAAACTTAGATTTAACTAAATGCAGAATAATACAGCAGAAAAGAGTGGAGAAAATGCAAACTTTTGGCATTGATTGCCCCCAATGTGAACTACAGTCAAAATCATCTCTGATTCAACAGGATTGCCTCCGATATGAACAGGATCATCTGTGATGATGTAAGCTTGCTTCAGCTAAAAAATACTAAGGTACCTACAACAAAATTTGGATGCAACAAATGTAGATGGTAATTTAGGATTATTCTAATGTGTGAAGATTCAATTTATAGGGAATTTCAGCCAAGGGGATGCTAAGGGGAGGGCCTAGGATTAAATAGGCTTAGGAGGGAGGTTAGGAGGTTGGAGATCATCCCTATTTGGGAGATCTCCAATGGGGAAGGTCTCTAACGATGCAGACACGCTTCTGCCCGGATTAGAGACGCCGTTGGAATAGAATCTAATTATGAAAAATTAGTTTTGGGACAAGATCGTCTGGACGTCCTAGCCTAGACAAAATCATCAGATCTGAGGCGATATCATCTGATCGGCGACGATATCATCAAACGGTCAAAAAAAACTCTAAAAATGGCGTGGGAAATGAGGAAACGGATTAAACGGCGGTTTGGGAGTGGTTTTGGAGGTTAAAATTTGAATTTGAATTATTTACTAGAGTAAGTGTAATTATTAAGGTTTTACTGCACCAATTTTAGGGTGCTACATTTTGCCCCCTCTTTAGCGAATTTTCTGAAGAAAATGCGTTAAAGATGAGTTCTTCTCGATCTACGAGAAAGCAAAAATTATTCCCATTTTTTAGGCGACGATTCTTGGTCGAATCGTACGACAACTTACTATGGTGCCCCCTCCGTGTTTTTACCCAAATCGAACGTTTGAGGTAAAAACGCGAAAAAGAAAATTTTAAAATGTTTTTAATTATGTTTTGAATAAAATTAAGAAAAATAGGGTAAAACCCTAATTCATTATTACTGTTCATTTTTCTGGTTTTTAGAGCTCTGTAAGCAAAAATGGTCGAGATGCTGGCTGAGGATGGAGAGGGGAGAGGTGGAGCTCCACCGCTACGACCGAGTTTTGAGGCAGTTTGATCTACAATAGGGGATCCCATCTCTTAGGGACTACGTGTTTTCCCAGACTGTCCAGGATAACACTACGGTCAGTGGGGCTCCAGATATGCAGTGCTTTTGGAGTCAGGACATAGATGATGCCCCCATTCAGCCAGTGGATGGGGACAATGCTGGAGTAGCCAACGGCTACGATGCCTAGTATGTAGGCATCCACCCTCCTCGGATGACGAGGGCTTAGGGTTTGATTCACGTAGTTGTGCATCGAATGGGGAGGTGGCACCAGACGGCCATTGAGGCAGCATAGGGTCGCGACAGGAGAGAGCAGAGGAGACCACAGGCTCAGTAGAGGCTATGACAGTGGGAGAGGAGGGAGGAGAGACCCCCTTCTCCATATAGAGAGAGGCCACCATCGCCCGATAAGGGCAAGGGTGTTGACACTGGGGAGAGCAGCGAGACAACGACTCTTCGAGCTGAGGTTGCTTGCCTGTGGGCTTAGGTGCAGACATTATAGGATGAGGCTACACGACTTAGAGCTCGGGGCGGAGGAGTGAGCACTCAAGATTTAGCATGCGCTATTTCCCAGGTTACATTCTATCAGGCTCTATACTACCACGTGGTTCCAGCAGAGTAGAGGGTGCCATTACTAGCTCATATTGCAGAGCCTGTCGTGATGGGGTCATCTAGGACATCATCACGATCGACATCCAGGACTCATGGCACCACACGGACTATGATGGGGCCACCTCCTCCACCTCAGGGGGGAGGATATGAGGCTGAGAGCTCGAGGGGTTCTCGAGACACTGCACAGAGGATATATGATTGAGAGGATTGAGTATGCCAAGATGTAGATTGTGGCATACCAATCTATTTTTGATATGATGTACATATATTTGAAAATATATATATATATATATATAAAAAAAAAAAAAAAATATATATATAGATGAGATATTTTTTTGATCATATGACTTGTCTTATGTATTTTTATGATGCTTTTAATGTTTTGATTGATTGATTTGATGATTCATGTAATTACGTCGTTGAAAATATTATGGTTGAAATGTCATGCTTGAAAAATTTAAATGAAATAATCTGATAGAACAAATTGGTTGTTTGTGATGTGATGATTTGATAAAAAAATAAAAGGGGACTTTTAACAATAATTTCAAAGGACATTGTCGCTATTATAGACCATTTCATGGAGTCGTCGCTCACTCGGTCGTCAAGCTAATCCCGAGTATAGAAATATTGTTAAAAAGTAAAAGAGTGCTTAAGAGACTGTCTTAAGACTTTGGTGCAATGGTGCAAATGATGATGATGATGGTTTGTTTTCAGAGTTTCATAAAAATAGTATGCATGAAATAATGTTAAAATGATTTTTGCTAGGCATAAATTCCTAAGTGTGATAAATTTTTTGGATAATTCCCTAGGAATTATACCATCATTGCAAAATTGAAGGTTGACATAATGACATGAAATAGTGATAATGTTTGTTTGTTTTAAAGCATAATTGTATAACATAATGATTTAAGTCATATGGTTTTCATGATTTTCAAATAAATGGGGAATAAAAATTGGTACAATGGTTTGCGCTAGGCATAGAATATGTAGGTATAGACTTATACCATCATCGCAAAATCCAAAAAGAGATAGTTTTATTGCATGGTTGATTTTTAATAAACTTGAAAATATGAAGATGAGGACTTGCGCTAGGCATAAAATTCCAATTTTGGTTTTAGAACTATACCATCGTCGCGAAAGTCGATAAAATATATATATATATATATATATGTTTTGATTGTATGGTTTGAAAGAAATTTTGATTTTTTTGATTATGCATGTAGTTGTCTTTATACTAAACAACTGTACTTTAAAGAAGAAAATGAATTTATTCCAAACAATTTGCAAAAAATATTTCAAAGTATCTTAAAGACAAAAGTTAGATTTATAAGGAATCCCATGTGCATATGTGAATTCATTTCCAATCTTGATTTATCATAATGATACACAAAATCTCTCAAATACAAAATGTGTGTGCAATTGCTATGTTCATTTACCAATTTTGAGCAAGATAATATGATACAAGTGATTTGAATGAACCAAATAAGTGTTCATTAACCATGATGTAGATGCATATAACCATACTATACTACTATGTAAGTCGGATTATCAAGAGCTAGCTAATCCATAAGCAGACATAGGTCTGTACAAAAGAAGGTCGCTAATGTGACAGACATATCGCCATGCTAGGAGTTACCCAAGGCCAAGCGGGTTGGGCACAAACCACTTGTTATGGGGCTTACCTCACAGTTTTCGAATAATTGAGAATTCCAGGGATTCAAGCTCATCAACCCTTCTTTTCTTTTCAAAGGGTAGGGAAAGGGATTTTATTGCTTTTTGCTTTTGCTTTCTTTTGCTTTCTTTTGTATTTTTGCTTGATAATGCTGTAATGATATAAAATAATATTTTTCTTTTTCTCTTTTTCTTGAACTTTGCTTTTTCTTTTTGTTCTATGCTAGGGATACTTGCTCGGATTAGCTGTAGAGCAAGGGATTTTTATTCTGGGTAGGGGTGAGCTTGTCCTTTTGCCAATTCTCAAAGATTCTAGACCATGTGCATGATAGGATAGCAGGGGAAACTTTTCGCTCAAGAAACCACTTCTACTATGTAGCAAAGCATGGACATTACAAATATAATCATTTTATTGTGAAAAGGTGTGCTTGGTTTAAGTAAATAACAAGATCAATTCTCTGTGCTCAAACTTTATTTAATTGAATTTTGTGGACTTTGATATAAGAGAGATTAGTAATCATGCCAGATAAAAATCAAGATATTTATTTTTGTGTTTGTGAAAGTGAGGGATTCCAAATAAATGCTAATTTATCCAAAATAATTTGAAACATATAACTGCAATATTTGTAAGAAGATATATATAAATACTTTTTGAGAAGTTTTGAGAATGTTGACTCTCTCTTTCTTCTTTATGTTGTTTTGGTTTCGAAAGAGTCAAGAATATTGCTGTTTTTTTATTTTTATCGTTTTTATTATTATTTTTTGTTTTTGAAAGAATTAATAAAGTGCCATAAATAAATACAACAAATAGTTTTGAATATTTTGATGATTATGAATGTTTTTGGTGTTTTTATATTTTAAGTTTATAAATTGAAAGAAATACGAGATAGTGGTTTTTTGAAATTTTTTATTTTTTTTTTTATATGAATTTTTAGATGATGGAATTGGTGGTATATACAAGATGATCTATATACACTATACAAGGTTATTTGAGTATAGCATGTCTAAGGTTGCTTCAAAATCAAAGGAGGTTTTGAAGGATAATTTGGTTGTGTTGAAGGTAAGAACAAAAGGTGATGAATAAAAGGTAGTGATAACAAAAGCTTTGTTATAATGTAAAATAATGTAGCAAAAGATTTTACTTTTATATATGTAAAATTGATCATGTTACAAAATAAAATGTAAGAAGGATAAGAAAGTTCTTCATTCTTATCACTATCTTCCAAGTCTTGATAAGATGGAGGGAGTATATGTGAAAGATATGCATGGGTGTTATTTGGTAAACAAGGATGATCATATATGGATGAAGAAAAGTGATGGATAGAAGATAATTGTGATAATAGAGAATGTATAGAACTTGATGTTTCAACCATTAAATATTCTTCAAATGGTGTTGGGTCACCATGTATGGTAACAATTTTATTTGCAAGTTCAAACTTCAAACATTGGTGAAGAGTGGAAGGGAAAACCCTCATCGTATGAATCCAAGGACTCTGGAGAAGTAGGTTGTAAGGTGAAGGGCAATATGCTACATAAAACAAAGTATCCAGGATCTTGGATCCAATATTGAGGGGAAAAATTATAGTACCTTGAGCTTCTTGAATTTCATTGTTAAAAGATTTTATAATAACATTTGATTCATTAAGATCTTCTTCCTTTGATTTGAGTTTTTGGAATAATTGATAAGTGCATAAATTAAGAGAGGAGCCATTATCTACCATGATAGTTTTAACAAGTGTTTCTTTACTAGATCCTGTAATGTAAAGATAGGAGTCTTCTTGTGGAGTAGAGGAAGGAATCTCCTCATCATAGAATGAAATATGGTTAACCTCAAGAGGGTTTACACCATTAATTATGTTCTTAGAGAAAATATGATGAGGAACAAATTGTTGGCTAGGTATTTTGAACAAAATTTCCTTATGAGAACTTTGTAATACTTCTAAAAGGGATATCTTTGCTTGAGGATTAATCACTTGTTGTTGGCTATCAAAGTGGATTTCAGATTGAAATTTTGATTCTAAATATGAGCTTTCTATGCTTACATTCCATTTTGTATCATTCTCTAGAGCCAAAGATAGTTTTGAAGGTTGGTCAAATGAGGAATCCATATCTTGAATATCGGATTGAGTTGATTGAATTTGAGGTTGCTCATTTATAGTTTCTATTACAATATTAGTAATATCATCATGATGGGACACATTAACATGCAATATTTGATTGGTTTCTTGTTGTTGATAATTGAATAGGGGTTCTTGGGAGATCCCCATGTCTTGATTGATTATTGGTATTTGTTGTGTAGGAGTTTGATTGTTTACTGGAGATTTATAATCAGTTGTAGATTGTAATTCCTTTATATTAAAAAGACCCTTATCAATCAAATCTTGAATTGCACATCTTAAATCTTTACAATTTTGTGTCATATGTCCATCTACTCTATGATATTCACAATGTAGCTCGGGTTTAAACCAATCTGCTATGGTATCAGGTTGTCTTATGGAAGGGAGTTCAATCTTATTTGTGTCAAGTAAATACTTGAGAATTATATCCATTGGTTGATTGAGCTTTGTAAATTTACGTGATGAAGGTTTTCGAGAGGTTTTTGATACGTGCCTTAGGAATTCAGTCATAAAAGGGCCTAATGGTTTCTCACCTCTACTTTCTTTATTATGGGTTGAATGATGATAGGAAGATTGCGAAGTATGAGGTGAGTGCATGGTAGAATTGGAAGAATAAGTATTTTCTTGTTGAAATGGATGTGTTGTATTGAAAGAAGAATATTGAAAAGGTGGTGGAGGATTATATGTGGATTGATAGACATAATATGGATATATGGGAGAATAGATAATATCGTTATGAAGAGGATTGGAAAAGGGATTGTCTTGTTGGGTTATGGATGAAAAATGAGAAGAGTGTGATGGAGGTGGTGTTGAATAGGGATGAGGTTGGTCATAATCAACAAATGTATTTGGCTGAATTCTTCCAACATTACTGATGGGCTCATATTGATTTGAGTAAAAACTCATGGTTTCTTTAGTACTTCTAAAAGTAATATTTAGTATCTACTATTTAGAATTGAATCTAAAACATACAAACTTGAAATGATGATTTTGTTTTTGTTTTTCTTGTATACATATATATATTTTTTGTTTTTTTTTTTTTGTTTTCAAAAGGTTTTAAATGCATTCACGTCGGGTTCACCAAAATGTATCGCTCCAAATTTTTCACACCCTTACCTTCAGGCTATAGGATCCGTTCCCGGAAGGGGGATGTGAAAAGGATGGCACGGTACCTCGGATTGAGAGGCCTTGCGAAGGTCCCGCCTCTCGGGGGAGGTGTATTATGGTGATTTTTTGACGGATGGTGGGTTCACCAAGAAACGTTTGAATGGCAGTTTCCATGCCTAGGTTGGGAATGTGTTTTATGTGTTCAGTTTTATCCTTAAACATCCAAGTCCTAGGTTTGGCCAAATGAATCTAAATTGCTCTATATGAAGATGCAGATTAAATGAATATAGAAGAACAAATTAGGACATAAAATAGAGAAAGTAAGCAAGATTAAAAAGTCATACCTGATCCGGATGTCTGATGAAGATTCTGATTCTTGAAGCAGTCAGGATCACCTCTGATTTGACAGGATCGTCTGCTATCAGACAAGATCGTCTGAGATTTTACGAATTCATCAGACGAATTCGTCAGAGACCTGCAATCAAAGAAGTAGACACAAAATGCAGAAAATGCAACTATTCTAAAAGAGGGCAATGATGTAGAATAATAGGAATAACATTAAAATGATGATAATAAACAAAATACGAGTGTACTACAATGACTTAATGACAATTGGTGACTTAATTATGCATTTAAAGCTACATGGGTGAACTCCAAAATGCAAAGTAATAAGAAATAAACTCAAATTTAACTAAATGCAGAATAATACAGCAGAAAAGAGTGGAGAAAATGCAAACTCTAGGCACTGATTGCCCCCAATGTGAACTACAGTCGAAATCGTCTCTGATTTGACAGGATCACCTCCGATCTGAATAGGATCATCTGCGACGATGTAAGCTTGCTCCGACTGAAAAATACTAAGGTACCTACAAAAAAATTGGATGCAACAAATGTAGATAGTAATATAGGATTATTCTAATGTGTGTAGAATTCAATTTACAGGGAATTTCAGCCAGGGGGATGCTAAGGGGAAGGCCTAGGATTAAATAGGCTTAGGAGGGAGGTTAGGAGGTTGGAGATCATCCCTATTTGGGAGATCTCCAATGGGGAGGGTCTCTAACGGTGCAGACACGCTTCTGCCCGGATTAGAGATGTCGTTGGAACAAAATCTAATTGTGAAAAATTAGTTTTGGGACAAGATCATTTGGACGTCCTAGCCTAGACGAAATCATCAGATCAGAGGCGATATCGTCTGATCGGCGACGATATCATCAAACGGTCAAAACAAACTCTAAAAATGGCACGGGAAACAAGGAAACGGATTAAGCAATGATTTGGAAGTGGTTTTGGAGGTTAAAATTTGAATTTGAATTATTTACTAGAGTAAGTGTAATTATTAAGGTTTTACTGTGCCAATTTTAGGGTGCTACACATACTTAGCCGCTTTCTACTTGAATGTTCATTTTGTAGCATGCGTCAATCCAAGCAGGAGATTACCTAACTTGAGGTAGTCTCTAATGGGTAAATACCAGTCCTGTTGATCAGAAACCTCGACAGTATGAATAGCCAATCCCTCTTGAAGTTCATCCCTAACAAACGCTGAGCGGGATAGAACTTGTAAGAATAGCATTGTGCTACTATTAATGGGAGTAGGGGAGAACAAGGACCCCTAGTTGGCATGTTTTAGATGATCATGGATTCGAGAGAAATTATTTGAGGACGGTTCAATCTGGATCATTTGGATTCCTAACGTCAAGTCCGAGCTTGCACGCTTCATCACGGATTACGATAGGGTTTTGACTTGAATGGTTGTCATATCACTAGAAAGGTCCTACAGGATTAGTGACCCTAAGGAGGCCATTGTGTCTGCAAAATGATTCAATGATCGAGGGAGTGCCTCAATGTCATACCATTCAAGTTTTGCCAGGAATTTTTCCACAAGGGCTTTATAAACCTACAAAACTGGGCATTTGCATTGGTATACCCCTTTGAATTGATTGACAATTAACAGCGAATCACCAAAGATGTTCAATCTTTTGATGTTCATGGCGATTGATGTCTGAAGACCTATGAGCAAGGCTTCATACTCTACATTATTTTTGGTGCATGGGAAATTTAATTTAAATGACAGGGGCATTGGAGCACCCTGTGGTGTGAAGAATACTATTCCCATGCCACCACCTTGCTCACATTTAGAACCATTGAAAAATAGGGTTATGTCACTGTGACTCAGGCTCATTAGAATCTGGTGATTCTAAGACATGGAAGACCCCATCATCGGGTATTTCTATGACTAGAGGCTGATCGTATTCTAGAGGAGCCTCTGCTAGTTGATCGACTATGACCTGTCCTTTGATAGATTTTTGTCCAATAAACTCTATGTCAAATTCCATCAACAACATGATCCATTTCACCGTGTGACTACTATGATAAGTATGACTCATCATGTATCGCAATGGATTCTCCTTAGACACAACATACGTAGTGTTGCTCAGCATGTAGTGGCATAGCTTTTTGGTAGCAAACACCACTACCAAGCAGAGTTTCTCGATGTATGCATAGTTAAGTTCATAACTGACCAGGGTGTGGCTGAGATAGTAAGTAGCTTGTTCTTTGTGAAGTTCATTCTTTTGGGCCAGCATGGTGCCCAGTGCCATCTCAGTAGCTGAGATGTATAATTAGAATGACACTCCTGGTCTAGGTGGTGCCAATACTGGCGACAAAGCCAAGTATTGTTTGATGTCATCAAAGGCTGACTGGCACCCGTCATCCTAGTAAAATGTAACCCCCTTGTGCAATAATTTGTTCATGGGTCGGCACTTGTCAGATAGTTGTGCTATGAAGCACTTGATTGACGCGACCTTTCCCTGTAGACTTTTGAGCTACTTAATGGTAGTTGGGGGAGCCATTTCAAGGATTGCCTTGACTTTCTTTGGGTCCACCTCGATGCCTCGCTTTGAGACTATGAAACCCAAGAGTTTTCCAGATGTGATGCCAAATACGCACTTCTTGGGATTTAGTCTGACTTTATGCTCCATCAGGCGATCAAGAATATTGCTTAAGTCACCGAGATGATTTGAGTGCAAAAGAGACTTGGCTAAAAAATCATCCATGTAATCTTCCAAAGTTTTATGCATGTAATCATGGAAGATATACGTCATGGCACATTTGTAGGTGGCACCAGCATTTTTAAGGCCAAAAGGCATGACCTTATAACAAAATTTCCCCCAAGGCATTGTGAACACCATTTTGAGTTGATCCTCGGGATTGATACGAATCTGATTGTATCCCGAGAAGCCATCCATGAGGGATAGCATTTCATGACCTGCTGTAGCGTCTACCAATGCGTCAATGCTTGGCAAGGGGAAATCATCCTTAGGAATCGCTTTGTTTAGATCTCAAAAATTAGTGCATATGCAAATCCTCCCGTCAAGCTTTTTGACGGGCACCATGTTGGACAGCCATGGCGAATAATCCATGTAGATGAAAAACTGTGCATCCAACAACTTTTGCAATTCATCTTTGACCATCAAGGCCATTTTTGGGTTGATCTTACATAGTTTTTGCTTAACTGGCTTGATTTTCAGATCAAGCGTTAGATTATGTGTGACTAGCTACAGATCTAGCCCCGAAATGTCTCTGTATAACCATGCAAAAACCTCCTTATTCTCTTTGATAAGGGCAATATAGTTGGCCTGCTCTTCAGAGGATAAGCTTACCCCCAGATTGATAATCTATGGGTTCATTGGATCTAAGCCAATTTCTATGTCAGTCATCTCCTCGACTGACATGTGGGATCCGTCCTCCAACTGATGTGGAGTCAAGATCAAATGGATATCATTAGATGATTTTAAATCTACGTTTGGAACCTCGGGTTCCTCTTCAGCCTAAAAAATATCTTGAGTTGTCCCTAGGGTAAAATGAGGCATCTTATCGAAAGCCCAATACTCTGATGGGGAGAGAGGTGAATTGATGCAATCCCAGTCGATGGCATCTGTGTCTAGATGCAATGACCATGTACTGGATTGGCCAGATTATAGATGGGTGTGATCAAATCAATGGAGATCATGTGGATGAAATGAATTTGGTCTCCATTACCATGGCTGTGATAACTCGAACATTATGGATGCTCCCTATGATTTGGATCTGGCTCTGTAGGGACAGGCATAAATGGATCGTCCCTATGTGTTGATAGGAGGACAGGGTCTTCCCTCGGCATTGATGTCATTATAGGGTCTTAGGGTGGACGGTGCTCATCGTAAACTTGGAGCAATGGATCCAACACTTGGTCCCACCCTGCTGGGTCAACGTACCATTCATGCCCTAGTCTTATGCCTAGTTGTGCCATCAGTTCTTCATGGGTTACGGGGTGATTGTGCTATCATGCATGATTGAGATATTCCATCTCAATTTCATCTTCGTAATCATTGTTGGTGATCCAAAGGCCCTCGTTGGCCCCAAAAGCTATTTGCGACATATTAGGCTCATATTGTTTGAGCAAATTAATCTGATCCCATCGTGGTTGTTCCACACTCGGTGGGGGGACGTGATTCCCTTGACACAACACTGGTTCAATTGGAACCTCTAAAGGAAACAGTTTCAAAAAGATCTCTGGACACTGTTTATGCTCTCCTTGGAAGTTAGTGTCTGAAATTTCACCTCTATCTATCAATGGAGAAGGGTTATTGATGTTACCAAGGGTGGTTGTTGACCATGGGAGGTAATATCCCAATGTATATGTTGTGTTCAGATTAGCATAGGGGTATGATGCCAATCCACCCTTGTCACCTATTCCAAGGCCTTGCATGTTTTCCACCAAGATGTCTAAGGGCAGGGGGTGGTTGAACCCTACTCTCGACTTATCATATGGCATTTGGTATCTTGGCTAGAAAAGGACATGCACCCCTTGCTCATACCTGCCTAGCTCGTATCCATGCCAATTGCATTGGCCGAGATATTTCAGAGCGAAGTCCGGGTTCGATAGATAGTTGACATTTTTGGCAAAAGGCTCTTCGTCCTCGTCCTTTTGCTTGCATGGTTCAACACCATGATCAAGGCCCCCATACACAAAATTGGTCTGGTTTGGTGGGTAACCTAAAGGAACAACTATCCCTATGGGAAGGCGAGGTCTCCCCATGTCCTTCACTGATTCTAGCACGGATGTTGCTACAACATTCTGCACTAGATACTCCCCCAGGCTCGTACTGGCCATTTCAATAGTAATTATTGACGATTTAGAGGGAGGAAATGGAAGGCCTTCCTGAGTCCATGCCAGGCTGGGTGTATTAGGAGCCTCAGCTTCCATTGTGCTAGGCATCTCTTCTGTTGAGATGGTTGATATTGTTGGCAGTACCTCCTCTAGAGGTTGAGCCTCTTCTAGGATTTGTTTCCCTTTGTCCTTCTATTTAGCCATGACACGTGGCATTGGTAGTGAAGGAGTGGACGATGAAGATGCACCTGGTTGGGGTTTTGATGGATTATTCACCAGTGGTGCCCGTGGCATTGGACCCTGTCTAGATGGATTTAACTGGAAATCCAAGTGCGTCGATAGGAGGGTCGATTGCAACATCAATTGCACCGCATTGCAATATTTGAAGGGTTCTAAGTCCATCGAGACTACATGTACTTCTCCTTAAAATGCATACTTCAAACATTGGTGAGCTATCGAAGGGACACACTTCATGTCCCTGATCCATGGTCGCCCTAGCAATATGTTGTATGCCATCTTGCCTTCCAAAATATGGCATAATATGGGTATCGTCTTTTGTCCTACCTGGATGGGTAGAACAATTGTGCCGACTATCAAGCATATCGCATCGTTGAATGCTCACAACGTGTATGTGGAAGTCGTGATATGAGAGGCTAGAAGCTTCAAATGTTTTAATGCTACAGTGGTAATGATATTACTGGACGAGCTAGTATCTACCAACACTCTCTTGTACGGGATCCCGTTGACCCACGCGATAACGTGCAGGGGTGGATCTGCCATGTCATTCGATACTGTTTTAACTTCATCCTCTCTAAAGGTAATTACTGGCTTTGTACATTTTTTTACATGTCCCATGAAGTTATTGAAGGAATTCATTTCGTGAGGTTGTAACTCGATGGCTTTCAAAATTTCCATGAGAGCTTCACGATGGGGTGCTAACTGCTGTATAAGCTCATAGATGGAAAGCCTAGCCAATGTGGTCCACAAAATCTGTGTGAGTTTGGTCTGCATCGTGACCTCGGGTCTAGGTAGAGGCAAATACACAGTGTGTTGTTGAGGTTGCGACGTTGAAGGAACTTCTCTTGTGGCTACCTCAGGGGCAACTCCTGGGTATTTCTTGTTCCTGGTTACTATGCTGATCATTCCCACATACCCTTGCATGGGGAGATTCTGTCACACCTCATTGACCTGAAGAGGTTTTGCTTGTACCTCATGGGCAGGAAAAGGGTCCTTGAATACCCCCATCTGTTGATTATTTGGTGCTATGGGGTTGTCCACTACCAATGTTTGATTATCAATCAAATCTTGTATCAATCCCTTGAATTTCCAACATGCGTTTAGGTCATGTCCCCTTCACCTATGGAACCTACAATATAAATCCTCTCTATATCCCTTAGGCTTGGGAGCATTAGGATCTATGGTTTGGATTTTTGGAAGGGTGATTAGATTTGTCACTGACAAGCGGTCAAATAGGGAGTCCCTAGACTCCGTATAAGGGGTGAATTTTCGCTTAGGGTGACGCTATTATTTTGGCTCCAATTTTTTGTTCTCTTTCATAATTAAGAGGTACTACCTGATAATTAGCCTTTTGAGGCTGTATTTCTTGCACAGGCTTGGGGACATTTATCACAACTTGATTAACCGTAGCAGGTTTTGGTTGCATAGTCCCTGTCTTTGTATTTTTGTTCCACTCTTTCTTTTTGGGCTTGGTGATTTCACCCTCCTGTATTTTAATCTCTTTGATAACTCTGGATTGCGCCAAAGCTTCTTCTAAGCTGGAATACTACTGCAGCTGCAATAGCCCAGAGATCGATCTCAAACAACTTCGTGAAAACATTTGTGTGAGGTCGGACATAGGGGGAAGGTAAGGTAGCTTAGAAAGCAGAGCCCTCCATCGATTCTTGTAAGCCACCATTGTCTCTTCCTCATATTGCTTGAGGCTGGCCAGATAACTCAGTGATGCCTTCTTCTTGGTGTTGAAGGCAAAGCGTTCCAAGAACGCATCTACTAATTGATCCAAGTTATTTATGTTGTGCTTCAGCAACTATGTGAACCAATTCGAGGTAGGACCTATGAATGTGGTTATGAATGTCCTTAGCAACATCGCATCATTATCCTGAATGCCAAACATTGGCTCAAGAATCTTATCACATGGTCTTGAGCATCCTCTTCACCCTTAAAGACTGCCAACTGACGCAACATGAAATGTTTGGGATAAAGAGGTGTGGGCACTGACGGATGCACCAGATGACTACGAAGTTGTCGTAACGTGGGCTTTTGGTGCCCAGAATCTTTAGTCTCTACAGACTCCAAACACTCTAATAGCACTTTGTATGCATCGAAATATTTAATATCTTCCTCTTTTGTTTGCTCCCAATGTGAGTTGTGGGAGACTGGAGGCCTATGGGGGGGTGGCCGAATGGCAGCCCTCCCACCTTGATAGGGCATTTTAGCCCATTCTTCTTCTAGTTCATACTCCTCATAAACTTCCTGAGGAGTCTCTGGGTGGTCCTCGCGGAGGGTACCCATCATTGTTTTGGGGAGTGGCCTCCCTCTCAGGTCTATGGGGTCTCAGAGGCAAAGCTTGACGAGGTCGCAAAGACCTATCCTGCACCAAGGGATTATGCCTCTCATATGGTTCTAGTTTTTTGGTGTGAGGGGTTGGAACCCTTTCAGGTAATTTATAAATCAGCTCGTCTGCTTGGCGTTGAATGCGCTCTTTGTTAAGGCGGTATAAGCGCTCTAACTGCTGATGATCTTGCTTAAGCCACATGATCTGGGCTTGGAAGGCGGCATGTTTGGTGACTACCAGGTCAATTTGATCCACCATCTTGGGCTTATGAGGCCTGTATGCCTCTCCTATGTTTTTGCCTTGGTCATGATGATCCGAGATTTCAATGGGTCGCTTCCCTCTATCAAGGTTGGCGACATTTACCTGAGGCTCTGGCCTCAATGTGTGCTCATGGTATCTAGTAGGTGCGAAAGCGCAAGGCTCCCACACTGTATATTTCTCTCGAGGAATGCGATGGTCTTCCTCGTACTCCCTTTCATGGGTGTGAAAGGGGCGAGCGGAGTTAGCTTGCCCTGTGTGGAGAGCCCTGCACTCTAGGTTTTGTCTTTCAGTTCTAACAATGATGGGAGGCAAAGGAGAGATGCCATAGTCACATTGTCTCTCCTCATGGGCACTGTGCCTCTCTAGCGCTTCATTGCACGGTGGCCACTCATATCTATCCTCTAAAGGTGGTCTTCTATTCGTGTTGAGTGTCACACGTAAAGGTTCTTCCCAAAAGGGGTTGTTTAGAATGGGCGTATCCCCTAGAGGGGTGTCCCTATAATTCCACCTTGACATGGAATGATGTGGATTCTCTTGTGGTCCAGACCACCAAGGTGGTATGGCCAAGTCCTCAGGGCTAAAGCGAAGGTGACTTGTGCCCACTCTTTGTGCACTTTTCGGAGCTTTTGCCATTGATTGGGCTTGGCTATGGGTGTGCACCATTGCATCGCTTTTCTACAAGCTAAGCAAATTTTTATCTTTTTGTTTATGATTTTTTTGATTTTTTTTTGTTACACTAAGCAGAAATGAACACACACATACAAAAACGGTGATTATCTCTTTTAAAGATTAATGGTGTGTCCTAGACTGGTTTTAGTGCGTTTTGATGATTTTGTTTTGTTTTTGAAAATTTTGAAGAACGTTTAAATGCAGTATGTTGGCTCATATGACTCCCATAGATGGTCACCCCTTCAATATACCAACCAGGATGATATACCAACCTCTCTATATACCCACCCTTATGAGAGGGAAACTATAGGTACGTGAGAGCAGATGGTACGTGGTACGTAGGCGGTATGGAAGGGGGATTGTCCTGTTAATGACACCTACCATAGAAGACTTATCCCCGTGCATTGGGAATAACCCCAATGACACTCGATTAGCTTTCATCAGGATTTACGCCTAACAATAGTGACAATCGAGGTAATGGATGCAAAATCAAGCCAAGGTGGTGATGAAATCCATCGATGGTCTTGATCAAGGGCTAGGGTTTTATGACCAGCTCCTTGGTTTAAAAATGTTGTGTGAAGTGTGTGTGATTATTTTTATTTGGAAAAATGAAACATGCAGAAGCAACTACTTTCCCTAAGAAAGCAAAATTGATAGAAAACAAAAATAGAAAAGCAAAAAATGATAGGAACAGTTTTAGGACCCTTATGTTTCTCTACCTAGACTTGCTATTTTTGATCTTTGGCTCTAAAAATTCATAGATAGAAATTCATCCCTCTGTGAGATGAATTGCAGAACATAATTCATCCCTATCTAAGATTAATTAGAATTCGTCTCAGGGTCAGACGAATTACAGTAAAGTAATTGCCACAGGCAAAGACGAATAACAGTCAAAAATTGAAAAAGGTACCTGTAAGCACAAAAACACAAGTTTTAATCAGTTTTTGTGATCTCAAAATTTAGGGGACAGGGTCCCACCATGATCGCCACTGAAAGCATGAGATTTTGGAAGATTTAAAAAGAAAAACTATTGTGATGTATTTAAAATCAAAACTAAAGCTTAAGTCCTAAAATGTGAAATGCATGAAATGAAAGAGACGCATTGAAATGAGATACAAGAAAATAGAGAAAGCACAACCCTTTTAATTAACTCTCTTAATCTCGGTTACAAAGACACCTACTCTCTTTTCAGAGTCTAGGAGCATTAAATGAATTTCAATTACAATCATGACTTAGTCTTTCTCCTTCCGCATGCCCACATTTGAAATGGGCGGGCCAAAGTGTTGCCATCGCTTGTGTTGATGAATCCTCGATTCTTACTGCTCCTCCTACATTCAAAGACACAACAAGTCGTTAGTAGCACCTGTGACAAAAAGATGAAGCGTTTTATCTTAAAACCAATGGAAGATGCATGCATAAGATTAACTAAATCAATAAATAAGATGATTCCAAATAACCTATAAATTCGACAGAGACCAGAAAACATTACCAGAGGGCCGCTGCCATCGAAAAAGTTGGCCAATTTGCACTCAACTGTAATTCATCCCTGGGCAGGATGAATTCTATTGTAATTCATCCTTGGGTAGGATGAATTCGACTGTAATTCGTCCTCGGGTAGGATGAATTCGCTTGTGATGAAAGTGCCGAAGTGATGCCACCCAAATGTCATGTATCGGGATCTCCAAAATTCTTGCAAACATAGGGGTTAGCTAATTAGGGGCATTTTGGGACGACCCAGATGGTCGGATTCTCCCAATTTGACCTCCATCAGCGAGAATTTGACATCGCTACCTGCAAGTTAGTGGGACAACAAAAGCGACTAGAACATGATGAAATCTGATCAAAACATTATGAAATCGAATATATAAACTATCCAAATAGCATAAAATGGAATGAAGTATAAACAAGTGAAAACATAATAGATTAAAATGAAACTAAAAAGAATGCGGGGAACCCGAGCGGGCCGCCCATCGTTGGAACTTGATTTTGGCACCAATCCACTTGGGATGGGCCCAAAATCTCTTGGAATGGGTTATCAGCAAATTGGTGGATTAAGGTGGTCCAATGTCAGGTTTTTGAGTCCGAATTCACACTTCCAATTGCCACCAAATAACCTCTCTTGTGAAAGAGATTAAGGATGTGGAAGATGTAAATCAAAAGGGTAAAGGTGTGGTATCAATTTGGCAGCACTTCATTGCTTGAAAATGCCTCCAACTTGTCCGTTGGGTAGGAAAAGTCCACCATTTTATAGACCCAAGGGGTATCTTTGGAGAGGCATGCATAAGCGCCATGTGGTGGTCATAGGTGCCATGTGGCGATCATGTCTTCTCATGAGAGAGGAAAGTCCTCCATGACTTGGGCTTTCATGACTGCCCTTGTGATAGTCCTCTAACGGCCCATCTGCCCACCTACACGCGTATGCAAGGTAGGAGTCATTAATTGACTGTCTTCGGCTACCACTTGGTGCCATTCTTCTTTTTTCCCGTTAAACCTGGAATTCGTCCTGACCAAAGATGAATTCAGAATTCATCCTTGGGTGAGATGGATCCCAGTTTGAATTCATCCCTAGGTGAGATGAATACTGAGCAAAGTGCCTGAATGTGCCAAATTGCCTTTTGACCTTACAAAATTGCTATAAAAGTGGTTAGGACCACTGTTTAACCTCTGAGGGCTGCCCTGGGGGCTGTGTGTGTGTCAAAGTGATCAGTTTTTGCAGTCACATAATCGGATTGGTGTTGTTTTGGTGTCTACACCATTATTATAAAATCCCTAAGAATCTATATGATAAAGCAATCATGCAAATATGAACAAGCAACAATGCAATATATGACAAGAAAAATTCAAGGAACATAATGTCAGGAAAACCATGCTAGGTTTGACAAGCAATAATGTAATATGAATAAGTAAACTAAATGCAAACTAGGTGAAAATGTAACACCATGCATAATTTTTGTTTTTTGGTGTTATTTATTTTATTATTTTTTTGGAAGACGAATTACATTCATTGGTTTTTAAAGTCGACACAAATTATGAGTGTATCATCTATTTTAACAAACATGATGGTAGTGCAAGGATCTAACCGATCAAATAAAGGACTATGATGGAGGATATCCTCATGATTCTTATCATGAAGGGGATCAACCAAAGTACCTTCTTTAGGAGACGTATGAAATTCAGTGTAAACTTTGACTGTACTATCCTTTTTTATAGAAGGGGGAGAAATTCCTAACTTTGAAAGGTCTTTATAATATAGAGGAACATATTCCCCTCAAGAATGAGAAGACTCAACCGATGCAACACAAGGGATAGACCCATCAAAGGAGAAGCTAATTTGAAGAATATCCTTATGAGCTATGTCACAAGGGGTACTCCTTTTAGTGTTCTTCTTTGGGGTCACACTAGACTGAGGATGCCCAATGGTTACCATATTGTAAAATAAAATATATGAGGGATAAGGGGGTCCCTCATCCTAATCACTTCACTTCAAGCTTTGATGATTGAAATGTTTAGCATAAGTAAAAATATGATCATCATTATCAAAGGGTAATGGTTGGTTTTTATTAGGAATATAGCGTGTGCCACATCTACTAGGCCAAATATCCACTTCTAAAGACTCTTGAATACCTTTATGTCATAGCCCTAAACCTTTACCTATATATCCCATACTAGATAGGATTTTCTTGAGAAGTGGGTAATCATTGGACAAGTAACAATGGATAAAAGAATGCTCAAAAGGACAAGAGTTGTTACCACAAACATTTTCTTTGAGGGAGACTCATACTAAGATAAAGGTACATGTGCCAATGGGTACAACTTCAGCCTTCTTATGAGGTAAAACCATAGTCCTTGATGAAGGTGGTAGCTTTGCAAAATCCAAAAGAGACTCTTGAAGAAATGGATTAACTTGATCCTATGATAAAACATTGACAAGAGGTTCCTCACTTACTTTTAAAATTTCAAGTTGCTTGGTTATGTGATATGAGGAAACTAAAGTACTTAAATTGAGATAAAATTGAGCTTTCTCAACCATCGAATAATATTTGAATGGATTAGAATCGCTCAAAATGGTTATTTTCTGATCTTTGAATTCAAACTTCAAACATTGATGGAAAGTGGAAGGGACTGCGCTCATTACATAAATCCAAGGACATCCAAGAAGAATATTAAAATATGCAGAGCAAGACACCACATAGAAAAAGGTATCTAAGATCTTGGGTCCAATCCTAAGAGGGGGATATAACATTGCAAGCCTCTTGGAACTCATTGTTGAAATATTTGATGATGATATCAGACTTAGTTAAGTCTTTCTCTTTAATCCAAACTTTTGGAAATTTTGATAAATGCATAAAGTTAGGAAAGGAATGTAATCATTCAAAATAATTTTAATGAATATTTTTCCAATGAATGCAATAATGTAGAGGGTAGAATCCCTCGTAAGTTTGAGGAAGGCATATTGTCATCCAGGAATGTGATGTGATGTATCCCAAGAGAACTTACAACATTAGCCATAGCACTAGGGAAAATGTCTTGAGGCATAAATTGTTGTCTTAGAATATTCAACAGAGCTTCCCTATGAATAGGAGAAGTTTGCAAACGTTCTAAGAGAGAGATCTTGGTTGGGGTATTAGCTAATTGTTGTTGAATGTCAAAGGAGATTTTAGGTTATGGCTTAAACACTAAAGATGTGTTTCTAATCTTCTAATCCTTTTTGGGTATTATTCAAGACTAAGGTGGGTTGGATGAAGAACTCATATATTTTTGAGAATGTTGAGTCAGTTGATTATGTGCTTGTTGTCTTGTAGTTATTGCTATCATTCAAACCATATTATCGTATGGAGGAAGCACATTTTGATACGACACTTGATTATCTACCTACTGATCATGCTTAGGAAGGAGATCTTGGAATATTCCCATGTATTGATTATTTGTGGGTGCTTTTTAAGTAGGATGTTTATTGTTTGTTGGAGGATTGGGTCAAGAACCTTATATAACAAGGTGTCCTTCATCAATTACATCTTGAACCACATGTTTCATATGTCACTTCACTATATGATATTGACAATGTTGTCCAATATTATACCAATTTGTTGTGGTATCAAGTTGTATTATGGGAGGCAACTAAATCATATTAGCTTACAAAAGTTGTTGTAGGACCAAATTCATAGTCATTTTGAGTCTTTTGAAATTTCTTGATGGGGATTTTTGAGGTTGTGAAGTACCATATTTTGTAGGGTTTTTAACCATATCATTAACATATATACTATATGTTACCCCATAACCAACCACATGCTTATTATTATATTGCATTTTAGTGGTCCTATCTTCTTTTACTTTAATCTGACCTCTTCAAATAAGGGCTTGCTCTATCCTTATTGATAGATCTATAGCTTGATCAAAATATGTGATAGTTGTAGTTTCCAATTTATATGATATTTGTTCTTCTAAATTTCTAACAAATATCTCAAGCATGTATCAAGGAGGTAAGGTATATCTCAAACATCCAAATATACCCCTCTAAGGAGACAATTTTTTTGAATTTTTTTTTATATTTAGCTTGTTTTAACATATAGACATATTTTATAGTCACATTATTTTCAACATAAGCTCTAAATTATTGAACAAATATTTCAGTTGTCTCTTCAAAATTCCTCAAAGAATTATTAGGCAATTGATAATACCACTCTAATGCCATATCACCAAGGCTCTTAGGGAATATCTTTAGCAATGACATATCATCATATATGATATTGACATGTTGTTTTAAACATTCTTAAATTCTCAATTATTTCCCTTATATATAGGTAAAATAGACATCGTAAAATGGTTAGGGTAGGGTCTAGAGGTAACAATAAGGTTTAAGGGTTGATTGCATATTTCTTTGTAGTTGTAGGTGAAACTAGTGGTTGAATCATGTCTACTCTTGAAACCAATTATTTCACCACATTAGTTAAACTTTGTACTTCAATATTATTGTTGTGCAATACCCATAGGTTCCCTAGGGAAGGGGTATATGTAGGTTTTTGAAAGGTAACTTGGATCATGTTTTAGGTATTGGTATTGTTATGGTATGGGTTATGATATGTGGTATCTTGTTATGGAGGATAGTTAACAATTGGTGGAATAGAAGCATGAATATTGAGATTAGCTTAATGATGAGGAAATTGAAAATAATATTGAGATGCACTACTAGTTGGAGGGACTTGTAAAACCTTCCAATATTGGTGGTTACAGTATTAGCTTATGTTGGGTTTTGAAAAAAATTGTCATGGTGTAATGATTCAAACAAGGGGTTGTTGTGAACATTCCTAGGAGAGAGAGTAGGAGGAGGAGGTACCTCACCTATTTTGAGCAAGGCCTACTCATCCATAAATTTAATAAAAGTCTCTTTGTGGTGTTTTATGAAACCCCATAAATGATCAACTAATATAAATGTGAAGCTACCATTAGGCCCCTCAAAGAGATCATAGTTAGTATTAATCTCAACATTTTATTGCTCTTCTACATCAAGGTTAGAATTATCTCTATCAACCTGATAATATTCTTGAGAAATTTGATCATGTTCTATATGTCTTCACTAAATTCTAAGGAATGAAGCAGTTAGAAGAAGCAAAATGATAGAGGAGAAAACTAAGGAAAAACACACAAGAAGATTATTAAGATTTTTTTAATATTTTTTCATCTAAACAAATAAAATTAGTGGTCTTGTTTAATCTTTAAAAAAAAATACAAAAGCATATTCTTTCTATATTTTCCACTAAGATGTGTATTCATATCAGGTTCACCAAATATGTAGAGAGAGAAAACTACCCTAGCACATACGATTCTTGGTTGGATCCACTGGGAGCTGTAGTGAACCGTGTGGGTGTGTTTTATTCTCTACACTCCAAGATGCCAAAAGATATAGGTTCACCAGGAATGGTTTTAGGACTCACTCCAAGTCTGGGGTGGGAATTTTTAATGTGTCAATTAAGCATACACCTATTATTTGGAATTTCTAAAGTAAATTATGAAAATGAAATAACATGCAAGACAAACAAGATACAAAAATACAAGAACTAACCCTATTGTAATTTTGTAATACTATGATATCTAACCCTAGGATTGCAAAAAAAAGTCTTTGAGAAAGATTCCAAGGGAATGCACAAACAAGATAAAAATCCTATATGCACACTATATGTTTTTATTCTTTCAAATACCTAGAAATTCAATCAAATATTTTTCCTTTACTTGTAATCTAGGTTTTGGATAGAAATAAATAAAAGCAAACACCAAAAAACCTAAATATCTATTAGGATACTTATGTGGTCTGGCTATTGATCCATGATTTATCTTACATCTAGAATATCCAAATAGATTCAAACCTACAAAATAGCTTCACAAACACTAGAAAATTTGATCAACATTTGGGGGCCTACTTACATTGATATTTGATTGAGCATGGATGCACAATAGTCAAGCCTCCTTGGTAATTTTAGTTGGCTATTCAAAATAAAAATGATATTTGACATTTGGAACATGCACAAATAGAGAAAAAAAATATGTTATAGCAAAATAAAATTTAGACAAGATGGATACAACATAATGCTAAAATGCAAAGTTCAAATTATGGTTTTGGTGTGCAAAATGTTTACCAAAAGCCTTAATTTACCATGAATATGGATTACAAAATTCATGCCCTATACTATAATGACATGCATTTGTTTCATATGCCTTTTTTGGACCTCAAAACAACGAAAAATAATGTAAAACAACAAAAAATAGGTTTGCAAAGCAACTAATGTAAATGCAGAACCTAATGAGATGATGGAGAAATCAAGAAGCAATAAAGAGGTGAAATAAGCACTCCAAGAAGGTTTATCTATCCAATCACCAAGGCTCTTCTACTCAATCTCTAAGGGTAGCCAACACCAAAGCACAAAACAACAAAACAATGACTTGCAACATAAGAACACTTGTTAGCATGAGTAATGAGCGAGTCAAGAATTAGAATATCCAAGGAATTCATTGTTTAAAACTTGGTTTAAAAAGAGGTAATCCAATAATCTATTTATAGGATGTTTAGAGATCAAAATGAGTGAGAAAATAAAATTTTACCACGAGAAACGGTTGATTCCAAAATGGGTCAATGAGGGGAGGGGTTTTCATGATAAAAACCCCTAGAACACCAAATTCATACCCAATAATTACAAGGTATGAATATAGCAAGCCAAATTCATGCCCCATATGGACTAGGTATGAATTTGGTAAAGCTAAGAAAACAAGGCTAAGGGAGAAAGAAAAAAAATCCCAAATTTGTACTTGGTAAGCTTGAGTGGTTGGCTAAGGGTGTAAGGAAGAATTGACTCATTTTAGTGGTTCAATTTTTTATGTCTACACTTGTGCCTACAAGATATAAAAACTATAGGGTTCTTGTTATCAAAAGTTTTTTGGATCATCTATTAGGAAACCAATTTATCCATAGTGACCATGATTAGGGTTGAGGTGGCATTTCCACCTTCATCTTCCCCTACTAGTAGCCCCACTTGGTGGCTCATAGATGTGATTGCATCTGTCATGCATTGTGGAAAATTTTCAATATCAACAACCACCTACCAAGGATATTTAATGTCTATACTTCTAATGATGTCATTGAACAAGCCCATTTATGGATCTAGATTGTGGAATCCCTCCCTTATACCACATGACTTATTTGTGGTGACTTCAACATGACCAAAATTATGAAAAAAAAAAATGGAGTCCATCAAATATATTGGGTAATAGAAAAAAAAATGACTTGGTTCTATATGCACAATAAATTATTTTTTTATGATCCTAAAGTGGGTTTCCCTTGCACCAAAATTTTATGGCACATGAGGTCCAATATGAATGCTAGAGATGATAGGTTTTTTAAAAGTCTTGATAGGGTGATGTTATCTGGACAACCCATATTTAATTTTTCTAATTATTTATCTATACCAGTTTAACCACTACTCAAGGTTGTACTCATAGACCACTCACCCATTCAATTTTGCATTGAATGGTTGGGAGGAAAAGAGATAACTCTAATCAATTAGTTTTACTTCAACATATCATTGCTCACTCAAAAGTCTTTGGTTGCCCAAATCTAGCACATCTAGAACTTGGAACCACATCCACTTACATCTAATAGGTGGATTGACTAGTGGAATAATGTGATTATATGCACCACTCACTTACTTCATACTTATGGGTACCAACTGGCCCTATTCCACCACTGATCATACAAGACCACCACCTTAGACCTCTAACATGCCACCATAGATTTGTAAGCCCAACCTCTTTCAACTTCTCTATAATTTTAGGTAGCCAAGCTTTGATAGTAGTAGTATATAGTGGATGCTTATGCAACTTGGAAGGCCCAAATTAAAGCAATATTCTATTGGCTTAAAGTTGGGGATAGGGTTTAGAAGGATTTATTTTAGTCTCTTTGAGGAAGAGACACTACCCATAAACTCAAGTGAGTCTGTGAAGGGCAACAAATTTTTACAGAGCTACTAGATATCTTGTAGGATTTGTCTGGTATTATTAGAATATTTCTAAAGCTCAAAGAAATTTCCCTATCTCAAGATTATACCCTGCAACAATGTGTCAGTATAGTTCCTTGTTGTTTCCCTACTTTCCAACAAGCCCTTTGTGACATACCCTTTTCATAGGATAAAATCAAGGATGCAATATTCTCCATGGCTAATGAAAAGGACCCCTATGATGGGTTCCCCTATAAATTCTATAAAGTTGTAGAAGATACTATAGGGTCAAATTTGCACTAGGTATATCTAGAGCTCTCAAGACTAGCTCCTTAGGCCATTTGATAAATAGGGGTAACATTAACCTCATTCCCAAATTAGGGGATCCTAAATACATTTACAATTGGATACCCATCATCTTGCTTAATATTTTTTATAAAATTATTGCCAAATCTATTGCTTTTAGGGTCAATAATATTCATCCCTTGATTATATTACCAAAGAAAACTAGTTTTATTAAGAGAAAATATATCCTAGACAACATTATTGTTGTATGATAAGCAATGGAATGATTAAGACAATCCCAACATAAATCCATTTTTTTAAAATAAAATTTGCTAAATATTATGATAGGATTGAATGACCCTTCATACTAACTATGTTGCAGGCTCTAGGATTTAGCCCTATCTTTCCATGCACTATTCAAATTCTCTTTAAGGGTGATTCTTCTTACCTCTTAATTCATTGGTAGATAATCCTCACCCTTTGGGCTCCACAGATCCATTTGCTAAGGGTACCCTCTTGCTCCTAATTTATATGTTTTACTGGTTGAAGGGTTTGGCTATTTTTGTACTTGAAGGGAAGGGTATGATAGGGATTGACTATATTTCACTTATTTACAAAGGAAGAGTGATAATTATTTCCATTTCGAACACTTTGTAATATATGGTTAATGTAGATTTTATAGATGATTTCTTTTTGCAAATAAAGGTAACATTGAGAATACACTGCAATGCTTAAACGTATTCTATGAAGATTTTGGATCCAACATCCAATGTAAAAAATCTCAATACTATAGGCAATATTTTTTGACAAAACCAACTTGGTTCAATAGATATAACTAGAAACGAATCCAACATGGATAAATGTTAGGTTCTTGAGTATTCCATTTACATTTCATTCATCATCCTTAAAATTTTTGTAATACATCTTGGATAGGGTGGAACATAAGTTACATAAGTGTATTTCCAAGCCTCTTTCTCTAGTTATAAAATTCCAAGTATGTTCTAAGATTCTGGCCACCACCCATGTCTATTACTCTTTGTGTTGTGCCCCATCCAAAGCCTCTTACCAAAAACTAGAGAAACTCCTCCATGATGTTTTGTGGGCTTCTTCAGTAGAAAGGAAATATTTTCATCAAGTGGCTTGGGAGTTTTGCTACCTCCCAAGGGATTCTAGAGGATTGGGTCTTCTAGAAACCTAAAGATAAAGGATAGCCCTTTGTGCCAAGTGGATGATCAAATTTATGTAGGGCAATGAAGCTTGGAAAATTTTGCTCTAAAATTGTATATCTTCAAGCACCCCTTATGGGATAAAAGATTGAAAAGAGTTTGAATTTCCCTCACTTTTTATCATGAAAGTGTTTATTTAAACTCAAGGAAACTTCATCACCAAAAACATCTACAAGGCTTGGGAGGCTATCAAGCCTTGGATTTAGTGGAATGGAAACAAATTATATAATGGGTTGTCTATCAACCTTCAATTAGTTTGGTGGTCCCCTATTATCATGCACCAAGACTAGCCTTTAGCCAAAATCCCTTAGATTAAGGCCCTATATTTTTCATAGAGGTTTAAAGGTCATTCCAAAGCATTTTATAGTTGCACCAAAAATTGGCTCTCTTGACCTAAATCCAAGTACCACTCAATCCTCTAGAGTAAGATAAAAATACCTTCTAGGTAGTCTAGGAGGTAGCCCCTAATGATATTCTCCATGTAATTGGTGTCATATGTACTTGTCCATGGTGGAAATATTTAAAGTTGTATTTTGATACTCCTTTTAGAAATTATAAATCTAGAAATGGGTATTCATGGATTTCCCCTCATTTTCCATGATACCCATGCTCAACACTTATTGGTATATTCAATCCTCTAACAAGGAATAGTAGTACATATTTTTCTCTATTTGTGATGCAACTATGGAATCTAAACTGGACCACTTATCTTAATGTATTCTCTTCCATGTATTTATATTTAGGGAATAATTTATTCAATTGGGGGTAAGAAACCCAAAATACCCTTTATTGAATGTCAAGAAACCATAAAGCATTTATTTTAGCTTTGCCCTAGAGCTTAGGCAACTTGTACTTGGATTCATGAATTCTTTAGGCCATTCAGATCCAGGTTGTTTTCTTAGCATGTGATTCTACTTGGGAATAGGACTAGAATGCCTATAATAAATGACAAAATCCAACATGTTCTTAGAATGAATATTCTATTAGACATTTGGGAAGCTCATAATAATGCTATTTTTCTAATTATTTTCTACAAAGTTATCTACTTATGCAAAAAATATGATTTACTCTAATGTGTTAGTACATTTATAGGTCCAAGACAACAACGTGGATCTCAATGTAGATCACATATAAAATTTGCTTGAAAATTGGGTAAATACCCCCTATTTGATGGCTAGAGTCCCACCCTCTCTTCCTAATCATTAGATTCAACCTCCACCAAGATGTTGAAGGTATAGTCATCTAATTTGAGGCTTTTTGAAGAACACAAGCTTATATTGAGAGGGGGGGTGAACAGTATAATACCACTTTTTACTTTTCTTCTCAAATAAATATTATGCAGTGTATAGATAGTAGTATCAATAGCAGTAATCAAAGCAATGCATAAAACACCACACACAATAGAGACATAGATTTAACGTGGTTCATCCAATATGGGCTACCTCCATAGAGAAAATATTTTTTCTAAATATTTCTCAAATGATATCTTGGGAATCCTTCCAAAATTACAATTTTTATGGACCTTGGTCCAAAGGATATGTTGATACCCTAATCTCAAGTTCATGGATCTCTTCCATAGGAGAAATATTTCCCCTTCTACTCTGGCTAGTGATATTCTATAAGACTTTGTCTCTATGCTGCACTGACTGGTGGATATCTCTCCACTTTAAAAATTCTCGCTCAGATCTATCTTCAATTGTCCTGGATGTTGGATCTCTATCAACTGAGACTTTGTCCTCTATACTTTGTCACCTCCAAAGATCTGTATCAATAATGTACCAAACATAGTTTAGTCAGTCTAGCATAGTTTTGCTCAATCTCTTGCACTAAACACAGTACAATCGATCTAGTATAATTTTTCTCAATAGGTTCACTCAGAACCTGCTCAAATATTCTCAACATGTTCACACAAAACTTTTCTAAATATGCTCAAAAATTTCACACAAAATCTATCTAAATCTGCTCATTAGGTTCACACAAAATCTGTCTAAATCTGCTCAATAAATCCTCTCTAGGACTTGCTCAAATTTTCTCAAACAAGCTTTCATAAAATCTTAACTCAAAATAGTCCACAAGCCTTCTCAAATATTTGTCTTAAATCTGCTTAACAAGCTTACACAGAATTTGTTCAATCTCATATAATCATAAAGAGAATTGTTAGAGACTTGATATGTTCTAAGCTCAAAGTACAATCAATATCTCAATTCAATATCATAGAAGCATAAACAGAATTGTTAGAGACTCTATATTTTCTATACTCAAATCCCAATCTCAACTCTATAGAAGCATAAAGAGAATTGTTAGAGACTCAATATGTCCTATTATAAAATCTCAATCTCAAATCAAATTAGAATATAGAATATTTTGTTTTATGGAACTTGAACAACCATTTCACACATCAACTTGAATAGGCTTAACCAACTCAACTCAACCAATCACATCAAGGAATAACCCTTTCTCACAAACCCTAGTTCAAGCATGTATCAACCAACTCAAAATGTTTCCAACAATGCTTTATCTCAAGTCTCACATAACAATGATACTCATATTCTTTTCTAGATCATGTTCAATTTCATTTTATCATCAATGGGCTTCAACAACAATGCTAATGAAATAAGGTTTAAATACAACTCACAAATCAAAAAAACCTTGAAGCATTCAACCAACCATCTTCACAAAGGAAACTTCAATTAATCCTTTTCACTCCAATGATATTTCAGAAATCAACCACCACAAACAATCAATAGGAGAATGTGCCCATACCTTTTTGATGCCAATAAGTTCATAAAATCTGCCACACTTAATCACAACTTTCCTTTTCAATATTAATAAAGGTTAGTGGTCTTTTAAATAATCACAATAAAAGCATAACTTAATTTACACCCTTTTCACTCCAACTTCATAAACACATCCACCACTTTTTTTTTTTATAAAAAAACCCTTATTAAAAATAACCCACAATAAATCTCTCAAAATCACTTTAACAACTCCTTATTTCTCCTAAAATCAATTCTCCATTTCCATACAAATAAAACATAAATCAAATATGATTTTGCAATAATAATCATAGCCCTAATGATAAAATTTAATTCCCATTAAATACCTTATAACTTCAAACTTTAGGGCTAGTAAAAATTATTAAAGGCAAAAACGTAAATACCTCTCAAGGGTATTCGAACCCCCGTCCGCCACACACCATAAGTGTCTTAGCCGCGGCTAAGGTTCCAACTGATCCAAAGCTCTCGTTGGAAAAGCAAAGGCCAAAAAGGCCTTTAATATTCCTTTTCCTGCCACAAAGGACAAAGCACAAAAGCACTTCCCACACACTGTCATCAAGGGGATTTGATCCCTGATATTTACACTACCCATAGTCTTAGAAAAATTGATACGCCAATGCACCATGCCTCATACCACATTTGAGATTTCTAAATAATTGTGCTTTCTTCGTTGCTTCCTTTTCAACAATTCACATGAGCTCTTTCGAATTCCAAGGAAATTAACACACGAGAGCAAGGATGTTTATTTGGTTTAATTTCCACCCCTTTATATAGTGTTTAAGAACACTTTGAAGACATCAGCGAAAATATTAAAATTGTATTTGCATGATGAGATCGATGGGAAACTTTCCATTTAAATTTGAATTTAAATTTTAAATAATTAAAATTTAAACCAAACATTAAAACTCAAATAACTCCATCACTAGGGCACCTTTTTTAATGAAACGAAAGCTCAATGTGGGTTTTAAGAAAATCCAGATCAAATTTGTTGTCCATAGTTTTAAATAAAACCTTTTATTTTCCTTGCCTTGGTTTTTACAAAAATCCTTCATAGATCCTTTTGATATTTATTGCTCTATTGATATCAATGACAACATTTCAGCTTAGGGACTCAAAATGTCCAACACTTTTGTAGTTCTATACTACTAGAGGATTAAGAAACTCTCTGCATTGACTGGTCCACTCTATAGATTGAACTAGATCTTGGACCTCCACTCCATCTCCTTCACCTCAAGTACAAGGATGGGGTGGAACGTTTACTCGATACCAATATTGGGGATCTAATAATTGACCCCCTATTCCTTAGTATGTGACCTAGTGATTTCTCCTATGATAAGAGACACTTTAGATCAATAGATAAAGTTCCAACACCCTAATAAATAATCTAAATGGAAGTATATTCCTAAATAACTAGACACTCAAACTAGGTGGGATAACCTGCTAGACAAGGATCCTTCCCCTTCTACTGGTGCTATCTTTTTTGCTCTCTAGGGTTTGGTGATTCCATTTTCTATGGTCATTTTTATTTAATCCCAAGAATATATTTTGTGTTTAAACCCTAGTTTCTTATATAGGACTCTAGGTTGGTTCTTGGTTTGAATTTTCAAGATGTGATTCCATGCCACCCACTTTTTTGTGATTTGTGTATTTATTATTCTTTTATTAATAAAATCCACTTTTCAAAAAAAATATTATAGATCAACGACCAAAAATTGTAGAGTGAAAAATAAAAACTACAAAGTGGTGGCCAAAGATATTAAACCAAACAAAAAGTTTGTAGATTGATGACAGTAAAGGGTTTGCATATATGTGACAAAAATACAAAGTATTGGCAAAGGATAAGAAAAAAAGAAAAAAATATATTGTAGGTTTGCATTTCAGTTAGAAATAGTAAAACTTTTGAGGGTTAGGAAAAAAAAAGAAAAAAAGGAAAAAAAGAGAACATAAAAAGAAAAATATGTAGAGAGTTTGTGGAAAAATAAACTTGAGGAGTGATAAAAACTAATAAGAGCTATGCAATATTTTTCCTTTTCTGTAAATGTATCTTCGAGTGTAATTTTAGCTCAAAACTTGTAAACATTGTGGATTTTTGTGGAGAGAATTTGGTCCTATTGCTTTGTGTGAGTTTAAATTTTTCCAAGGAACTTGCCTTTACTTTGAGGAATTATATGTAATATTTTTTTTAAGGGGATAAAAATGGAAAGAGATATTCTATTTTTGTTGGAGGTGAAAAAGAGTTGTAAGCTTCTGGATATGGGAGCAGGAAGGGAATGAGTGGGAAAATAGCTAGGCAAATCTATAGAGTGAAACAATAGGTTTTGAGAGTGATAATAGAATTTGGGTTGAGCGAGTTAAAGGGAAGAAGAAATTGAGGGAGAAGAGGATTCAATGGCTAAAAATCCTTACTATATCATTTGAAGAAGGTATCCTTCTAAAAATATCAAATATTATCTATGAGAGAGCACAACAAAAGCTCAACAATATTCTGATAGGTAAATTTATTGACTTCATACCAACTAGTGACCAAATAAAGAAATAAGCTATAAATTGATGGAATATAAAAGGGCATGTGGACTTTTCCCTCATTCATAGAGGTTTTTCCTAATATCCTTCAACAATGATGATGAATGCTACAATATCTCTGAAGGAGGTCCATGGTTCATGGGAAGATTTGGAATATACCTAAGAAAATGGACTCTAGGTTTAAATCTAACTACTATGAAGATATACATAGCTCCAATATCCATTGGAATTATAGGAGGAAGAGATTTTTGAGAGTATAGCTAACTCTTTTGGTAGGTTCCTCTCCATAGACTATGTAACAAAGGAAAGAAATATGGTGTTCTTTGCAAGAATGTGTGTCCTAGTTGAATCTAGGAAGAAACTCCAAAAAGAGATCAAGTTGGTCTCTAGATGGGAAGTTTGGATTCAAAATATCATTTTGAGAACAACCCATTCAAATAGATAATATATGCACAAACGAGCCACTTTGATGAAGGAATGCACCACTAAAAGGAGAAAATCGATGGGGAGAATCTCAAACATTCTATATGAAAATAGAAAAGGCATATATGGAAGAAGACAAATCAAATAGTGGGAAGCAAGAAAAAGACTCCTAGTACTAGGAATTCAGAGTTGAAAATGAGTTAGACCCAAAGGGAGAAGATCCAGAGATAAGGATCTTATCTCAGAATGTTAATGGAATGAATACCCCAAACAAACATAGGATGGTGATATCCTTGATCAAGGATAACCAACCTAATATAGTTCTATTACAAGAAATAAAGTTGAATACTGCAAGATGGGAAAGGGATATAGAAGAAATATAGCAGTGGTCTCATGGATATGGAGGGAATATTTAGGAGAAATATTAATTTTATAGGATTTTGATACCTTTAAAGAGGAAGCCATATCAAAAAAGAGTACCTTCTAACAATTTGTATAACTTCAAAATTATCAAATTTGAATTTCCTCATCACAAATATTTATGCATTAAATGTGTATAGAAATAAAGTTGCTATGGAAGTAATTAGAGAAATATATAAGAGGTCTAATATGGATAGTTGTAGGAAACTTTAGCACCCCTTTAATGCCTAGAAAGAATAAAGGTGGATCCTAGCTTATTAGAGAGCATAGAGGATTTTAAAAACTTATTGTTAAATTTTTATCTATATGATGATGATTTAAGAGGTAATTCTTTTACATGGACAAAAAGGAGAATAGGGGACAACCTGATTCAATTGAGACTATACAAAGCAATAATATATATGGAATGGTTTTAGGGTAACTATGAGCACTCATTAGTATCTCTACATAATATGGGATTGGATCATTCTTTATTATTTATCTAGTTTCGAGAAATATGGAAAGGTAGAATATATTACAAGTTTGAATACATGTGGCTTTAACACCCACATATTTATTAAATAGTCGAATCATGGTGGAGAATTCCAATTCAAGGCTCTAAGATGTTTATTTTGAAATGGAAACTCAAACATGTGAAGAAAGACGTGAAGATTTGGAATAAGCAAGTGTTTGGAAATATTTCTAGATAGAAGGAAATATTAGGTAGGAATTGAGTTTTTTGGAGGAAGTAAGGATTATTGGGATGGATTAGGCCCTATATAATAGAGATAAGGAGATCTAGGTAGATCTTCGTACAATTTTGGCTCGAGAGGAACATTTTGGAGGCAGAAATCAATAAATAAATGACTTATGAAAGGAGAAAAAAATACCAAATTCTTTCATGTCTTAATTATAAAGTATAAAAGTGTTGGAAGAATTTTTGAAATCCTATGTGAGGATGGTGAAATAGTCAAAGGTGAAGAAAGGATTAGGCAAGAGGTAAATGACTTCTTTAGTTCATTGCTATCGAAGGAAATGGGGGAAGACCAGGAAATTATGGAAGAAATTCTTCAATATATACCAATGAGAATATCCAAAGGAATGAATGAAGATATAGTGAGATATGTTAGTGAAGAGGAGGTAAAGGAACTGGTCTTCTCCTTTGCAAAGGATGAAACTCTAGGCCTAGAAGGAATGCTCCTAAAGCTAGATATAAATAAAAATTATGATAGGGTCTCCTAGAGAGTCTTGTTCAAATTTCTTTCTAAGTTTAGATTTAGTAGGAGATGGATAAGATGGGTGAGAAGTCACTATGGTGGACCATGGTTCTTGGTTATCATAAATAATTTCCTAGTAGGTTTCTTTGAGAGCAATAGGAGCTTAAGGAAAGGGAACCCACTTTATTTTTACTTTATTATTATGAAATAATCCCTTAGAATATGTATAGATGTATTCCAAATTATGGGATAGTTAAATGGGTTGAAACCTTCTATATATATTAGAGGTATCACTTACCAACAATTTGTGGATGATACAATCCTACTTAGAAAACATTTGGTGTCCAAAGCCAAGGAGTTCAAATAGATCATAAATCTATACAATAGGCTTTGTCATAGATGATTAACATGGAAAAGAGCAAGGTGTTATTTATAAACACTCCAAATAAGTAATAAATAAGGATAGAAGATGTAATAAGTTGTAATATTTTAGGCCTTCCATCCACTTATCAAGGAATGCCTATGTTTACAAGTATGTGTAAGGACCAAGTATGGGATATGTTGATAAATAATTTTCAATGTATGTTAGTAGGTTGGAAAGGAAATTTACTAAGTCAAGCAAGATAGATTAAAATACTAAATATTACCCTTCAATAAAGTTCAATCTATCTAATATCTATGTTTAAGATACCGAAAAACCTACAAATAGTGTAGAAAGTATGCAAAGAAATTTTTGTGGTCAAGTGGAGAGGAAAAGAGTAGAATCTCTCTTGTGGCACAGGAAAAAGTGTGCATAAAAATATAAAGGAGGATTATTATTAAGGAGGATTGGAGACATGAATAATATGTAAGTTGCTACAGTAGGATAAAGGCTAATGAAGGAAGGCCATTCTCCTTAGGTCAAAATTTTAAAGTGCAAGTACTTAGATAGCCAAGAATATATGAGATTTTAAATCAATTTAAATCCCTATAAAGTGTCATCTATATGGAACCATATTGTGGAAGGAAGAAAGCTACTATGGAAAGGGTTTCAATGAAAAATTAGAAATGATATTTGTTTCACTTCTAGGTGTATGCATGGTTGGAGAACCAACCCCTAAGCTTGGATGTAAATTTAATTGAAGTACAGATAGATCTAGAATAAATGTATGGGATTATGGTTGTAGAATATTTAGCACAAGAAGAGGGAGTAACAAGGTGAAAATACTTACATGGTAGTAACCATAGTGAGGAAGCTTAAAATAGGCTCAAAATTATACTAAGAACCTTCCATGTAGGTGTAAATATGGTTCAAGACTCTATGGTATAGGGAGCTACTCTTGATGTATTATTTAGTGTAAAATTAACCTATGAGATTCTATCAATTGAGCTAGAAGATGGATTTAAATGGATGAGTCTTTGGAAAACAAATGACGCACTAAATATAACAATGTTACTTTGGATGGATGTGTAGAACAAGATCCTAATAGTATATATTTTTCATAAAAGAGGGTTTTGATTTCCTAATAGATGTCATATATGTGAAGAATGGGAAGAGTTAATCGATCAATTAATTTTAGGATGTCGCTATTCCCTTTTGATTCTTCAAGGTTTAATTAAGAATATGAGGGTCATCTGGGTACTAGCAAATAGAATGGTGAATTGGATGGAACAATGGGAAAATTTCTTTAGGAGAGCAAGTTTTAATAATATATAGGATTTCATTCCTTTCCATTATAATTAGGTGTTAGAAATGGTTTATATTCCATAATTGGGTTATGTAAATGTATCTTCAAAGGTACATACTTAGGAAATTAGACTAATTCATGGGGGAATATCTAGTTACTTCATGCAATGTAATAAATACCCAAGTGTCAATATTCTAGTTGTAAATGTGCAAGGTGTCACTTGTACAACTAGATAGAGTGTTGGCCAAGTATCCTATTTTACCTATATAAGGAAGGCCTAAATGTTAGTATAGGAAGCAAAGGGAGTGTCGGTGACACAGTAGCTTAGGGATCTTAGTAGGTAGTTCAGTTATGTGTGGATCACCATACCTTGGTGATGGATGTAATGTAGTCCATTAGCTTTATTGATGGAGTGTTCATTTCCTCCATAGATACATTGTATTAATTTATATATCATTTATGTTTATTGTATATCTCAGTCATATTACAGATTTACTTTATTTCATATTATTCTACATCTCATTATTGTTATCTCCTTTGGATATTGTATCAAAATCTAACAGTGGTATCAGAGGTACGGTAGATCTAGTATGTGCAGGTTTATAGGAAAATTACCATCATTATTGAGCCTGAGTATTTTGGCAACCCAACATGCCATTGGACCAATCATTGTCAAAATTTATCAAAAGAATCTAGGTGATAGAATTGGGGAGAGTCACAAGTGAGGACTGAAAGATATCTCAATCACCAAAAAATATTGAGATTGTATTTGACTAGAGTCTTTCCACAGAGTTATAGGAAAACTCATGAAGACTAGGACTCAACACTCAATCCACTAGATTGATAGAGAATCTAGTGAAAATCTAGGATATTTAGAATTTACTAACAATTTACTAAATTTTCTTTTGTTGTAGATAATTAATTCTAAGAGGATTGGTACTCCTCTTGTGATAAAAATCTAGGAGACTCCAACTTCATTTCTCAAATATCGGGGTACCCTCATAGTGTAGAGATTAGTTTCTTGTGCAGGAGAAGAACATTGTGGAAGAATAATTTTAATGAAAAGGTATGGTGAAGATAGGATATTGAAGATCTCCATTAAAAATTGAAAATACCATAGTAGCCTTGGAGAACAGTCCACAAAAGCCTAATACAAAAAGGTCATAGTAGCATTGAAGAACATACCATAGAAGCCTAATACGAAAAGGCCATAGAAGCATTGAAGCAAAATCCACAAAAGCCTTGATATTGAAAAATTCCATAGAAGCCTTGATACTAAAATAGGCCACAAAATCCTTGATCCTAAAAATGAATTTGAAAGGAATATCTTTTTCAAAAGTAGATTAAGATTTTAGTATTAACATATTTGTTGTAGGAAAAGAAGATTCAATGAGTTGTGAATCTTCCTACAAAATAGTTAGGAAGGGTATCTTCTTAAAATCAATTTAGCACCTAAAGCAAAGGAGATCAGGAGAATATCTCATTGAAGGACTTACAAACTTTGAATAAGGACTAGGAGAGTCCTAATAAAATACAAAAGTAGCAGAATAAAATATCCAAGAGTAGATCACATTGCCAACACTTCCACTAGAAAAAGGTTGAAGAGGTCTCAAGTGAAGACCATCAGAATCTGCAAGATCAAATGCCTTGGGAAGGTCTCATCGAGCATACAAAAAAAGGCTAGGAAAGCCTTACTGAATAAATCATCAAAGGAGATCTCATTGGATAAATCCACTACCAAGGAGAAGACCCTAATAGTGAAGAACTTGGGACATTTATTGCCATCCAACAACAAGCCCAATAAAAGGAGAATTTAAAAGGATAATTTTGCAAGGAGTGCCAAATTTCATAAGAAGAATCTAGTGAAAGACCTCAAGATATTCAAAATCTTGAGAGGAAGATCCTTCTTGAATTTAGAATTCGATAAGAAGACTTGAAGATAGAAGAAGCTCATAAAATCTAAGATATTTGAATATTGCCTCTCATAGCAAGAAGGAAACACTTCAGAGATAGATACTTCTCCAAATATACAACGAAAGGAGAATATTACAAGAGGAGAACAAACCACAAAATCCTAGGCTCATAAAAGAAGGTTTGAGACCATCATTTGGTGAAGAAGGGATTGTTCAAAACTAGTCTACAAAGAGCTGCAAAACCCTACTCTAAGCAAAAACTTGGTGATCTTAGACACCAAGATATACATCCTCTACAGAAGTGGAAGAAGGAGCTATATAATATTAAAAAATATATAGAAATACAAGTGCTAACTAAGTCATTAAGTAAGATTCATTTGAGCACATTATCTAGATTAAATTTGTATAAAGACAAGTAAATTTAAGTCTTCAAAAGTGCAAATAGAAAGAGGTTCATTTTAAGGTTCATTTGCACATTAATTAGGAGTTGATTATATTTTAGAATTATATCAATCAACTACCTATCATCTACTTAGGAAATAGAAAAGAAGACTAAATCCTACAATATTAGCTATAGTGAATTTGCAGAATAACTTCTAAAGATTCATTTTAGGTTATTCTTGAATATTTGCAGTAGATTAATTAAAATGCATTATCTTAAGAGTTAAATTGGACCGATAAGGTGAAATTCTTAGTGCATAAAACAAATTTCTATTAGATTTATTATGCACTAGTATACTACTATAAAAATAAAATTAGCTTTTGTGTTATTGAAGGGCACAAAATATGATTTGTATAAAGTGTCTAAATACCTTATTGAAGCACTAAAATCTACAACTTATAGTGTCCAAATGAATCAACCCAAAAATGTTAGAATCCTCCAAAACTTGGAGAAGAACCTAAAATATAAATAGAAGCTTCAATGAGACTTGGTGAGTCAGATCCAAAGCATTACAAGAGTAAATGCAAGAAAATAAAATGCATAAAATTCCATAAACTAAAAGTTTATATCTATAGATCCTAGGTGTAGACCAATTGGTTCAACCAAACCCTGTAATGGGGGCAAAGGTCTAAGATTAAAATCTCAGGCCTCACTAGACTGAATGCTTGTCCCTTTCCTGGTACTTTCAACAGTGTAAAAGGTTTTAAATTATTTTGCATGGTGGTTATAGGTATGGAATACACAAAGATATGTGTGGCAACTTTTGGGGTAGACAACACATAATACTGTGGTGGCCATAAAAATCCAGACAACCTGTCCGGATTCATGGTGGCTATTGATTCGACCATGTGAATTTAAAAAAAAGTTTCTATCTACTGTTGTCCAAAGCTTGGATTTAATATAGAAGTGTCCAAGAAAATAGGAAATATGTCTAATCATAAAATACAACCTTAAAACCCTTGTAGTGCAGGAAGAGAAATGTGCCATGAAACTAGAAATTCATATCTAAAATAAGAGTACAAAAGGAGGATAATGTACAATTTGTAGTATATTTTATTGCATCATTTTAATCTGGTTTTTTACAATCCAAGAGTAGATTTATATGTGTCTCCAAAAATAACAATATCAACAGTAAATCATCCAACGTAAGCACTCTTCTTCCCAAGAAATAGAAACTACTCGAAGGGCACATCTTGGATGGATGAACTTGCAAAACAAAGCCCACAAGAGGCCATAATAAAATCTATGTAAAAAAGAGGAGTGCACATTATTTTATGGACAACAATGTGAGATAGATAGCAAAGTGGTATGAACAACATATACACTGCAAAATAAGGCTTCTACTCCTACCAATATAAATATGAACAACAATATGGACAACATCTAAAATGTGTATATCTCTACCAAGGAGAAATGAACAACATATACTCTACAAATAAGCACATGTTTTAATACATTGGAAGAAATGAAGATAAAGGAAAAGGAGATACTTTCTTGGTGAATATCATCCACTAAACAAAGCATCAAATTTTCTACTCAAGCTCCATAGCACCTCATCAATCCACCTACAAAAAACAAGGTTGCTTTCTACTCAAGAAACATAGAAATGTAAAGTAATGACAAACTAAAATACCTAAGGAGTTATAATAATCTACTTGGAAGGCGTTACAGTAAAGGTATGCATGCATAGATTAATAATGCCACTTGGCATCAATATTACAAGACTAAGCGTAACAAGAACGTTTCCGCTCAAACACCCAAGCATTCAAACTTTGTTCTAACTCTCAAGCATTATTAAAAATATTTGACTCTCAACGTGTTACTAGAAGCTTCGAATCTCAAGAAATACTATAAGCTTCAACTCTCAAGCACTACTAGAAGCTTTGAATCTCAATGGATGAGCATAAGTGGTGACACTTGTTATTCACAAATCCCACACGAAGAAGCAAGTGTTACAAAGTAACTAGAATCAAGGAGTTACGAAGAAGGGCACCCATACATAACAAATGTCACACATGTCACCAAGCTGAGTTTGCTCCTCCAATAAAAACACCCAAATTTTTAATAATACACTAGGTAGAGAGTGAGTGAAAACATAGTCAAAGCCAATGAACACAACATGGAAGTAAGAAGGAGCATTTAAGACTCTAGGTTGTTTGAAGGTCAAATCTTCCATATTCATCAATGTATACATTCCAGCATTAAATACATCTACCTCCATTGATTCTAGTTCCCAAGGGAACCTTATCATCACTATTATATTCAGTCAAAAGGAGCACTGAAGAGTGGGGAGTCGAGCATCAAAATGATAAGGGTGAAATCCCATTTTATTATTGCTTTCAACTTTGGAGATATAAGGGTTATAAAATAAGGTATACAATTTAGTTTAGTGAAAGCAAAGATATAAGTGATGACTTACCAAATTAAAATAATATTTGCATCTCAACCTAGGAGAAATAAAGAATTCAACTTGGATTAATTTCTTTACAAATATTATTAAATTTCTAATTTTCCAAATTTCAGAGTGATAAGGGTTATAACATCAAACTAGGTATTTGGAAATTAAAAATTAAAAACTAAAGGTCATAAAAGAGGTTATTAAATATTTATTGTTAAAGTTGGAAATTATATTTTTACTTGTCTTTAAATTTCTCAGAAATGATAAAAGGATTCCAACATTAAAACCTCTTGAAATTTGGAAAAGTGCTTAGCTCAATTAGGATAAATAAGGTGTTAGATAGATTTATTTTTGACTATACAAAATCAATCATAAAATTGAACTTTATCTTTACAAAAAGCACTATATCATACTCCAAAAACACTAGTGAGATATAAGACAACCTACAAATCTAAGACTTGATACTAGGAAGATCTAAATGGAATCTAATAAATTCTTCCTAGCGAAATCTCAACTACTTAAGGGTCCTAATTATTTCTCTTGAAAAATAAAATGAAACCAATATTAGTGTATGAAAAACTTTAGGATGTTGTAAAAGGGAAAACAGAGAGGCCTACCATAGGTGAAACTGAAATCCTAAAGTTTGAAGAAAATTATTCAAAAGCCCTTATGATAAAAATATTTTCTATCATTGATGAGATTAAACCTTATATCAGTTCAACTAAACAATATTCAAATGCATGGACAAGCCTAGAGAAAATATTTGAAGGAAATAATAAGGCAACTATTATTCATCTCTAAACTCAACTTCACTCATTGAAAATGAGTAGTGGATAAAGCATAGAATAATTACTAATGAAAGTAGCATATATTAAAGGGAAATTGTTAACCTTAGGAGAAATAGACAAGGATAAACTTCTTACTCAAGTAACCATGAAAGAAATTCTAGAAAGCTATAATCATTTGGTCACATATTTACATATCTTAAGTAAAGATACTTCTTTTGACGATCTAGTCAATTCCCTTCATGAATATGAAGTAGAAAATGCCTTGAAAGATGATATGACTAATACTGCATTGACATCAAAATATAATTCACAGGGAAATATTGCTACATCAACAAGAGGATGGAAATCATGGTATTATTGGATATGAAAAAAATTAGGGTCATAGTACCAACTATTGTAGATACAATCCCAAGAACAAGAACCAAGGAAACCATATGCATAATGGAAATTAGTTTCAACTACGAAAATACCAAAGGAATACTCATCAACAACAATTTTAGTGACCAAAAACTTATCCTCAACTAGAATACCAGAAGAGAAATCAGAGAGATCACCTGGTTCAAAGATAGAGGAAAGTGAAGAACTGAAATAACCTACAGAGGATTATGAAGTGAAATATCTATCAGCAAATGTAACATACTAAAAATATACTGATAATTTTATTGATTAGGTTACAAATAATGTAGAGGAAGAATACAAAGCTCAATAAGAAGAAGAAGATCCATATTGAAGACTAAATGTCTTCAATACCCAAATAATGTAATACAAAGGGGTGTTAAAAATAGTTTATACTCCATCATTTGGGTTATGTAAATGTATCTTCAAAGGTACATACTTAGAAAAATAAATTACTTTAGGGGGAAGTTATCTAGTTACTTCATGCAATGTAATAAATGCACAAGTGTCAATGTGATATTTGTAAATGTGCAAGGTGTCACTTGTACAACTAGATAGAGTTTTGGCCAAGTATCCTATTTTTCCTATATAAGGAAGGCTTCATTGTTAGTATAGGAAGTAAGGGGAGTGTCAATGACATAATAGCTTAGGGATATTAGTAGGTAGTTCATATCTATGTGGATCACCATCCATTGGTGATGGATACAATGTAGTCCAGTAGATTTATGTATGGAGTGTTCATTTCCTCCATAGCTACATTGTATTCATTTATATATCATTTATGTTTATTGCATATCTCAGTAATATTACAAATTTAATTTCTTTCATATTATTTTGCATCTCGTGATTGTTATCTCCTTTGGATATTGTATCAAAAGCTAACATTATGGTTTTCCTAGAACACAATTGAATAATATTTGAGGAAAAGAGAACCTCCTTAAGAATTAGGTAGATAATATAGGTAGTTATAGTGGAAATTTTTAAAGTCTAAAGTATGAAGAAAATTGGCAAATTAATAGAGGAGGTAAACACTAGGATCTTAGCCTAGTTGAGATGGATAAATCCCCCCAAGAAATCTAAGAAAAAGTGTAAAAAAACATCTTCCTAGAGAGGGAGGGATAAAGCTTAATTTTGATGGAGCTTCTATATGAAACTCTATGAAGGTTGGGGGAGTAATGATAAGGGATAAAAAAGGGATTCTAATTGATATTTTAAGTGATCTTCTAGGCTTTATGATGAGTCATCAAGTAGAAGCCAGAGAAAATTTGGCTAGATAAAAACTGGCAAGCATGTTGGGAATAAGCAAGATGATAGTGGAGGGACATTCTATCAACATTATAAATTACCTTAACAAGATAACTATATATGACTATTGAATATAAACTATAACAATATAAAATTTAAGGATCCTTACTCACTTGATTAATAGGGTGGTAGACTAGTTGGCTAACTACGGGGCTCTTCGTGAAGAGGACTAGAGGTGGATTCTCTCAGACAATGTTTACCCAAATATAAAAGGGCTATTATAAAATTAAGGGTCTTAAACATGTTTATGATTTGGTAAAAGGTTAATCCAATGACCTATACCTTTTTACAAGCGAGAGAAGTATATTCTAAGGAGTAAGCCCTAAAATTGGTAGATAGGGGTTCACACAAGATAATGCATGAAGACTTATTTTTTTGATCTAGTTGATCTATGACCTACACAAGTATGAAATCATGGTGACAAATTTGCAAGTAGAAAGTCTCGTTATTGGCTATCATATACAACATGGCAGATGTAGTGGTACTATGCTTAAGATGTCTCTTGATGGATAGCAAACCTATGGATTACCCCATCTAGATACATGGAAACTATATAAAATAACTAGGAAGATAGTCTGAGTGCAATGATGAATGGTATGCAAAAATAAGAAAAATATTTTGAGGGCATGAATATTCTAGCAATTAATTGATTGAGGGAAGTCCTAAAAAATAGTTGAACTCAGGGAAAATATTAATGGCTGGTATTTGGTGTAGTCAAATGGTGGTTTGTATTGAGAGGTAGATCAATGGTCTATGGATTAGGGTTGCAACCATTTTGGAATTTGGGTAAGGCCCAAGAGTCATATTTGATATGTTCTCAAAGTTAGGACGGTAGTTTGGAATAAGTTTAAATTTTTTGAAAACTGATGGAAATAATCCAAATTTTTTTAGCCCTATAAGAATATATTTTGATCAATGGGACTGGTGTTGTCAATTGAAAAGTGTAAAAGGGTTTGAGCCCTTTTGAAAACCTAGTTTTTAATTTAATAAAAAAATATTTATACAATTTTTTAAAATACAAGAAAATAGATAGATAAGTAATATACAACTAGTTCATCTTTTATTAGATAATTGAATGATTTTATTCTCCATTTTATAATAACTAGCATCTTATTAAATATTTTAAAATATGTAAATAAAAAAAATGTTCCCAATCTTATCTTTCAATATTAATGGATGTTTTTTTATAATAACCATTAAGTTTTATGCTGGCCTTATGAATTTGATATAGTAGTTATTGTTCATGAGGTTTTAATGAATTGATTGGGAACAAATAATTTATCACCATATACAAAGTTTCTAATCCAATAAGTGAACCTTAATATTTTATCAAATATCATTAGTTCGAATAGTTAAATTCCTTGACTTTTAAGGAGGATATCCAAGTATGAATCTTGTCAAGTTGTTATAATACCACTATGTGGTCATGATTTAATAAGAGTGGGGTCCATTTCAATCCCATATAATTCATTAGATTTTTTTTTTAATATAGTAGTTATTAGGATATTTAAGTTATGGATTCTCCTGTTTATTTATTTGTTTTTAAATATTGAATATAAATATCAAATGACATAAAATTAACTAGTTAAATTCTTAAACTTTCAAGGAGACCTAAGTTCAAATCTTGCAAAACAATACATGCATAATAGTTAAGCTATTATAATACCATTATATGGTTAGATGTAATATAGGTGGGTTGTTTCAATTTTATATAACCAATTAAAAAGATATTGCATATTAATAATATTTATTTCCTATAAGTATTATTTTGATTTTAAAAATAATTTATATATGGATTTTTAGTAAGATTTCTCTAATCAAGATATTAAAAATATATACTTTTATTAGATTACCTAGACCATATCTAGATTATTTTTTTAAAAATATATATTTTTGTCTCCACCAAATTTGTACTTTTATCTATAAAATTCTTAGTATATTTTTCCATCAAAAGAATGAATATCCCTCAGTCAATTACCTCCTATAGTTTGAATCTCATCAAGAATTACCTTTTACAATTTGAGTTTCATCAAGATGAAGATACACATCATGATTGGATAAATTATATAACATTATATATTTTTCATTATAAATGCATTATTATTTCTATTATATTATCTCCATTAATAATTGATTAATATAAAAATAATGGTCTTGTTTTTCAATTGGTTATATGGAATTGAAACAGATCCCATTCATATTACATCATCACCACATAGTGGTATTACAACAAAGCATGGATATTATTCATGTATCGCTTAGCAATATTTAAACCTTGGTCTCCTCTTTAAATATCGAGGAATCTAACCGATTGAGCTAATGCTACTTATTTTTAAGTTTACATGGGTTTTTATGATGGGTATTGGTTCCCTCTTACCGGGGTTTGAACTTGGATATCCTAAATGAAAACCGAAGGACTTACCACTATAGTATCCCTAATGGATCAAAATAATGGTATTGTTAATATAATTCCCATATCTATTTATTGATATCATTAATAATAACTTGTGAATCCTCCTTAATTTAAATATAGATTTGTCTTATCAAATAGAATTAGCTTAACTAGTTAAATTCCTTAACTTTCAAGGAGAAGACAAAAATTTAAATCTTATCAAACTATATATATATATATATATATATATATATATATATATATATATATATATATATATATATTCTACTTTTGGATGGTAATCTTATTCCCTATATAAAGTGCCCTTGTCTCTCGCATAGTTCTTTGTTAAATTTCATACAAATTTGAGTAGGGAAGGAGAATTATGCCTTCATTATTTTGAAAATGCCATCTCTTCTATCTTTTTCCAAGGTTTTTCTTGGAATAATCATCAATAATTAAGTTTTTGATGAACTCAACTTCTAGACATTTCTATTTTACCATACATTGACAAAAACAATTTATGTTAATCCATTGTTATAAATAATCCTTGCATGCATATTTAAATAATGTAACAAATATGTTTACATATTTTTCCACACTCATGCATCCAATCATGAACACTATACCTCTAAACATTAAATAAGAAAAAAAACAATACAAATATAAACTTGGATGTGATTTTGAGATTTATTTATTTAAAAAAAAAAAAAAAATGTTTTTCCTTTGAAACCATAGATTATAACATAACTCAATAAAATATCATGTTTAAGAAAAATATAGTCCTAAATAATGGATGAAAAGGAATGATAAAGAAGTAAACTATCTATTTTTCATAGATCCTCCTTACACAAGGCACACCTAAAAGGTCCATGGCATCCTTTTCTTTACAAATTGTCACACATGAGTATTTTATTTTGCACTAATTATCAAAGTTATATGTGGATAGGTGTGTTCGTGGATATTTAGAAATCACAATCATAGTTAATTATGACTAAATATAAATTAAGTCAATGGGATGAACAAGTAGATGGGACACCATTTTATTTTGATGTCATATATGCCATGAGATTAAACACATGTCGAGATATTATTAAAGATGTAAAAATTATAAGACAAACCCAAGCTTAAAGAAAGAGGAATTAAGGATTTTCAACTCCTCAACAAGAAAATAAAGGTAATTATAGTTCATTTAAAAAAACATTAAAATAAATAAAAGAGGATGTAAAATATGAATAATAGCAATATGCAATCAAATTTAGAAGGAACCAAAGATACAAAGGAATATGTAAAATCAATTCTCAAAGCAGAGAGGAGGTATTATTGTGGAAAAAAATTCCTCATGGGAATATGCCACTGGAAATAAACAACTTGTATTAGAAGAGTTTAAATTCAAGCTAGATAGATCTTGTCTATTTTCTTCAAATAGAGAAAAATCTATTTGCAATAAAATTGATAGTAGTATAGACATTTTCCTTTGCACTTTAAGTCTTCTAAGGTAACATGGCTAAAACAATAGTATGGAGATTGTCAATTACACTTTAAGGTTTCTACTATAACATAAAAGTAATAATAGCATGGAGATTGCATATTTTTATTTAGGAATCCCAAGGCATCATAAAAGTAAAGTATTTTAGAGGTTATGTTTTCATTTTAGGTTCTACTAGAAAATATAAACGTATAGATGATAAGTCAAATAGTAAATGATCTAGAAAAATAGAAAATATTGGAAAAGAGAGGAAGATGTCCAAAATAGGAAACAAAAAATAGAACAAACACTAAGGAAATTTTTTTTGAAAATAAAAAACAAATATCAGAAATGCTAATAAAAATAGGGTTAGTCCCAAAAATGAGATTATAGAATGATAATTAAGATGGTATCTTGGAATACTTGGTTATGAATATGAACCTTAAAAGTACTTATCAAAGAATAAATATGTCATTATAGTTTTACATTTATTTAATACAAAGATAAAAATAGATAGTGAGGAATAAGAAATGCATTAATAAATATTAGGATTTGTTTAGTGGTTTTTGATATGGGAGATTTAGTTGGTATTGTAATGATATGGAAAAATTGCAATTGGGATGGGAAATTTGACTAGAATCAAGAAGTATTTGGGTTTCTACTATCTAAAAGAATATTAAAAATGAGGTAATAAATGTATATGACTTAAATATAGCTACTTTTAAATATTTATATTGGAAGGGCCTTAGTTTAGTCATATCGAATTCAATGCTAGCTCATTATTATGAGCTATGGATTTTTGGGTTTTGAAACATAGTTATGTTCCCTTTACAAAAGAAGGGTATTTCTCTTGTTGGTCCAAATAAATGAAAAAATTTACATCCTTTGTAAATCTAAATGAAAGTTGGGATGATATTGTAAAATAATTTAATATAAATGGGATAATGTGCATATCAAGATATATCATACGGAAAAAAAGATTAAATTTTTTTTTCTTAACTGATGGTTTATTACAAATAAGTATAAAATATTTTGATCTATTCTATTGTGAGCAAGATATCAAATCATGGATACATTTTCTTGACATTACATCTAATTAACAATGGTCATCCATGTATGTTTTATTTATAATTTATGTGATTCCAACACCTTAATTTCATGTAGAAGATTATTTTGTGATTGCATAAAGCAAATTTTTAAGGATAATCTATGTACAACATTTTTTTTTTAAATTTAAAATGTCTAACAAGACATAAGGATATATCTTGTTAACATATTTAAAAATAAACAAGGAAACTAAATTCATGATTACTAGTTTATGAGTGATAGTAAAAAGGAATGGAATAGATCAACATAATTATGTGCAATAAGATAATTAATTGATCATTATCATAACATATTACAAAAGGAATAGTCATACTAGGCCCCAAAATATTACAAAAGGAAGAGTCATACTAGGCCCCAAAATATTGATTGTGATGGAAACAAGATAGAAATACCAATTTTTTTTTGGTAAGTAACAGAATATTTACAGCGGGTTTTTTAAACAGGATCCCAAAACCTTAGTTACATCATAAGCCTAGGCTGAAATAAGTACAAAAAATGGGGCTGCGCCCAAAGGCAGAAATCCGGGGCCCGGGGCCCTGGGCCCTGATGCCTACAAAAACACCTAGAACAAACAGCAACAAGACTTTGGCTAGAAGCCACCAAAACCAAAAAATGCCACCACCCAACACGCAGAAGCTGGCCGACAGTAAACCAGTGGGCCCAATGGCCGTCCCGGGCCAGAACGGGGCCCCTCGTCGGTCAAAACTACTCCCTATCGGGGTCATCTCCCAGCCTGCGTCGGAGCTCATCCAGGGCAGTGGCAGCGGAGGAGGTTGCTTGGGCAGCCACAGTCAGAGAGCCGATAGCCGCGTCAAGGAGGGCTCTGATAGCCAGATTCTGCATTCTATTGCCTGACTCGGAGCTAACATCGACGGGCTCCGGGGCTTCCTGATTGGTCCTCTTGGCACTGCCTGTAGCCCTGATTCTGCCAAGGGAGGGGCCTATGCGGGTGCCCCCAGGGGTCGGGGCCCCACCAGTGCCCTGGGCTGGAGTCCTACACTTTCGGGTTGGTCTACGGTGCTTCGGGGCAGGGGATCCTATAGGCGAGGGGGACTCCTTAGAAATGGAAGCAACAGGGGAGCCAACAGGGGAATTAGCCGCCTTGGGGGGGACAACAGATAGGGGAGGAATGCGATGGAGCTGCGGCTGGTTGGCCAGAGCGTGCCTGTACAGCACAACCATGAGGCCTTGGTGAGAGGGCCGGGAATGGCTTTTACGGGCATGGTCGATGGCAAGACCTAGGGAATACAATAGAAAATGGGGAGTGCTGACCACCGTGGCGCCTCGGAGGTGGTTGAAGTAGCTCAGGTGGAAGCTGAAAAGCCTCTGGTCTAGGTCATCGTAGGTAATGTATTGCATTACCGGGATGATGGCCTCATCAAAGGGGGTCGGGAGGTTGGATCGAAATAGGTTTGCCTTGTCCCATTGCTACTCCGGGAAGCGGGACAGCTCCTCCTCCCAATTATGCTTGTCCCGCCTGACTACACGCCCCTTTTCCTCATGGTGGAGCCCTGTAACCTCAGTTAAAAAATCTTTGTTAACTTTAAAATGAAGCCCCTTGACCGTAACCTCGTCGTCGATCCACGAATCCAGGAAGCATTGGGTGATCTCGTCATCAGCTCCAACGAATTTGCTGAAGAAGGGAGTGAAATGCTTGGCATTGGAAAAAAGCTTGGCCGACTCACTCAGAGAGAGCATGGAAGGCTCGATGAAAACACTTTTGGCAGCCATGGGGCAGGGGAGGGAGGGGAAATCAGACTAGAGGCATGGGGGCAGGGAACAGGGGAAACAAACACAGTGGGAAAACTCAGCGCACGGAGAATATAAAACCATGTCGGGGCCCAAAGAAGGGGGGAGCCATCGACATCGAGAATGGGCGCTCGAGGTCGGGTGCGACATGAGGGGGAAGGGGCTGAGGGGGTGCGGCTGTAGGTTGCCATGCGGGGCAAGGGGGAGGGGCCACTACTAGTGCACTAGGTGGCGCAGGCTGAGTGGGGGTGCGGCTTGAGGGAGCAACATGAGATAAAGCCACGAGTGGGCTGACATGGCATGGGGATCCGTCCTTGCAGCGATCGAGGCAAAAAATTTAGGGAAGGCCGACGAGGAGACAACCTTGGAACTGCCAGAAGCGCCAACCGGGAAATGCAAGTCCACGTCAAAAATAGCTGAGCTTCTGACATGGCCGAGCAGTCCTGCCACCACGAGGGAGATCTGGGAGGCCAACAGACTGGTAGGAGACGGGCCTGAGTCGGGCGACGGGGCACCACAGGGACCTTCTGTCTTCTGGAAACTATGCCAGTGGAAATATGGGGCCTCGGCATGGGGCGAGTTAGACACCAGGGTCCTCCACATTGCTAGGCTGATCTTGCATGATAATGTGAACCAGAGCTTCGAGAAAGTTCGTGGTCCAGGTAGTGAAGGCGTCAGTAGAGATGGCTTGGTTTGCCATGAAGTCGGTCGCCCTGTTGCCTTCTCTATACACATGTCGAAAGCTATGATCGAGGAATCCCTGAAGGACAAAGAGGGCTTCTTGGATGAAGTTGTGGATGTGCTAGAAGTAATTGCCTAGACTACGAGCAGCATTGATGATGACTTGGGAGTCGCCCTCGATGATGACTCATGAGGGAGACTCCCTGAGGGCGGTCAGCCCGCTTAGCAGAGCTACTGCTTCGACAAAGTTGTTAGTCTGGAAGCCGAGCGGAGCAGCAAACGCCAAGATCAGGGCCCCATGGCAATCACGAATGACCCCACCCACCCCAGAGGGCCCGGGATTGCCTTTAGACATGTCGTCGAAGTTGAGCTTAACCCAACCGGGGGGGGCAGACCACCTGGTCAAAGATCGATGGGAGGGAGCGGGGGGGGGTCCAGGGGGGAGCAGCATGTCGAGAGAGGATAGGAGAGTGGCTTCGCCCAGCCGTCGGGGCGCCTCGGTCAAGGGGGTGGATCAGGAATTCTCAAGGGCGAAGGTCACAACCTTGGTCGCAATCCACTAGGGGGAATGGGCCGGGGAGGAAAAGGCTCTGCTATTGTGCTCAAGCCAGAGTTGCCACAGCAAGTGGGGAAGGCAAGAACTCCAGAGGAAATGGGTGAAGGGATGGGCAAAGGGGTTGGGCCATTGCAATAGGAGGTCAGATAAGGATTTGGGGCCCACCCACTGGATGGAGAATTGGGAGAGGATGAGGCCCAAGACTTCAGATGAAAAGGGACAGTTGATAAAGAGGTGGTTGGTGGATTCCCAGGCATCACAGCAAAGGTAGCATCTATTCGGGATCTGGAAGCCCCTCTTGATTAGATTCTCGATCGTTAGAATCTTATTTTGGATGGCCACCCAAACGAAGTGGCTAATTTTGGGGATCAACTTCTTGGCCCACACCTGCCGGGTTGGGAAGGGAGCCTCGTCAGGGACTCTCTAAAAATTGTATGCAGATTTGATAGAAAAGACTCCACTGGGAGTCCCATGCCAAACGCATCTATCGTTTCCTCCAGAGGACGGGATGACAGTCGTATTGAGGAGGCCCTAGAGTCTGGCAGCTTGAAGCGGGTGCCTGGGGTCCAGGATGGGCATCCAGGTGGCACGCCCTAGGTTCTAAGAGAGATAGGCCGCAACCCTGGGACCTCTGTCCACCAGTCCTGGTTTGAGAATGAGGAGCTCTCTATCGGAAGACAGGGCCTCATCCTGGATCCATCTGTCATCCCAAAAATTGATTTTGGCTCCGTCCCCGAGGATCCATCTGCTCCCTTTCTGGATTATGTCTTTGGTGGAGATCAGGGACTTCCAAAAGGCTGATCCATCTCGGGGCTGAGAATCACTGAGGAAGGGATGCCTATGGTAGTATTTTCTATGCACAATGCTGACCCACTCATCAGGGGTGTTGGTGTGCACCTTCCAGGCATGCTTGGCCATGAGAGCCTTGTTCATGGGAACCACTCGTCTGAGCCCGATCCCTCCCTCAGCTTTGGGGTGGCAGACCAGGGGCCAGGAGACCAGGGGAATCCTCTTCTTGTCTTCACTTCTCGACCAAAGAAAGCGTTTCTGAATTTGTTCGATATGTGCTGCAATGGAGGCCGGGATTCTGAAGACCGACATGAAGTAAATCGGGATGCTTTGCAAGACTGCCATCAAGAGGGTGGCTCGGCCAGCCTACGAAAGGAGGTGACCTTTCCAGGGGGCCAGCTTCCTCTAGATCCGCTCAATCACCCCACCCCACAGGGCCCTGGAGGACGCACCTATGAATAGGGGGAGCCCGAGATACGAGGATGGGAGGGAGCCCGGGGTGCAGCCCAAAATCTGCCCAATTTTGATCTGTCTAGCCAAGGGGGTGTGGATGAAGAAAATCATGCTTTTTTGGAGGTTGATTTTTTGGCCGACCGCCTCCTCGTACAAGGTCAAAATATGCTTGAGAGTTTTGGCTTGGGGAATTGAGGTAGAGGTGGCAAATATGGTGTCATCCATGAACTGCTGGTGGGACATAGGGGGTAGGCCCGGTGCAGGACTGATGCCTAAAATGAGACCATGGGACACAGCGCCCGAGATGGTACGCCCCAGGGCCTCAACTAGGATGATGAAGAGGATCGGGGATAGGGGGTCACCTTGGCGGAGGCCTCTGGAGCTGGGGAAAAATCCGGCAGGGGATCCGTTGACGAGGATAGAGAACCATGAGGAGGACACGCAGTTACTAATGAGCCTGACCCAGGAAGGGTGGAACCCAAACTTGAGGAGAACCTTGGATAGGAAATCCCAGTTAACTCTATCAAAGGCCTTGTTCATATCGAGCTTGAGTAGAAAGGAGGCCTTTTTGGATAGGACAACCGAGTGAATGGCCTCGTGCATGATGATGATCCCGTCAGTGATCAATCTGCCTTTGACCGAACTACCTTAAAATAGGGGGCAATAATCAGGGGGAGGATATGCTTGAGATGAGAAGCCATGGATTTGGTCAAGATTTTGTATAGGACATTGCACAGGCTAATGGGGCAGAAATTCGAGAGGGATCGGGCTGCCTGGGTCTTGGGGATCAGAGCTATGAAGGTGGAGTTGATGCCTCTGGGAATGGATCGGGCAGTCTGCAGGTCCCGGATGGCAGCACACACTTCCAGCCCAACAATGTCCCAAAAATATTGGAAGAATCGAGGGGGAAACCGTTCGGGCCCGGGGCCACCTCAGCCTTCATGGAAAAGGTGGCCGCATGGATTTCAGAGTCAGTTAGAGGCTGCAGCAGCATCTGATTTGCCATGGCCATGATAGAAGATGGGATGTGCTCCAGAAGGGAGTCAGCCGCATCTAGGGACATGGGGGGGCTATCACCCAGGAGCTCCTGGAAGTAGCGGGAGGTCTCAGCCCGGATGTCCTCTTCTTCCTTGATGATTCTGCCATTGCTGCCCACCAGCTCAACAATTCTATTGGAGCCCCTGTTCTTGAGAGTCGACGCATGGAAGAACTTAGTGTTGGCATCGCCATCTTGGAGCCACAGGGCTCTCGACTTCTGTCTCCAAAATATTTCCTCCCGGGCTAGGATGTTATGATACTCACTGAGAACAAGGCGCTCCTCATCCCTGAGCCCCGGGTCTTGGGAGCCAGCTTGAAATCTGGCCTCGAGGGCTTCGAGTTTTTCTTTGAGAGTAGCTTTGTTCTCGAAGATATTGCCAAACACCTCCTTGTTCCATACCTTGAGTTGGTCCTTAAGGCATCTCAGTTTATGGAAGATTTGCTCAGCGGGCCGTCCAGGGACTGGGGGAGCCCACCAGCTCCCAACCTGGGCCCGAAAGTCAGGGTGATGCAGCCACATGGACTCAAACCGGAAAGGCCTCTTGGGGGAGGGCCTGTGATCGGTTTCAAGGAGGAGGGGGCTATGATCAAACCCGATTTTGGGGAGGGCCAGTAGGGTGGCATCAACAAACATAGGCAGGGCTTCCTTGGACAAGAAAACTCTATCTAGTCTGACCTGGATATGATTTTCTCCCACTCTTCTGTTGGTCCAAGTGAACCTGGCACCCTTCAGGCTGACGTCCATGAGCTCGTTAAGGGCAATAAAGGCACCAAAGTCCTCCATGCTCTTGCCCTGAGCCGTTGATCCCCCGCTTTTGTCAGAGAGGAATAGGGGGCTGTTGAAGTCCCCGACCAGGATCCAAGGTAGGGGGGCAAAGGCTTCTCTCATCGAGCTAATTTCCTCCCATAAGGCCACTTTCTCGATGGGACTGTTAGGAGCATAGACGTTGGACAGAATCCATGAGCGTCTTGACTTTACGTAGTGGACCAGCATGTTGATGATTCTGGGGGACGAAGATATGAGTCTTCCTTCGAAGCATCGGGGGTCCCACATGCACAGCAGACCCCGATTGAGCCAGCTGTAGGGGTAGACAAGGACTCACAGTTGCGCCAGGTAGCTTGGGCTACACGCCGAGCAACAGCCTCATCTATTTTGGTTTCTTGAAGGAGGAAGGACGGACGGTGATCCCTACGGAGTTGGCCGAGGATCCTTTTCTTGGGGGCCCCATTGAGGCCCCTGATATTCCAGGTGATGAGCTTCATTTGACACCCTTGAGGGGTCGCTTGCCCCCCTTCCCAAAATGAGCAGGGGGTTTGGATCGATTGGCGTCCGCCTTGGAGAAGCTTGCCCCCACGTCAGATAGAATTGCCTAGGAGCCATTGGCTATGTCATCTTCAGTGATCCTGGTCCGCTGATCACCCAGGGAGGGGCACCCTCGCTTGAGTTTGCTACCAAAGTCTATGGCAAAAGACCTACTCCGGGTCATCTTCGGACTGACTTCGTCGGCCCCGGACGAAGAGCTAGCTTCGGTCTCTTCATTGGACTTCTCAGATCCGCACTCCAAGGGAAGCCCAGTAGGGATCGTCGGGAGGGCCGGGAGGGGGTCCAGGGAGGGGCAGGGATGGGGGGGGGAAAGGAGCCCCTAGCCAAGGGAGCCAGTGGGGAAGAAGGCCTGGGCAGCTCACTTGCCGTGCAAGCAGGGCCCTACGGGGAGGGGTTCGAAGCGGGCTGGGCGGAAGAGCCTGGGATTAGGGCCATAGAAGATGACCCAGGGGAGGGAGTAGCAGAGGGGGAAACCTGGGGGAGGTCACCCTCTAGACCGAGGTCCATGTGAGAATCCTGTGGGGCCAGGGGGGGGCCCCCTTGGTGGTCCAGGCCTGGGATCTGGGGCCATCGTGGGGGGGCCCACGAGACGGGGCCCGACCAGATTGAGAAGGGGGTTTGGGGGGAGGGCCTTCTACCTTTCTAGAAACTGGGCATTGGTGGGAGAGGTGGCCCTGAGTGCTACAGGTAGGGCAGAAGGTGGGTTTGTTTTCGTAGATCAGGGGCTAGCTCCAGAAGGACCCAGAGGAGATGGTCACCAAGGATGGGAGAATGGATTCGAGGTTGGTGTTGATGCAAAATCGGGCATGCACCATCCAAGAACCTACCTTGGTAGCAGGGTCAAAGGCCACCAGGTCCCCTGATCGACTGAGCAATGAGTCTGAGGACGTCTTCATGCCACAGATGGAAGGGAAGTTGATGCTTTGGGTGCTAGGGTGGAAATCAGCTCCATACCGCCTGAGGAAGAGGCTCTTGCACCCAAAAAACTAGGGCCCTCCTGATAGGATCTGCTCGACATCCTCACTATTGTTTAATTTGATGATGAAGAAACCCTTGGTCAGGGCAACCAGCTGGAGGTGCCCGAAAACCTTCCATTTGGTAGCTGCCCACCTACAGATGGTTTCCATGTCAGGACGCCCTCCCAGGAATTTCCCTACCAGGGAGGCAGAAGAACCAGCTACCAAGGAGGAGTAGACCTCGTCCTGGATAGAAATGTGAGTGCCCTCGAGGGAAAGACCTAACCCCGAGGCCCGAGAAGGGGCCCTGGAGCCCGCCAGGATCTGCTGATAGGAAGGTTTGAGCCCGCCCGAGACAAATCCCCACTCAGGAGCAGGGGACTGATTCCCCAGCCCTGCGCTCACATCGAGGCTGGCCTGTGGGCTAGGGCCCAAGACACCCTGGCCCCCAAATGGATCATGAGCAGACCCATCCTCTGGGCCCCTCGGGGGACCTATAGACCTAGGACTAGGCCCTGACGTGCCTGTCCCCAACCCTAAGCCCAATCCCAAACGGGGCCCTATACCAAGCACTAAACCAGCCCCCAACCCTACACCTGCTCCTACTCCCACTCCTGCGTCTGCTCCTGCTCCTGCTCCTACCATCCCAGTCAATCCTGTTCCAGAATGAGTTGGATGCTTTAAGTTTTGATAGGAATAACTTCTTCCTGAGAAATACCAAATTTTCTATACCATTGTAATAACAAATTTATTTTTTTACCAAATAAAATAAAATGAAAGGAGTGTTGTATAATAGGAGGGGATCAAGCAAGAAGTGATCAATTAATATAAAGATATTCTATAAAAAATTGGCTGGGATAGGAAGGTTTAGGATGATATTTTGTAAGACATTCCATGATGAGGATTGATGACATTAGCATGGATTTTATTTTATTGTTCAAGATTTTAGCATAAGATTTATTTTATTAGTTTATTATCCTACGTAAAATATGAAAATTACCTCCAAGTTAAAAGCTAAAGTTAGTTTGTTAGGTTGTTAGCTTAAGTTAGTTAATTGTTAAGTTGTTATGGGCTATAAGTTAACATTTCCTTATTTGCATTGTACATTACGATTTAGATACTCCAAACTACACTCCACATGAGATTTGGAGGATAATCCAAATATTGTAATTTGGGCATGTATTTTACCTATATAAGCTTGTGTGTTTTCCCATGAATTCAATAAAATTTGTACTTGAGAATTTATTCCATATCACTGGTATCAGAGCATCATTTTGATTAGTGAAATTTTGATTTTTTGATATTTTGGTTTAGGTTGTAGAATCTCTTCAACCAAATTTCTATAGAATACTTGGGACCTTTTGTTTTTGAAGGCATACAATCAAATATGTCATTAGTATTTGTGATTTAAGTATATGTGAATTAGGTACTCTCATTATTGCTTTGGCATTCTACAATATTATGTCAAGGTACTCCCTCTAGCTTAATGGTATTCCTCTGCTTATGTCCTTTGAGCTACCAAAGGTACTATTGATTATATAAATTATATACTCTTTTTAAAACCTCCTCACATGTAAATGTAGGGCTCTATGAGTATCTTGGATCAAATATATTTGGTCTATGATGAATTACTATGCAATTGATAGGTTGAAACAAGCCATAAGATTTAACAAATTAATAAGACATGGGCCTATGAAAATTTTTTACTTGCACACAATGGTACGTACACTAGTGTGGTATTTAACCTTGGACAAATATACTTGATTATCATTGGAAATCATTCAGGCCAACAAATTTAGGCCTTTTATGCAATAGATAAAGTTGGAAAATTAATTTAATAAAGTTCAACATTTTCACACTAAGAAGAAGTCTACATGCTACTCCTCCTACTCTATATTACTATTTCCACCCATTAATATTCTCCATAGAATTTTATCATTGCAGTAGATCCAATTTTGATTGAAATCTTCTAGTTCCTTGAATGTTGGATCTATGCTTGATGAAGGTGAAAAAATAATTACCTAGATATAGAGCAACCTATTTTTGTATTTACCATCATTGTTCCTATTTGGAATTCTATGTTTGATCTCTATGATGACTACATTTTCATGATGTGTCAAATGTGTAGCCTATATTTGATGCATAATTTATTGCCATTTATGTACACCACATCCTACATTTTTATGCTCCACCAATATTACTAGACCTCATTGCCAAACATGGAAATTTTCAATATGACATTCTAACAGGTATTCCCTCAACGCCATTACTTTCCTATGATCTTGGTCAAATATAGTCTCTAAGTTTATGTCACCATCGATCAGAATAATAGTGGAGTAACTAGGAAGAGCATTGCCTCCCTACGTGCACACTCTTGAGATATAGCACCACCTCTACGTTTATGTCACTACCCCACCATTAGGTTTTATTGATAACTATGTGCGAAAAGCACCACCATGATTATGTATTAAGAGTGCTCTATTTTGTTCTTTTTTTGAGAGAAGATATTATCATTTTATATCTCTAGAAGAAGTGATAAACCTTTGAATTATCACAACACATGTACTCTCTCACTGTATGTCCTCCCTTCATGCACTCAATTAGTGCCTAATCCATGGGATCTACTTGCAACAATCAAAGTTATTTGTTTTTATTAAATGACTAAAAAGTAGCCCATGATTGAAAGTAGTTCAAGGAGTTGAGAGAATTAATGATTATGTTGGTAGAATTAATGGTCTATATCCTTATCTAGTAGAGGATGGCACCATATGTACCTCCACCATAAGTGTGTAGAAGATAACCATTTTAGTAGTTGCACTGCTAAGAGGTATTGCCTTTATTTTATGATTAATGCATTCTATAGGTTAGGCTCCAAAGCAACAATTACTTATTCAAAGGCTTTAGTAGGTTATTGAATCAACCTATTGGAGGTGATAACTCCTTTTTCACATTCATTCTTTTTATATTTGATCAAATTAAGAATTCAATGTAATAATTGTGTAGTACATATACAATGTTGTGTTTCTTCCTCCAATATATTGAAAGAACACAAGGACTAGGTGTATCAAAATATATGAGAGGTTCTTATAATTATTTCACTATAACTAGATTTAAGACGCAATGCCATGTCCATTAATTTGGTTGAGACAATGACTAAGTTGGTTATTATGGTCAATGCATTGACTTATAAGGTCAATGACATAATTGAATGATTGAAAATAACTTGATGATATCATTGAAGGATATGTAAGAGACAATTATTGATTCTTTGATCTACCTAATACAAAATGCATGCCCTAGACCAAGGTCAATATTGGATGACTCAAAATTGCTTCCAATTCAACCTCCAAAGAAGGTTGGTTCCTTATCTAAATCGTACTATGAAAAAGACTAAAAATAGAAAAGGGATAAGGTTGACAGAAGAGTAGGGATATATAGAGTGATAAATGTGACTAGATATTATATAAAAACACTGTTATGAGTTTAATGAGAATTTACCATCTACTACAAGCAATGCCTAAGAGACTATTCAACTAAAGCTATGTAGAACATGCAATATGCTCAAATACTACATCATTCAACATTCCAAGAACTTTATTAAAAATAATCCAAAAAAAATCAATCTTAAAAAATCCTACTTTAATTATAAGTTGAACTAAGCCAAACAACTTCAAGCCTAACAAATATTACTTCCATTAAAGTATAAATAATAATGTTGAAAGTGTAAATATTTTTGTAATTAATAATTCTTCATACTTCAATTGAGTTAGGTCAAATAGCCCTTGATTGCATTAAAATAGTATGAATAAAAATATTACAATAGGCAAATGGTGAATTATCTAACCCTTTACAATGAGGATTATTCCTCTATTTATAGTTTTTGTCTAGCTAGGGATAACAATAACTACTATGTATAATCATGAGAAAACTAGTCTAGCATTACCTAGGATGTTCTGACACCATATAACATCTTTAGCATGTTTAGCACATCCTTTGTCATTCATATGGTAGTTATGATTTGTAAGATCATTAGTTATACTTTGTTGGAGTGGATGTCGCTTTCATGTTTTGATAATAACCAATTTATGCTTAACTACTCTTGTACTGGAGTTTTGGGAACCTTCTTCTCAAAGAAATGTTTATTTTCAAGCATGAAAAATATTTTAGATGTTGATGTCATTTTTCTTGCCAAGAATATTTTGTCTAGGGTGTTATTTACCATTGTATTACCTTCCAAACTAGATTTATTGCTTAATACAATCCTTTTTACTAGGTTGAAAATTTTGGAAGCTTAGGTTGATGTCATCACAAAAATTTCTAGTTTTCTTTCCTCAGGTTTTCATTTATTTGTAGATAAAACATTTCTTCCCCAACACCTTCTTACCTGGTTGAATATTTTCAAGTGCCTTGTTGGCATCACCTCCAAAAATTCCCTGCTTGATAGCTTTTAGGCTCTAAATACTCTCCTTCAAAAGGCTCTTATCAGATAGTTATTTTTTAGTGCCTTACTGACATCACTGTAAAAAACATTTGCCACTAAGAATTTACAAGTTTGGCTTTGAAAATATGAATCTACTTTGGTCAAAATCTTTTGACTTACTTGAATGAGCAATTTTTAAGGAATTTCAAACCTAGAATTGCTTCCTTAGGCTCTAGATGAAATAATTTGAAAGAGTGATGGTCTAGAAAAAGAATCATGAGTCAAAAGAAGCTTTTGAAGATTTTTATAATAAATAATTTTAAGGAAACAAATATAAGTTTACCACTGAATATTTGGGCTTGGGGATGTTAGCAAATAATTTGAATCCATTAATAGTACCTTTGGGGGTGTTTTTCTTAGAAATTTTTTGAACCTAGATGATTTTATTATTGTACTGTAGATTCCTACTTTGACAACTTGGAATCCTCTCCTTCTTCTATAATAGGATCCTCTCTTATATCCATGTTGGATGTAGCATATTCATATTGCAAACCTAAAATCTATTTGGCTTTAACCCACTCATGTTGTGCTATGACCTAATATATTTTATCCATACCACAAATAGATGTTAAGTCAGATTTATTGAATGGAGGATGTTTTAATTGGTTTCCCAATTCTACCACCTTGATATGTAGTGCAACTAGCTTATTTGAAAAATAAAATAAATTGTCTTCATCATAACTATTTGACCAATCAAAAAATTCAATCATATATTTAGCTACCATATCAAAAATACCTTTTAGCTCATCCATATAATAAGGATGGCCATTTGATCCCAAAAGTGATGGAATTTTATCATCAATGATTTCATCTATTTTGCTCAAAACATTGTTCTTGATGGTAATTAGTGAATTAGGAGCTTCCTAACCTTGTTTAAGTATTGAAACCCACTCAATAACCTTTGTTACCATCTAGTACATTTTTGCCTTATATTTTGTCAAATAATGTTGTTGGTCAAAGGTTTTATTTAGTGCATCCACCATGGCATGTACTTTTGGTTCCTTTTCATCAATATTATTCTCCATGTCCTTGAAGTTAGCTTGTACTTATTAAATAGTCTGTTGGCAATAATAAACAGATTCTAATGTTGGATATTAGGTTTGAACAACTTCAAAAAATGGATCCCAACATATCTTCTTAATTATTTGGCATGTATCTATGGATATCCGGTAGTCCTGAATTTTTTGTTTAGATATAACAAGATCTTATTGCAAGCTCTTCATTTCTTCTTGAAGAGCTTGTTTCTCAACATCCTTCTCCTATAATTGTGCTAGTGTTATGGGCTCATTAAGAATTTCTGAAAGGTATTGGACTTTATTCTACAAATCCTTTTACTATCTTTTCTTGCTCAAGGGCCTTGGAAAACTGCTCAACTCTTTCCTTTTCTTTGTGGTATTAAGTTGTCATCTAGACTCCATCAGTATACAATACATTGAAAAATGTGTGTGTCATCTAATCTTTATCCCCAATCAAAACCTTATTTGTGTCTACAATATTTATCATTTTTTTATAGTCAACCTCAATAAATTATGATGTTGTCTTGGCCATAATAGGAGTTATAGATATCATCATAATTTTTCTTTGCTTATGGTCTAACATACCTATTACCCTTATTGGTATGGTCTCTAGATTTATTTTTTACTTATTATTATCAATACAAGCTTACACATTGTCTTGTGTCTATTGGAATTGGCTTTCAATTATTGATACCAAGAGGTTATGAGATATGGTTAAGGGAGAATGTAGTAAAGGGATGGGAGACACAAAAGAAACTATAGGTATGTAAGGAATGGTTTGAATAGCTCTATAATATGGGAAATATATAGTTCTATGAGCTTGAGGGGTATTTGGAGGTGGAGAATAATAATTGCTCTAGGAGGTGACCCAATGGGTGCCTCTTTTGGTGGATATGGATGAGGGGGAGAAGGAGGTGGAAGAGTATATTGAGAAGGGGATGAAAGTGGCTAAGTATATTGAGGAGTAGAAGAAGGGAGTAGAGATGATGTATCTGGTTCTTTCATTGTCGCTTAGAATGTTGTTCAATGTATGGAGGCGTTAGTTAAATATTTACTTTATTTGCTTTTAGGTCTTGTTGCTCCAAGGGAAAAACTAGCCTTTTCACTTTTTTATTTCATTTTATTTGTTTTTCATAGGGCTTTGGAAACTCCAAGACTAGGATATTCATAGAGAGGGGTTGAATAATATCAACATCTAGTATGAGTTTACCCCTATCAAGTAGTTTCTAAGGAGGATTCAATGATCTAGCTTATGTGGGACCTAAGCTACCACTTGTATATTATATATTTATCATCATCACAATGCCTATAGTGTATGTTTGGTGAAATATTTCTTTAGATAAAGGTGATTATGGGGCTTGCTACTAGCTTGATAAGACATCCAAAACTTGCTCTACTAGTATTAAGGAGCTAGTTTCTTCTTCCAGGAATCCTTCCAAAATGTATTGTGCCTTAGATTTGCTCCTCTTTTCTTCTTGATTTTTAGAATAATTATCAAAATATTTCTCAAGTTATTGATTATTTTTTATGCCAAACCCAAGGCCTTATGTGCTTGTCTCACACCAAAAATCCGCCATTCTTGGATTTTCTCTTTAGTCCATTTTTTTAACCACAATTTTATTCTTTATTTTGTCCTTAAGCACATGGTCTGTGTTGTGCTTAGATTCATAGTCATTTTTATTATGATAAAACCTCATTCATGGGGGACGTTCATCCTTTGTTTTTACATTTTTTATCTCATTCTTCTGTAATTTTTTTGTCCTTTTCCACCTTTGGCCTTGAATTATGCTAAAATGTAAGAGGTTTTTATTCATTTTGTCTAGGTGGTACATTAGAATACCATACGAGTAATAGATCCACCCATATAACATGGTTTTTAGTTACATTCTTAGCATATTTTTCTTCTTTATTTGTTTTCCTCTCTAATTGTCTCAACTAGTGGATGCAAAGACTAGATGGTCAGTACTATCGTGTCTCATCCAAAGCAACACAAGAAAAATTTAACAGCATATGGTTTGGATAAATAGGCTTCCTCTAGGGATTTTTACAATGCTAACTTACAAGACACACTTCCTACACTATACTAATTTACCAATTTCAGAGGAAAATGGTTAGAGAATTTTCAAAATACAAAGATAGAAAAAATGAAAAGACCCTAAGATAGCCTATTCTAATAGGGTCTGATGCACCAAGATCAAAATAAGATTTCAATGCATAATAACTATGAATGTAATGCATTGATAACTCAGGATGAACACTTCCTCCTCTCAACATGCTAAGCACAAAGTTTTGTATAAAGAATACATGATAGATATTTGATAGTCATGGCCTCTAGTGTACACACATAAACACATATAGATACTTGAAGTAAGATAAAAAGAACCAAATAGTCATGGAATCAAGCATATATGTATGAGTATGAAAGTTTAAATATGATGGTAGAAGTGGAATCTCAAAAGCTTACCTACAAGACCATTTAGGGTTAAATTACTGCTATTGAAAAAAAATGAAGGTAAATTTATACAACTCATTTATCCTTTACAATGCTAAAACAACTAATATTTATAGACTAAAAAGAGGATATTTTCCTAAAAAATCTATGTAGATTTTATAAGAATGACTATCCTCTTGTGTGCTTGGTCATGTCTTCATTCAATTTATTAGGTCCATAGAGATCTTTGGATATACACTCATTAATGCTATATGGTCCTAGGTCTTAGGATGTGCAACTATTATCGTCATTGCCATCTTATATTGCTATGGCTTCCTAAAGTATGAGCATAGAAAATTTCTTTGATAAATGCTTTGGATTTGGATTTTTTATTTCTATGGCTCTTGTATTGCTACCTTTAATTTATCAACCACTTTCCTAGACTATAATTTTTAAGTGATGTAGGTAGGTGGAATTTAATATTTTTTTGCCATTATTGCCTTTATAAGCATATATGCCATATTTGGGAGATGTGTTGTATTATTTGTAATAAATGGTTGTACTCCTTAGGATATTGTACACCTTAGCACAATGTTAGAACATGGGTAGATTAGCCCTTAGAAATTTTCTTAGTCCTTTGACATCAAAAATTTTATCAAGATTTTATCTCAAAATTCTTAGATGCTTCATAGGCTATTGAAAATTTTCTTCTTTCTTCTCTTTTAGAAATTTCAAAAATTCTAATCATTGATATTCTTTCTTTTCTTTGCATCCTCTAAAAATTTTGTTATCCTCTGATTTTTGAAACTTCAAATAAGATGAATGGTAAAAAATTTGATCAAAACTCTTATCTATGCTTTGTCCTATAATTCATTCTTTGCTTCCTACCTGCTTTACCTCCACTTAGAACCATTTTCAAAGTTTTCCTAAGGAAATATTTTTTAGTGTAGTGAGAATTCACTACATTTTTGGTTAATCACATGGGATCTTCATCTTGATGAAGATAAAGAAGCTAGAGAAAAAAATTCCTTCTCCATTGGGCATAGAGTTAAAAAGGATCAAAATTATGGAGGAAGCAAGGTGAAATTGGAATGTTGGAATATATTACATTATTTGGTACATGCCAATGTACCACCTTGGATACATTATTATATTAGGAGAATATATTAGATTAAGGTTTGATTAGTTACTCCATGCAATGTAATAAATGCACAAGAGTTAGAATGTGCAATGATGTAAATGTGCATGTAGTCCATATGTACATGAGTCATAGTATAGGTAGCTGAATATTCATGGTCCAAGGGATATATCTAGCTATATATATACCTTTGACATAGAGAGGTAAGTGTGATAGAGGAAGTATAGTTATTTTAGTAGGTACAATGTAGCTCATGCATTTTTATGGAGTGTTCAAGTCCTCCATTATATTACATTGTACTATTTTTGTAAGCTTTCATTAATGGCTATTTTTTGAGTTATTGCAGAAGTCTCTCATATAATTTTCCTACATATTATATTGTCATTATCATATTTTTAACATTGCTTGCTCATTCTATATCTTGTGGTTGCATTTCCTTTAATATAGATAATCAAAAGCTAACATGGAACAATCTTCAAATTTTTGCAGCTTTTAAACTATCTACAGTTTCAAAAAACTAAGGTTACTCCCAATCAATGGTACCTAAAACCTACTATAAAATAATATATATGTTACATATAATACATATATACAAGGGTTATGCATTTTTTCTTGTTCATTGGGTATGGATTAAAAAGAGGCCCCTATTCATTGTCTAAGTCTTTTATTTTTGTTTTTATTTTTTCTAGTTCCTTGGGTAAAACACCTTCACTCTCAAGGAACTAGGACTCTTGAGCAGACTTCTTAGTCGAAATAGTTTGGTACCAATAGTATATCATCTATAATTCCATGTAATGATATTTTGGGTGGTGGAGTAGACATTTTCTAGCCTAGGGTTATGCATAAGGGGGTAGCCCCAAAATGTATTTATAAAAATAAGGTAAATCTATTTTGAAATCAAGGTGAATCGTATCCAAACTCATGTAGAAGACATGGTGAATTGTATTTTTTCCCACCAAAAATTATAAAAATGGGGTGAATCAATTGCAAAATCTTGGTACCATATGTTTTTCATATATTTTTGTGATAAGACAACAATATTTACTAGATCCATAATTTTAGATTGCAAGATCTAGCATCCTTTAAGGGATTTTGCACAATTACGCTTACTAAATATCTACTTGCATTTTATCTACTATCATGCTTTAGCAACTTTAGATCTCATTTTGGAGGTATTTTGAGGGTTTTTTGAGGATTTTACCAAGTGCCAAACTAATCATGGATAGTTTAAAGTGTAGATCTCATTGAGCTAAGTGGTTTCAAAAGAACAAATTTTGAAAACTGGGCTCTAGATCAAAAGTTACACCTTTTAGAAGATTCCCTACTTCAAAAGTTAAAAAAACATCATTGTTCCTATTTTTGTTGTCCATAATCTATTGTCCCCCGTTTTTTATATTTATCATTTGTTATTTGTTGTCACCCTATTTTATTTTTATAATCTACTAGCCCCCATTTTTAATATCCATCATCTATTGTTTACCATTTGTTATACATCATTGCCATTTTTGCTATCTATCATATACTATACCCCCTTTTCATTGTCCATCATCTAATGTCCCCATTTTATATTCATCGTATATTGTCTATTGTCACCCTTTTTATTGTCCATCATTTGCTATCCCCTATTTTTTTTGTTTGTTGTCTACTATCCATCATATGTTGTCTCTCTTTTTATTTATCGTTTGTTGTCCCCCATTTCTACTATCTCTCATTCATTGTCTCTCTTTCTACTATTCAATGTTCACCATCATCATTTCTATTGTCCACCAACCCCCTTTCTTATACTTATTTCCCATCACCCATTTTTTTGTTGCATATCATCCATCGTCACCCTTTCTGCTACCTATCATCCATTGTTCCTATTTTCATTGCTACAATTGTTTTCGTTGCTACAGGTATTTTTTTGTCATTATAGGTTTTTTTTGCTATAGTTTATTTTTCATTGTTGTAGATTTTTTTTCTATAGGTCCTTTTTCAAGGATAATCACAGGAGTATCACTATCACATTAGGTATATATATTGGTGGTATAAGAGGTAAATTTTGTGGGATAAACAAAATTATTTATAATATGAAGGTGAAAAGGTCCATGATTTAGGTAGGAGTGGTTGGAAATTTAAAATAAAAATGGTGAAATTATTATCAAAAGGGGGTAAACTAACCATAAAATAATTTGGTTCTAGAAATTTTAGGTGAATGGATTGACATCGAGTGTTCCCATATTAATAAATTTCTAATTTTGAAAATTCTAATATTCATGAATTAATGATTATTTACTACTATGTATAACCTTGTTCTAGCATCTACATTTTGTTATATATGGAATGGTGTTAAGTGGTGGGAGAAACACTTGAGGGTTGGTAACAACAAAGGATATAATGGTAGATCTCTCATTTATACACTTTTGGATCCTTTAATTTCAACATAGTCACCAGGTAAATCCACCATTTTCTTTGAAAGTAGATATATTGAGATATTCATTAAAGCCTCAATTTGATGTCCTTCTTAGTGGCTTCTTCTAGATGTTCATCTTGACTAGAGTCACCAAGATAAGTTTTTTAGTGCTTCAAATATGCAAATAGGTAGGGACCTTAACCAAAGTATCAACCTAGTAGTTATTTTGTTTGTGGGACTAATAAGATAGATCAATTGGATCCCACTGAGTGTGCTAATAAACTATTATCCTCTTCAATTGTCTTGGCCAACAAACATTGGAACCAGATGATTAGGACTATCATGCCTTGGGTGAAGTGACACAATAGGAAAAATCGAATAGCATGGGGCTCTAATTAATTAGGTTCCTTGGGGTTCTTTTTAAGATGTGATATTTAGTGTATTTCCTACTCTACCATAATATACTATATTTAGGGGAAAAGGGTTAGAGAAATTACAAAAAACAAAGATAGGAAAAAGAAAAATATCTGAATATAGCCAATTATAATAGGGGGTGATGCACCAATATCATAATAATATTACTTTGCATAACAACCATGAGTGTTATGTGTTGATAGCTCAAATATGAACACTTCGTCCTCTCAACATGTTAAGCATAAATTTATGTATGAAGGAAATGAAATAAATATTTGTTAGTCATGACCTCAATATACACACAAACATATACATACATGAAACAAGACAAAAAGAACCAAAAATTAATGACCTAAAGTGCATATATATGAGTATGAAAGTTTGCAGATGATGCTAGAAGTGGGGTATTGAAATCTTACCTGCAAGACCACTCAGGGTTCAATTACTACTATACAAAATAAAATGAAGGAAAATTTATACAACTTGTTGATCCTTTACAATGCTAAAACAACAACTATTTATAGACTAAAAATGTGAGATTTTACCTAAAAATTATGCAGATATTTCAAGAATGATTGTCCTTCTATGTGTTGGGTCATGTATTCATTTAAGTCATTGGTTATATAGGGATATTTGTACCCATGTTCATCAATATTGGATGGTTTTGGGTCATAGGATGTGCAACTATTGCCATATTTTCCATATACTCTTTCTATATATTCCCAAAGTTTGAGCATAGGAAATCTCTATGATAAATGCTCCAGATTAGGTTTGTTCTTATTATGGTTCCCATGTTGTTACCTTTAATATATCAACCACTTTTATAGACTATAAGGTTTAAGTTGTGTGGGTAGGTGGACTTTGAGAATTTTTTCCATTATTACATTTATAAGCTCAATTGCCATATTTGGGAAATGCATTGTATTTTTTGCAAGAAATAACTATACTCCTCAAGAGGATATACACCTTAACATAGTGTTGAACATGGGTAGCTTAACCCTTGAAATTATTTTTAGTTCTCTGACCTCAAATTTTTTATCACCATCTAGTCTTGAAATTTTTAGACACTTCATGGGATATCAAAACTTTTCTTCTTTCTTCTCTTTCAAAACTTCGAATTTTCAATAATCTTTCTCTTCTTTGCATATTTTGTAACTTTGTTATTATTTGAATTTTGGGATTTTAGATAACATGAGCTATCAAAACTCTTGATTTCCTCTTTTTGTCAAAACTTTTGGAAAGTGGTGCAAACTTCTAATAAGAACTTTTACTATCTAAGAAGACTCATTCCTTGGATCTTTTATCTGCATTTAAACTTTTAATTAGAACTCTTTCTTGCACTTTGTCCATCCAATAATTCATTCTCTACTTCTTGCCTACTTTACCTTCACTTATGCCCATTTTCAAAATTTTCCTAATGAAATATTTCTAGGTGTAGTGAGATTTCACTACAAGTATATCAAACATTTTTTTTGGATTTGAGAGATATTAGACTATAACTCAAAGGTAACATGTACAAAGAACATTTGTTCACCCTGACACCTAAGTGTGCATCTGCATAATCCATATGGTGGAAAAATTTTAGGCTAAACAACCAACCTGTGACATAGCAGAGCAACAAAATTATCTCTTCGATGAAGCCATATAATGCTATTATCATGCCCTCTAGTACAAAGTACCAATATCTAGATTTTGCATTAGCTATTTGTAATTGAGATTTTGTATCATTTTTCACCTTGCGAAACCCTCCTTTTATACATGAAAGAGTTGGGCCAAGGAAAAATGTGTTGAAATATAAAAGGAATTAGACATTCAAAGGGATGGAGTCCAGTCTACTATCGAAAAAAATATTCTATCATTAACTCTAGTTTTTAATATTGAGGTTCAAAAATACTTTTCCTTGCATAATAAGAAAATATGAGCTATATAGGAGGGATATCAAAAACTTCCTCCCTAATTAAACTCTAGGAGTTTCTTATGAATTTTAGAGATAAGGAATAGAGCCTAGTCAAAGTAAATGGAATTCTAGAGGTTAGCAATAGTGTCATTCATAGATATTTGAAAGTCATAGAATAGTTTGTCTAGTTCTACGCTAAAAATATTAGCTAGCATTGAGAAAATTTCATGGGAATGAACATGAATATCAGCCAAGATAATTGGAATTTTAGGAAGGGTTTTTATAGGTTTAGCTAATTGCTTATTTAGACAGGGTATTATTATATTATTGTAATAGGTTTCTTGGTCATCTCTATCAAATGACTTGGGTGCACATGGGGGCATAGTCCCAACAAAATCTACTATAAAAAAATAGTTTTACAGGAGAAAAGTACCTGTTCAACAACATTTCTTATTGTTCTAGACTTTTCATGGTAGCGTTCGGTTACTACTTGAATCAAATTTGGATAAAGGTGCACTCTCTTGAGATGTTGGAGTATAATACATTATTTGGTACAAGTTATGTAGCCCCATGGTACCTTCATGGTACATTTGTAAATAATAGATTATAGTTGAGTCTATAGTTTAGAGTGTAATTTATATTTCCCTTTTACATAATTGTGAATGTGCAGGAAATGCACAAGTATCATGTAAAGTTGTAATGTGTAAGAAATTCACAAGTTTCAAGTAAGAGTGCAAGTGTAGAATGAGTAAATGTGTACAAGTGTCTTGTATTTAAGAGTGAAAATATGTAATGTAAATTTGTGAACAAGTATCTTAGATTAGGTGTTCGTGTAGAAGCATAAGAGTTATGTAAAGGTATGCAAATGTTATAGAGTCAAGTGTTCATCAAGTATGCAAGTGGCAAGTTGATAAGCCAAGAGTCATGAGACTTGGCATATGTAGAGCAATAGTATAGTACTTGAAGAGTCATATCACTATGGATATATTATGGAGACAATGCTTCATAGGATATATGGGATCATATTCATAAATATTATTGCTTGATTATAAGAAGTAGAGGTGTAATAAATCTTGTATACATTTTGAGAAATTAATATTGTAAGTTGTTCTTCATGCACAATACATGAATAATTTGAACTTATTTGCATTCATATTTTAGTTTATAAATTAATGCTTTTTGATTTTTTATAAGATTTAATATACATACTAATTTTATTATATTATTCTACTCATATTATTATTATCTTGACCTTCATTATTGTGGCTATTTTATATTTGGGTCTTGTGTGAAATTTAAAGATAACCTATGATATTTTGTGGTAGTATAAGGCTTAAAATCCATCATGGGTATGAACTACCCCAAGAAGGAGTACCAGGCATATGCAGACCAGTGACCCATTGATAATATTGTCACCTTCTACTTTGTTAAGTCCCTTTGATGTTTTTTTTTACTGCAAGGACTAGATCAACAACATTTCCTAGGTATTCAACAAGCTTCTTGGAATCCATGGTTGCTATCACAAAATTTTCATGATAAGGATAACTGCAATTGCTTCTTGGAATCCATGGTTGTTATTGCAAAGAATTCATGATAAGTGCTTGAATGCTTTTGGTGATCTATAAAGAGCTAGAAGATACCTTTTATAATATTTCATAAATATTAAATTATATAATTTCATTAATGCATACATGCTTGTGTGTAATTCCTACTACAACTAATATACTTTCCCAAATATTTGGATCATGCAAGCGCCTCTATCCACTTTTTCCATTATTTCCATTGTATTCTACGTTTATTAGCCTTTTGACAACTTGGATTTTATTTTATTATTAGATTTTTACTATCCACTACTTGTTTACAATGGTATTAAAATTGGCATGCTTTTCCATGGTAGATGTTTCAAAGTTTATTTGTTTATAAAAATCAACAATGTCTTGACTAGAGTGAATGAATTTTCCTATGCTTTTGGATGTTTATTTTTTAGAATGTCTATTTTATGATGGATAGAAGCTTATGGATATTTGAATCTAATGTGTAATAAGTTTGCCATATGGTGTTAATTATTGTATTAAAATTTCTTAGTGATAACTCATATTCCATTTGCAACTCTTTAGTTAACTCTTCCAGACATTTAGGATTATTTGCATCTAGATTGACATTTTCATCCTCTAACCTTTCAATGTGGTAAGGGTTTGGTTTGTACACATAAATCCAAAACTTCCTTCCTTTATGAGGAATCACCATATACATGTAATCCAAATCTAGGTATCCTCCAAGCTCAGCTATGAATTCTCTTGATAAGCATAACCCAAATAGGGGAGGAAGATCAACCACTATCACTTCTTGGATCACAATGACTTTCAATATCTTATTCAAAAATATAAATATGACTTTAAATATCTTATTCAACACCATAAATATGACTTTGACTACAACAATTTGGAATGGATTCTCATCTATTTTTAGTAGGTCAAAGCTAGTATGGGTGTATTCCATGCACATTGCATCACATATAACCTTGGTTAAAATTATTGGTGTAGCTCTAGAATCCAAAATGCAATTGTGCATAACCTATACTTTAATGCACAAAGATATATAGAAGTATGGAGTTCTATTCTTGCCCATATATAGGGTCTTTTGATCTTAATCTAGATTTAGATCCATGCAACCAAATTTGCTTGATGATATATTCATCAACGTTTCTCTGAGTAAATATATCTATTCAAATTAGCAAAGCATCATACATGCTTTCCCTTAAGGAGGTCTTATTTATTTTCTCAACAATGTTATATCCAAAATATTCTAGAAACTTTTCATCCTTCTAGATTGGCTACTCAAAATGTTTTTTAATATTCTTGTGTTGCTTCTTGCCTTTGTTTCCTCATAACTAAGGGAAAACTCATCTTTCTTACAGCTTGTTCCCTAGTTTTTGCTTGGTTGTACTTGGGTGCTTTTGATTTTGGTTGCTCTTTAGGTTATTCTTTTCTTTGATCCTTTTGTGGCTAATTTGTAGACCTCAAACTATCAATATTTTTGGGATTTGATAGGAGGGGTATTTTACTAGATATTGTTAAAATATAAAATATCTCAAATATTACAAGTTACTCAGCCAAGAGATTTTGTTCTGAGTCCATAATCATACCCACTAGTCCTTTTGACTCTCTTTAATATTTTTGGGTTGTAGCTAGCTGACATTGATACTGATAAACCATATAGGTGGTAGCATAATAGGGATAATTATAAGCCAAACACCAATGATCCTCCTATAATATGAATATTTCTTTCTTGTGGATTCTAAAAATAATAGTTTTCTTTCTAGCCACATTGCTAGTTGAAGCCCCTTTGTCTTTTGTGACATAGGGGTATCTTCTCTATTGATATCCTTCAAATCTCATTTCAACATTTTGCTTCTCCATTACAGTACTCTTAATTTTCAAGTTCTTGATAATTTATTTTAGCTCCTACATTTCTATGTATTATTTTGGCTCTAGAGTAGGTAAATATTGCAATTGAATGTCTAGGATGATAGTTTGAGGATATGACATAGGTGCAATAAAAGCAACTAGCAATGGGTTTGAGGAATTCAGAAGCAAGGCTTATTTATTCCACTAAGGAATTTCCAAGAAATATGGTATTATAACCTTTGGGAGAAGATTACCAACTAAGATTAAGGTATTTTTTGCTGCTATAGCCACTTGAAATATTTGGAGAAATCTCATTTTATTTGACTGTCAAACTTGCAAGCTTAAGTTTGGAATAAAATACTAGAGATGATATATGTAGGCTTGAGCTTGGGAAGGTCTAACATCCTACGAGATTATCCTCCAAGTCTTGCTGAATTGGATGTTAAAATTATTGATGTTTTATTGCAAATGCTTTTGTATGGAAGTAAACTAAGTGAGGAGCGAAAAGGAATCCCCTACATTATTAAACTCTAAGATAAAAGGCTCAACCAATTCATCCCATCCTCTAATGCTACTCTCTTCCAAAAAGAAATACGAATCTAGTGCCTTGCCTCTAAAATATATCACTAATAACCTCACCATTACATCTTCATGATGATATTATGCATAATAGATAGGGTAACTATATCTTAGCAATGTTCATAAGCCATTCTTTGCTACCATCATAGGAGGGTAAGGCTTTTAGTGCAACTTGTAGAATATCATGAAGATCTTGGAGATTGAGGGTTTTGGCATTATTCTATCTATGATATATTCTTTTGGCCATGATTCTAGGTGGGTATGTAGTAGGTGATTTTAAGGATATAACCTACAAAGGAGTAGGACTTTGGATGTAGAAGGTTCAAATGACTGAAAGTGATTTCTCTTTTCTTGATGCCTTAAAAGATATTAACTTAGCAAACTATAAGCATTATTTGATCTTCTTGACCTCAAATACTGTGAACATAAGATTTTGGATCTATGCCTTCCAACATAATTGCCAAAAATTCTTGGGTTCTTCAAGTATGGAGTTGCTATGTGAATGAATTTCTTATCCACCTGTGAGAAAAATATTATCACCATAATCTTGAACATCTAAAATGCAAACATGCTATAAAATATTGAGCACATTGTGGGTATTAGCTTTGATAGTGATTTGAATCTCCACCTTCTAATCAGGATGAAGATTGAGTGATTTTTCCCACTAGGTAGACTAAAATATCTTGATCCTTTGATTTTCCAAATACAAAATATGTGCCCTAGACCGAGTTCAATATTGTATGACTTAGAATTACTTCTAAGTCAGCCTTTGGATAAGGTCAGTTCATTATCTAAATATTGCTATGAAAAAGGCTAAATATATAAAAGGGATAGGATTGAGAAAATATTAGGGATAGAGAGAGTGATAAATTTTGTTGGAACTCAAATAACGACACTATTTTTAGCTAAATTAGAATTGACCATCTACTATAAGCAATGCCTAATAAAACATTCAATTAAAACTATGTAGAACATGTAGTAAGCTCAAATAGAACATTCCATGCATTATAATAGAAATAAGCCAAATAGATTCAAGCCTAATAGATATTACTTCCACTAAAGCATAAAAAACAATGCTAAAAGTGTAAATATCTCTATAATCAATAATGCTTTATGGTTCAATTGAGGTCAGTAAAACAACCCTTGATTGCATTAGAATAGTATAAACAAAAAGATTACAATAAACACTAAATTATACAACCCTTTATAATGAGGAGTATTCCTACATATATAGTTTTCACCTAGCTAGGGATAACACTAACTATTATGTAAAATCATGAGCAAATTGGTCTTGCATGACCTAGGATGATCTAGCACCACTTGACATCTTCAAGAAATTTAAAAAAAAATTGTTAGTCCTCTGGTAGTTATGATTTGTGAGATCATTTTTTATGCTTTGATGGAGTGGATATCACTTTCATGTTATGAAAATCAATGATTCTGGCATAATTGCTTTTATTCAAGAGTATTGGATGTCTTCTTAAAGTAATTTTGATTTGCAAGCATACTAGATATTTTAGATGTTGATGTCATTGTTCTTTCCAAGAAGCTCTAGTCTAGGATGCTATTCAAATTTTGTCTTGCCTTCTAGGATGTTTTTCTTACTTAATGCAAGTCTTTTAATTAGGTTAGAAATTTTGGAATCTTGGGTTGATGTGATAAAAATTTTTATTATTTTCCTTCCAAGATTTCATTTGTTGCTAGAGTGAACATTTTTGCCCCAACAACTTCTCACTTGATCGAATATTTTTAGGTGCCTTGTTGATGTCATCATCAATTTGTTTTGGCTTGCTAGCTTCCAAGCTCTGAATACTCTCCTTCAAAAGGCTCTTATCAGGCTAAATATTTTTGAGCACCGTTTTGACATCATTGTAGAAAGTTTTTGGTCATTAAGACTTTGCATGTCTAGCCTTGAAGAATATGAAGCTAATCTAGTCAAAATATTTTGACTTATTTGAATGAGCAACTTCTAATCAATTTCAAGCCCAAAATTGCTTCCTTAGTATTTGGATGAAAGAATTTGAATAAATGATGGTCTGAAAAAAAATCATGAGTCCGAAGAAGCTTTTTAAGTTTTGAACAATAAAGAATTTTTAGGAAATAAAGACAAGTTTGGCACTGCTTGAATTAACTTGGGAATGTTGGCAAAATATTTGACTACAACAATTTTCACTTTCCACCTTGTTAACATATATTGTTTTAATAGAATTTTATAGTTGCATTTTAAATTATTATGATATTTTGAAGATTTTTTTAATTAGGTGTAATATAAGAGTCTAGAAAAAATAAGGATATAATATATGATATTAATGTCATTTTTATTGCATTGGCTCCCAAGAATTGCGAGAAAATATTTTGATAATTTTAATCTAATGAACCTATATAACATGATTTGTAGGAAAATTTTAAAAATTATGACAAATAAATTCAAAGACATTTTAGATTATGTTATCTTAAAGGAACAATGTGGCTTTCTTCATGGTAATAAAAACCTTTATAGTATATTTATTGTACAAGAGATCAAATATTCTCTTTAGTCCATGAAAAACTAGGCATGCTTCAAAAATTGCTATGAACAAAGCACATGATAGGGTTTGATGGAGTTTTTATATGGTATTCTAAAAAATATATTTTTAATCAAGGTTAATGTGAATGGATAAGATGTTAAAACATATAAAAATATTTTATTTTGATAAATTATTGGTCCTTCATTGGATAATTTGAATAATCTTGTTGACTTCACTAGGATGGTCCACTATATCTGCATCTCTTCATTATTCTTGTTAGGTAATTGGGTAAATCTCTTTCAAAGTCAATATTGAAAGGAAAAATTAAATATATTTAGCTTGGGATAAACCATCTTTGTATCACATCTCCAATAATAATATTTAGGACAGAATTTAGTCAATGAGGCCATGGAAGTTAAATCAATCCTATCATGCTATAAAACAGAAACTAAATAGTAGGTTAAAATGATAAAAAATAAGAATTTTTTTTTTTCAATACTTTCCCTGATTTACAACATATTAGTTTCTAAATTTTAAAGTTTATGTTAAAAGTTAACATCAGCAAAAAATCTGCATTCCCTTATTTATTAAAAGAAGGAAGAAGATTTAGAAATCAATTTAAAATATTGTCTAGCTAGTTAAAAATTCCAGTTGTTAACCATGGATGAAAGAATTCAACTCATCAAGGTTATATTCCAATATATTTTTTAATGAAGTCCATATGGTTAGGTCAAACTATAGCACCCTAAAATTGGCGCAGTAAACCTTAGCAATAATTAAAATTACCTTAGTAATAATTCAAATTCAAATTTTCAACCCCAAACCACATTTTAAACCGCTTTCCTCATTTTTCGTGCCATTTTTAGGATTTTTTGTGACCGTTGGATGATATCGTCGCCGATCAGATGATATCACCTTAGATCGGACGATTTCGTCTGGACTAAAACGTCCAGACGATTTCGTCCCAAAATTGATTGTTCATAATTAGCTTCTGTTTCAACGGTGTCTCTAACCTGGGCAAAAGCGTGTCTATGCGGTTAGATACTTCCCCCATTGGATACCTCCTTCTTGTGCCTATTTAATCTTAGGCCCTCTCCTTGACATTCCCCTAGCTGAATTTTTCTGTACTTCAAATTTTACATGCATTAGAATGTCTTAGACTGATGTTTGCTTTGTCCCTTTTCAAATTTTCTTGTAGGAAATTTTTCATTATTCAGACAGAGCAAGCTCAGATCGTCACAGACGATCCTATACAATCTCGGATGATCTTGCACCAATTTGAGATGATTTCAACTGTAGTCAACATTGGGGGCAATCAGTGCCCTGAGTTTACATTCTTTCTCCACTATCTACTGTTTTGCTTTGCATTAGGTAGACTTATTACTATTCTGTATTTTGGAGTTCACCCATATAGCTTAAGTGCATGATAAGACCCTAATTTGTCATTAGAATACTATAATTTACTTGAATTTCTATTCGTAATTATCATTTGGTATCTATATTGTCATTTTACATCATTGCCCTCTATTGGAATAGTTGTATTTTTTGTATTTTGTATCTATTTATCTGATTGTAGGTCTCTGATGAATTCATCTGATCTCAGACGATCTTGTCTGATCGTAGATGATCCTGTTAGATTAGAGGCGATCCTGACTACTTCAAAAATTAGAACCTCCATTAGACATCCAGATCAGATATGGCTTCTTAATCTACTATATTCTCTGTGTTTTTTGTTCAAATCTGCTTTTTGTATTCATTTAAATCTGCATTTCATATAGAATAGTTTATATTCATTTGGCCAAACCTAGGATTTGAATGATTAAAGATAAAATTGAACACATCAAAAAACATTCCCAACCTAGGCATGGAAACTACCATTCAAAAGTTTCCTGGTGAACCCACCATCCGTCAAAAAATCACCTTAATACACCTCCCCCGAGAGGCGGGACCTTCAAAGGGCCTCTCAGTCCGAGGTATTGTCCCATCCTTCCCGCATCCCCCTTCCGGGCACGAATCCTTTAGCCTGAAGGTAAGGGTGCGAAAAATTTGGAACGATACATTTTGGTGAACCCGACGTGAAACTAAAACCTTTTGAAAACCAAAAAACAAAAACAAAAAAATAGATTCTTTTAAAATCATTAGAAAACTACTAAGTTGCATATCATGTTTAGATGGTAGCTCCTAAGAAAAGACTAGTTGTCACTATAAATGTTGAAAACCAATTAGCAGCCATAGAAATTAATTATGTGCTTAGTGTGCCTGAAACAGATAGAAACCAACTTTTGTGGAACGAACTTGATAGGAGATTAGGTATCCTTTCATCTAGGTCAACAGAATTTAAAAAAATTAAGAGGCTTGTCCTAGATAGAATCTTGGATCCTCATCAACTTATTTTTTATCATGAACTTTAGAGAGCTTGCCATAGGTGGTTAGCTTATAGGAGAGCTCTTGTGTCTTTAGAATTGTTCACCTTCGAGGAATACCTCGAGAACGTAGCCACTATACACCAATTCCTAGGTCATGTAGAAGATCAAGAGGTTGTTCTTACGGATAGGGAAATATGGAATAGAGTTCCTAGAGCTGTGTTATATCAAGAGTATTGCCACGAGCTTTACTTTTACAAAACAGAATCTAAAACAGATAATATCACTATAGCACTTTTTGTCAAATTCTTGAAAGAAAAATTTCAATTTGAAGAAGAACATTTCATGACTCCTGAAGAACTTGATCCCATTAATGATATTTATAAGTTTTTTATAGAAAAATAGATCATTGCTTTCATTATTATTATTTCTTGCATTTTGTGTGTTGTTTGTTATCTTTATAATATTGTTATAAAAAAACAAGAAAAACCAAAAAGCATAACAAAAACTAAAACATTTCATTTTAAATATTATAGTAGGTATATAATTAAAATATATACCTCTTAAGCTTGTTGCATATATATATATATATATATCTATATATAAATATATATATTTGCTTAAATCTAAGTTTAAGCACAATGACTAAACTTAGGAATGGTAAACAAACTGAAGAAGAAGAAGAAGAAGATTGGTTAGGCAAGAAAAATAAAAGATTAAATGCCCTTTCTGAGGACCCAATTCCAGAAGAAGCAACTCTAGAACAACCAAAAGATGAGCTGGCTGAAGAAAATGAACAACAAGAAAATGTTAGAGAGGAAGGATCCTCATCCCCTAGAATGGCTCCAGACAGAACTGTTACTTTTGATAACATAGATCATTTCGGAAATTCTTCAATAATAATATTGGTGCTCTTAATATGGCAGTTCATATTGATAGGGGACAAATTAGTGACACTCAAGCAGCCATGGAACATATGTTTGACATACACACTAATCCCTTGTCCTTCATTGATCAAGAAAGTGATAAAGCTGGACCATCCAATATTGGATATGGCCACTATAATTCAGAACATGCAAAAACAACAGGTTACCCAACCTCCTAAGGAACCTGTTATTGAGCCTAAAATCATGCCCACACAAAAGAGACCTTCATTCACTGCTTTATTTCACCAAACTATTGACCAATATGCTTCAAATCAACAAAAACCTAAAATGAAGCCAAACACCAATTTTCAACAACATAATACAACTTCAAAACTTCTTCATAACACCCTTCCTACCAACAACTTACACAATAGCAATATAGCATCTAATATTCATGTCCCTCCATCATATCCTCACCAATCCCATATTCATACCCTACCGAACCAATATGGTGGGCAAACCAGTAATCTGGAAGCCATGGTGAAACAGTTAGCTTCCCGCATGGACTAGATGGATCCCTACCGTCCCTCATACAATTATCAAGAGATGTGTAGTCAACCTTTAGATCCTATAGTTGTAGCACAACCATACCCTAAACACTTTCCCATGCCTGTCCTGCCTATATATAAAGGAACTGAAGATCCCATAGAGCATCTTCGCATGTTTAGGATAACATGTCATGATATATCACATGATGAATTTTTATTACTGAAAATGTTCCTGAAAAGTTTAGGAGGAATGGCATTAGAGTGGTACTACCAATTGCCCACTCATTCTTTGAGAAATTTTGAAGAGACCGCTGAATCTTTGGTGCATCAATTTAGTGCCTATATCAAAAGGCATGTAACCATTAAAGATTTGTACAACTTAAAACAAGACAAAGATGAATGTTTTGCTGATTTCTTAGCTATATGGAGGCAGTTGACAGGAGAAATGCACTTTGTGCTACCTTATAGGGAGATGTTGGACATTTTTATTAATAATTTGCAAGAACAAATATCTTATGAGTTATCAACTGCTACCTTAACTACCTTTGATCAGGCTATAGACTTAGCTTGAAGAGTAGAAGATGCTCTCATTAGGAGAGGCTAGCATAGGAAGAAAGATGATGAGAAAACATCCAAAAATCAATATAAAAACAAACAAGTTGTAGGTGATAGAGTCACTGACAATAGAAATGTTGCTAATATCAATGCAACGAAGACAATAGAAAAATTTATATTGAAACCTCCTAATAAACCTCCTCGAGAGTTTACTATATTGAATCAACCATTATCAACTATTCTACCCCAATTAATCGAAAGAGGTTTGATTCAATTACCTAATATCCGGGAACCTGATCCAACCATACTCGGATACAGAGCCGATTTACACTGTGATTTCCATAGAGGGCCTGGACACTCTACCAACTCTTGTAAAAGGTTAAAACATAAAATACAAGATTTGATTGATAATAATGAGATGGAGGTGCAATCCTTCCAACCTAAACAAAATGCTCCTAATAATGCTCAATAGAACATTCTCCAAAATCAAAATCAAAATGCTAATCAATCATTAGATATATTTCAACATCCTTTACCAAGACACGATAAAGAGGTGGCCAATAAAATTGAGCATCATAATGTCCCTCCTCCTACCCGATATGTAGGAACTATTAGCAGACATTTACCTAATCATGATTTACAAAAATTTGACACAACTTTATCCATGGTCATGACCAGGTCCCTACATAATATTCAAACATCGAATATCAGTGATGTAGAATCGGATACTGAAAGTGAAATAGACATCACCTCAAATCAATTGAATAGTTCTAAAGATGAATAAGATCCTATTCAACCTATCATAGATTCTATGGTTCCGGAAGAACCATTTCCTAGAAGAGTTACTACTCGACCCTTTTCTAATCAGTTCCTTTCTAATGAAGAAGCCATAAATGCTAGACCAAGACCTATTTAGCATCCTCAATATAACATTGTAGGTACCATCGGAGTCATTACCAGACAACAAGCTCAAAATTCTCAACAAGAACCAAATCAGAATGATGGATCAACTCCATTTGTTTTGAAAAATCCCAATAAAGGGAATCATGCTCCTAATGTTCAATCTAAACCTCCTTATAATATTAATGAGCAATTATCCAATACTATAGCCAGAATTTCCCTTTTGGATTTGTTAATATCTTCTCCTACCCATAGAGATGAATTGATGCTTACATTAAGCCAAATGATGGTACCACAAAACATTCAACCTGAAGCCATGACCAATACTATCATCACTAGAGAAGTCGATTGTATTGACTTTTGGGATAAAGATATCCCACAACATAGTTTACATAAGGATAACCCCTTATATATTATTGCCCTAATAGGAGATGTAGCAATCAAAAGGGTCTTGATTGATAATGGTTCATCCCTAAATATTTGCACTTTTGACTTCTACCAAATATTTGGGTTTAGAAGTGATGAAATGAAGAAAACTGACATGATTATAAAAGCTTTCAATGACAAAACACAAGAAACATGTGGAGTTATCACCATCCCATTGCAAGTTGGTCCGAGAACCTTAGATACGATCGTGTTTATTGTACATTGCCCCACATCATACAATATACTCTTGGGTCGTCCTTGGATCAATGCAATGTGGGATGTCCCATCAACTTTACACCAATGTGTTAAATTCGAATTTAAAAATCAGTTGGTCACTATCCATGGTGATCCTAGACCCTTTGATATGTGTGCTTTGGTAGAACCTGTTGGAGTTCAATTTTTCCCCTGCTCTGTCATCCACACATCCTAATTCTTATTTTTCATCTAAACCTGTGAAACACACACCCATAACTTCATCTATTTCTCCTCCATTAATTTCACCCTCATATATAGATCAACAATCTTCTAAACAAACCACACTAGAACCTCAAAAAGATCTTAAATTCACAACCAATCCTTCATGTTTCGTCCCTATAATTTCAAAACCTATAGACCCATATATTAACACCTCTACATTATCTACATCTATCATACCTTCCACATCTAAAGATATAGGGAATGATCCTTCTACATCTTATGCTATTTTTGATGAACTCTTACCTGATTTATCTAACATTCTTATATAAAAAAAAACAAATGCTTCTATGCAAAATTCCATTATCTTAAGTAATTTGTCGCCATCTCCTCGTACTTTGGGCCTCCCACAACCCATGGGAAGTACTTACCAAGTCGGGACTTGTGCCTTCATTTATAAGGGATATGACTGGGGAATAATACCCAGGAAAATCAAAACTCATCATGAGGGATATGCTCGATGTTATTTTACTAATGAGTATATTAAAGCTAAACCTATAATGCTTAAAATGGGATATAAAGGGAAAGGCTTGGGACCTTTCCAAGATGGTATGAAGGAACCCTTTAAGGTAGAACCATGGCCTGCCCGATGCGGTGTGGGCCTATTTCCTAGTAAGGGTCAACCCTTCCCTTTTGAATATGATGATCAACTCATATGTTATCAAGATTATTTGGATGGGCATGATGATTTACCTCTAAAAAATTAGTCATTTACATGCAATATGCTATCCATAGCTTATCTTGAAATGATTACTGAATTCGATGATGAGTTGGAAGGAGATATTTTCCATGATGTCTCCATTGAAGAGATGTTACATAATGGTTTTTATTTTGATGGTTCTATACCTACTATAGCCCAACTTGAGGCCAAAACTCCTCAAGATGAATTATCCAAGTTAACCTTAAAAGAATTACAAGAATTGGGCATTTCACCCACCTCACCTAATTTTGAAAGAGATCTACACATGGAAGTAGAAAATGTCATTAAAGTTAATATTGGAACTGAGGATAATCCCAACATAATCAATATTGGATCAGAATTAAGTCAAGAAAAACAAGAGCAATACATTGCATTCCTTAAAGAATATGAAGATGTCTTCGCTTGGACATATGAAGATATGCCAGGTTTAGACCCTTTTGTAGTCATGCATCACCTAGTAGTCCATCCGGATGCTAAACCTATTAAACAAAAACTTAGAAAAATGCATCCCAAAGTGGCCTTGCTAGTCAAAGGGGAGTTAGAAAAACTCTTGAATGTTGTTTTTATACAAGCTATTGATTATTTTGAATGGATCTCGAATGTAGTTCTAGTCACCAAGAAAGAAGCTACTAAAGTTAGGGTTTGCCCAGACTTTAGAGATATTAACGTTGCATGCCCTAAATATGATTTTCCTCTTCCAAACATGGATCAAATCATTGATTTTACTGCTGGGAGTGGAATGATGTCCCTAATGGATGGATTTTTTAGTTATAATCAGATTAGGATAGCTCCTGAAGATCAGGCTAAAACAACCTTTATTACCCCCTAGGGTACCTTTTGTTGGAAAGTGATGCCATTTGGCCTAAAGAACGCAGGTGCAACCTATCAACGAGCTATGAATTATATTTTTCATGACATGATGCATGATATCCTACATGATTACATAGATGATATCATAGCTCGTTCCATCAACGAAGATGATCATTTAAATGATTTAAGGACAGTGTTTGATCGGTTAAGGGAATATCTTATCCGACTAAATCCTGTTAAATGCATATTCAAAGTTAAGTTCGGTAAACTACTAGGGGTTATAGTTTCTTTATGTGGCATCAAAATCGACCCTCTAAAGATTGTGGCTATCACTGATATACCTGCACCTACCAATATATCTGAGTTATGAAGTTTACAAGGTAAGCTTCAAGCTATCCGTCACTTCATCGATAAGCTGGCAGACAAAACCGGTCCCTTTATTAAACGTCTTAAGAAGGATGTCCCTTTTAATTGGGATGATGAATGTAAGGAAGCTTTTGAAATTCTCAAACAATACCTCCTTAACCCGCCTATGCTTTCACTGCCTAGACCTGATCGCCCATTTATCTTGTATATTTCAGCTTCAGATTTTGCTTTAGGAGCTATGTTAGCTCAACTTGATGATGAGAAAAGAGAACGTGCTAATTATTATATTAGCCAAACTTTAATTAGTTATGAAACTCGCTATACAAAATTAGAAAAACTGTTTAGCAATCCTATTTTCTATGCAAAAATTATGCCATTATATGCTCAGTCAGAAAACTTATGTCATTGCTAAATATGATCCCTTGCGGTATCTCATGAGTTGACCTTATTTATCGGGTCTCACAAAAAAGTGGGTTCTTGCTTTGAGTGAGTTTGAACTCATGTTTATAGGATAGAAGTCTGTTAAGGGTCAAATCATAGCAGATCAATTAGCTGCTACACCCTTAGAGTCTACCCATCCCCTCATCATTGAGTTTCTTGATGAATGCCTTCAATTAGAGGTAGACCATGTTGAACAATGGTCCTTATACTTTGATGGAGCTCGATGCATGAGTGGGGCTGGTGCAGGTATTATTTTAATATCTCCACAAAAACACATTATACCTTTGTACTTTAAATTAACATTTTCTTGCACCAATAATACTGCTGAATATGAAGCTCTAATCCTTGGATTATGAGCTACCTTGGCGCTAAAAATTAAACATCTGCTAGTTTTTGGTGATTCTCAACTTGTTATAAACCAAATTAATGAAGTTTATCAGACCATAGATGATAAGTTGCATCCATATAAAGCATATGTCTTACAATTAATATCTCTATTTGATCAAGTTACCTTGGAGGATATTCCTCGAACTAGCAACCATGCGGCTGACGCTATGGCCACAACTGCATCTCTTCTACCCTTGGATTTAGATGACGAATATGCCACCATCATTATTCGTCGACTCTAGGAACTCGCTTCAAATAAGTCATGCTTAGAACCTTTGGATGTGTTTCTAATCAATGAAACTACTCCTAAACCTTGGTATACGGATATATTTGATTTTCTTCACAATGGGACTTTCCCTGCCAGTTCTAATAGAAACTAGCATCGGTTATTATGTAGACGAGCAAGTCGATTTGTAATAATTGGCAATAATTTATATAGGATATCTTTTGAAGGTATCCTATTGAGATGTTTGAATTTAGAAGAATCCAGATCAGCTTTGAGTGAAGCCCACGATGGATCTTGTGGAGGACACTTCAGTGGTAGTGTCATTGCTAAAAAGCTCCTTAGGATAGGATACTTTTGGCCTACCATGGAGAATGATGCACATGATTATGTGCACCATTGCAATAAGTGCTAGAAACATGCTGACCTTGTCCATGCCCCTGCACAAGAACTGTAGGCTATTTCATCTCCTTGGCCCTTTTAAAAATGGGGCTTAGACATTATTGGCAAAATTAATCCTGTGTCATCTGATGGACACAAATTCATCATAACCGCCACTGAGTATTTCACGAAGTGGGTTGAAGCTATGCCTTTAGCTTCCTGCACTGGAATACAAGTCTCTAAATTTATTTTTAATCAAATCATTTGTAGGTTCGAAATTCCTGCAAATATCATCTCAGACAATGGAACTTGTTTCAAAAATAAATATTTTAAGAAACTATGTCAAAAATATAAGATTCAACATCGCTGGTCCACTCCCTATTATCCTTAGGGTAATGGCCAAGCAGAAGCTTCTAACAAAACCTTAATCAAAATTCTCAAAAAATTGGTTAATAAATCTGGTCGCGACTGGCACATTCAATTATATCCAGCTTTGTGGGCATATCGCACTAGCGTTCGTACTCCCATAGGTACTTCACATTTTGTTTTGGTTTATGGCGCTAAAGCCATTTTTCCATTTGAATTAGAAATTCCTTCTTTGGCTCTACTACTTCAAGATACTGAAGTAGGAGATGAGTATCGAGCTGGCAGACTCAGTCAGCTAGAACTCCTAGATGAAAAGCACATCAATGCTTTGGAGCATCTTCGTACCTACCAAAACAAGCTTAAAAGATCATATGCTAATAAAGTTCGTCATCGATCCTTTGAGGTTAGTGACCTTGTTCTAAAAGAAAATAAAAAAAATACTAATGCAACTAAATACCTTAAGGGTAAATTTGAGCCCAACTGGCTTGGACCATATATTATCACTGCTAAATTTGAATCGGGAGCATACAAATTATCTACCTTAGATGGTAAAGAACTTAAAGAACCCATGAATATTTTGCATCTTAAACGTTATTACGCATACAAATTGGTCATTTCATCATTGTATATATTTGTTTAAAATATTAAAAAAAAAAAAAAACCACTATCTTGTATTTCTTTCAATTTATAGATTCAAAAACACCAAAAACATTCAAAATCATCAAAATATTCAAAAAAATATTTTATTTGTGTACTTCTCAAATTGTGACATACTGCAATTATATTTTCAGTTATTTTGGATAAATTAGCATTTATTTGGAATTTCACACTTTCACATTCACATGAATAAATATCTTGATTTATTTGGTATGATTACTAATCTCTCTTATATCAAAGTCCACAAAATTCAATTAAATAAAGTTTGAGCACAGAGAATTGATCTTGTCATTTACTTAAACCAAGCATATCCTTTCATAATAAAATGATTATATTTGTAATGTCCATGCTATGCTACATAGTAGAAGTGGTTTCTTGAGCAAAAAGTTTCCCCTGCTATCCTATCATGCACATGGTCTAGAATATTTGAGAATTGACAAAAGGAAAAGCTCACCCCTACCCAGAATAAAAATCCCTTGGTCTACAACTAATCCGAGCAAGTATCCCTAGCATAGGAAGCAAAGAAAAGTTCAAGAAAAAGAGAAAAAGAAAAAGGTTATTTCAGCATTATCTCAAATATCAAAGCAAAAGATACGAAAAAGAAAAATACAAAAAGAAAAAAAAAAAAGGAAGCAAAAGAGAAACAAGCAAAAGCAAAAGCAATAAAATCCCTTTCCATACCCCTTGAAAAGAAAATAAGGGTTGATGAGCTTGAATCCCTGGAATTCTCAATTATTCGAAAACTGTGAGGTAAGCCCCATAACAGGTGGTTTGTGCCCAACCTGCTTGGCCTTGGGTAACTCCTAATGTGGTGATATGTCTGTCACATTTGTGACCTTATTTTGTACAGACCTATGTCTACTTATGGATTAGCTAGCTCTTGATAACCCGACTTACATAGTAGTCTAGTATGGTTATATGCATCTAAATCATGGTTAATGAACACTTATTTGGTTAATTTAAATCACTTGTATCAAATTATCTTGCTCAAAACTGGTAAATGCACAAAGCAATTGCACACAAATTTATATTTGAGAGATTTTGTGTATCATTATGATAAATCAAGATCATAAATGATCTCACATATGCACATGGGATTCCTTATAAATCTAACTTTTGTATTTAAGATACCTTGAAACAATTTTGGAAATTGTCTGGAATAATTTCATTTTCTTCTCTGAAAACAGTTGTTTTATATAAAGACAACTACATGCATTACCAACAAAAAAAAAAATCAAAATCATTTTTAAAAACATGCAATAAAGTTACATTTATATATAACTCTTGACTTTCGCGACGATGGTATAGTTCCAAAACCAAAATTGGAATTTTATGCCTAGCACAAGTCCTCATTTTCATATTTTATGTTTATTATCAAAAATTAAAAATCAACCATGCAATAAAACTATTATTTCTTCTTTGGATTTTGCGATGATGGTATAAGTTTATATCTATAATTCTATGCCTTGCACAAACCATCAAACTAATTTTATTTCCCATTTATTTCAAATCATAAAAAACATATGACTTAATTCATTATGTTACACAATTATGCTTTATAAACAAACAAACACTCATTCTATTTCATGTCATTATGTTCAAATTCAATTTTGCAACCATGGTATAATTTCTAATGAATTGTTCAAAATTTTATCACACTTAGGAATTTATGCCTAGCAAAAATCATTTTAAAATATTTCATGCATACTATTTTATGAAAATTTGAAAACAAATCACCATCATCATCATCATTTGCATCATCACAACAAAGTCTTAAGACAGTCTCTTAAGCACTCTTTTACTTTTAACAATATTTCTATACTGGGATTAGCTTGACGACCGAGTGAGCGGTGACTCCATAAAATGGTCTATAACAACGACAATGTCTTTTGAAATTATTGTTAGAAGTCTCTTTTTATTTTTCATCAAATCACATCATAACAACCAATTTGTTTACATCAGATTATTTCATTTAAATTTTAAAAGCATGACATTCAAACCATAATATTTCCAAACGACATAATTACATGAATCATCAAATCAATCACACAAAAATATTAAAGCATCATACAAACACATAAGACAAGTCATATGATCAAAAATATCTCATCTATATATATCAAAAATATATACATCATCTCAAAACTATATCGGTATGCCACAATCTATACCTCGGCATACTCAATCCTCTATCAAAAATAATCAGCACTATGTATCAATTTGTGTAGTGCAGTCTGTAGCAGCTAGCCTCGAGAACCCCTTGAGCTCTCAGCCTCATCTCCTCCCCCACCTTGATGTGGAGGAGGTGGTCCCTTAAAAATGAACAGTAACAATGAATTAGGGTTTTACCCTATTTTTCTCAATTTTATTCAAAAACACTTAAAAACATTTTTAAAATTTTGCTTTTTCGCGTTTTCACCTCAAACATTTGATTTGGGTAAAAAAATGGAGGGGGCACCATAGTAAGATGTCGTATGATTCAACCTAGAATCGTCGCCTAAAAATGGGAATAATTTTTGCTTTCTCGTAGATCGAGAAGAACTCATCTTTAACGCATTTTCTTCAAAAAATTCGCTAAAGAGGGGGCAAAATGTAGCACCCTAAAATTGGCGCAGTAAACCTTAGCAATAATTAAAATTACCTTAGTAATAATTCAAATTCAAAATTTCAACCCCAAACCGCCTTTCAAACCACTTTCCTCATTTTCTATACCATTTTTAGGATTTGTTGTGATCGTTGGATGATATCGTCACCGATCAGACGATATCACCTCAGATTGAACGATTTCGTCTGGACTAGAACATCCAGATGATTTCGTCCCAAAACTGATTGTTCATAATTAGCTTCTGTTTCAACGATGTCTCTAACCTAGGGAAAAGCGTGTCTGCATGGTTAGAGACTTCCCCCATTGGAGATATCCCAAATTGGGATGATCTCCAACCTCCCAACATCCTTCCTATGCCTATTTAATCTTAGGCCCTCTCCTTGATATTCCCCTGGCTAAATTTTTTTGTACTTCGAATTTTACATGCATTAGAATGTCTTAGACTGCTGTTTGCTTTGTCCCTTTTCAAATTTTCTTATAGGAACTTTGTCATTCTTCAGTCGGAGCAAGCTCAGATCATCGCAAACGATCCTGTACAATATCGGATGATCTCGCACCAATTCGAGATGATTTTGACTACAATCAACATTAGGGGCAATCAGTGCCCTGAGTTTGCATTCTTTCTCCACTATCTACTGTTTTGCTTTGCATTAGGTAGACTTATTACTATTCTACATTTTGGAGTTCACCCATATAGCTTAAGTGCATGATAAGACCCTAATTTGTCATTAGAATACTATAATTTACTTGAATTTCTATTCGTAATTATCATTTGGTATCTATATTGTCATTTTACATCATTGCCCTCTGTTGGAATAGTTGCATTTTCTATATTTTGTATCTATTTCTCTGATTGTAGGTCTCTGACGAATTTGTCAGATCTTAGACGATCTTGTCTGATCACAGATGATCCTGTCAGATCAGAGGCGATCCTGACTACTTCAAAAATCAGAACCTCCATCAGACATCCGGATTAGATATGGCTTCTTAATCTACTATATTCTCTGTGTTTTCTGTTCAAATCTGCTTTTTGTATTCATTTAAATCTGCATTTCATATAGAACAATTTAGATTCATTTGGCCAAACCTAGGATTTGAATGATTAAAGATAAAATTGAACACATCAAACACATTCCCAACCTAGGCATGGAAACTACCATTCAAAAGTTTCCTGGTGAACCCACCATCCATCGAAAAATCACCTTAATACACCTCCCTCGAGAGGCGGGACCTTCAAAGGGCCTCTTAGTCCGAGGTATTGTCCCATCCTTCCCGCATCCCCCTTCCAGGCGTGGATCCTTTAGCCTAAAGGTAAGGGTGTGGAAAATTTGGAACGATACACAAACCCTTCTATGAGGAATGTAATTATGAGTAAGTTAGTCTCCCAAATTCTTGGACTATGACAATATAGTAAGGGGTGGGCCCTTTTTTTGATTGACATTAAAAAGGTTGAAGGGAACTAATGTTGATATATGGGTTGGGGTGTTTCTTCCTATGTTAGTATGTGATGGAGGTTTCCATGAAAATTATTCAGTAAGTTCCAATCCCAAGGGATACAACTATAGATGGTTTGGATGTCAATAAGCTCCACATCCTCTTACTTCAAGAAAGGAAAGTCTTATTTTTGGAGCTTGGTTTGGAAATATAGAACTACTAGTCCCTAGGGGTTAGGTGGATTGGTAAGTTCAGGTGCTTACCAAGAAGAGACCTAAGTTTAAAACCTGGGAGCATGCCTGTTTGCAAATGTAGTAGTTTTTTTTGAATCCTTCGAGTGTATTCTAGAATGACGATGATGGTAAAAACCCTAAGTGATCGGTGGTCCTCCTCACATCGGGTTAACAACAACGAGATGATATATGTTTATTGGGAGAAGCTCTTGTGGTTTGAACCCTACGCTTGAGAGTTACTAAAAAATAGTGGTTGTAACCAACTCCCCTATGTATTAAAAATTATAGAACTACAACAATATTTAATTATAGAAACTTTTTTAGTATTGATTTAAGGGACTAGTTGCACCAAACACAAGATAGGTATGGTGATTTCTAAAGGGCCAAGGTAAACCCTTTTCCGCTAAAACTTGATGTCAATTTAAAGAAATTAAATAAGTATAACCTTTGAATTTAATAAAATTGAAAGAATTTTCTTTGCAAAATATGTAAAAAGAAATTTAGGTTTTCTCTTTATAGTGGAATAAGGTATGGAGAGGAAAAAATATTAAGACGTAGATTGTAAAATTATATATTTATGATTTGAAATCTCATCCATTTCTTTTCTCTTTAGATTTGGTTAGTGTAAAAATCCCACTCAGAGTTGGAAATCCCCATCCCACTATAATCTCTCACAAGGGGGAGAACTAAACTTAATCAATAGGGAATTTAAGACACAAAAAATCCCCATCCCACCATAATCTCTCATAAGGGGGAGAACTAAAATTATCAATAGGGAATTTAAGACACAACCACACACCCTGTAGTTTGAACTTTGAACCTTTTGAAAAAGCCAAAGTCCAAACCGTTGTGTTGTCCCCACTGCTATGATTGACACTCAAGGATGGGTATTTCCCTCCCACCATGACCTCTTATCAAGGATGGGTATTTCCCTCCCACCATGACCTCTCATAAGGAAGAGAGCTGAGCTTATCAATAGGGAATTTAACACACAACCACCCACACACATCACGATTTGAACTTTGAACCTTCGAAAGAAGAGCCAAAGCCTGAACCGTTGTGTTGTTCCCCAGGAAAGATAAATAAAACAAAAAACAATTGCATCCATATTACATTATAACTATACAGTGGTATAACAATATCTTAACAAATATGCGTAATTCATTTGACAAAATAATTCATACTATTTAACAAAAACAATATAATATTACTATAAAGTTTTTTTTTTTTTTTATATTATCTTAATTAATATAACTTTACATAAACATTATGTACCTACGTAAAAAATAATTTAATTTTAAATTATCTTTTAGCCGTATCATGGTGCTTTCTTATAATAGTGGGTTAATATATAAAAGTAGTATACATTGTATTTTAATTTTTATATTAGTAATAACTATCAAATCTATTTAATTATTAATTTTTTTAATTTAAATGAAAATAGTGTTTAAGAAATATAATTTATAAAATTTAAAGATTTTATTAATATTAAATAATATATGTTTTATGAAGGTGTAGTGATATGTTTTTTTGGTTTTTTAAGAATCCCAAGTTTAAATTCAGGTAAAAAGGATAAATGGATCCTCATCTTTTTTAAAATCTATGTTTTATTTTAAAATTATAAAATCAAATGGTATTAATTCAATTGGTTAGATTTTCAACAACATGTAAAAAGGAGATCCAAGTTCAAATCCTATTAAATGATATATAAATAATATTTAAACTTTTATTAATATGATAATAATGTAATATAAGTAAAATCCATTTTAATTTTATGTAATTAATTTTAAAAAATATTAAATAATATCTAATCTATGATATAAAAAACTTATAATCTATTAAAAAATATTTTTATAAAATAAAAAAAATAAAAAAAAGCCACATCATTTTTCCCTGTTTTGAACCATTATATAACGAAAAAAATAATAATAAAAAGATGCGAATCAAAAACAATAAAATCATAACAATGTGCAAATTGCCATTATAAGAAAAAAATAATAATTATAATATGCCAGTCAAAGAATAAAATCATTACAATGTGCAAACTGCCAAGAAAATAATAATAGAAAAATAAAATTGCGAGTCAAAGAATAAAATAATTACAATGTGCAAACTGCCACGAAAAAAATAAAATGCAAGTCAACGAATAAACTCATGGCAGTGTGCAAATTGTCATTTGGGTCTTATTTCTTTGGTTTTCTAATTTCTAATTATTCGTGAGGTTTAAGCTTCGAAACTTTGGTGAGGAGGTGGTACTTGAAAAAGTACCATTTTTTTTTATAGATAAGGGTTATATGTAATACTTTATTAAATGATAATTATATTTGATTAAATTGTTGATTTTTAAAAAATATATATTTATTTATATATTATGGAAGAAAATATTTTGATTATGATAAAGGAAAAAATGTCTCCACTATGTTATAGGGTTAAGATATTTTTATTAAACTAATAATATTTATTTACATGATGTTATTGGAAGAAAATGTTTTGATTATGGTAATGAAGAAAGTCTCCATTAATGTTATTGGGTTAATTGGCCAATAACATTAAGATGTTTTTATTAAACTAATAATATTTATTTACATGATGTTATTGGAAGAAAATCTTTTGATTATGGTAATGAAGAAAGTTTCCACTAATGTTATTGGGTTAATTGGCCAATATTTTTTTATTAAATCGTTGATTTTTTTTAATTGGCCAGTTTTTTATTATTAAATCGTTGATTTTTTTTAATTATTTGTTTGTATGTTATTTATGTTTTTCAATTTGTATAGTATTATTTGATGAAAATTTGAGATTATGGTAAAGATAAAAGTCCCACTATGTGATTCTTTTATTAAATTAATAATGCTTATTTATATATTGAATTTTTATTATTTGATTAGTGTGAATTTTTTTTGCGGTTTAAGTTTAATGTTGAGTATCTTTATTTTATCATTTCTTTTTATAAAGACGAGTGCTCAACTTATCAATAAATAATTTAACACAGAACCCTATACACACTCCTCATAGTTGGGCATGGGCATTTCCATCCTACCATGAACTCTGGTAAGGAGGAGAGTTGAGCTTATCAATAAGGAATTTAACACACAATCCTATACACATGCTTCAGGGTTGAGCATTGAGCATCTCCATCCTATCATGACCTCTCATAAGGAGAAGAGATTAGCTTATCAATAAAAAATTTAACACACAAACATATACATTTGCTACGATTTGAAATTTCAACCTTTCAAAAATGAACCAAAACCCATACTATCATTTTATACCTAGGATAAATTTATTTGTATATTACTCCATAAAAAATATTTTTATTATAATAAATAAAAGTCTCTCACCATAGATTAAAATCTTTTGATTGTAGTAAAGACAAAAGTCTCACTATGGATGAAAATCTTTGGATTGTAGTAAAGACAAAAGTCTCACTATGATAAAAATCTTTTAATTGTAGTAAAAACAAAAGTCTCATTATGGATGGAAATCTTTTAATTGTAGTAAAGACAAAAGTCTCACTATGTCATTGAGTCGATTCTTTGATTAAATGGTGGTTGTTTTTTAAAATTATTTATGTGGATGAAATTTTTTTGATTGTGGTAAAAACAAAAGTTTTTATTATTAGGTCAAGATTTTTTGATTAAATAGTTATTTTGTTTTTTAATTATTTATTTGTATATTATTGATGGGCAAAAATCTTATTATTATCATTTTAATGCGATTGAAAAAATAATGGATAGCCTTTTTTTTTTTTTTAAAGTATTAAATCAAAATTTCCTTTGTAAACCCACGAAAAGTATATTGTTTTAAAATAAATAAATGTTAAACTTGGCCATTGGAATGGCGGTTCAATGCTCGATCCTTGTTTTGTAGGTAGGAAACTTAGTTTTCATGTCCTTTGCATACCTAGTGACACATCCAGTTCCCTTGTTAATGGATAAGTATAAATATAAAGCTCCTCATAACTTTGTAAGACTATAAAAAGTACGTTGTCTTAAAATAAAATGCGACTTTAAAAATGCCTCATATTGGGAAACTTGGTCATTTGGAGTGACATTTGATGCTTGGTCTATTTTTCAGGCAACACATTTAGTTATACTTAATAATATATATATGTTTTTCTTTTTAATAAAATTTGTTGATGATTTATTTCATACATGATGAAGTGAGTGATAGTCCTTTCTAACAATGAGATGGAGGAGTCAACGCTCTTTGTACCACACTCCCATTTATTGTTTGTAACACTTGATAATTTCTCTAGTATAAATAAATTTGCTTTAATAAATGCCTCACACAACATCTTTATCTTTTGATCTCTTTGGTGATTTCGAGTCTAATATCCTTGATTTGGAGCATTAGAACACTAATCACCTTTTCTCCTTACTACACTCCTTGAAATTAGTAGTGGAAAAGAGTCTAAAGGGATTTTGTTTTCCCTTTGAGCTTGTGGGGAAGTTGCAGAGAAGTGGGTAGTTGAAACTCTTGTGTTGGAGAGGCCCCATGTTCAAATTTCTCCCTTTCATATGTTGTGGATATGCTATGTAATAGTTATTAGGGACCCTACTAGAGGTTTGTTTATCCACCTGCTTAATGTAATCATATGCTTTAATGATGAAACGACCAACATTCTAAAAAAAACTTGCACTTCATTTGACCATTACCATTCAAGATCCTTCTGTCATAAAGGAAGTCGCTTTAGATTCTGTGCAAAAACTTTGCCCATCCCCATATTTGAACCCCACTAATTTTCTACCAAAACATATTGCTATGGTAATGGATGTTAACACAACAAGGAGCACATTCATAAGAGGAGATCATATCACACCCAATGCAATATTATTAAATCGTTGATTTTTTTTAATTATTTGTTTGTATGTTATTTATTTTTTTCAATTTGTATAGTATTATTTGATGAAAATTTGAGATTATGGTAAATATAAAAGTCCCACTATGTGATTCTTTTATTAAATTAATAATGTTTATTTATATATTGAATTTTTATTATTTGATTAGTGTGAATTTTTTTTGCGATTTAAGTTTAAGGTTGAGTATCTTTATCTTATCATTTCTTTTTATAAATACGAGAGCTCAGCTTATCAATAAATAATTTAACACATAACCCTATACACACTCCTCATAGTTGGACATTTCCATCCTACCATGAACTCTAGTAAGGAGGAGAGTTGAGCTTATCAATAAGGAATTTAACACACAATCCTATACACATGCCTCAGGGTTGAGCATTGAGCATCTCCATCCTACCATGAGAGATTAGCTTATCAATAAAAAATTTAACACACAAGCATATACATTTGCTACGATTTGAACTTTCAACATTTCAAAAATGAACCAAAGGCCATACTGTCATTTTATACCTAAGATAAATTTATTTGTATATTACTCCATAAAAGATATTTTTTATTATAATAAATAAAAGTCTCTCACCATAGATTAAAATCTTTTGATTGTAGTAAAGACAAAAGTCTCACTATGGATGAAAATCTTTGGATTGTAGTAAAGACAAAAGTCTCACTATGATAAATTTTTTTTAATTGTAGTACAAACAAAAGTCTCATTATGGATGGAAATCTTTTAATTGTAGTAAAGACAAGAGTCTCACTATGTCATTGAGTCGATTCTTTGATTAAATGGTGGTTGTTTTTTAAAATTATTTATGTGGATGAAATTTTTTTTGATTGTGGTAAAGACAAAAGTTTTTATTATTAGGTCAAGATTCTTTGATTAAATAGTTATTTTGTTTTTTAATTATTTATTTGTATATTATTGATGGGCAAAAATCTTATTGATTATATTATTATCATTTTAATGCGATTGAAAAAATAATGGATAGCCTTTTTTTTTTATATTAAATCAAAATTTCCTTTGTAAACCCACGAAAAGTATATTGTTTTAAAATAAATAAATGTTAAACTTGGCCATTGGAATGGCGGTTCACTGCTCGATCCTTGTTTTGTAGGTAGGACACTTAGTTTTCATGTCCTTTGCATACCTAGTGACACATCCAGTTCCCTTGTTAATGGATAAGTATAAATAGAAAGCTCCTCATAACTTTGTAAGACTATAAAAAGTATGTTGTCTTAAAATAAAATGCGACTTTAAAAATGCCTCATATTGGGAAACTTGGTCATTTGGAGTGACATTTGATGCTTGGTCTATTTTTTAGGCAACACATTTAGTTATACTTAATGATATATATATGTTTTTCTTTTTAATAAAATTTGTAGATGATTTATTTCATACATGATCAAGTGAGTGATAGTCCTTTCTAACAATGAGATGGAGGAGACAACGTTCTTTGTACCACACTCCCATTTATTGTTTGTAACACTTGATAATTTCTCTAGTATAAATAGATTTGCTTTAATAAATGCCTCACACAACATCTTTATCTTTTGATCTCTTTGGTGATTTCGAGTCTAATATCCTTGATTTGGAGCATTAGAACACTAATCGCCTTTTCTCCTTACTACACTCCTTGAAATTAGTAATGGAAAAGAGTCTAAAGGGATTTTGTTTTCCCTTTGAGCTTATGGGGGAGTTGGAGAGAAGTGGGTAGTTGAAACTCTTGTGTTGGAGAGGCCCTAGGTTCAAATCTCTCCCTCTCATATGTTGTGGATATGCTATGTAATAGTTATTAGGGACCCTACTGGAGGTGTGTTTATCCACCCGCTTAATGTAATCATGTGCTTTAATGATGAAACGACCAACATTTTAAAAAAAATTGCACTTCATTTGACCATTACCATCCAAGATCCTTCTATCATAAAGGAAGTCGCTTTAGATTTTGTGCAAAAACTTTGCCCATCCCCATATTTGAACCCCACTGATTTTCTACCAAAACATATTGCTATGGTAATGGATGTTAACACAACAAGGAGCACATTCATAAGAGGAGATCATATCACATCCAATGCTAAGCATTGAAATTCAAATCCTATTGGAGAAAATTTCTACGTCCCTCAATGATTGTCACATCACAGAATTTTTTGAATCTAAACAGTACTGTGGACTCTAGTGGATCCACCTCTTTTACTTGGAAAAGAATTATCCTAAGACTTTTAACTCATCGAGTAAGGTAAGGAAACCCCGAACCAAGATTATATTATAACATTCATGCTTATGTTTAACCAGATTAACAAATAAATGTAATATATTAAAGATTTTGACCAAGATTTACAAAACCCTATAATTATACCCTATTAGTAGACTGGTGTCTTTTCCAATGGGTAGTTGTAGCAAAGCTTTAAATATTTTAATGAGAAAGAAGAAAATATAAAGAAGTAACTATGTCAATTATGTTCATTCAAATAGTGTAACAAGCATAATTAAAATTCACTAATGAAAGAAAGCACCATTCACACATTCAAATAATGTAATATGTAAATATGCAACAAACACACAATTGAACACTGAATTGCACAAAATAAGGAAGCTAGATTTGTATTAATATCAAAGGATTTTGCAAATTAGAGTTTGGTAAAATGTTCCAGATCTCATTTAATAGATACAAAGATACTTCTATTTTCAAATAATGTAAGAAAGAACCTTAGATCTTTGTTCTAAAGGTAGTAACAAAGAGTCTCCAAACTTTTGATCCAGCCATTGAAAATAATCTTAGCTAACTAGGTGCTTCCTTAGCAATACCTGCACAATGATGGAGAATAATAAGACATGGCTATGGAAAAAATGTACACATGAAGAATAAAACCCAAAGGGATAAGGGTGCTTAGCTATACCTTTGGCAAAATTTGGCTATGCAAAACTTGATCCTCTTTCGATGGTTGTAACTTTTTTTTATATCTTTAAGGGTGGTCCATTTTGTTGCAACTACCTTTATCTGATCACCCCATTTGGCTGCACCTACACCATTGATTTTTGTTTTGTCATAACTAAATGACAATTTTTATGAGTTGTTTTAACAAGATTCTTACATTTGCGTGTTTTTCAACCTTAGGATCCTTATAGTGTGTGATGCAGGAGCATCTAGTGGTGTAATATTTTTATTTTTTTGTTCTAAGTATGTTTAGTTGTTAGGGGATGGAAAAACAGACCTAACGACGAAAGAATCACCCTAATATCTTGAGCGGTTTGGGAGATATGCCAAAACTAGTGAAAATCCTAGTGAAAACCCTACCAAAACTAGTGGAAATCCTGCTAGTAAAACTTGGAGGACAATTTTGAAGGCCTTAGAGATATTTTTAAGGGTTGAAATATGGTGGTACTTGTTTAAACATAGTATCGAGCTTCCTATCCCTTCGAGAGCTTTCCGAAAAGGTGCAACAATAGTCATTTCAAGCAATGAGCGAGGAGTTATGACCTCGGTAAGTTTTCCCCTAAAATTTAAATTTCAAATACATAGTTTTAGGTGGGAAAAGGGAAAGCAAGGTATTTGGGGGGAATTTCAAATTTGTAATGGGTTAGTCTCTGTAAGCTCTATTTTTAGGCAGTAATATAGGAAAAAAAATTGTGGGCTCCTTTGCATTTTCTCTACTTTGGGTGGATTGTATGTCTTTCTATTTAATGCAACTCTGATCCAAGTGGTATCAGAGCTATAGTTCCTAAATGTGTAAAAATATCACTAGAAGTGAGGTAATTTACACCAGGATTTGTGGTTAGGGTCTCAAATAAACGTGATTAGAATACCTCCATGAAGAAACCATGGTGGTGGGAGAAATGTGGTGCCATAAGAAGATTTTAGAGCTTTGTAGATGTAAGTTCAGGCTCTACAAGAAGAGTTGGGTAAAGAGTTTGAGCCAAAGAGAGAATATGGGAGTGAAGATGAAGTCGAATAAGAAGAGGCCCAATTCAGTAGTAGATCTTGCACAAGCTAGATTGTATAAGGCCATATATCATATTAGGAAGAGATAAAAGTTTGATATCTCTATGTATTCTAGAAATCTCAACCCGGAAGAGTTGATCTACTAGATCAATAACATGGAAGAATACTTCAAGTATGATGAGGTGGAAGATCCTGAGAGGGTCAAATTTTATAAGACCAAGTTGAAGGGTCATGCTAGTATTTGGCAGAAGGGAGTACAGTTGGATAAAAACAAAAAAGAGAAATAAAGAATAACAAGGTGGGAGCATATGGTGGAGAAGATGAAGAGAAAATTTATTCCAGCTAATTACGAGTTGGATATGCTCAAGAAAATGCAGGGTTTGAGGCAGTCCAACAAGTTTGTCAAGGAATACATAGAGGAGTTCTATAAAATTTTAATTAGAACAGGTCATTTTAAGGCCAAAAAGGAGAAGGTAGCCCGTTATATAAATGGATTGAGATCAAGTATTCAAGAGGAGCTGAGTCTGGTTAGGATTACCACCATAGAAGATACTTACCAGTTTTCCTTGAAGGTAGAAGAGAAGTTGAACATGAGGTTTGAAAGCAAATAGAGAGGAAGAGGTCATGGTGTAAGAACTGGTGGGAGAACAAATGGAGGATGAAATAAGGACCAAAATAAGACTAGGAAAACAAGCAAAAGTCAGGACCATAAATGGTAGAATGCTTACCTCCCCCATGAGAATAATAATAGCTACCAAAGAGGAAGAGAGAGGTCTGGACGAGGGATTGGAAGAGGAGGATTTCATGGAACCTTCTTACAATGTGGAAAAGGACATTGGGCATACGAGTGACTACAATACCAAGGGGGAACAAATAAGAGATATGAAGGTAATGCTTGAGTTGTTGTTGTAGATGAAGGTGTTAAATCTAAGCAGTCTGAAGAAGTAGAAAGAGAAGTTTTGGTCACAAGGAGAGCCTTGCTGAATGAGGAGAAGGATCCATATAATAGGAATAACCTATTTCAATCAAGGTGTAAATGTGCAATTAAGGTGTGTAATGTTATCATTGATAATGGTAGCATTGATAACCTAGTTTTAGAAGGAATGGTAACCAAGTTACAGTTAGAGAGAAGGATGCACCCGTATCCATATCGAATTGCTTGGTTGTAGAAGGACCATAGGGTTTTGGTCAGTGAGCAATGTTTGGTAAAGTTCCATATTGAGAATTACCATGATGAGGTCCTATGTGACATCTTGCCTATGGATTCTTATCATTTGTTTTTGGGAATGTCATGGCAGTTTGATTGGCATGCAATAAACGATGGACATGCCAACACTTACTCCCTGAAAAATGATGGAGTGTGTCACAAGCTGAAGCCTCTAAAGGAGATGGATGAAAAGGTGTGTAGTAGTGCCAAAATCCGTTTAGTAGATGGTAAAAAAAATTTGGATGGCCTGAAGCATGAGAATATGTGCTATGCATTAATTCCTAGAGTTAAGGATGAGCAATGCAAAGATATCCCACTAGAGGTCTTAGGTCTATTAGAAGAATTCCTAGATATTATATCAGATAATGTACTTGAGGGTTTTCCACAAGTGAGGAAGGTCAGCCACCACATAGATTTGGTACCGAGACCTAGTTTACCCAAAAATGCAACCCATAAAATGACTCCTGTAGAAAGTGAGGAGCTAAACAGACAAGTCCAAGAGTTACTAAAAAAATGACTAATTCAAGAGAGCTTAAGTCCATGTGTAGTACCTATAGTACTAGCACCAAAGAAATATGGGGAGTGGATAATGTGTATAGACTCCCGAGCTATTAACAAGATCACCATAAAATACATATTTCCATTTCCAAGGATAGATGACATTATGGACTATTTGAGTGGAGCCATGCACTTCACCAAGATTGAATTGAAGAGTGGGTATCATCAAATTCATATCAAAGAAGGAGATGAGTGGAAGACAACCTTCAAGTCCAGAGAGGGTTTATACGAGTGGTTGGTCATGTCATTTGGGCTAACCACTGCACCAAGAAAATTCATGCAACTGTTGAATGAGGTATTGAAGGAGTTTTTAGGAAAATTTGTCATTGTATATTTAGATGACATTTTAATTTTTAGTAAGATGTTGGAGGAACACCTGTTGCATATTCAACGATTTTTTAAGAAGTTGAGGGAGGAGCCATTTCTGATTAATTTGAAGAAGTGTAGTTTTGTGAAGGAGTTGATGTATCTGAGATTTGTCATCTTAGCTTAAGGTCTTAAAATGGATCCTAAAAAGGTGATGGCTATAATTGAATGGCCTACTCCAAGGAGCATTACAGAGGTAAGATCATTCCATGGTCTAGCTAGTTTTTACAAAAAAATCATTAGGAATTTTAGTAGTATTTGGGCACCCCTAACAGAGACAATGAGAGGGGATAAGAAAGAGTTTAAGTGGACTCCAGGAGAAGATAAGAGCTTTGATATGGTGAAGAAGAATGTCATAGAGCAACCTATTTTGGCACTTCCAAATTTTAATAAGGTATTTTAGGTAGATGATGATGCTAGTGGTAGTGCCATAAGAGTTATATTGAGTCAAGAAGGTAAACTAATTGTTTATTTTAGTGAGAAGATAAATGATGGTAGGAATAATAATTCTATTTTTGATCAAGAGTTTTATGCTATAGTTAAGGCTTTGAATAAGTGGGGGCACTATTTATTGCCAAAATAATTTGTTCTATATATTTATCATTAGGTCTTACAGTATATCACTAACCAAGGGAAGCTAAATCAGAGGCACTTGAAGTGGGTTGAGTTTTTATAGAGTTATACCTTTGTGTTGAAGCATACGAGTGGGAAGTCAAACAGAGTTGTAGATGCCTTAAGTAGAAGGTAAAACTTGTTGATAAAAATGAAGGTGGAGGTTATAGGGTTTGATGAACTTAAGAGTTTATACCCTAAAGATCTAGATTTTGTAGAGGCTTGGAGAGCTTGCTTGGCACCTGTTACTTTGGACAAGACTAAATGGTTGGATTTTCTAATCCAAGATGGAATGTTGTTTAAGGGAAACCAGTTGTGCATTCCAAGGAGTTCAATGAGAGATACTTTGGTCAAGGAGAAGCATAGTGGAGGTTTGGTTGGACATTTTGATTGGGATAAGACTTTTTCCCTTGTTAGTGAGAACTACTATTGACCACAATTACAAAAAGATGTGAATATATTTGTACAGAGCTGTAGAGTATGCCAGAGAGCCAAGGGTATGAGGCAGAACACTTGATTATATCAACCATTACCTATGCCATAGAAACCATGGGAAGACATCAACATGAATTTTTTTCTTTGCCTACCAAGGACATAGAGGGGAATGACTCCATATTTGTGGTGGTTGAAAGGTTTTTAAATATGGCACATTTCATTCCCTACCAAAAAACTAATGATGCAGTTCATGTTGCAGGATTGTTTTTCAAAGATGTGGTACGACTGCATGGTCTACCAAAGAGTGTCATTTCAGAAAAGGATACCAAGTTTCTTGGGTATTTCTTGAGGACCTTATGGAAGAAGTTGAAGATGGATCTAAAACTCAGTTTTGCATACCACCTGCATAATTATGGGAAAATAGAGGTGGTTAATAGGAGTTTGGGTAACCTACTATGATGCTTGGTAGGAGATAAGCCCAAGGGATGGGACTTGGTTTTAAAATAGGAAAAATTTACATATAAAAATTATGTCAATAGAAGTACCAATAAATTCCCATTCCAAATTGTATATGGGAGATTCCAAAGGAATGCTTATGAGTTGAGGAAGATGGACAGAGGGGAAAAGAGTAGTGTTGAGGTTGAGGAATTTATAGAGCACTTGAATAATTTGCATGAGGAGGTAAAGAAACATATTAACAAGATGAACACTTAGTACAAGATAATGGTAGACCAAAAGCAGAAGTTTAAGTAATTCCAAGTGGGAGATGAATTTATGGTCCACCTGATAAAATAAATGTTTCCTGCTAAAACCTATAACAAGCTAAAAATGAAGAAGTTTGGACCATGCAGGATCATAGAGAAACAGGATTTAGGCAATGCATATGAAGTGGAATTTCCGAGTGGGCTTAACATATCACCTATGTTCAATATTTCATATTTGGTAGAATATCATGAAGAGGATAATGATGAGGGACCAGTAACAGAAACTTGGGATATTCCAGTGTCTACTTTAGAGAAGGAAGAGATAGAAGAAATACTGGACAATCACATTGGTAAAAGTACCAGAAATGGGTAGTATGAATAATATATAGTTAAGTGGAAGGGTAGTCATATTTAATATTCATATTTATTTTCAAATATAGAGGTTGATTGCCTTGGTTTTCCTCCAAAATAAAATAAGTGAAGGTCACTTCTCAATTTATCCTAGGTGTTTGATGTAGGAGCATCCAGTGGTGTAAGAGTGATCTTGCATTATACAAAATTTTTAACCTTTTTATTTTTATGTTCTAAGTGTGTTTATGTTTTAGGGGGTGTAAAAATAGACCTAACAGCGAAATAATCACCCCAATATCATGAGCGGTTTGGGAGATATGCCAAAACTAGTGAAAATCTTAATGAAAACCTTGTCAAAACTAGTGGAAATCCTGCTAGTAAAACTTGGAGGCCAATTTTGAAGGCCTTAGAAGTCTTTTTAAGGGCTGAAATATGGTGGTACTTGTCTGAACATAGTTTGAAGATTCCTACCCCTTCGAGAGCTTTCCAAAAATGTGCAATAATAGTCGTTTCGAGCAACGCGAGAGGAGTTATGACCTCGACAAGTTTACCCCCAAAATTCAAATTTCAAATACATAGTTTTAGGCGGGAAAGGGGAAAGTAGGGTATTTGGGAGAAATTTCAAATTTGTAAGGGGTTACTCTCTGTAAGCTCCATTTTCAGGCAGTAATACAGGAAAAATTTTTTTGGGCTCCTTTGCATTTTATTTGCTTTGGGTGGATTGTATGTGTTTATGTTTAATGCAACTTTGCTTCAGTGTGGTATAGTTTTATTGAATCAAGGCCCTAATCTTGGCCTATTTTTAATTCATTTTCTTATTCCTTTAATGATTTTTATTTTTTTGGAATGGGACCAATATTAGATTTGTCTTGGTTGACTTCTTCTATCTTGTCTTTTTCTCTTTGCTTCGGCTAACGTATCCCAACAATGTTGGCCATTTAATTCCAAACATCATTATGAAAAGAAGCAACAATCATAGTAGTATCCATCACATGCAAGGCTTTATTTTTGTGACTTTCCATTGAACGATCATTTTCAGATAATTCATTAAGTTGTTAAGCTAGTTCATTTTCATCTTTATCATCACACTCTAAATATTGTATTTTGTTTTGGTTATTTTATTATCAAAATTATTTGCAGTTAAATAATATTGAATTAGAATTCCTGCTTGCTTTCTTCTATTATCATTTTATTCTTCCTAAGATTCCATTGCTTTGACAAAGGAGTCTCAATTAACCCTTTCACAAAGGTACATAGCTACCTTGGCAAATTTTAAACTACAGTAATATGTAGTGCCTTCTTGAAAAGTCACTTGGTTGGTGTATATTTGTGTATACTGTTATTCACACTTTTGAAAGATATAATTTACTGCATCTACTTTGGAATTAGCTTCCTCTAATAATATCTTGATATCTTCTACTATATTAACCATTATAGCAAAATTTTGGAGTACTCTGGTCAATGTGTTTATTTTAGCCTTTAGTCCAACATAAAATTTTTCCTTATATTCTTTTATGAACGTAGAGCTATGCTACTTCTATTTCTTTAGCTATGTGTGAAGGAAACTAAGGGATGTTCATCATTTGAGCAACTTCTAGTTCCTTTATTCTAGCTTGTAGTATCTTTGATTTTGCTTGCAACTCTTTATTTTATTTATATATATATATATATATATATATATATTTCTACTTGGGCTTGAAGTTGACCTTCTAATTCCATCATGGCTATTGAGTCTCTTGTAACTTGTACCTATGCTTCTCCTATTTCTCCTGCTCCTTGACTAATCTCAATTGATTTTATATTTGTTGGCACAGAGAGTGATACAACTGTGAGTGATAATTTTGGAACTTGATCACTTGGTTCTTCAACTATATATTGGATACCTTGGGGATCCTTTCCTTCTTCTATTCCTTGGAGTTGTCTTTCTTCAATAAATCAAAAGGAATGTTTTTTTCTACTCTTACCAGAGTGAGATTTTTTAGATATTTTCATGAAGAAGACGCTTTGATCCTAGATATTTTATGCTTAGGGGATTTAGTTAGACTTGGTAGTTTCACTTCATGTTCTCTAAGTAAATTGTCTAATCCTCCAATATGCTGAATTTTCTTTTATATTGTTGAGGATATCTTAATATCTTTATTTTTTACTACCAGAGCCTTGGGTATGACTTTGGGATTATGCAATACCAATAGTAGTCTATTTTCTTCTATTTGGGAAGAGGTTGAAGCAATCCAATGAACCTGTGTAGAGGAAAAAAGGATTACTTATTTACCATTGTTATCATGAGTAGTATGAGCTATTTGAGGAATTTTTACCACTACTTTTTCCAGTGTCCACTAAAACATCTACTTATTTTAACTCTTGATTGAGTTCTTCAAGAACATGGTCCTTGAGTTATTTCGAATGAACTACTAGGATGATTGGTTCAATTGATTCTATTAAATCTTACCTGAGCATTACCAATGTATTCAAATAGTCCCCAACATGCTCAATCAATAATTTTTAGAGATGTGCTAGCCTTAAGAACCAATAAAGGTTAATCTTTAAAATGATCCTTTTTATGTGTTACCCAAACAAATTGTATTTTTTGTACTAAGCACTAATAGTACCCCTAAGGATCATAAAACCTCCAATTTTTTTTTGAAAAACCATGTTCATCCATCTTTCATATGGTTGTCAATAAACTATGATATCCTTTGTATACATAAAGACCAAATCTACAAGGAACTTCTAGCCAAGGGGTTTTACCTTGCTTCTTTCCTGTTCTCATATTGACCTCTTTTGCTATTTGTTTGGTTATTTCTAAGGCCATTATTAACATTGGGAAATACTTTGGGAGTGCCTTGGGAGATAGATTTTCTCCAAAAGGTATTATGTATGAAACATTCCCAACTAAAAATCAATCCCCTATGTGAAATTCTTGTAGGAATTTAGCTATCCTTGACCCTATCCTAGTTGGAGGCTATCCATAGAGCATGTATAAATGATTGGGATAAAATATCCAAATAATTGATAAGGGTTGGCCTCACCTTCATGGATCCATGAGAGTTTTTCTTGCATCCACTCCTACCCATTTTTGGATTCTTTGTTTGTCAACATGTCCCACAATTAGGTGGATAAGAATTGAATAATATGAAAAAGGGGTATTCTATCTCAAGTCTTATCTGATAGAATTTTGGAGTGCTACCAGGTCATTGTGCATATTTTTATAGATAAAAAATTCCCATTGAAAAAGTGGGTTTTAACCCCTCCTATTACACTAAATGATCAGGAACATAACTTCTTTCATTAGCCAGGTCAAATCTTTAACTCCTAACACAATATTAATCAAGTCTATGTAATCCTTTGCCCATGGTAATAAGGTGAACTTACTTATTGAAAAATAGTATGAGATAGATTGGTCAAGTCCAAATAGTTGTGTATAAGTATATGTATTAAGCATATGATGAGATTGTATAGATAGTATCTTTTTAATGATAACCAGTATCATGGGATTTTACTGAAATATCCTCTTGAACTTGTCAACTATGATTTTGAATACAAACTAATTGTTGATATTTTTGAATGCTCTAGTTTTTGGATCATAAGCCACTACCAACCATGACAAGATATCTGATGAATAATACACTTTGGGGTATACTATCCTTCGTAGGTTGCTAATCCATATGTTATAATACAGACTAGCTTTATTATGTGAATTTTTTGCCCTTATGAATAATCCTTTGAGTAATATTGGGTGTCTCTAGTAATATTCTTTTGTCCTTTTGAAATTGAATGCATCAGCATCTTCTAAATTCCAATGTTGTGCATGGGTAATTGTCCTATCTGTTGTAACAACCCAAAAAGAAACTAACCTAAAATCTAACCAACTCGAGAAAGATTTTTTTTAAATCCCCATTAGGGATATACATCTCACCACATTATATAAGTCATTCTATGAAGGTATCTATTGATGTAATTCGTTATGATTAAGTTGTCCATCTCTTCTCTGCAATAAGCCACCTTATCCCTTTTTATCTATCAAAATGGTACACCCATCTCCACACCATACATAAGTCCATATATATAGGTGTACTAAGCATAGTGGAATAAGGTTTCTATTCTTCCATTACCATACATAAATCCATCTATGTAGGTAAATTTTTAGTTGCTCATCTCATCTAAGCGATGAGCCAACCCAAGAATCTATCACTTCATGTGATAGTCCATATAGGCATCCTAATTCCTACCACCCACTTTACTTGCATAAGGATCTCCTAACCTCTGCTATAGGAGATAAGATCTATGCTACACCACTTTAGACCTTCCCAAAATACTAACATCCTAGGTGTTGCCTCCCCACAAATCCATCAGGATTAGAATTTAATATTTTGCTCTTGATCATTTCTCTCTTCCTTAAATAGGGATGTAATTAATTATATCTACTTAATTTAAACATTAAATAACATCTACAAATTCATCAAATAAGAATTCACATGAATAATATGTAATCCCTATTTAATTCCATTATCAAAACATGATATATTTACAAAACCATAGCATCATAGATATTTTATCAATAACAAAGTAAAAGATACATTTTCCATTCATAAATGAACACATTCATAACTCCAACCATTACATATTCCATGTAGGGTAAAATTACTACCAAAATATATAAAACTAGAACATTAAATCATCATACAAACTAGGAGAATATTCATGTAAGAAACTACTTTACAATAAGCTTTTCATAATGAGAGCTTTCTACAATATATGCCAAAGGGATCAACGTCTTGAATAAATAAATCTTCACTAGCCCTTATTTCTTCTTCGTCATGCAATTGATGGTAGTAAGGGATCATGACAACTCATAGATATCATGTAGTATGCAACTAAATACATTTTCTAGATGATCTATCACTGTGCAACATATGCATTTACAAATTGAATTCCATAATACAACTATAAATTCACCACATTTTAACCAAAATAAATCAATCAATCAATCAAAAAGAGGAAACCCCATAATTTCCCCACCCATTATTTCATCTAATACCCCTTTTTCCATACAAGAATATTTCTTTCATCAATCACACAAAAGTACATTCATCATTCAAGAATGAAATTCATTTATCATTCAATCCAACATAGAATGAAAGTCATTTATCATGGTTCATAATCCAAAACATAGAATAATCCAATATTTACTTCTATTCAATTTTCATAGAAGCATACCAGAGAAGCCCATACTTCTTAAGAATAGTTAACCTATCTATTCTTAACCATAAATTCAAAGCTTAAATATAAACTCTATGTATTCAAATATCATCATTTGAAAGTATAAACTTATCAATCTAAATCATTCATGAATAAAAATAAGTTTAATTCCATTAATATTATCCACTATGTTCCTTTATAAAAACAAGTTCTTCTCTTGTAAAAAAAATACTAAGCTTTAATATTTAAGCTCTATTACATTTCCAAAATATAACAAACTTGTCTTTCAAATAATAAAAAATATATCTATAATCATTTCTTAACATCAAAAAGTATTTATGTCAATTAATCAAAATTCCCATAATTTATTCTTTCAATTAATCAAAATACCCATAATCCATTTTTTCAATAAATAAAAGTATCCATAATCCATTCTTTCAATTAATCATAATAAAAAAATTAACAAGTCAACACAATCAAACTTGGGCATCAAACAATGGTCAATATTCAAGCTAGGTCAAATGCGGGTAACATAGTTCCCCATAGTAAATCGAGTCAACATAGATGACCACACCATCAATCGATGCTCTAGTCTCTGCCAAGTAGTGGATTTGCTGACCACTGCCTGGTGGTCAGGCCTTAAGGGGTTAACTCCCCTATAACAAGTGCAAATATGGTTCCACATGGGACATGTGGGACTAAACCCACATTAGCCTAATCAAAAAGAGTTTTATCCCACCTTAATCAACCGAACATTTAAAAATAACAAATAAAAACCAACTAGCCATGATACATGGACTAACCAAGGTTAGACATCCAAGAATCAAGTGGTCAACAAACACCATGTGTCTAGGTGTATGTGCCTCCAACTGGCATAGGGTGGCCCACCAAATAGAGTTGCCTCGACCACCACCTGTGGTCTATATTTAAGGGGAGATACATCCCTTTTAAAGTACACATCCCACATGGGATATTTAGTGGGAAGCCTAAGTGGCCTTCCCTGTGCCCATGCATCCCCAAGCATGGATATGCCACATCGTAGCATCACACCTCGATGACAAGTCAAATATTTACTAAAAACCTAATGTACAACCTTAGGGAAAAACAAATTAGCATGTCTCCCATCAATCAATTATCAAGCTGCACAACAAGCAATAAATTAAAGTTTTTAATTAATTTATAATTAATCAAGCTTCACCTATGTTTAATAAACAAGGTGGTCGAGTGGGAGAAACAATCACAGGGTAAAGGAATGGTTACAAGTTTTAGCATAATATTTGACTCCTTCCTCATGAAAAGTAAAATATTAAGATTGCATAATCAAGTATATACTCAAAGGAGTCAACCTTATTAGTTGAAAAAATAATAAAAAATATGGCCTTGCCTAAGCTCAGGTCCTCCTTTTCTTGGTATTGCACTACAAAGCACGATTTGCTAAAGGATCAAAAGCTACTTTGCTTAAGAATTACCAACAACACTATTGCATCATTTGATAATAACTTAGAGTGCACCTTATAAGGATTTAAGAAGGTCACTAACAAGCAAAATTTTTAGAGAAACATAGAAGCAAAATACAATAAATTCATGCTTAACCAATTAATGAGGGCATAATGGTATTATGCAAAATGAGCTATAGGCCCCAAAATAAACCTCTATCTATTTTGCATTAATGAAAAAGAATAAACAATAAAGCATTCATTAAAACCATTATCATGGAGGAAAACAAGAGCATGAATCAATCTAGCCTAATAATTCTTCTTGATAGAGCCTCCAAAATAGCCTCCCATTCAACCTCCAAGTTTCCTCTCAAAAATGGCCTCCAAGGGTTATCTCCAAGACCCCCCCATTTTCCAATGCATCCTCTTCTTTGTTTCAGAGCAAGGGCCCTAAATAAAATATCTCAATAAGGATAAGTACTAGAGGTGCATGAAGTCTTAACATCCAAATTCCAAACATAAAATCCCATCTACCAAAAAATAAATACCCATCTATGCAAGATGGCAAAGGAGATGTTTATTTATTATTATTTTTATATAATATAATATGTTTTTTTTTTAATATCTTATATTAACATATTCATTTTTTCTTGCTTTACTAGAAAAGGAAAACGGGATATTAATAAAACAAAAACATTAGTAATTCATGAAATTAATCCATTTAATTACAACTAACGTAAGCATAGAGTAAATGAATCAAACAAGGTGGGTGATTCATCATAGGTCCAATTGCCTATCCTGGCCAAAGACTTATGATAATTTATATGTTACTAACTTTTGGCTATGTATGATTGGATTGTTGATGATCACCTCAAAAGCAAGAATGGATGCATCTACATGAGGGTAATTTTTCATGTTACCCTAAGATCCCACCATTATCATTTCTAATTTTCAATAACTCATTCTCGGTGGTTGACATCTTCTTCCACCCATGAGAGCACTTGGTCCTACAATCAAGGAAGATATCAACAGTACCATATCCTCATATCAAAATAACAACGTATATAATCATCAAAATGCATTAAAACTATGCATCAAATCATCATCTATCAATACATAGTCAATCATGTAAAGAGTCCTACCAAGGTGGGTCATGACATACTACCCCTTTGGACTAAACATAGTCCCTTGTATTTTCCTGCAATAAAACATATTATTACATTACATTTTTAAGTAAACAAGGAAAATGTATTTTCATTTGGTCCCATGTATTAATCAAAATATTATCATGCACTGATAATGTCAATGGTCATACTTAGTTCACATAATGTGCCATTTGAAACATTGAGTAACAAAGTCAATAACATTCTTCCTCACACCTTTCTAGAATAAGGTCTTTTTCATGCTCTCACTCATCTTATCCCCTCTAAGGTGAGTGAAATAAAGAGAACAATGTGCTTCCCGCATGATAAATCTCCTCAAATTTCCAATTTTGCATATAGGTACCTAGTATTTAAAATATAAGAGCCCATACCTTATGTCAATATCCTTGTTTGCTCTAGGATTTATTTCTATATGATCCAAATTCCATTGCAATACTTATCCTACGATCACATTTCCTTGACTTGGTCATTTAAGTCCATGCGATTTTAGGTCAAAATAGTTATAAGCCTTTTTAAAGATCTTGTGCTTGAGCAATTTTATCCTATTCTAATCTTAGAATCTGATCTTGAGATGGTTTTAGGTAAATTTAAATGCTTACTAGTCTTAATATCTAGTACATTTTTATATCTTAGAAAGAGGATCACATACTCCTCTCAATAATAGATTCCCCATCTACTCTTTCTACTAAGAATTTTCAAATTCTAAGAATAGAACTCCACATCTATTCCTTCCCATTAAGTATGATCATATTAACTAAGAATAGATTTCTCTATCTATTCCTTCTCATTAATTATGATCAACTTAACTAAGAATAGATTCTCCCATCTATTCCTTATCATTAAGTATGATCAACTTAACTAAGAATATATTTCTCCATCTATTCCTTCTCATTAAGTATGATCAACTTAACTAAGAATATATTCTCCATCTATTCCTTCTCATTAAGTATAATCAAAACTTAACCAAGAATAGATTTTTCCATCTATTCCTTCTCATTAAGTATGATCAAAACTTAACTAAGAATAGTTGGTTTTTGAGAGGATCCCATACTCCTCTCAAGAATAAATTCTTCACCTATCCTTCCCCCCCAAATAAAATAACATAATTAATTTCTTCTACTCTACTATATTTTCATAGTATAAATTCACAAGGATCATATTTAATGTTTGTAACAAGTAAAGAACCTAATTTAATATTCAGAGAACCACTAGATGTATCTATCACAGTCCAAGATACACTGCTTAGAAATTTTACAAAGCCTACCAAATTTTGGGAACCATATTGCTTATGGTTAAAATAAAAACAAAAAATCTCTTCTCAAATTATGAACCTCAAGAATGATCTACTCATGAATATGGAAATTATATAACAATAGAGAAGTCTATCTTTAAAATTAACTATGGCTTGAACAAAACCATCTACTAAAGTTTTATTACTTGAATTTTCTTGCCATATTTAAAATAATTCTACCATTCAAAAGCTTCATCTGGAATATGAAGGGTAACTCTACTATTTGGGTTACTTAAAAATAATTCCTCATGGAAAATATATGTTTCAAATTCATACAACCATATCTTAGTTGATTTTACCAATTAATTTGAATACTCTGATATTCTTCAAGTCCTTATCTAGATCTACCAATATTCGAGCTTTGCCACACAAGGGAGTTAGATAAGTTATAATTCCTCTCAATTGCACTTCATATGGTTAGTTACACCTTCCTATGAACTAACTTAGATTATTGATATTTTTATAGTAATGGTCTTAATCACACTTGCATCCCCATAAGGTGTCATCTTAGTTATGACCATTATTAATTTCCTAGTAATGATATAAATCACACTTACCTCATTGTAAGGTTCCATTCTCCTTAACCACAAAGGATTTGAGTTTAGTTATTTTATCCTTATGAACTAACCTATTTCATCATCATTCAATTGATAATGCCTATGATTGTACTTGCTATATGCAAGGTACTATTCCTAGGTGTGCTTACTCATTATCAATCATGTGATAATGATGATTGTCACACTTGGTCCATGCAAGGTGCTATACCAAAGTAAAGTTATATTTCCTAATATTTATTTACAAATCAATATTTAGCTTATTTATGGAAGCTTCTAGTACTACGACCTAGAGCTCTGATACCAAATATAATGATCCAAAAAGAAACTAACCAAAAATCTAACCAAATTGAGAGAGATGTCTATTGACGTAATACTTTATGATTAAGTTGTTTATCTCATCTCTTTGATGAACTAACTTATCCCTTTTTGTATTTTAAAAGGGTACACCAATCACCACACTATACATAAGTCCATCTATGTAGTTGTACTAAGCATAGTGGCATAAGTTTTCTATGATTCATTTACCATACATAATTCCATCTATGTAGATAGATTTTTAGTTGTTCATATCATCTAAATGATGAGCAAACCCAAGCATCTATCACTTCACGTGATAGTCCATATAGGGATCATAATACCTACCACCTAACTTACTTGCATAAGACTGTCCTAACCTCTATTGTAGGAGATAATATCTAAGCTACATCACTTAGACCATCCCCAAAGAATACCATCTATGGATCCCACTAGAGCTCTTCACTCATAGTATAACTTATGCAAACATCCTAGGTTTTGCCTCCCTGCAACTTCCTCAGGATTAGAATTTAATGTTTTGCTATTGATAATTTCTCTCTTCTTTATATAGGGATGTAATTAGGTCGATTTACTTAATTTAAACATTAAATAAAATCCAAAACTTCATCAAATAATAAGTCACATGAATAAGATATAATTCCTATTTAATTCCATTGTCAAAACATGATATATTTACAAAACCATAGCATCATAGATATTTTATCAATAACAAAGTAAAATATATATTTTCCATTCATAAATGAACACATTCATAACTCCAACCATTACATATTCCATGTAGGGTAAAAGTACTACCATAGTATAAAAGAGTAGAGCATTACATCATCATCCAAACTAGGAGAATATTCATGCTAGAAACTACTTTACAATAATATTTCCATAATGAGATTTACTACAATATATGTCAAAGGGGTCAATGTCTTGAATAAATAAGTCTTCATTGGTCCTTCTTGCTTCTCCATTGCTCAGTTGATGGTAGTAAGGGATCATGATAGCTCATAGATATCATGTAGTATGCAACTAAATGCATTTGCTAGATGATCTATCATTATGCAACATATGCATTTATAAATTGAATGCCATAATGCAACTATACATTCCCCACAATGTAACCATGCATAAATCATTCAATCAATCATAAAGAGGAAACCCCATAATTTCACCACCAATTCTTTCATCTAATACCCCTTTTTCCATACAAGAATATTTCTTTCATCAATCACACAAAAGTACATTCAACATTCAAGAATGAAAGTTATTTATCATTCAATCCAACATAGAATGAAAGTCATTTATCATTTAAACGAACATAGAATGAAAGTCATTTATCATAATCCAAAACATAGAATAATAAAATATTTACTTCTACATAGTTTTCATAGAAGCATACCAGAGAATCCCACACTGCTTAAGAATAGTTAACATATTTATTTTTAATCATAAAATCAAAGCTTAAATATAAAATCTATGTATTCAAATATCATCATTTGAAAGTATAAACTTATCAATCTAAATCATTCATGGATAAAAATAAGTTTAATTCCATTAATATTATCCACTATGTTCCTTTATAAAAACAAGTTCTTCTCTTGTATAAAGAAGACTAAGCTTTAATCTTTAAGCTCTATTACATTTCCAAAATATAACAAACTTGCCTTTCAAATAATAAAAAAGATATCTATAATCCTTTCTTGACATCAAAAAGCCTTTATTTCAATTAATAAAAATCCCCATAATCCATTCTTTCAATTAATCAAAATACCCATAATCCATTCTTTCAATTAATCAAAATACCCATAATCCATTTTTTTAATCAATCAAAATATCCATAGTCCATTATTTCAATTAATAAAAATACCCATAATCCATTCTTTCGATTAATCATAATAAAACAGTCAATAGATCAACACAATCAACCTAGGGTATAAAAAATGATTAACATTCAATCTAGGTCAAAGGTGGGTAACATTGTTTTCCAGTGTTAATCGGATCAACACAGTTGACCATGCCATCAACCAATGCTTTAGCCTCTACCAAGTGGTGGCTTTCCTGACCATTGCTTGGTAGTCAATTCATAAGGGGTTAACTCCCCTATAGCAAGGACAAATGTGGTTCCACATGGGATATGCGGGATTAAACCCACATTAGCCTAATTAAAAAGAGTTTTATCTACTCTCAATCAATCGAGCACTCAAAAACAAAAAATAAAAACCAACTAGCCATGACATGTGGATTAATTAGGGTTAGCAGCCAAGAATTAAGTGATCAACAAGCATGTTGCTCAAGTGATCAAAAAATGCCACGTGTCCAAGTGTATGCACCTCTAACTAGTGCAAGGTTTCCCACATGAATTGAGTGGCCTTGACCACCACCTATGATTGATATTATAGGGGAGTTACACCCCTTTTGAGGTATGCATGGGCCCCCACACTTCCCATATGGGATATTTAGTGGGAAGCCTAAGAGACCTTCCCTTTACCCATGCCTCCCCAAGCATGGAAAGGTTATGCCACGACATCGCACATCGATGATGGGATAAATTTCTACTAAAAATTTAAGGTAAAACATTTAAAAAAAACAAATCAACACACCCCTTGTCAATCAGTTATTAGGTTGCACAACATAAAAATAAATTAAAGGTTTTAATTAATTTACAATTAATCAAGCTTCTCCTATGGTTAATAAAAGGGCAGTTGAATAGGAGAAACATTCATAGGGTGAAGGGATGTTTAAAGGATTTAGCATAAGATTTGAATCCTTCCTCATAAAAAAATATGAGGATTACATGATCAAATATATACTCCAAGGAGTTAACCTCATTAGTTGGCAAAACAATCAAAAATATGGCATTGCCTAATATTAGGCACTCCTCTGTTTGGTACTACACTATAAAGCATAATTTGATAAATGAGGTAAAAACTACTTTTCCTAAGAATTACCAACAACATTGATGCATCCTTTGATAATAACTTGGAGTGCATCCTCCAATATCCCCACATTTTTCAATGCATCCTCTTCTTTATTTTAGAGCAAGGGCCATAAATAAAATATCTCAAAAAATATAAGTACTAGAGGTGTGTGGAGTCGATCCCTATGTGTGAACAAGATATTTGGTAAGCAGATATGTGAGGGTTTCATCTAGGTTGAGTGCAAGCAGCTCTAGAGGTTGGTTTTTAGGGCCTTCGGGCCCTAGAGGCCAATATTTTTTGGTTTATGCTCAATATTTTAGCAGGAAATATTGCAGGGAATCCAAGATGGGTTAGAAATTTATCTTTCAACAGATCATACTATGAACTTGAGTGACAATGACTTCCAAATTGCTGCACAAAAAAAAAGTGAAAACCATACCTTTCCACGACATTTAGGTCAAGGATTAAATAGATCACAAAACAAGTTTCAAGCAGTTGATCAAAAAATGGCTCATATCTCAAGTGAATCTGGTGCTAAGGTACACCCATAAAATAATTATACTATGAAAACCCCTGTCAAGGGTAAGAATTTTGAAGATTCAGCCCCAAAAATTAATTTTAGGGATGCCCTCCATGGTGGACAGCCTCAGCCCTATGCTAATATCAATCTTAGGGCTTCCCATAAACCTCTAAGAATACCTAAGATTGATTCAAGGAAAACAGATCAATATGTCTTAAAGCAACTGATGGAACTCTTATTGTTAATATTTATATGGGTAACATTTAGACTGGCATTGAAGATTTGGAAAAAAGAGGACTAATTTGTAGGTTTGTGGGTTTTCGTTCAAGTCTATCTGCTTTCAAATTTTGGGCTGCAAAAAGCAGGAAAACTAAAGGTGAGTTACAAATATCTATTTATCCAAATGATTATTTTATTGTTTTATTTGCTAATAATGAAGATAGAGAGAAAAATTTTCAAGGGGGTCCTTGGTTTTTTGGAAGGGTAGGGCTTTTCATGAAGCCCTGGCATACTAAATTTAAAGCCGAAGAAGAGATGCCTTCTATAGCTCCCGTGTGGGTTAGACTCTTTGGACTCCTTATTGAATTTTGGAATCCTACTATTTTTTATTCAATTGGAAACTCTTTAGGAACTTTTATGATTACTGTTGATTGTACTCAAAATTTTGAACATATTATTTATGCTCGGATTTGTGTTTTAATGGATTTTGACAAACCCCTACCTAAAAATATCACATTACAATTTGGGGAAGACACTTGGGAGCAAGTAGTGGACTATGAGAAAATTCCTTTTCATTGTATAATTTTCCATGAATATGGTCATTTGGACAGTGCTTACCCAAATAAAATTCCTGATCAAAATAAAGAAGATATAAACTCAACAGGTTTCCAAATACCTAAGAAGAAGAACACTCAGAAAAAACCAGTTATGAAGGATCAATCAAATTCATATACTAATATGTTTGAAATCTTTTCCACAAATGATGTCCCAAGTGAGGAACATGAAATAATGGAAACTAAAATCTTTGAAACACAATTTAAATATGAAGGGAAGAACTTAGAGACAAACCAACAAATCAAAGGTTTTCAACAAAAAAAAAGGGAGAAAATTTACCAAAGAAAAAAAATCTTTCAAATGCCAAAATTTCAAATATTGCAGGTCCCAATATAGACTCCGTTGAACCATCTAGTAAAATTTTGGCTGTGTACGAGCATTATTCAAGGTTAGAAGCCATCTCAGATTCAATTGGAATAAGTAAAGAAACAGGGGAAAAAAATTGAAGATGGATTCTAATAAAAAAGTAGGTCGCAAGACCAATCAATATCATATGGTAAAAGAAGGTGAAAAGCTTGTAGAGGAAGGTAATATTAATGCCCTTCCCAAATTTTTTAGCCCTGGTATTAATGAATATCATCAATTGGAATATTAGAGGACTCAAAGGGAGTCTTTCAAAACAAAATTAAATTAGAAGAATGATTCAGATAAATCATCCATATCTTGTTTTCCTTCAAGAAATAAAGATGTCAATGGAGGATATGGACTCAATTGCCAATAAAATTTGTCCAGCTAGAAAAGTGGTTTACCTCAGTTCCCAAGGGACTTCTGGTGGAATTGCTTGTCTTTGGGACCCAAAAGAGGTAGTTATTGACCATATGGTTGGCAGTTGGGATTTGTCAACCATACCTATTCAAAGTAGACATTCCAACCAGATTATGCTCTGCATTACTATTTATGCTTTGACTTATTTGGAGTAAAAAATAAGACAGTGGAAGGATATTACTCATATTATCTCTCATTTTATTGAATCTTGGATATTGATCGGAGGATATTTCAATACCATCCTCTCTCTGGATGAGAAAATGGGGGGAAATAGAAATTTGGACAAAAGCACTAAACTCATGAGCGAACATATTGTAAACATCCATATTGTGGATATCCAACCAGATAATGTCTTTATGACTTGGTCTAACAGAAGGTAAGGCTTAACTTGTATAATGGAGAGATTGGATAGGTTTTTACTCTGAAAATTTCTTAATCCATGGTCACATTCCTAAAGTGAAGACTCTTAATAATGTTGGTTCGGATCATTGGCAAGTCATGGTGGAAATGTGGAAAACCAATGTGAGTTTCTCTCCTTTTTGTTTTCAATTAATGTGGCTTAGAGACATTTCCTTCAGACCTCATGTGCAACAATGGTGGAAGGAAGGTAAACCTAGGCATGGGACTAAGATGTTCTGTTATGCTAAAATACTTTAATACATTAAATCCAAAATCATGACTTGGAACTAGAAAGAGTTTGGGGAATAACAAGAACATGAAGTTATTGCTCATCTTGAAAATTTGAATAAGAAAATCTGTTTATATGGCCTCACAGAGAATAGAAGTGCATATGAAATAAAATCACAACTCAATTAGAGGAATGGGAAAAAAGAGAAGGAATCTTATGGAAGAAAAAATCTAGAATTCAATGTCTCAAAGAATGAGATCGAAACACAAATTTCTTCCACAAATTTCTTCTAGCTCGAAGATATCACAACTTTATTTCTTCCTTAAAATCAGATTCTGGAGATGTGTTTATACTTGGGATGGCATGAACTCTATTGTTGTTGATTAATTTTCCAATATTTTTACTGCCACTCCTCTTGAATCAGCTTCACAACAAAATTTTCTTCAAGAAATCCCTTCTCTTATCACTTCTGAGGAGAAATCTATTTTGACTGCTCTTGCTACTATCAATGAGCTTCAACAAGTAGTTTTTAAAATGCAAAAAGGGAAAACCCCAGGTCCTGATGGTTTTCCCATTTTTTTATTTGTGGAAAACATCCCAAAAGGGATGCCACTTTTGGGTAAGACCCAAGGAGGCAGGGGTATCCATTCCATCAAAAATGCCCAGGACTCGGACCTGGCCTACCACCTTTGACATACTCAAGGAGCAAACAAACACACAAAACCAATTTAAAAATAAGTAAATAACAACAAAAATAATAAAATAAAATAAAAAACATGCTCCTTGAGTGTGTCAAAAACAAAAGCACAACCAAACACGCACAATAAGATAAAAGAAACCACAACACAAACCACATAGAAAAACACAAGAACCACATAACAAAACACAAACAAGAAAAAAACAACAGAACACTACAAAGACATAACCAAAAAAAAACATGAAAAATAAACACAACCAAAACCTAAAAATAAAAATAAAATAAAATAAAAATAAAAATAAAAAACAACCAACAACAGAAAATAAACAAAAACAAAAAACATAGAAAACACTCACACATAAAAACATGAATTAACACAAACAAAGAGAAACCCAAGAACAAGAACAAAAAAAACACAAGAACAATAACAAAAAACATTAAAAAAAAAACACAAAACAACAAAAACACAAGAACACAAAAAACAACACAAAGAACACAAAAACAAAACAAAACAAAAGAACCCACCCACCTTAAAAAAACTAAACAAAAAAAACAAAAAAGAAAAAAAGAAAAAAAATTGAACATAACAATGACCTATCTAGACCAGAAGACTATTAAGGCAAGAATCAACAGAGGAAACAAAATAAAGAATAGAATGAGCTAGGGAACTAAAAAAACTGAATGAACCAAAGAGAAGCAAAAAAAAAACAAGAAGAAACTAGGTACCTTCAGAACTGGAGCCATCCAAAGAAATGATAGAAAGAAGAGCTTCCCTAATTTGAGAAGCCCACCATATAGGAGGGTGGCCATAACAAGTAAGATCACCTTTGTCCAAAGCCCAATTAGCTAAAGCATCAACACTCTTGTTTTGATCTCTGACCACATGATTGTAATCAACTTTCAAAAATCCCATCTCGGATTAATTGAATCTTCTCAATAATTCTTTTTATTCTCCAATCCACCTTATGATTCTTAGAAGGAGTCTTCAAGAGATTAATCATAAGTTGAGAGTCAGACTCAACTAACACCTTTTCCCATCCAACCTTAGTAGCCTCCTCGAAGGCCTCCGAGGATACCATACCCCTCAGCAAGGTTATTGGAAAGAATACCCAAATTCTCAGCAAAAGTAAAAACTAGGGAGCCATCTGAAAGTCTACCAATTCCTCCCACACTGGCTTTTCCAGGGTTCCCTCTAGAGGCTCCATCAGTATTGACTTTTCCAAAATCCTTAGGAGGAGGTTGCCAATTTCTAGTCCTATCCATCTTACTAATACTCACATTCCCTTTAAGTTGGTTGCCCTTAGAAGATTTAATCTTCAATATTTGCATCACTTGATCCCATATTTGGTGGGAGTTTTGGGGGTGATTAAGGAGTTGATGGACTGATTCAACTAAGTTGGCTATGGTCTTTTGCCAAATATAGTGAATATCCTTCCTATCTTGATTAAAAATTTGGTTGTTCCTTTCATTCCAAATATTCCAAAGAAGAATGGTAGAACCCATCCAAACTAACTGCCTAATAAAATGATCAACACCCTCTTGATTAGGCCAATCCCTCCAAAGTTGTTCAAAAGTAAAAAAATTGGACCACCTGTAAGCCAAGTAAAGTGGCCATTCTCCTCCATAGCTCAGAGGCTAAAGTACACTCAATAAAAATATGGTTGAGAGTTTCTACATTCTCTTCACACATTTCACATCTAAAAGGGCCATGAAAACCACGCTTCATAAGTTGCTCACCAGTAAGCACCCTACGATGCAATAAAAGCCAATTAAAGAACCTCACCTTAGGCCAGAGATTTTGAGCCCACAATCGAGAAAATATGTCAGAAGAATGGTTGGGATTATTATGGCATAAGGTCAAATAACCTTGAGCAACTGAATACTCACCCTTAGTAGTGTTGTTCCATCCAAAACAATCTTTTTCATGGGACCAAGAGAGGGATCTCATATGAAGGATGCCTTGGATATCTTGTCTTTGCATTTCTGGGATTTGAATAGGCCAGTCCTCAATAGGGATCCAATATCTACCAACATTTGAATTACCAGTATGGTACCGACAATAATTAGCCACCTTTATCCAATTAGCTCGGTGAAGCTCCTCCATCCAAGGCCTCCAATCGGGAAACTAAGTTATCAAAGGCTTGTGACCATCCCAAGAATCTGTCCAAAAATTTGCCTGTTGACCATTATGAATGATCCAAAATAATTTTTTCTTTATCAAATCCTCACCAGTCTTAAGAACTGCTAAAATGGGAGAACCTTTGGTAGGAAGTTGATAGCGAACAAGGTCTTCAAGACTTTTGTTCTCAGCATATTTAGCATGGAGATTATTGGCCCAAAGAGCATTGGGGTTATGCAACATCCTCCAATATAATTTAGCAGCTAAAGATTTGTTGTTATTAATAGAAGATCAGAATCCTAACCCCCCTTCACTCTTAGGAAGACATAAAGTATCCCATTTCACCAAGGCCCATTTTCTTTTCTCCTTAGTACCACTCCAAAGGAAACGATGACTGATTTGATCCAATTCTCGAAGAACAACCTTTGGGATATTCAAAATGGAAGAAACATAAATAGGAATAGCTTGAAGGACTGATTTTACCAAGGTGATTCTACCCCTAGAAGAAAGCCACCTGTTGGTCCACTTTCCAATTTTCTTCTTGACTTTGTCCAACAACCAATTCCAATATTTATTTTTCTGCCTTTGAATATTTATGGGAATACCTAAATAAGTGATTGGAAGGGAGGTCTTCTTATATCTTAATTTATCCAAGACCATGGATTCTTGTCTAGTAGAGCAGTGAAAGAAAATAACTTTAGATTTGTCTTCATTGATCAACCGCCCAGTAGCCTTAGAAAAATAGCTAATGATTTGCTTAATATTAGAAGCTTCCTTAACTGTAGCTTTACCTAAAAGAGTAGAGTCATCCACAAATTGAAGATGAGAGATAGGTCTAGCTCCATGAGCAATGGTAACTCCCTCAAGGGTTTTGTTTTCCCTCTTTTTGGTTATAGTCCTACCCAAGCATTCAACAAGAATGATGAATAAATAAGGGGATAGCGGGTCACCTTGCCTAATACCTCTGGAAGCTGGGAATGACCGAGAAGGCCTGCCATTGATAAGAACTAAGTAGGAAACTGAAGAGATACATCCCATAATCCAATCCATCCAATCCTTAGAGAAACCAAATTGCCTCAAAACTTTGATAAGGAAGTGCCAATCCACTCTGTCATAAGCTTTGGATAAGTCTAACCGAATGAACATGGAAGGAGAATTTTGCATATCCATGGAATGGATGGCTTCCTGAGCAAGAACTATCTCATATACTATTTGACGTCCTTCCACATAACCCCCTTGCTCTGGGGAAATAATCTTATGCAAAAGAGGCTTCAACCTTTCTGCCATGATTTTAGTAATGATTTTGAGAAGAACATTACATAAAGCAATAGGTCTAAAAGCTGAGATATGATCAACCTCTTGAGCTTTTGGAACAAGAGTAATATAAGTTTTATTGATAACCTTCAAAATTTCTTTGGCTTTCCTGGCTTCTTCCACCACCTCTAATAAATCAACATGAAGGATATCCCAGAACTCTTGGTAGAACTCAATGGGAAAACCATCGGGACCTAGGGTTTTCCATTTTTGCATTTTAAAAACTACTTGTTGAAGCTCATTGATAGTAACAGGAGCAGTCAAAATAGAGTTCTCCTCAGAAGTGATAAGAGAAGGGATTGCTTGAAGAACATTTTGTTGTGAAGCTGAGTCAAGAGGAGTAGCAACAAAAATATTGGAAAAGTAATCAACAACAATAGAGTTCATGCCATCCCAAGTATAAACAACATCTCCAGAATCTGATTTTAAGGAAGAAATAAAGTTGTGAGATCTTCGAGCTAGAAGATATTTGTGGAAGAAATTTGTGTTTCGATCTCCTTCTTTGAGCCATTGAATTCTAGATTTTTGCTTCCATAAGATTTCTTCTCTTTTTCCCATTCCTCTAACTGAGTTGTGAGTTTAATTTCATCCGCACTTCTCTTCTCTGTGAGGCCATCTAAACGGATTTTCTTATTCAAATTTTCAAGATGAGCAATAACTTCATTTTTTTTTATGAACATCCCCAAACTCTTTCCAAGTCTTGATTTTGGATTTAATGTATTGCAATATTTTGGCAAAACAGAACATCTTAGTCCCATGCCTAGGTTTACCTTCCTTCCACCATTGTTGCACACGAGGTCTGAAGGAAATGTCTCTAAGCCACATTAATTGAAAACGAAAAGGAGAGAAACTCACATTGGTTTTCCACATTTCCACCATGACTGGCCAATGATCCGAACCAACATTATTAAGAGTCTTCACTTTAGGAATGTGACCATGGATTAAGAAATTTTTAGAGAGCAAAAACCTATCCAATCTCTCCATTATACAAGCTAAGCCTTGCCTTCTGTTAGACCAAGTCATAAGGCCATTATCTCGGTTGGATATCCACAAGATGGAGGTTTGCAATATATTCGCTCATGAGGTCAGTGCTTTTGTCCAAATTTCTATTTCCCCCATTTTCTCATCCAGAGAGAGGATGGTATTGAAATCTCCTCCGATCAAGATCCAAGCTTCAGGAAAATGAGAGATAATATGAGTAATATCCTTCCACTGTCTTCTTTTTTCCTCCAAAGAAGTCGGAGCATAAACAGTAATGCAGAGCATAATCTGGTTGGAATGTCTACTTTGAATAGCTATAGCCAACAAACCCCAACTGCCAACCATATGGTGAATAACTACCTCTTTTGGGTCCCAAAGACAAGCAATGCCACCAGAAGTCCCTTGGGAACTGAGGGAAACCACTTTTCCAGCTGGCCAAAATTTCATCGGCAATTGAGTCCATATCCTCCATTGACATCTTTGTTTCTTGAAGGAAAACAAGATGTGGATGATTTATCTGAATCATTCTTCTAATTTCATTTTGTTTTGAAAGACTCCCTTTGAGTCCTCTAATATTCCAAGTGATGATCTTCATTAATACCAGGGCTAAAAAAGTTGGGAAGGGCATTAATATTACCTTCCTCTACAAGCTTTTCACCTTCTTTTACCATATGATATTGATTGGTCTTGCGACCTACTTTTTGATTAGAATCCATCTTCAATTTTTTTCCTTGTTTCTTGACTTATTCCAATTGAATCTGAGATGGCTTCTAACCTTGAAGAATGCTCGTACATAGCCAAAATTTTACTAGATGGTTCAACGGAGTCTATATTGGGACCTGCATTATTTGAAGTTTTGACATTTGAAAGATTGTTTTTCTTGTGTAAATTTTCTCCTTTTTTTCTGTTGAAAACCTTTGATTTGTTGGTTTGTCTCTCGGTTCTTCCCTTCATATTTAAATTGTGTTTCTAAGATTTCAGTTTCCATTATTTCCTCTTCCTCACTTGGGACATCATTTGTGGAAAGGATTTCAAACATATTAGCAGATGACTTTGATTGATCCTTCATAACTGGTTTTTTCAAGTGTTCTTCTTCTTAGGTATTTGGAAACCTCACTGAGTTTATATCTTCTTTCTTTTGATCAGGAATTTTATTTGGGCAAGCACTGGCCAAATGACCATATTCATGGCAAATTCTACAACGAAAAGGAATGTTCTCATAGTCCACTACTTGCTCCCAAGTGTCTTCCCCAAATTGTAATGTGATATTTTTAGGTAGGGGTTTGTCAAAATCCATTAAAACACAAATCCGAGCATAAATAATATGTTCAAAATTTTGAGTACAATCAACAGTCATCATAAAAGTTCCTAAAGAGTTTCCAATTGAAGAAAAAATAGTAGGATTCCAAAATTCAATAGGGAGGCCAAAGAGTCTAACCCACACGGGAGCTATAGAAGGCATCTCTTCTTCGGCTTTAAATTTAGTATGCCAGGGCTTCATGAAAAGCCCTGCCCTTCCAAAAAACCAAGGACCCCCTTGAAAAGTTTTCTCTCTATCTTCATTATTAGCAAATAAAACAAGAAAATAACCATTTGGATAAATAGAGATTTGTAACTCACCTTTAGTTTTCCAGATTTTTGCAGCCCAGACTTTGAAAGCAGATAGACTCGAAAGAAAACCCATGAACCGACAAATTAGTCCTCTTTTTTCCAAATCTTCAATGCCAATCTGAATGTTACCCATATCAAGCTTAACAATAGGAGTTCCATCAGCTGCTTTAAGACATCCTGACTCCGTTTTCCTGGGATCAATCTTAGGCATTCTTAGAGGTTTATGGGAAGCCCTAAGATTGATATTAGCATTGGGCTGAGGCTGTCCACCACGAAGGGCATCCCTAAAATTCATTTTTGGGACTGAGTCTTCGAAATTCTTACCCTTGACAGGGGTTTTCACAGTAGAATTATTTTGTGGGTGCACCTTAGCACCAGATTCACTTGAGATATGAGCCATTTTTTGATCAACTAGCTTGAAACTTGTTTCGTGATCTCTTTAATCCTTGCCCTAGACGTCGTGGAAAGGTATGGTTTTCACTTTTCTTTTGTGCAGCAAATTGGAAGCCGTTGAAACTCAAGTTCACAAGTATGATCTGTTGAAAGACAAATTTCTAACCCATATTGGATCCCCTGCAACATTTCCTGCTAAAATATTGAGCATAAACCACAAAAATATTGGCCGCTAGGGCCCGAAGGCCCTAAAAACCAACCTCTGGAGCTGCTTGCACTCAACCCAGATGAAACCCTCGCATAGCCGCTTGCCAAATATCTCGTTCACACATAGGGATGTGCTAGGATCTGTGTTGCTCCAAATGATATGAAAATTGGTGGAGACATTCTAGGGTTTTTCATAGGCATCTACCCTCAAAATTTTAGCTCAATCCGAGTCCGGATGAGTGAGATATGGCCGAAACGAGTTCGGAAGTTTGGGCAGTCCTGCAAAAAATGTCCCTCCCTAATTATTCTGAATTGGATGATGTATTACTTTAAGAAGGACATTTAGTAATTCATTCATAAGAAAACCAGAAAATCATGAGAAAAACTAATATCATTCATGTTGTTTGATGGTTTTCCCATTGATTTCTACCAAGAGTTTTGGGATATCCTTCATGTTGATTTATTAGAGGTGGTGGAAGAAGCTAGGAAAGCCAAAGAAAATTTTGAAGGTTATAAATGAAAATTATATTACTCTTGTTCTATAAGCTCAATAGGTTGATCATATCTCAACTTTTAGACCTATTGATTTATGTAATGTTCTTCTCAAAATCATTACTAAAATCATGGCAGAAAGGTTGAAGCCTCTTTTGCATAACATTATTTCCCCAGAGCAAGGGGGTTATGTGGAAGGACATCAAATAGTAGATGAGATAGTTCTTCCTTAGGAAGCCATCCATTCCATGGATATGCAAAAATCGCCTTCCATGTTCATTCTGTTAGACTTATCCAAAGCTTATTATAAAGTGGATTGGCACTTCCTTATCAAAGTTTTGAGGTAATTTGGTTTCTCTAAGGATTGGATGGATTGGATTATGGGATGTATATATTCAATTTCCTACTTAGTTCTTATCAATGGTAGGCCTTCTCAGTCATTACTAGCTTCCATAGGTGTTAGGCAAGGTGACCCGCTATCCCCTTATTTATTCATCATTCTTTCTGAATTCTTGGGTAGGACCATAACCAAAAATAGGGAAAACAAAACCCTTGAGGGAGTTACCATTGCTCATGGAGCTAGACCTATCTCTCATCTTCAACTTTTGTATGAATCTACTCTTTTAGGTAAAGATACAGTTAAAGAAGCTTTTAATATTAAGCATATCATTAGTTGTTTTTCTAAGGCTACTGGGCAATTGATCAATGAAGATAAATATAAAGTTTATTTTCTTTCATTGCTCAGCTAGACAGGAATCCATGGTCTTGGATAAATTAAGATATAATACAACCTCCCTTACAATCACTTATTTAGGTATTCCCATAAATATTCAAAGGCATAAAAATATATATTGGAATTGGTTGTTGGACAAAGTCAAGAAGAAAATTTGAAAGTGGACCAACATGTGGCTTTCTTCTAGGGGTAGAATCACCTTGGTAAAATTAGTCCTTTAAGCTATTCCTATTTATGTTTCTTCCGTTTTAAATATCCCAAAGGCTGTTCTTCGAGAATTGGATCAAATCAGTCATCGTTTCCTTTGGAGTGGTACTAAGGAGAAAAGAAAATTGGCCTTGGTGAAATGGGATAGTTTATGTCTTCCTAAGAGTGAAGGGGGGTTAGGATTCTGGTCTTCTATTAATAACAACAAAGCTTTAGATTCTAAATTATGTTTGAGGATGTTGCATAACCCTAATGCTCTTTGGGCCAATAATATTCATGCTAAATATGTTGAGAACAAAATTCCTGAAGACCTTGTTCGCTATCAACTTCCTACCAAAGGTTCTCCCATTTTAGCAGTTCTTAATACTGGTGAGGATTTGATAAAGAAAAAATTATTTTGGATCATTCATAATGGTCAAAAGGTAAATTTTTGGATAGATTCTTGGGATGGTCACAAGCCTTTGAGAACTCAGTTTCCCGATTGGAGGCCTTGGATGGAGGAGCTTCATCGAGCTAATTGGATAAAGGTGGCTAATTATTGTCGGCACCATACTAGTAATTCAAAGGTTGGTAGATATTGGATCCCTATTGAGGACTAGTCTATTCAAATACCAGAAAGGTAAAGACAAGATATCCAAGGCATCCTTCATATGAGATCCCTCCCTTGGTCCCATGAAAAATATTGTTTTTGATGGAAAAACACTACTAAGGGTGAATATTCAGTTGCTCAAGGTTATTTGAACTTATGCCATAATAATACAAACCATTCTTCTGACATATTTTCTCGATTATGGGCTTAAAAGCTCTAGCCTAAGGAGGTTCTTTAATTGGATTTTATTGCATTGTAGGGTGCTTACTGGTGAGCAACTTATGAAGCGTGGTTTTCATGGCCCTTTTAGATGTGAAACATGTGAAGAGAATGTAGAAAATCTCAAACATATTTTTATTGAGTGTACTTTAGTCTCTGAGCTATGGAGGAGAATGGCCACTTTACTTGGCTTACAGTGGTCCAATTTTTTTACTTTTAAACAACTTTGGAGGGATTGGCCTAATCAAGAGGGTGTTGATCATTTTATTAGGCAGTTAGTTTGGATGGGTTCTACCATTCTTGTTTGGAATATTTGGAATGAAAGGAACAACCAAATTTTTAATAAATATAGGAAGGATATTCACTATATTTGGAAAAATACCATAGCCAACTTAGTTGAGTCAGTCCATCAACTCTTTAATCACCCCCAAAACTCCCACCAAAGATGAGATCAAGTGATGCAAATATTGAAGATTAAATCTTCTAAGGACATCCAACTTAAAGGGAGTATTAGTAAGATGATTAGGACAAGAAATTTGCAACCTCCTCCTAAGGATTTTGGAAAATTCAATATTGATGGAGCCTCTAGTGGGAACCATGGAAAAGTTGGTGTGGGAGAAATTGGTAGACTTTTAGATGGCTCCCTGGTTTTTACTTTTGCTGAGAATTTGGGTATTCTTTCCAATAACATTGCTGAGGGGTATGGTATCCTCAAATGCCTTCATGAGGCTACTAATTTTGGATGGGAAAAGGTGTTAGTTGAGTCTGACTCTCAACTTATGATTAATCTCTTGAAGACTCCTAAGAATCATAAGGTGGATTGGAGAATAAAAATAATTATTGAGAAGATTCAATTAATCCAGATGGGATTTTTGAAAGTTGATTACAATCATGTGGTCAGAGATCAAAACAAGAATGCTGATGTTTTAGATAATTGGGATTTGGACAAAGGTGATCTTACTTGTTATGGCCACCCTCCTAGATGGTGGGCTTCTCAAATTAGGGAAGCTCTTCTTTCTATCATTTCCTTGGATGGCTCCAGTTCTGAAGGTACCTAGTTTCTTCTTGCTTTTTTTTTTTTTTCTTCTCTTTGGTTCATTAAGTTTTTTTTAGTTACCTAGCTCATTCTATTATTTACTTTGTTTCCTCTGTTGATTCTTGCCTTAACAGTCTTCTGGTCTAGATAGGTTATTGTTATGTTCAATTTTATTTTTCTTTTTATTTTTTGTTTTTTATTGTTTAGTTTTTTAAGGTGGGTGGGTTATTTTGTTTTGCTTTTTTTGTTTTTGTGTTCTTTGTGTTGTTTTTTGTTGTTCTTGTGTTTTTGTTGTTTTGTTTTTTTTTTTTTTATGTTTTTTGTTATTGTTCTCGTGTTTTTTTCGTTCTTGTTCTTGGGTTTCTCTTTGTTTGTGTTAATTCATATTTTTATGCGTGAGTGTTTTCTATGTTTTTTTGTTTTTGTTTATTGTATGATGTTGGTTGTTTTTTATTTTTATTTTTATTTTATTTTTTTAATTTTTTAGGTTTTAGTTGTGTTTATTTTCCATGTTTTTTTGGGTTATGTCTTTGTAGTGTTCTATTGTTTTTGTTTTGTTTGTGTTTTATTTTGTGGTTCTTGTATTTTTATATGTGGTTCGTGTTGTGGTTTCTTTTATATTATTGTGTGTGTTTGGTTGTGCTTTTGTTTTTGACACACTCAAGGAGCATGTTTTTTATTTTATTTTATTATTTTTGTTGTTATTTACTTATTTTTAAATTGGTTTTGTGTGTTTGTTTGCTCCTTGAGTATGTCAAAGGTGGTAGGCCAGGTTCGGGTCCTAGGTGTTTTTGGCAGAATGGATACCCTTGCCTCCTTGCATCTTACTCGAAAGTGGCATCCCTTTTGGGATGTTTTCCACAAAAAAAAAAGAGGTGTGTGGAGTCTTCTCACCCAAATTCCAAATATAAAATCCCATCTACCAAAAAAAAAATTCCCATCTATGCAAGATGACAAAGGAGATCTTTATATATATAGATATAATATCATTTTTTTAAGATATCTCATATTAATATGCTTATTTTTTCTTGCTTTACTATAAAATATAAAGGTGGTATTAATAAAATAAAAAACATTAGTAATTCATGATATTAATAATTTTAATTAAAACTAATGCAAGCATAGAACAAATACATCAAATAATATGGGTGATTCATCACAAGTCCAATCACCTGTCCTAGCCAAAGACTTATGGTAACTTATAGGTTATCAACTTTTTGTTGGAAATTTTGAGTTAGTTGTGTTGTCAATGATGTCAAGAGTGAGTTTCAAGAATTAGTGCAGGATTTGGTAGAAGAAGGGTTAAAATATTTATATTTAATCCCAAGAGATGACGATTAAATACCTTCAAGAAAAGGCCTAAAGGAAATAATATTATAATATTTATAATTATAATATTAAATGTGATCAGAAAAGGCCCAAGGCCGAAAGAGGAAAATACCTAGGCCCAATAGAAATAATATTATAATATTTCATTATAATATTAAACGTTTAATTATGCCTAAGGTACTTTATAAATAATTTATAATATTTATATTATAAATTTTTTTATAAAATAATATTGTTTATAGCCCAAAGTTGGGTTGAGCACCAAAAATAATTTAATTTTATATCTCCTTCGACATGGGAGAGAGGGAGGCATATGGTATAAATACCATAGCCTTACCCCTAAGGAAATCAAGTCTCCAAAATATTTTTAATGCGTGCAACTTTGAGGAGCGATGAATATTTTCATGAGCAAAGCTAAGGACAAGGTGATAATTTTGTTTACCTTAGATATTTGCAAAATTCAAGCAATAAAGGTGGAAAGGCTAAACACAAATCATCGATTAGGCTAGCAGTGAATTCAAGGTGTGCAAAGGTTTTGAAACGCAAGGTGATGTGTTCGATTTCCACCGACGACATGGAAAAAGCCTTTTGGCTTTTGATGGGCAAGTAGGAGTCAAAGCACCCTAGGTGCCTTTGACTCCCACATGAGCGCTTAGCTCACACAGTAAAGGATCCGTGGCTAAGGCATTGCAGGCATTTCGACCAGGGATCGAATCTTGCGGGGATCGCACGAGGAAGTATTTATTTATTTTTAAATTGTGTATTACCCTAAGGTTGATTATAGCGCTCAAATATGTTGAATTATTTTTGTGCTTGGAGTGTAGTGTGAAGAGGGAAAATTAGCACATGGGGTTATTTATTTTTTGTTAAAGTGTTTAGGGAGTTAAAAGGGTAAGGTAATTAATTTTTACCTTAGAGAAGTTAAAATATTTCCTATTGAGGGTTAAAAATATGTTGCACTATTTTATAAAGCTAATTACTTGAAAAATGTAATATTGAGTAGGGAGACATAAGTAGTGTTTGGATTGTTTCATGCATTAAATTTTTGAAAAGGGATTATTGTGAAATTGAATGGTTGAAGTCTTTATTTGATAAAGTTTGGAGATAATAAGGTGTACTTAAGTTTTGTTAATCTTGCAATATTTGAGTGAGTATTTTTGTTATCTAACCCTTGAGATTGACAAAGAGGTTGATTGTGATTGAGACAGGTTTTGAGGTCTTTTCTCCATCAAGAAAAATGTATGGGCATATCTTCCTTGTGAGTGAAATATTGTTGGATTGGATGTTGTGAATTCTAAGTTGGAGTGAAAAGGATTGTTTGATAAGTACTATTGATTTTGGTTTTGACCTATCCAATATTGATTGATAAAGATTTTCTGGAATGAAATTTGATGCTAGAAACCTTGTTTGATAAGCATTGTTGGAAATATTTGAGTGAGGTTTCATATGGTTGATTAGGGTTTATGAAATATCATGAGTATCATTGTTATGTGAAGTTGAGAACTATCTTGAACTAGGGTTTGTGAAAGATCATGAGTATCATTGTTATGTGAGGTTTTTTTGATAAGCATTGTTGACTAAGTTTTCATTGAGTGATTGGTTGAGTGGAGTTGATTGAGCTTAGTTGATTGGAAGTGTTGGAGTGATAGTTCAAGTTTTGTGAAACAAATTGTTATTTATTCTTAATTTATTTAAAGAGAGTTTGGAAGTGATTGAGTGTTGTATGAGAGTGAAACATATTGAGTCTCTAACCATTCTCCATATGTTTCTATGGTTAAACAAGAGAGTTTTAAAGTTATTGAGCATTTGATAGGATCCTCCATACTAACATTATTAGTTAGATTTTTAATTAATTACTATATTATTATAAAATGAATAGTTGCATCCTTTCATTTCATAGCCCTAGGTTAATATAAAATCTAGGAGGGAGGCATAGAATAGATCATCATCAAATAAAATGTAAAATACATCTCCTTTGGAGCATTGGGCAGGGAAACCTCCTTATAAAAGTGATTCATATAAAAGTGATTTATAATTAAGGAACTAGGTTCCTAACAACTAGTATACGAGAAGTTGCGATATCCAAAATCCTGCCCTGACAATGAACCGATAATCCACCTTCACCGATCGACTCACCACAACACCATTTTATCCTTTGTTCTGCAACACAACACCAAAAATGTTGTGTCTCTACCTTGCATCATTCGAGACTCATTTTGAAGAGGATAGAGCGTGTTTATATTTATTAAATAGCATCTACTATTGCTCGATGATTGAAAACGGGTTTTGGTAACAATAGACAGTGTCGGAGAAGAATAAAAAAAAATAGAGAAATAAAGAGTGATTCAATCCATCTAAAAATAACATCATAGCTACCTGTTCTACTAATCCAGTGACAAAAGGAAGGAAAAATTATAAAATAAAAAATCTCACAAATAATCAAATTTTTAAAACACCTGCGACATTTTTCGATACCTTCTAGCGATTTTGGTGACTCATTGAAGAAAACGACGAGGAAATTTATAAATATTTAAAAGTTTTATAAAGTTTAAAAAATTCATTGGCATCGAGAAAATTAAATGGAATCAGATAGTAGTTAAAGGGCAATACATATATTCCACATTGCTCCAAAAAAGGAGCAAGCGTGATTTATAACAAGTGAACACATTAACCATTGCCTAGCTTGCTAGGCATCCGGTTTCCTTCTCGCATACGCTTAGCCCCTGTCATGCCTCATGATTCATGTTGTGTCTACCCTCCTATCCTATCACCTCATGCCCCATGTCGCCTGTTGCTACCTTGTACTCATGCCAAGTCTTGTCCCGATCTCACCTATCTTTGTCACTTCGTGTTCTACACCTCGTGTTTTGCTCAGTTTCATTATGGCCAGTCCTATTCTGGTCCCCAACATCATTGTTGCTTCATGTTCCATGCCTCATGTTTTGCTCAGTTCTACTTTCAAGTCTACATACTTGCGTTGTCAGTTCCACCCGTTCTGTGCCTCGTGTTTCACTCAGTTCTGCCAGTTGCCTCCCCGCTCTGCCTCGACTTCCACTCTCGATCCGCTTTGATGCTCATGTCATGATCTGCCAAATTACCACCACTTCCTTTACCTTGTGTCGTCTGTCTCCACCCAAACCTACTGTGGAGCACCGCCACAAAAAAATTGACACCAAATTTTGCATAGTTGTGAAAAACTGCTAATCTTGAAATTTTGCTAAAATATTACACAATTTTTGCTAAACATTGGCAAAAGTTGCCCCTAATATAAATTTTTCCAAGACTTGTTACTATTGCAAATTCTTTCTAAAATTTTTCAAGGCATTAAAAATTCTCACTAATTTTTCCACTTACAAAAGTTATAAAATCTCCAAAACCTAACCGCAATTGTCGAAGGATGACTTTTATGCAATTTTTAACGATAATTTTTTAAGAAATTTTTGTGACGACTTTCAACACTTTTTGCGACACATTTTTGCCAAATGACTATGAAAATGGACAACGGAAGAATATCTCACGACCCCAACCTACTTTTGTTGCTTAATATTGCCCACCTACGTCAAATCACATCAGTGAGTGTATATAAAATTTAGTTCCATGATATCGCCAATCACATCATAGGGTTGGACGAATCAGTCCTCATAAGTGGGTTCATCAATGGATTGAAAGAAGAAATTAGAGTGAAGATCATGATGTACACTCCTCACACCCTACAGGAAGCCATTGTATTAGCTTTATTATCTAACGATACATTCAATGTTCAAAGTCGACATAGGGAGAAACCTATTGATAAATTGACGTTCACGCACACTATCCCAAAACACAAACCCTTGCTAGTTAAGTACCTCAACCTACAAGAAAATGAGAAGCAACAAGTGAAAGATATTTTTTGTACTTGTGATGAGCAATATGGACCTCATCATCATTGCACTACACCAACATTGTATTTATTAAATTTAGATGATCCTTGTCAATCCATAACGGCCAATGTTGAGAGAGGTGAGCAAGCTGAGGAAGATGAGAAAGATGAGGAAGATGAGCAATGTAAGGAAGATGATAAATATGAGGAAGGTGAGCACCATGAACCACCACTACCCATATTACCTACTCCCCACTATGACGATAATACGATCAAGGTATACAAATCAATAGCTCCCCCCTGCACACACCTTCCTCACCCATAGTGTTTTCTAACCACATGGTCAAACCTATTCGAAAACAACATAGCATGATGGCACACTCCGTTAACTCTTCCAGGGAATAAACGAATATTAAATCCCTCCCACTTTTGAGGGTTTATTCTACAATGTTTGTAGGTCCCCAAAGGTTACCCCTCCACCATTGTCTCGCTCCTCCTCTCCTTCTTGGAAATCCACCTCTAATTTTGCACCTTCTCGATATCCCTGCTTATGAAGAAAGGACATTAAAGTGGTGCAAGAACATGAGTAACTACGTCTGGGAAATAAAGGGCAAAGCTCCTCCCTTTGAGCTTTGAGGACAAAGCTATTTTTAAGGGGGGTGACATGTTAGGATCCTCCATCCTAACATTATTAGTTAGCATTTCAATTAATTATTATATTATTATAAAATGAATAGTTGCATCCTTTCATTTCGTAGCCCTAGGTTAATATAAAATCTAGGAGGGAGGCATAGAATAGATCATCATCGAATAAAATATAAAATATATCTCCTTTGGAGCATTGGGCAGGGAAACCTCCTTATAAAAATGATTCATAATTAAGGAACTAGGTTCCTAACAACTAGTATCTGAGCAGTTGCGATATCCAAACTCTTGCCCTGACAGTGAACCGACAATCCACATTCACTAATTGATTCACCACAACACTGTTTTATCCTTCGTTCTACAACACAACACCAACAATGCTGTGTCTCCGCCCTGCATCATTCTAGCATCATTTTGAAGAGGATAGAGCATGTTTATATTTATTAAAATAGCATCTACTATCGCTCGATGATTAAAAATGAGTTTTGGTAATAGCAGACAGTGTCGAAGAAGAATGAAAAAAAAAACAAAGAAACAAAGAGTGATTCAATCCATATAAAAATAGCATCATAGCTACCTGTTCTACCGATCCAATGCCAAAAGGAAGGAAAATTATAAAATAAAAATTGTCACAAATAATCAAATTTTTAAAACACCTATTTGTGAGAGTGAAACATATTGAGTCTCTAACCATTCTCTATATTTTTCTGTGAGATTAAAAAAATATTCTATGTAATTGTAGAGATTTGCTATGATAGATTGAGTTGAGTTGAACGAGCTTTTATGAAATATTATGAACTGATTTGAGAAAGTCCTAGAGTGGACTTAAGGACTGATTTGAGTAAGATTTTATGGAATCTTACAATGCATATTTGAGGTAAGTCTTGGTGAAGACTTGTTGAGCAGATTGGAAAAGTTCTAGTGAGAATTTGTTGAGTAGATTTGAGGTAAGTCTTGGTGAAGATTTGTGGATAGATTAGTGTGAGATTTTGTGGAAGCTTACAATGCATATTTGAGGTAAGTCTTGGTGAAGACCTGTTGAGAAGATTGGGAAAGTTATAGCAAGGGCTTGTTGAGCAGATTTGAGGTAAGTCTTTGAGTAGACTTGTGAGTAGAGTTGATTTATTGATTTGTTCAAACCTTGAGTTAAGGTTTGGGACAAATCTATAAGATTTGAGTTATTATTGGATCAAGATTTGTATTAAATCTTGAGGACATATTTGAAGACAAAGTATGGTGCAGATTTGAGGATATATTTGTGCCATAGCAGAGATAGATATTGAGTAGATTTGTGCTAAACCGAGGAACTATGTTTAGTGTAGATTTGAGACAAAGATTGAGCATATTTGTGCTAGATTGAAGGATTGTGTTTAGTGCATATTTGAGACAGATATTGAGTATATTTGTAATAGACCTAAGGATAGTGTTTATTTCATATTTAAGATAGAGATTGAGTAGATTTATGCTATATCGAAGGACTATGTTTAGTGTAGATTTGAGATAGAGATGAGATCAAGCTTTGGAGGTGATAGAGCAGAGGATAGTAGTCTCCAATGGATAGATATCCATTAACCAAGGCATAGGATAGAGGTCTTTTGAGTGAGGATAGGAGTCTTCAGTGGAGAGAGATCTACAAGCTAGAGCAGTGGAGGCAATAGTCTTCTAGAGGATCACTAGCCAGAGCAAAGGAGGAGTTCTCTTGTGGATAGATATCCATAAACCGGTTGAGGGGATTGTTTTATCCTATGGATAGAGATCCATGAACTTGATTAGGAGATTGGTGTATCATTTGGATAGAGGTACATAAACATTGTAATAGGGAAGGATTTCTAAGAGATTTTTAAAGAAAATTTTAGTGAAATATTTTCTCCATGGAGTAGCCCACATTGGGTGAACCACGTTAAATTGGTGTCTCTATTGTGTGTGGTGATTTGTGCATTGATTTTATTGCTATTTTTGATATTGAATTGATATATTAGATAATATTTTTTGAGTAAATAAAAGTAAAAATTGATCTTATACTATTCACCCCTCTCAGTATAAGCTTGTGTTCTTCAATTGGTATCATATCGGGTTCCTTCGGAAGAGTTTAACAACTTGAAGAAAAATATCACAAGAACACATATGGATTCTCAAAATGGATCTTCAGGGAATTCAAAACCATTGTTCTATGGGAACAACTATGCACTTTTGAGTACAAGGACGAAGTTTCACCTAATGGCAATTGGAAATGAAATATGGGAAGCAATTGAGAATGGATACATAACACCAAAAAATCCACCTATAGATAAATATGGTAAGCTCCTACAACTGAGTAATTCAAAGGTAATGAATGGAATTTTGAGAGGTTTGCATGAAACATAGTTCATAAAGGTTATGCACTACAAATCAGCAAATGAAATTTGGGATAAGTTGCAAGGCATATATAAAGGAGACAAAAATCTCAAAAGCGTAAAGTTGCAAAATTTCAAGAGAAAATTTTAAGACATAAATATGAAGGATGAGGAAAACATTTCTACATATCTACTTCATATGGATGAGGTTTTTAACTCCATGCAAGGACTTGGGATTAATGTTGAATAAACATATGTTTGTGGTAAGATTTTAAGGTCACTCCCAAAAAGGTATAGTGAAAATATTTTAGCTATAGAAGATTCAAAAGATATTAAAATTTTGACAAGGGATGAATTACATGGAATTCTCATAGCTTTTGAGATGAGAATAAAATAGGAACCTATTCCCAAAAAGGAATTAGCCTTCAAAGTTACAAAGAAGTCAAAGGGTAAAAAGTTAGATTCAAGCAATGAGTTATCTAGTGATAAAGAAGCAAATTATGGTATAAGGAACAAGGACTCAAGAAAGTATAAAGGTACAAAATCAATTAGATTTTTTAATTGCAGTAAATATGGTCACTATGCTACTGATTTTCCAGAAGCTGGAAATAGCAGTAATGATGAGAAATATGATCATAATAACAGGGAAGCAGGAAAACACAAGTACCAAAAGAAAAATAGGGATGGACAAGGCAATCACGGAAATAAGTTTTTCAAAGGTATAAGAAGAGTTTCTATGTAGATAAGGTAGGTAATATTTCAAGTGATAGTGATGAAATTTCCTCAGATAATGATAAATATGAAGTACTATTTATACAAAAAGAAAAAGAAGTGGTTAGAAACATGTCACCAATAATTGTCAAGCATTTTAGATGTGGTAACTTTGGTAATATTGAATATAGTTGTACACGAAATGGATTTAGTTTTAGTGATGATGAATATGAATATTCTAGTGAAGGACCAGAAGAAATTCTACTTATGGCAATAGAAGAAGAAAGTGCTTCTAGTGGAAATGAATAAGAAAGGAATATAGTTAGTCCCAAAGGCAAACAAATAGAGGAATAATCAGAGAAAGGAGAGGTTGATCTTGTGGGTGAGCTTATTTCTACCCTTGATGCATTAAGAGAGGTAAGAAAGTAGAATTCAAAACTCAAGCTTAAATTTCAATAATGCGATGAAGAGAAAGGAAAGCTTATAGAGGATCTAACCAACTCAATAGCTAAGACAAGGAAATTCAAAGAGACTTTAGAAGCAAAGGTTTTAGAATGTATAAGGTTAGATCATGAGGTAGCTTCACTAAGGAATGGAGTAAAAGAGTCTAAGGACAAGTTACATAGGTTTGGAAGAAGCTAAAAGAACTTGGATAATATTATCAATGTATAAATATATTCGTCAATTTTTTTTTTAAAAAGTACAAAGAAAATAAGGAGAGGAGTCAATCCCAATATCCAAAGAATAAAAATCTTTAGAATAAGAGAGTGTAAGAGAGAGTGATAATTCTAAGGATAAGTTGGACAATAGAAATTTCAACAAGAAAATGAACAATGAAAAAGTAAGGAACATATGGAATAGGAAGCAACACAGGGTAGAAGAGACTAAGAGACCAATGAGGTCAAGGAAAGGTAATTTCAATGGATAATGCTTCTCATGTCTAAAATTTGGGCACAAGGCTACACATTTTGGGACACATGGAAGATAGGAATATGGGAATTTCAGAAACAAGCATCTTTTTCAAGCATATTGCTACTCTTGTAATCAGTTTTGTCACAAGGTAGTAAATTGCAGGGTTCATGATAGGAATGGATATGGCTTCACTAGAAGAAAATTCAAGACAATTGCACCTCCAAGGAACAATAACATTAAGTTTTATAAGTGCAATAATGATGGGCATACAACAAAGTGGTGTAGAGTAGAAATTCCAGAGACAAGTAGGAACATGAATAGTTAGAGGAATCAAAAGGATCGATTGAGGAAAAAAATTGACAAAGGTAAATATCAGTGCATTCTGGGAGTAGAGATACTCCCACACCAGAATTAACCACCTCAAGAGGAGGTGGGGGAGGGTCTAAGCTAAGAGTCTCATTCTTAGCCCCGAGACCCAAAGGTTACCCTTTGCCATTGATGTCAAAGGGGGAGATCATTCAGTTGGGGGGAGAATTTTATCAGGGGGAGAAGTTTTGAAAAGGAAAAAGGAATGGTAAAAAAAAGGGGTTGCCCTAAATGACAAAGGGGGATATTGTTGGAAATTTTGAGTTAGTTGTGGTCATTGATGTCAAGAGTGAGTGTCAGAAATTAGTGCAAGACTTCACAGAAGAAGGGTTAAAATATTCATAGTTTAATCCCAAGAGATTTGATCTAAGAGCTCCAGTTGCTTGGTCAAAAGGATGGTTAAATACCCTAAAGAAAAGGCCTAAAGGAAATAATATTATAATACTTATTATTATAATATTAAATACAATTAGAAAAGACCCAAGGGTGAAAGAGGAAAACACCTAGACTCAATAGAAATAATATTATAATATTTCATTATAATATTAAAAGTTTAATTATGCCTAAGTTAGTTTATAAATAATTTATAATATTTATATTATAAATTTATTTATAAAATAATATTGTTTATAACCCAAAGTTGGGTTGAGCACCAAAAACAATTTACTTTTATATCTCCACCGATGTTGGAGAGAGGGAGGAATATGGTATAAATACCATAGCCTTACCCCTAAGGAAAGCAAGTCTCCAAAATATTTTCAATCCATGCAACTTTTAGGAATGATGAAATATTTTTATGAGAAAATATAAGGACAAGGTGATAATTTCATTTACCCTTGATATTTGTGGAAGTCAAGTTATAAATGTGGAAAGGCTAAACACCAACCAACGATTGGGCTAGCAGTGAATTCGAGGTGTGGAAAGGTTTTGGAATGCAAGGTGTTGCGTTCGATTTTCATCAGCGATGTGGAAAAATCCTTTTGGCTTTTGGTGGGCAAGTAGGAGTCAAAGTGCCCTAGGCACCTTTGACTCCCACGTGAGTGCTTAGCTCACGTGGCAAGGGATCCACGACTAAGGCACTATGGGCACTTTGACTAGGGATAGAATCCCATGGGGAGTGCACGAGGAGGTATTTAATTTTTGTTAAATTGTGTATTACCCTAAGGTTGATGATAGCGTTCAAAGCACTTGGATTATTTCTACACTTGGAGTGTAGTGTGAAGAGGGAAAATTAGCACATGGGGTTATTTATTTTTTGTTAGTGTTTAGGGAGTTAAAAGGGTAAGGTAATTAATTTATACCTTAGAGAAGTTGAAATATTTTTTATTGAGTGTTAAAAATATATTGCACTATTTTATAAAGTTAATTACTTGAAAAATGCAATATTGAGTGGGGAGACATAAGTAGTGTTTGGATTGTTTCATGCATTAAATTTTTGAAAAGGTATTATTGTGAATTGAATGGTTGAAGTCTTTATTTGACAAATTTTGGAGATAATACGGTGTACTTGAGTTTTATTAATTTTGTAATATTTGAGCAAAGGATTTTTGCTATCTAACCCTTGATATTGGAAAATAAGTTGATTGTGATTGAGATAGGTTTTGAGGTATTTTCTCCATAAAGAAAAATGTATGGGCATATCTTCCTTGTGAGTGAAATATTGTTGTATTGGATGTTGTGAATGCTAAGTTGGAGTGAAAAGTATTTTTTGATAAGCATTGTTGAGTTTGGTTTTGAACTATCCAATATTGATTGATAAAGATTTTCTGAAATGAAAGTTGATGCTAGAAACCTTGTTTGATAAGCATTGTTGGAAATATTTGAGTGATATTTCATATGCTTGATTAGGGTTTGTGAAATATCGTGAGTATCATTATTATGTGAAGTTGAGAACTATCTTAAACTAGGGTTTGAGAAATATCATGAGTATCATTGTTATGTGAGGTTTGTTTAGTAATAATTATTGACTATGCTTTCATTGAGTGATTGGTTGAGTGGAATTGATTGAGATTAGTTGATTGGAAGTGTTGGAGTGATAATTCAAGTTTTGTGAAACAAAATTTTCTTTATTATTGATTTATTTGAAGAGAGTTTGGAAGTGATTGAGTGTTGTATGAGAGTGAAACATATTGAGTCTCTAACCATTCTCCATATGTTTTTGTGGTTAAACAAGAGAGTTTGAAAGTGATTGAGCATTGTTGTGAGAGTGAAACATATTGAGTCTCTAAAAATCTCTATATGTTTATGTGAGATTAAAATAAGATTTTGTGGAAGCTTACAATGCAGTTTTGAGGTAAGTCTTGTTGAAGACTTGTTGAGCATATTAGACAAGTTGTAGTGAGAACTTGTTGAACAAATTTTAGGTAAGTCTTGGTGAATATTTTTGGACATATTAGTGTGAGCTTTTGTGGAATCTTACAATGCAGATTTGAGGCAAGTTTTTGTGAAGACTTGTTGAGAATATTTGAGGTAAGTCTTTGAGTAGACTTGTGAGCAAAGTTGATTGATTGATTTGTTCAAACCTTGAGTTAAGGTTTGGGGTAGATCTAGAAGAGTTGAGTTGTTATTATATCAAAATTTGTATTAAGGCTTGAATTATGATTTTAGAATAGAGTATGGGACATATTTGAGGGCAAATTTATGCCATAGTAGAGATAGATATTGAGCAGGCTTGTGATAGACTGAAGGACTATGTTTAGTGTAGATTTGAGACAAAGATTATATTTGTGCTAAATAAAAGGACTATGTATAGTGCATATTTGAGTAAAATATTGAGAATATTTGTGCTAGATCGAAGGATAGTGTTTAGTGTATATTTGAGATTGATATTGAGTAGATTTGTGCTAGACCATGTTTATTAAAAAATTGAGACAAAGATGAGAGAAATATTTGGAGGTGATAAAGCAGAGGATAATAGTCTCCAGTATATAGATATCCATTAACTATGGTATTGAGGACAAAGGTCTTTTAAGTGAGAACAAGATTCTTCAGTAGAGAGATATCCACAAGCTAAAGCAGTGGAGGCAGTAGTCTTCTAGAGGATCACCATATAGAGAAGAGGAGAAGGAGTTCTCATGTGGATAGATATCCTCAAGCTAGATAAGGGGATTGGTGTCTCCTATGGATAGAGATCCATGAACTTAATTAGGTGATTGGTGTCTCCTTTGGACATAGGTCCATAAACATCATAATAGGTAAGGATTCCCAAGAGATTTGTTGAGAAAATTTTAGTGAAATATTTTATTCATGGAGTAGCCCACATTGGGTGAACCACATTAAATTAGTGTCTTTATTGTGTGTGGTGATTTATGCATTGCTTTTATTACTGCTATTGAAATTGCATTGATATATTAGATAATATTGTTTGAGTAAAAAAAAGTAAAAAGTGGTCTTATATTGTTCACCCCCTCTCAGTATAAGATTTTGTTCTTCACTTGGATGTTTGGATTGTTGATGATCACCTCAAAATAAATAATTCATGCATCCACATGAGGGTGATTTTTTATGTTACCCTAAGCCACCATAATCATAATTTCCCTTTTTTAGTACCTTGTTCTTGGTGGTCGACATATTCTTTCACCCACAAGAGCACCTGGTCCTACAATCAATAAAGATATCAATAATATCATATACTCATATAAAAGTAACAATGTATATAATCATAAAAATTATTTAAAACTATGCATTATATCATCATCCATAAATACATAGTTAATCATGTAAAGAGTCCTACCAAGGTTGGTCATGACATTTGCTCCTCATTTTTTGGTAAATTATGTTGCATTCTTGATAATAAATTTTCCAGAAAGTGTTTTATATGGTTCAAATTCTATCACTCTTTGGATACTTTATACTATGCCCATGGGCATACCTAAAGGACTACCTGATGGAATACTTGTAGATGCCATAATTGCTATTACTCTATAAACACTTATGAAATCACTCTGTAAGCTCTTATAAACACTTAGAATCTCAAATGCTCAGTGTAATCTACTCTTAAATCCCTATAAACATTTAGTGAAAGTGTAGTTTGGTGATTTAAGGCGAGGATTTATAGCATTTTGGGAAGATATTTTGCATGCCTAGCTTTTATTATTGTGAACTACATTCTTTACTATTTGACATCATTCATATAAAACCTCATCTCTTATAACTATATTAATTTATGCATCATAACAATTGCCTAGTTCACTATCTATTTTAAACCATTGATTCAGGAAAGGAATTCAATTTGGGGTATAGACTGATTTTAGATTCACTTTAAAACTTGTGCTCATTAATTGTGTAATCTCTCGTAGGGATCTTGAGTCAATCTTGATCATTCATGTTGAAAACACATTCAATCTGAGCCATTGAGTATACCTTTAAGGATCTATATTGCCATGCCACATTCCATTTGAATCTAGATCACTTTTGAGCCATTGAGAGGCCTTAAAATAGTGTGCCAAATCATTTTCTTGCCTTTGTCACTTTCCTTCTAAAGAGTCTTTTTATCATTTTTTGTTCTCTTTAAATTTTTTTAGTTATTAATATTTAGCTGCTATTAGCCTTATAAACCCTTTGCTAACCATAGCCATGTATACTTATTGCTACTTACACTATTACTCTTTGGTCATTAGATCTTTTTATAACAACCTTCAATCAAATAACTATGCCTTTACTCAGTATTTGTACATGGACCATTTATTATCTTGATTAATAAATTTAATATATTGATTCTAGGCCTCAAATTTTATAAATTTGTCTAAGACAACCCCCATCTTCTTTTAATCATCGAATTAGAGCCATTGATTCAAATTCCAAGAAACAACACAGACCATAGATATTTTTTTCTTAGATTAATCTTGACCATTCATTTTACCTTGAAACCTTAGATGAATATGGATCATATATTCTCTACCTAGACTATTCAAAATATTTTCATCATTTTCATAAGAAAATGTAGGCCATCCATTTTTTGAAAAATATAACATGGGAGCTACGTGGACCACGAAACGTTTTTGGTGAGTCTTGGTCAAAATATTTTGTCTTTACCTATTGCTTGAATACAAGCCATTGATTTTAACATTGATGAATGTGGAACCTTCATTTTAATTAAGGTATTAAAGTTCTATTCAAACATATTAGTATGAATTTCCATGGTCTAATATGCTTATATGGAACCTTTATTCATTTGCACATGAGGGCCATTGATTTAGGTTCAGGTGAATGTGGGCCATAGGATCATATCTATTTATTTTGTGTGTAAACCATACTGACTTATTGAATTAATATTAGACATCTAAGTTTTGTGAATTTTACCACATGGATTCCTTTGAATGGTCTAATTATGCCATAAGACATCAGATATGTTAATAAAATGAATAAATTAGTATAAAATTATAGATTAGATCTAAGACCATTTACCAATTCTCAGGATTGAATATTAGTTCATTGATTTATTTAGGCTTCAAGGTGCTCTTCTTGTTGAGTAATCTAGGTCTTTATATTTTCTTCAAACAAATATTGACCACTTGATCCTTGCCTAAAGTATCTGGATAGTCATAGTCAAATAAAATTGTCTTCCTCCATACTAAACTATAGACTTTAGATCTTATCCTAGATGATCACGGGTCATTCATTTAGCATGCTTGTGGATAAAAATTCTATTTAGTGGATTACACATGGCTTATTTATGAATATGGAATACAATTCATCTATATATATGTGTACCACACATTTTAAAGGATTTATTTGGTCTCTATTCACCAGTGAATGCACGTCATCCATATTTGACCTTAGGGCCATGCAGGTCATAAATTTCCTAATTGAACACAAAACATGACTTTAATTATTTAATATTAGTCATAAGACTTTATTATTGAATGCAATATATATATTTGAGAGCTCAAAATATCACATACCATTGATTCTTATGTTCTTGCGAGTAGAGATCTAGTGGATTATAGGTGGTGATTGTTGATTGTTGATTGTTGACTTTGTGGTTGAAAATGACAAAAATAGCAAGGTTTTTTGTGGGTGTTATGAGACCTTTGGATGCACATAGACCGTCCATTGGTTTTGGGTGGATGAATGAAGTTCATTGATTTGAGTGTGTTCCTATACAAAGACCTAGTGGGATACACATAGAAGCTACAAATTTCTCCTAAGACTTTGGAATAGAGGTAAACCATTCATTTCAAATGGAGATGAATGAAATTTAAAGTATGGGGAGAATGTTTGAAAATTCAAATGGTAAGCTTTAATAAATGGACACTTTAGGTGGATTAGATCCTTCCTATAATTTTGGAGCTCCTACAGGTCACCCATTTTGATGGAAGATGCAAGAGGTTTAATAGAGATGATTTAACACAAACGATTAACATCGACTTAGGATTTATAAAGGATAGGTGCATAAAATGAGTTTGAGGGGTTCAAATTTAATTTTTGCATATTTGAGACCCTTAAAACCTAAGAATTTTGGAGGATTACTAGTATGAATGAGGAATACTTGATCAGCTTAATTGGAAACAAATTTTTGATGAAGACTAATAAGACCTAAGAGTGAAAATATGTAAAGAAACATTCTAACTAAGATAAATGATTGAATTTAAAGATAATAAAATGAATTAAGACTAAAAATAAAGGGAACTCCTAATGACCAAAATTAAACTATGGGATACTTTGATTTTAAAAAAATTAGTGGTACACCTTATGTTGAATTTTTAGAATCCAACAAATACACCACATAAGGGGTGAGGTAAACCCTAATGAAGTTGTGGATTTTACTTAAGAATTAGCTAGTAAAACTATGGTAATCTTATGTTTAAGGATTCCTATTGATAATGAGTTTTTTAAATGGATTAAGATAGCATGGAAATAGGGCAAGGTTTGGTCAACCAAATTTATTAAGATTTTCATAAGGGTTATGTTGTAATCTCCTTTAATATTGTATGCCCAAATTGCACTCCATTATGACACTTGGATAATTTATAAGAATGTGGTCTACTTACATAATTGGTCTATTGATTATAATCCAAAAGAGCCTTCCCACACTTAATAACTTGTTTAGATTAAGTTCTTCTTAATTTATCAATTAGACCATTTTTGTTATCCATTGTGTCTCAAATTGGTTATATTCTTTAGTTTCATAATGATATGAAAAGGTATGCAAGCCTCAAAATACACTCTAGGATTTATATAGAGGTGAATATCTCTAAGACTGTCATTTTCAATCAAAATTAATATTTTTGGACTTCTAATCCCTCATCCACTCCATTATCTCATTTTTCTAAATGGTTGTTTCTACTACCATGAATATGATTATCCTAAGAAATTAATGAAGAGGAAGGAAATGGATGAGGGCATGACCAGTTTAGTTGCTATTGTTCTAGATGTAGTCACTCCTTTCTCATATATAGGAGTCAACCTAGTGCTAGTGTGTTTACGGGTAAAAACATAGACAATGGTAACAAATAGAAACCCAACTAGCTATTGTTGACTAAAACACTATGGCTGATATTAAGGTGGTTGAAGGTTGGTAAATGGTTGAAAAAGGGTCTTCATCACTCATAAAAAAATGTGGAATATCTTTGTTAGATTGTAAATGAGGATTGTGTGTAAATTTTTTTATGAACATTTGATCCCCTTCACATTCTCACATCCACCATCCTCTTTCACAAATTCCAATTTCTCAATCCCATAACCATTCCTACCCCATTTCATTTCAAGGTATAAATCATCCCAAATACTCTTCTAGCCATAACATAGGAAGTGGTTGCTAAAGAAATCAATTCAATGTTTTAGAAAATGAGGTTGAGTAGCCCAACCTTACATATGTCCTATGAATTACAACTATTTATCTTGGAACATGCATGGTATGACTCTCATACACAAATATTATATGTCTTGAGGGTTCTACATTAGAACAAAATAGATAATTTATTCCTTTAGGAAGTAAAACCTATTGGTATTTTGTTGGAGCATTATTTTTTTCACCTCCAATTCTAGAGTAATGTATGTTTCACTTAGCATGAGTCTAGCAATGTGGGTGTTCCTTGATTTCTATAGTGGTAGAATTTAGACATAACCCATGGAATTAAAGTGTATGGGTGATTGTTTTGATCGATAATCAAGTATTAATTATGTGATACATTTATTCTCTAAAGTGCCAAGTGGGTTGTATAGCCCTATGGACGTGGATGTCTACTTATCTATGTTCTATCAAGTGGGTCTTTTCTAGGAATTTCAAAATGGTAAAAAACGTTGATAACAAAAATTTGGCAAAGTTGTAAATAATTGAGAATTAAAAAATTATCTAGTTGGCTATTATATAGGAATTCATTAAATGTATTTGACCCCATTTCTGACCAAATCATGTCTTACCTCTCTAGCTAATTGTAGACATAGAAAATTGACCCAACCAAATGAGTCAATTTTCCCTTAGATGTCTAGTGCAAATTTTGAGCTCCCCCCACTTAGTTTATTCACTTTTCCTAGCCTTGCCAAATTCGTAGTTGTTCCAAACCGATCATGAATTTGGTCAAGCCACTTTGGCACCAATATGACCTTCAATGATCATATTTAGTGGATTTTTGATCAACTCAAATTGACCCTAACCCTAGTTTTGAATTTATTTTCTTTCCAACCTCACCCTTAATAATTCTATAAATATAGATATTAAGTTCCATTTTTTGCCTATTTGTGATTTATCTTCGATTTACTATTTTTTTATTTTCCATTTGCTATCTATTATTTTTTATTTTTTTTTGTGATTTGTTGTCATATGTGAGCACCTAGAAGAGCTATGATTTTTGATCAACTACAATGATGAATTGAGTAAAAGCAGATTCTTATGTTATCAAAGCAAGGAGATATAGGCTCATCCTAGGGGACTATTTTTGCTCTTGGTTTTTGTGTCCACCTATTTTATTTCTCTTTCATTGCTTTTATCTTAGTTTTCTATTTATAGCCATAGATCCTTCCCAATTCTTCTATTCTTCTAGTTTTAGCTATTTGTTTCATTTGTTTAAGCATACTTTGGTTAATTTAATATTCCTATATACATTTCATTTATTCCTATAGCTTGCATTAGATTACTATATTTTTTTTTGCATTTCATTTATTCCTTTAGATTGCACTTAGGTCATTATACTTTTATCTACATTTTATTGCCTTATTCTTCCATTATGCTTTTATTCCAGATTCACAGTTGCCTCCTAAAAGAAACAAATTTGGAAAAAATATTGTCTAGTTTGCTTTCTATTCTTTTCTCCTAACTTGGGGGCAAGCATCTCTCTCCTTTGTTGTTTTCTTCTTACTTTTTGCATTTATATTCTTTGTTTTTATCTTTTGCAAACACTTCTCTATATTTTCTTTGTTTTATGCTATATTCGACTTCTAAAAGGGTCAACACATATTATGTTCATGACATGGTCATATAAAATGACCAAAGGGGTTTGATTTCCATGCTTGTGAGCCTAGTCTTCATAGCAGCCTAAGCAGGACCCAAAAACTAACCACAATTTTTTCTAGTTTTCTATCTTTGTTTGTAGGTTCACTCAAATTCACGGTCATAATTTTTTGGGAACAATTCAAATTTTTGGTCATCAGATACAAGGTACAAATTTAGCATAGGGAAAAATGCAAGTTTAGCTAAGTGCCTTGTTAACCTTTTAAGAAAAATTTGACTATTTTTTTTGTTCTACTGTGTGTTTTTGTTCTATTCTATATTTTTATTTTAGCTATAAAAGAACATAATTTTAGTTTCATATTAGAAATAATCTTAGTTTTAAAAGGGATCAAATTTTAACTAGGCACTAAAAGAGTAATCTATTTATTTCTACCCATATGCATTGAAAGAAAAACTACATATAGTTTATGCATTTAGGATAATTTTATATGCACTTCTCTTGCACCCTTGATGAAAGAAGGAAAGTTTTTTTATTGTATCTTATTTGTAGTTATGCATGCAAAGGAAGGGTCATTCTTTGGATAACATTTGTATGTTTGCATCCTTGTTATCTTGCATTCTTTTACAGTATATTCAGTCATTGTAGTTTTATTTTTTTAAGACCAAAATTATGTGTTTTCTTGAATAAAAATACCAAACCCCACCCAAACCTAGAGTGAATCCTTAAAATACTCCTAGTGAACCCCTAAATATCTAATCCTAAAGTGTGTGGAACGTAGCCCTACATTTACCTCGGCTCCCAACAGAACTAGCAAGAATCATCTATGTAATTTTATCCCTCTATATTTTTGATGAACCTAACATGAACACCTCCTTAGTGACCATTAGGAAACATTCTTATTTTTTTTGTGTTTCAAAACTTAAACATGACCACATAAAATGATTTGTGTATATTAACTCACCAGATAAGATATTTTAATAAATTTGCATCTTTTTGCATCTTGTGTAGTGATTTACTAGCCATATTTTCCTTAATTATTGTCCCTACTCTTAGGAGCAAGAGAAATATGTTGGATCCTTATAAAAATCCATTGTGGAATGATGAGGATCAACTTGATAGGGAGAAAACAAACATAGAAGAGGAAGATTATTTGTTAGCTAATGATAACTATTATCTGATAGAAGGACCTTACAGTCAATTCACTTTCAAATCACACAATCATGTCACGAAATTTTATAGGTAAAATGTGCAATTCATGGATGAAGTCTTGCAAAGGGACATCCACTTTAATGAATCTGGACTGTCCCATCATCAAACTATTTCTCATCAAAATATTCATGTTAATCCTTTATTTCAATCTTCTCAAAATTATAACATCAATCCACTTCATAAATTAACTTATGCTACTACCACAACAATTAATATAGGAGAAATTTCTCAATCACCTCCAACTAGTAACATACCTCATAGTGATACTCAATTTACTCTCATCACAATCCTTCATCTAATCTAAATATTCCTCCTCCTAACGTTAATAATTATTCTTCTATTCTACCAACTACAAATTGTGTCCCACTACAAGATACTACACAAAATATCCTTAACTAAGTATCCATAATAGTGTAAATGCTTAAAACATCAACCAAGTATCCTTCCAACAACCTATGCACAATAGTTATAGCACACCTTTAGGAAACTTTGGAGTGAACATGCCAACTACACCCATTTAGAGTTGCACAATAACAATATTGAAATTTAGAGTCTAACATCTATAGTGAAAAAAGTTGTATTAAGGATGGATACATTATAAGTTCCAAGTTTCACTTATTCATACAAAGAAATGTGCAACTAACCCCTAGATCCTATGGTAGCGGTAACACCGTATCCTAAGAACTTTACCACACCAATATTACCAATCTATAAGGGAACAAAGGACCCTATTGAACACTTAAGGATGTTCAAGACAACTTGTCATGATATTATTTATGATGACATGTTGTTACTAAAGACGTTTCCTAAAAGTCTTGGAGGAACAACCTTGGAGTGGTATTATCAACTACCCCACCACAATGTTTGTTCAATAGTTTGGAGTGTATGTAGAAAAGAGAGTGACCCTTCAATATTTATACCTCCTTAAGCAAGCTAAGGATGAGAGTTTCTTAGATTTATTATCTTAGTGGAGAATCTTAGTTGGAAGATTATAGTATACCCCACCTCCTTGAGATATGTTAGAGATATTTATCAACAACTTACAAGAGCAAATTTTATATGAATGAGAGATGAAATATATCACATATTTCAAACAAACAGTAGACTTAGCTAGAAGAGTTGAAAAAGTTCTTATTAGAAAGGGTAAAATTAAACTTATAAAATAAGAATAAAGGATGACAAAATCCCAATATAAGAATAAACATGTGGTAGGTGATGGGGTCACCAATAATAGATAGACTAATAATGTCAACACAACTAGTACCTTATAGAAATTGGTGCTTAGAAAACCTCAAAGACCCCCACCTAGGAACTTCACGAGACTCAACCAACCTCTATCATGTATCCTTAAACAACTCTTACAAGCTAAGATTATTGAGTTGACCAACATAAGATAACTTGATACAATGATAAATTGGTACAAACCATACCAACATTGTGATTATCACAGGGTGGATGGACACCTTAAATATCAATGTAAGTGTCATACCCCATATTTGGTAAGGCTTGGACCTAATATACTATGTATTGATGAATGAGTAGTGTATGCTTAGTTTAAATGATTTGAATGATTATTACATTAATTTATCTTTAAGAATGTGATACTGCTAATGTATTGATAAATGTGTAGTGCTAGATACCTCCCTAGATGGAAGAGGTAGAAATTCCCACCAAAAAATAGGATACTTGAAAAGGGAAGTGATGACAAACAACTCAAGGTAACAGGGATGACTACCCTCATATAGGCATGCATTATTGCTTTAGGAGTAACCATCAGCAAGCCAACCACCTAGAGCTAAAGTTGGTAGCCTTATAGCTATCGTAAATTCTTCAATTGAGATGGGTGACTTGGTTGATGATAAAACTCCCACCTTGTTGGATTGTTTGTTGTGTGTGTGTAAAAATATTATGAACTTCATCGGAAAAAAATGGGTTAATGGACATAGAAGGTTCGTTATCCCAAATTCGTTTGATGTACGATGCTCATAAGTTGATATCGTTGAGTATAAAATAATAAATGAGTTCTACTTTATTTAAATAATAAATAAGATTTATTTAAATAATTGGAAAACATATTATATTAAATAATAACCGAACTTATTTAAAATAAAATATATTTTAAATAATAAATAAATCTATTTAGAATAGATTATTTTAAATAATGTTTGAATTTATTTAAAATAATTTAAAAATTTACTTTTTATAGAAAGAAAAAAAATGAAAAAAACTCATTCTCCTCGCATGTTTTATATAGAAATGGGAGGTTATTTTAATTAAAATGAAAAAAAAGTCCCATGAACCTTTTTATTTATAAAAAGTAATACAAGCCCATTATAAAAAAATGATGAAAATTTTAACATTTTAAAATTAAAAAAATCTCTTCTACCACCACCTTGGATAAGGGGGAATTAATGGGGTAAGACTTTGGGGACATGGTAGCTAGATCTACCATGTTAAGAAGCCCCCAAGAGGAAAATAGAGAGAGTTATTTTTGCTAGAGAAAAGGAGAGAAAATTACTAACATGAGAACAAAAGGCTTGGCAAGGAGAAGTTACTAGCTTAGATTTTCAAGTTGGATTCAACCATTCTTATCTACCTTACAAAGCTATATGATGTTTTCATCTTACCATGTTCTACTATCTAGTTGTAGTATTAATAAGAAAAAATGTATTATTAATTATGTTTATATTTTGCTTTACATTAGAAAGCTTGAAAGATGAAAGCTTAGTTTTAATTATTAAAAAAAGGGGGATTTGATGAATCAAGCACAGTGGTCTCATTCAATAATCCCTTGTCCCTTTCATACTAAGCAGATGCTTTGTTATTTTAATTAAATTTATTTAATGAACTGTAAGTTTAAAAATAAATATAAGGGGTCTCCCTAAGATTTAGGGAGGCCGATTATTTTTGCTGTGTGCAATAAAAGGAAGGAATCATCTTCCCTTGCACGTGTAGGCAATGGGGAGACAACACCTTCCCCTTGCACACAAAGTCCAAGAGAAGGCATCGCCTTCCCTTGTGCGGCATGCACATCATGAATAGGAGAAAGGCAAAACATTCCCTTGTTTATGGTGAGGGAGAACCTCAAAGCGGTGGATGATGTTGTAAGGGCAACATCCCTCACAACAGAGGACCGTTGTGAGGGGCCACTCTCATGGCGCGGGCCTTTTAGGGGCTTTGTCATCACAAAAACCTACACCCAAATTAAATTAATATTTTTTACTTAAAATAATTATATAAAAAAAGGTTTATTTAATAATTTAAAAGAACAAAAGAATTGTTCTTTAATATTGTTATGTTCCTTAAATTTTATAGAAAAAGGAAATTAAAAGAAGCAAATGAAATAAAATGAAATATTAAACCTATTTCTCTTTCATTTGTAATTTAGGATTAAAAGGTCTAAAAGGAAAGTCATATTTTGTAAATAATAGTTTAATTAAATTTCCTTGAGAAAGGCTTATTCTTTTGGATGATTGAATTGATTTATTAAGAAGAAGTTCAAATTCTTTTATGTTTAGTTAAATGAAAAATTTACTCAAAGGAAGTTTCTTTAATAGAATTCACATAAAGAGAATCCTATACTCACTGCCTATAGTTGAATAAAATGTATTAAAAAGGAAGAATTTACGTTATTATGGTTGCATTAAAATCTTTGGAAAAGGAAAATAATTTTAAGAATATGAAAATTGGTTTTTTTAAGGGAAGGGAAGGATTTTATTTTTCTCATTGATTAACAATGAATTGTTTACGATTTTTGGTAGATTAAGTATTTAATTAATTGAGGTTTATGGGGCCTTAATTAGTTAGAGAAATGGGTAATTTAAGTACTTAATTAATTAAGGTTTATGGGACCTTGGTTAATTAAGAAAACAAATGAGCCTAATTGATAATCAAATCTAAGGAAAGATATTTTGTTTAAACATGAACCTTGAATTGATTAAAGGAAGATATGATGAAATGAAAGATAACCTCCTTAGATGTGAGTGAATGATTGTAATGATGTTTTGGTGATTGTATAGTTACAATTTGGCATTTTAAATGTACTAGATTAAATGATCATCTAGTAGATGCATAATTCATAGTTTCATGAGATATTTAGATACCTTACTACCATAAATTAAATGGTAGGCTAGCTAAAGGACCAGGAAAACATCAAGATCCAAGATAGATACTTATGATATGAGCAAAACACTTTCTAGAGTAACCTTTGTATAGATAAGTATGAAATATTCTATTGTTAAAGGCATGGAATTTTTTTATCATGCTCAAACTATCTAATGATTTATGGGAAAATAAAAATGTATCTCCTAATTATAATTTATGATGCACCTTATTGATTAGATATGTTAGCCATTTATTTATGCATGATTTAGTTAGATTTATCTCTTTCAATTACCTCTTTTATATTCTTCTTGTAATTTACTCCTTGTTTGATCTTAATTGATAGACTTAGTGTTTATTATTTTATGATGATGGATTAATTATGCTTAGAGTAGTTAAGTAGATTCTTCAGATATTAGAATGTTGTGTAGAGAACCTAAGGAATTATGGGGTTCCTTAGGACTATAATTGATGTTCATTGTTAGGAAACTAAATTGGTTCGACTTACACAACCTACTAGTTTAAAATGAGATAAAATATATATGATAGGATTGGGCTACACCATCATAAGAATTTTTAGCTTTTGATACATGTAATGGGAGATAGCAATCACAAGATGTACAATTATAAAAAAAAAAGTAAATATGCAAGATGACTGAAATATGCTATAAATAGAAATGATAGAAATTATTACAAAGTAGCTATAGAAAAAATGAAAACTCCATAAGCTAAGTGTTGTGGCTATTGCACAACACACCTCAATTTTTGGGACCCACTTGAAATTTGGATATTAATGTGGAATTTTGGCTTTAAGTTTTGAGTTGGTTTCCTCTTAATTATCATTTGATCCATTCAAATGTTAAACAAGTTAGTCTCCACGAGATTGATTCTAAGGCCTTGATTAAGGAGGCCACTCAAGTTGTACAAAAGTAAAATAATATTTAGATTTTCTTTAAATTTTAGTAAAACCAAAATTAAATAAAAAAATAATAATAATAAAAAACTTTAGTAAGAATATGTATGTATATATATATATATATATATAAATAAATATAATAAAAAAGGGAATGAATAAAATAAAATAAAATGTTGTCATTTTCTTTTGTATTCTAATCTTACTTTATATTTATTTTTACATCAAGGTGTTTTATGTTTATATCTTAACACCATGATGTTTTAGGGTTATACCTTTACACTAGGATGTTTCACATTTATATCTTCACATGAGGATTTTATTTGAAGTCACTATCAAATTAATATTTCATGTCTATAATTTTCAGGTTATAAAAATGGTAGGCATGATTTTTGAAGCAAATATTGACTCGGTCAACCAGTAAAAGTGGATTCTAGAACACGGTCAATGGAGGCACGAATCTTGAGATAATACCAAAAGGATCTAGCTAAGTCATAGGTTTTTATACCAGTTCTTATTCATAAAGAAACTATTATGCTTTTCCAGAGCCATATGGGATTAAATAAATTGTGTCGAGTTTCATTTTTTTCTTCAAACAAACTGATTGATTTGTTAATGAATGAATTTTGAAGATACACATCCATGGCATAATAAATTAGATGGTAAAAAAGTATGATGTTTTGGCGAATATGGTGGCAACCCACATGAGCTTTAACATGGAAATCCTTGATTCCCAAAAGTTGGTTCCTGTGGAGTTTTTAATGTTGTGTGGAATTGTATGGAACGACATTCAAGGGCTAAATTTGGTATTTTTGGAAATGCTCATGGAGGTGTGATGATATGGAGCATGTGCACTGATATAGGAGTGGACTTTTGCGTTGGGAGCTAGATCATGAAGTATACCATTCAACCATAATATCCTAGGCCAATGGATTCACATATCAAATATTCAAACCATACGTAATGATCGAATTGATATCTAATGGTAGTTGAGCGTTGTTGTGTTTAATGAGATTGGATAAAACTATGTAAGTATCCAAGCTAGCGTTGCTCTACCCTTTAGATTCATCCCAAGTTAAATTCAAAGGTGAAAACACAAATTATTAGGAATAGGTCTATATCCCCATAACTTCAACATACTTTCTTGAGCATGGTTCTAAATTAAAAATTCATTGAATATACCACAAATGGAATCATTGTTTCCATCTAGTTTCTGGTAAATTCTCCTAGAGCTAGCTTCAAAAGAATAATTTAAGGTCCAAAATACAGTGCTGGCCTTTCTCAGGTGGATCCAGGAATACGATGTGCTCTATTGGACCTACATTGGTGAGTGGGAATGGGATAGACCATTGGGTGTGTTGGGTAAACCTCTCATTGGAGGAGGACTAGCTAGAGTCACCTACGACGACACCATCAACAATTTTTTTTATCTGAATTCGGTTATCTTAGTTAAAACGAAGGTGGTGAAGGTTTGTTTGGAGATATAACATGAGCCTATATTAATGATGAATCAATGAACCAAGGCATATAAATGATAAAGTGACAAGAGTATCATGAGATTTAAAATGACATGCTTATGTACTCAAGTTAGCAAAAAACGAAAAGATATCCGTAAAAACTTTGGGGGCATCTTGATGGGAAGAGTGGTTGAGAACAAACTCATAATTATGCTATAGTTTCAATTATAAATTCACCAAGGCGGTTTGACATGGATTTAGTGAACATGAATTTACCAAAATAGATTTCATATTATTTCCAATGAATAGATATAACCATGGCATTAGTATTTGGGAAGCAAAAATTTGTCTATGGTATTTAGAGTCCCTAGCAATATTACTCGTGATGAAAAAGCTCTTCGAAGTGCATGGTTTGTAAAATAAAGATATTTTATGTTATTATTTTGGTGCATGACTCTACTCATGGGCTAAAATCAAATGTGAAACTATAAAAATGAGGTCCCTCCCAAGTAGCACATATCGAATGAATTTGGGCACCTTATATTTTATTATTATTTATTTTCTTTAAGCTCCATCAAACACTCAAAACCCTAGAAGGGTTATATTTTTCTACATTAAAATTTTGGGTTTTGAAGTAATTGAAAATATCCAAATAATTATTTCTTCAAGGCTAAAAAAAATTAAATTATTTGGACACATTTAATTAAGGTATTTCTTAAGATTTTAAAATGAAAAAAAATTCTTGCACTCCATAGGTTCAATCATTTTAATATTTGTTTAACAAAGAAAGATAAAATTTGTTAAGAAAGCAAGATAAAATATGGTAACCAAAGAATATAAAATGAATTAAATCACCGTTCTGGGATTGACATTTCAAAATTAGATTTGGTCATTTTATTTAATGCTCAAACAAAGATTAACAAGAGAAGATAAAATTTGTTAATGAAGCAAGATAAAATTTGTTAACCAAAGAAGATAAAATGAGTTAAATCACCATTCCGGGATTGGAATTTCAAAGTTAGATTTTAGTCTTGTTCTTTTATGCCCAAGCAAATCTTAATAAAGGAAGATAAAAATTTTAAAATCTTCTTAATAAAATAATGTAAAATCCACTTAAACAATTTGAGATAAAATGGATTAAATCACCGTTATGGAATCATTATGTCAAAGTAGATAATGGATCAATAAATACATATTTTTAATAATCACATGAATAAAAAAAATAATTGCAAATCAAATCAATACTAAACAACATGCCCCTTTTTAACAGTCACTTGCACCTCTAAGGTATTTCAACACATTTTTATATTTTCATAAGCAACCAAGCGCATTTTAAAATCAAATAAGAACCTTGGAGAAATTCTGAATTTCTTTGCAAGAGAGGGTTTTCTAACAATACCCTGATTGTGAGTATGGTTTTGCAATAGGGAAAAAATACCACTCAACATAATTGGCGCTAGAAGGAGGGCCTGATTGAAGATATTGACTTTGACTAACAAGTTTTGTTTGTTGAAAGTTGTTCACATTTATTATGCTCTAATTGTTGATGCATTAATGCTAACATTTTACATATTGAGAATTCTTCTTATTATTATGGTTTGATTGATGCATATTTAGATAAACATGATGATCTATATGTTAAACATTTGAAAATTATTAGTCATTTCATGTATATCTGCAAGATATATTTATTTGACTAGCAAAATTGGTACTAAAAGTTATATTCTTTAAGGTCCACTAATGGCAATGTTTGCTCCAATGATGACAGGCAACCCTTTAAACATAAATAGGTCTTCACATGATGTACCTATAGATCTTACATGTTATCTACCCCAATTTAGGCATGATGGAACAAGGTCAACTGAAGCACACATTCATGCATTCAAATGGTATGTTTCATTTACAAATCATGCATGAAGATGTTTCTTGTGAAATGTTTCCATACACGTTAAATGAGGTTGCATATAATTGGTATACCAACTTACCTTCATGTTTTATTACCTTCAGGGCTCAACTAGAGGTAACATTTCTCAATTGTTGTAATAAAAGTCCAGTTAATGAAGTGTTAATATACCATCAATTTTTCACTACCGATAGAGAACCAAATGACTCTTTAAGGTCATTCAATGAAATATTCCATAAGTTATAAACTCGACTAGTGGTACCTTTTATTCCTATAGAGGGAGAGGCTATCCAAATGTATTTTGAAACTCTTGAACCATCGATTTCTATGAATTTACAAAGGATTCCTCAAATCACAACTTTGTCCAAGGATTATAGTGAAGCAATAACATTCGAACAACAATTGAATTTTAAAGGTTTTGATGTGATTCAAATATCATCACATGGAGAACTTGGATCATGTTATCAATAACCATTTAATGCCACCCTTACCCACCCAACATTTTTTTCACCTCAATATATCACTCAGAATAAACCATTATTCAGAATACCTAAATGCCTTTACATGATGCTACTACAACTCAGGTTAATAACACCAATATTCAAATAGACATTTTGCAAAGGTTAATTGTTCAAATTGGTAGGAACTTGGTTCAATCAAAAAAACAAGATGCTCAAAATACACATCTAGATCATTCCACATATCATGTTTAGGATATGTATTTCAATGATACTCAATATGATATTATCTCAAATGATGGAAGATTATTGGATATAACTAGCATTGAAACATATGATAATTCAAGACCTTCTATAGACTTATATGAACTTGGTAAAATCGATTGTAAAGAAATCCAACATGTTCCAAATGATGACCAACAAGAAATGACAATATTAGGGTTAGTAGTTACAAATGAGGATTGTGGTAATCAAGTTAACCTAAATGTAGATATTGATTCACTTTTAGAAATATTTGAACCATAAAAAGTGGTTGAAAGTGAATTGGAAAAGGAATCAATAGATGAATCTGAAGAAGGTTATAGCCTGAATGATACTGAACCTGAAGAAGAATTTGAATATGGCATGAAAGGAGGTATGGCATCTCACCAAGATATCGATTATATTATTCAATTCAAATAAGCGGAATCACCCACCTTTTTCCCACTTGATGTGCAAGAAATTGAAAGCCTTGTCCCACCTAATAATCCTATAATGCCTATGTTACCTCATATAGAGAAAAATTCAGAATATTAATGGTTTGGATTTGATATCGTTGATGATCCAAAAGAAAGTGTTGATATATTTGAGATGACTCAAGTAGTTGATCTATTATTTAACACATCCCTTGACCAGCAAGATTTATGGTTTGAAAAGTATGGACATATGTTTAATTTTTTGACTAATCTTGGTGTTTTTTAAAAATAGGTAATTGATGAAGATGAAGGGCTACAGGATGAGGATGGCGAAGATTATGAGGAAAAAGAAGGAATCACAAAGGCTCATCAAGTCCTAAATGGAAATGAAAAAAATGTAGAATCTCAAACTTTCTATTCAACCATTTGAACTCTAGGTAAAATTTTACATAATTGTATGTTGGATTCAGATATTGTTGATAAAGAAATGCCATTTGCGGTGAACCAAGAATTTCAGTTGATTCCTACTCACATCAGTGATAAGGTTGCTATGTTGAACAAAACAGAGGTAGATGTTTTCAAGTTACTAGATCAAGTTCATCAACAATTGAAAAAAGAATCTAGGATACAAAGTTATAATGATTCTCATATGTTAGATATCCTAGATGCTTGTAAAATGCTACGTCATTATGATTGGTCTGAAGCTATGAATGATGGTTTGACAATCAAATTTTTAGAAATAGGGTCAAGCTTGGAAAAGATCATGTCTAATCATAACAATGAAGATAGTATTTGGAACACTAAATAAAAAATGTGAATTCACACCATGTTGGTTGAAAATGTAATTGAAGATACAAATTCAATAATAAACATCTCACACAGTAAAAAAATTAATTGAATATTAGTTATGGACCATTAATTTTGATGAAGCAAAATCTAAATTTGATAATGAAGATGGAATTAAATTGAACTGGTGGGGTGAGAGAGGCAAAATAAAGGCCTTTGTATTTTTAGGCCTAATATTATTGTGGGATGATACCCATAAAATCTAGTATGCCTATCATGTCAGATATCTTTCAAGTTGTGGTAATCGTCTTTGGGATCCTAGAAAATTTCATATATGGAAAATCCCAAGTTTTGTTTTGTAAATAGTCATGTGTATAGTATTTTATTTTCAAGTTTTTTTTTTATAGTGTTAGATATGGTTTTCATTTATTTGCTTATTTTGTAATCTTTGATTTTAAAATTTTGTTTTGATTTATTCTTTATTGTGTACTTTCCATTTATATCAGTTCACATTAGGTTAGGTTTTGTTTTATTTTCATGTTTTGCATTTCCTATGCTTTTGGGTTTGTTCCTCTGATTGAGGTAGTGTTTGGTGATAGTTACTTAGTGTTTGGTTGTTCCTTTATTATGTAATATGGATTGCCTAGTTTGGAATCAGGGGAAATTGATGAAAATAAAATGAAATTGTTTAGAAATCATCCTTAGATTTTGGACTAAGATGGTGGATTTTGGAACAATGAGAGATTTCGTTGAAGCTCCTAACGTAACTCACAATATTAATAGGTATTCTTTAAAATATTGAAGGATAAAGTCATTTTGTTTTGTAAATTAAGGCTAAAATATAATACACTCCATCTTTAGCCTTAAGTGTTCTCTAACCAAGTTGGCATACAAATTTTGCAAAGAAATTAAAAGCTTAAAAAATATGAAAAACCAATCTTATGTCTGGTTGATTCAGATAATCTCTACTAGGGCTATAGATGCATTGATAGTAGTAGAGCAAGGTCTAGAATAGATCAAGGTCATCTCCACTAGGGCTATAAACGTCTAGATGGTAGTAGAGCAATGTAGAGACACATATTTATGAGTGACATTGCATATCCTAAATGTAAAACAAATGATGAAATATAAATTATTTTCAAGAATGCAAAATGAATCATAGTTCACTCACTGATAAGAAGCTAATGGTTCATCTATTTTCATTTGAGGCTATTTACCCCATTTTCTCTGGATATTGCTAGATGTTGTATATTTCTCTAATATGGTTTCTTTGGTTTCAAATTGGGTTTTTCATCTGAAATAATCAAGAGCATTTCCTAGTAGAGTCACCATTTGTTGTGGCTATCGCATAACAAGACCCAATTTTTGGGACCCACTTGAAATTTTGATATCAATGTGGAATTTTGGCTTTAAGTTTTGAGTTGGTTTCCTCTTAATTGTCATTAGGTTCACTCAAATGTTACACAAGTTAGTCTCCATGAGATTGATTCTAAGGCCTTTATTAAGGATCCGACTCAAGCTATACAAAAGTAAAATAATGTTTAGATTTTCTTTAAATTAAAAAAGAACAAAATTAAAAAAAAAAAATTAGTAAGAAAAACAATATATATATATATATATATATATATATATATATATATATATATATATATATATATATATATATATATATATAATAAAAAAAGTGATTGAATAAAATAAAATAAAATGTCATCATTTTTTAATGCACTCTAATATTTCCTTTATATTTATTTTTACATTAGGGTGTCTTATATTTATATATTAAGACCATGATGTTTTAGGGGTATACCTTTACACTAGGATGTTTCACATTTATATCTTCACATAAGGGTTTTGTTTGAATTCACTATCGAATTAATATTTTATATCTATAATTTTTAGGTTATAAAAATGCTCCATGCAATTTTTGAATCAAGTCTTGACTTGGTCAACCAATGAATGTGGATGAAAAAACACGATCAACAAAGGAACAGATCCCGAGATACTCCAAAAAGGGTCTAGCTGAGTCATAGGTGTTGGTGTCGATTTGTATTTATAAAGCAACAAATATGCTTTTAATACATATGGGACTAAAACAATTGTGTTGAGTTTCATTTTTCTCTTCAAACAAATCATTTGATTCGTTAATGAATGAAATTTGAAGATACACATCCTCGACATATAGATGGTAGAAAAGGATGATGTTTCGGTGACGATGATGACAACCCACTCGAGCTTTAACTTGGACATCCTCGATTCCTATGAGTTGCTTCCTATGGAGTTCAAAATGTTGTGTGGATTTATATGGAATTACATTCAAGGGCCAAATTTGGTATTGTTGGAAATGCTCATGGAGGTGTGATGACATGGAGGAGTATGTGCACTGATATAGGAGTAGATGTCTACTTTTGGAGCTAGATCATGAAGCATACCATTCAACCATTGGATTCACATATCAAATTTTCAAACCAAACATAATGACTGAATTAACATCTAATGACAATTGAACATTGTTGTGTTTAATGAGATTGGGTAAAATCACGTAAGTGTCCAGGCTAGTGTTGCTCTACCCTTCAAAGTCATCCCAAGCTAAAGTCAGAGGTGAAAATACAAAAAATTAGAAAGAGGTCTATATCCCCGAATATTCAACATACTTTCTTGAGCATGGTTTTGAATATAAAATTTGTTGAATATCCTATAAATGGAAGCATTGCTATCATCTAGTTTCAAGTACAGTCTCCTAGAGCTAGCTTCAAAATAATGAGTTAAGGTCCAAAATATAGCGATGGTCTTTCTTCGGTGAATCTATGAATATGACATGCTCCGTTGAAATTGTGTTGGTGTGGTTGATGGTATAGATTTTGTTTGGGTTTTTGGAAGCCTTATAGCCTAGCCCTCAAACATTGTAAGTAGTAATTTTTGTGTTTCATTGTATTAGTGAGAATGCCACCTCTTACAACACTTTCAAGATACTTCAAACAATTGTTTGTGGTAGATGCTATCAACCCTACTAATAAATATCTCACATGTGTAAGCCCAAGCATATGTCTGCTTTTGCATGGCACAATAGAAGCCCTAAGATCGAAATAAAGTTTTTATCTTTACTATGGTTAGATAAAGAAAATATTTTTTAGCTCCATTAATTTTCCCTCACAAAATTATCCAAAAAAATACCATGTAATGGACGCTATTCTATTGTGTGTTGATATGTGCAAGCTCGAAGCATGATATGTGTTGATCTATAGTGATCTTGGCACCCTTGAAGCCATAGTCTAGTCTAGGATTGGGCCCACCACTTAGATTGGTAGTCAAAAAAGTCTATGGATGCCCTAGTAAAAGTGACCTCCAATAGTGAATAAGATCTCCAATTTTACCACTGATGATTGCAAAGTGGCAAGTAGCCATTACACTTAACGACTAGTCGAGCTTGGTCTTACATGAAGTTGCATGGAGAAACTAAGTAGAGCAACCACCTGTTTCATTCATGGCCATTGCTGAAACACATTTTGGCTTTTTTATATATTTTTTGATAATATTTGGCACATTCTCGATGCCTACATTCAAATTCAATGACATCTGGTTCGCTGGTTCAAATAGGTTTTTTTTTTATTTTTTTTCTATAGGGCTTTTTAGTCCCACATTCATAGGAGGAGGTCTATCATAGTTGTATAAGAGGTTGGAGACCCTCATATTGAATTCACCACTAGTGGGTGGTCTAAGGGTATCCTATGTGGGGCCCCCGAGTGCCAGTTGGAGGTACCAACACGGTGAGATCCCGTGCTAGTTTTGATTGCTCGTACCTACACATTCGTTGAAGCCTATTTGTAGGTGGTTGTTCCTCTTGCCACCTGGTGGAAACTTAGTCGTGTTGATTTTTTGAGTTTGGCATTGTTGAATGCCACCTATTCCTTGTTAAAAGACACCTATTTGTGCCTATTTTTTGGTAAGTTGAGTTGACCACTTACCAGTTGAAGGTCAAGTTGTAAATTTTTAGGTGTATAATTTTAATTATAGTTTTTAGACACATTGAATTCATTTTAACATATTTTTTCCACATGGATCATGGAAGGGCCACATGGCCATGTAATTTTTTTTCAATCATGCTTTATTATTCCAAGGAAAAAATTTGAAATATTCCCTTGCGAGGGACATTATGGTTTGTGGAATATTTCCCTGTGAGGGAACTTTGTAATTATGTAGAATGTTTCAATTGAATTCCACCTTGTATTTCTGCCAGAGAGTGATGTTTATTCCAAGGAGAATATTCATGATGTAAAGGGATAAAGTTTACCTCTTGTAATCAAGGCTTAAATTGGAATCGAGTATAGTCAAGCATATACTAGTTGGAAAGAATTTTTTGAGTTGGACACAATGGAGGTGTCCATTTTGAGTTTTGAGGCTATTTCATATATTTTTTTGGGCCTCAATTTTTTTTGTGTATCATGGAGTCATCCTAGTACCTACTCACCTTATTTATAGCACCTGGTGGATGCAATGACTAGTTATCCATGCATTCTGGTAGGATGATAAGATCACCATAAGGACATTTACCACACTAGGGACTACAAAATCTTGACACCCTAGACTCTATCTGAAGACTATTCCACAAAGACACTTTAGATAAACTTTTGAATACTATAGACATAGATACTTTAGGATATTATATTATTTATTTATTTTGGATTCTAGTCTATGGCTTACACTTTTTATAATTTGTAGTGCACTTTTGATAGTATCTGACACTCTCATATGGCTCACATTTATTTTCTATAAAGGTGCATTTTTAGTGGAGATCGAAACCTTCTAGATAAACATTTCACCATGATGAGGGGATAATACCCATGGTGAACCTACTAAGTCATCTATAAAGGCAACATACCTGAGGAAGGGCTGACCCTGAGGCACTAAGACAAAGGCTTACCTAGACGAAATAGACCTAAGGAAGTGGTTGACCTTGAGCTGACATACATAGAGGTAAACATCATGGATCTAGCACTATTTTTTAAATTAGAAGATCCAAATAGCAAGATCAAAAGCATGAGACTAGACACTATTCAAAATCATATAATTGAGGTCAAAATTAAGGGGGAATGTCTCTAGTGTTGACTTACCTTTTTTTTAGAAAGTATACATTAAGATGGAATTTTAAATTTAATGTGTACTTCTCCTTGATATGTGTCCTTGACACTTGTCATTTGTTTTTTATGATGACATGTGTCATATTTTTTCTTTGTTATTTTTTTTGTAAGTAAATTTCTTCATTGATTATCGGGTTTTGCAGGTTAACCCAAAATCTATTACAAAATTTAGCCTTATGTTGATGCTACGAATCCTATTTATGCTAAGGAAATTATACCCTCTCCTACTATTGATCTTCATAACAACCCTTACTGAGTAGGTGGAGCAAACATGACCCAAAAACCTAACAGGACCAACCAAGATGGGTAACTTGCTATGATCATCATTACAAAAATTGAAAAAGGCATTAGCCATAGGAGGAATACTTCCTCTATACAAAACATAAGACAAAAGTGAAACCCCCAAGACCCGAGAATCCTCAGACCTCATCTTCAATGTCTTCCTAGAGATCCTCTTCCTTATCGTCCTCATCTTCCTCATCATCGTCCTTGGCTTCTACTTTTGGTATGTATCCCTCGTTGAAAAACACCTGATTCAGAGTGTCGTAAGTCTCCTCCCTCTGGTGGATGATGTTGGCATGAGATTTCAAGACAAAAAGTTTGAGGACCATGATGGTAGGTCCCTCATCTTCCATATCGTTGACGCTCATTTTGGAGCAACATTGAATTTTTTTGTTCTTCAGTCTTAAGGAAGATCATGTTAGAGGTTCCTAGATCCTTAGTTTTTTTTGGCCGTACTACCTCTGGTAATTGACTCCCCCACTATCTTCTTCATAGAAGACACAGAGGAATGTTTGTTTGTGTCCAAACTTGCTCTTTCCCCCAAAATTGTTGCATGGTAGTTGGGAAAAATTTCCTTAATAACCAGAGGTTCAGGATTTGGTGCCGTGACCAGCACCCACTTGTAAATCACTTTGAAAAATCCTTTATGCATTAGCATAGTAGACCTCCTCTTGCTATGACAAGCATTGATGGTGTAGTTCATCGAGTTCATCAGGAATTGAGGAATACTTATCGGATTGACATCCTGAAAGAAATTCATGAATGAGTAGTGGAAGATTAACAGTGTCTTACTAGGATCCTCTGCCATGATAAACTCCATCACATTATTCATTATAATATGTTGTTCAATAGTGAGTTTTTGTTGCAAAAAACTCTTCACTAATATCTGAAGTATGCATTCAATAATCAACTTATCACCAACTCAGGTGATCCTCATCCATTTTAATACTATTCAATGGTTGAGCAATCCCTATCAAAAGTTAATTTTTATCGAATAGCTTCTCTCCACAAATCTTCTCTCTATTATTCTTCTTCTTCCTCTAATTACTATCTCTCTCCTAAAATCACTAAAAAGTTTAAGAACTTCAAAATTAGTGAAGAACCTCTAACTATAAATTTTTCAAAGGAAAAAAATAATTAGTTAGTTCAATCTCATTTTCTATATATAACCAAGCTACCACCTTCACCTTGAACCATGGGTTTACCCCATACAAACGATGTAGTAGTACATATAAGAATGTGTACATTTACTATTATGGGAACTTCCCTTGAATAAAATATTCATGGTAGCAACCCCTCGTATAAAGATAACTTCACCACTTGTAACCTATCCAATGATTATCCATTACCTAAGAAGATCCTATCTAATATGGGATATAAATGCAAGTGCTTAGGGCCTCAATAGTAAAGCATCAAGGGTCCTTTGGAAGTTGAACTCTAGCCTAGGAGATGTGGCATAGGTTACATCCCTAATAAAAACCAACCCTTACCCATCAATGATGATCAAGTCATGATGTCTCAAAAATTATTAGATCATCATGGCTTAGAATGGAGTAAGGAGGATGAGAGACCCCCTTATCCTTGCACCATATTGTTTTATAATGTGATAAATTTAGTTCACCCTAAGTTGATCATGACCCTAGGAGAGTATGTTGAGGGAGATACTCTTTGTGATATGGCTCATGAAGATATCCTTTGTAATAGCTTCTTCTTCGATGGGTAAGTCCCTAGTGTAGCCCATGCCCATTCTTTTAGTTCAGAAGAGGATCCAATTCCTATGTATCCTAAAGACCTTGAGAAACTAAGAGTTATCCTAGATCATCCTTATTATGAAGGTGAATATCACATCCTCATTGAGGAGACCATAGATTTTAACATACGAATTGTATGAAGCCCTAGACTCCTTAAGTTAGGGAAATCCCTTTCCATGGATGAGTAGGAGCAATTGATCAATTTTTTTAAGTAATTTCAAGATATTTTTTCTTGGTTACATGCTGATATGCTAGGCCTTCATCCTTCCTTACTAATGCACCACCTAGTGGTCAAACCCAATGGCAAACTAGTTAAGAAAAACCTTAGGAATATGCATCCCAAATTTGTCCTATTAGTCAAGGAGGAGCTCCAAAAACTCCTTGATGTTGATTTTATCAAGGTTATCAACTATTATAATTTCATATCCAACATTATTCCTATATTTAAGAAGGTGTATGATTAGAATATATACCAACTTCAGGGACATAAACCTAGCATGTCTAAAGGATGACTAACCCTTACCCAATATAGATATGATAGTAGATTTCATTTGTAGATGTTGAATGCTATTGTTAATGGATGGTTTCTCAGGGTATAATCAGATCATGACTACCCCCAAAGACCAGGCCAAGATAACTTTAATCGCTCCATGGTGCACCTTTTGCTATAGAGTCATGCATTTTGGCTTAAAGAATGTTGGTGTCACATAAAAAAGGGCCATGAATTATATCTTTCATGACTTTATGCATGGTATAGTAGAATATTATGTGGATGATATTCTTGGTCGTTCCATACATCGAAAAAATCATGCACAAGATTTAAGACAAATATTTGAAATACTAAAAGAATATAAAGTTTATCTTAAGCCTTCCAAGTGTGTTTTTATGGAGTCACATCTTGCAAGCTCTTAGGATTCATAGTGACTAGGTGAGGCATAGAATTAGAATTATCCAATATATTGGCTATTACTATCATGCCTCCTCATAACCTTACTGAGTTACATAGCTTGCAAGGGAAACTTCAAGCTATTAAACACTTTATATCCTAGTTAGAAAATAAGTGTCAATATTTCCTTAGGTTTCTTGAAAAGGATGTAGATTTTATGTTGCATGATGAGTGTCAAAATGCTTTTGATGAACTCAATAAGTATCTCACTTCCTCACTTGTCCTTATCCTGTCTAATCCAAATAAGCATTTATTACTTTACATAGTAGCCACAACCCAAGCCTTTGAGGGCCATGCTTCATCAACATGAGGATAAAAATAAAGAGTGATCAATATACTATATTAGTATAACCCTCGTTAGCTATGAAACATGGTATACTCCTTTAGAGAAGCTTTGTCTCGCTATAGATTTTACCTCTCAAAAGTTGCAACACTACATGATCAACCATAAGATATTGATAGTTGTAGGATTTGATCCTCTTCATTACCTAATTCCCAAATTTCTAAGTGGGTCCTAGACATTAGTGACTTTGAACTAACCTCTATAGGTCAAAATACTATAAAATATCAAGTGATTGCTGACCAATTAGCCACTACCCCTTTAGAACCCACCTATCCTTTAGTCATAGGGTTTCTTGATGAGTGTTTCACCCTAAATGTAAAAGAACCCAAGTATTGAATATTGTTTTTTGATGGAGCCCATTGCTTATAGGGCATTGGGGATGGAATCATTCTAGTCACCCCACAAAAACAATTGAACTCTCTTTCCTTCATGTTGTGCTTCTCTTGCAGCAATAACATTATAAAGTATGAAGCCTTGATCCTAGGTCTTAGGGAAGCCTTAGCCTTAAAAGTTAGGAGCCTTTTCATCTTTGGTGACTCTCAACTTGTAGTCAACTAGGTTAATGATGTTTATCAAACTAAAGATGATAAACTAAAATCCTACAAGGAAATTATCACTAAGCTTATGTTAATCTTCAAAAAGGTAACCATAGAGTCTATACGTAGATCCTCCAACTATGATGTGGATCGCTTATCCCATTGGAGTTAGAGGATGATCAAGCCAATATTATAATTTGATAACTCTAAGAACCCATAACCCTTAGTTCTATCCAAATTCCCCTAGATGTCCTAAATATCAGAGCCTCTCCATATAAGACTTGGTACATAGACACATTTAAATTTCTTAAATATGATACAATGCCTAATGGTCTAGATCACAACAAGCAAAGGATTTTACATAAAATAGATTTTTGATTCATGATAATTAGTGATACTTTATATCAGTGTTATTTTTAGGGAATCTTCTTTTGATACCTTAACCCTAATGAAGCAAGGCTAGCCCTTAGTGAAGCTCATGAAGGATCTTGTGGAGGCAAGTCTAGCCTCTGAGCTATGGAGGAGAATGACCAATTTACTTGGCTTATAGTGGTTCGATATTTTTTACTTTTGAACAACTTTGGAGGGATTGGCCCAAACAAGAGGGTGTTGATCATTTTATTAGGTAGTTAGTTTGTATGGGTTCTACCATTCTTATTTGGAATATCTAGAATGAATGGAACAACTGAATTTTTAATCAAGATAGTAATGATATTCACTATATATGGCAAAATACCTTTGTCAACTTAGTTAAATATGTCCAAAAAATCCTTGATCACCCCCAAAACTCCCACCAAAGATGGGATCAAGTGATGCAAAGATTGAATATTAAATATTCTAAGGGAAACCAACTTAAAGGAAATGTGAGTAATTGCAAGATGGATAGAACAAGGAATTGGCAACCTCCTCCTAAGTATTTTGGAAAAGTCAATACCGATGGAGCCTCTAGAGGGAACCCTAGAAAAACTAGTGTAGGAGGAATTGGTAGAATTTCATATGGCTCCCTGGTTTTTTCTTTTGTTGATAATTCGGGTATTCTATCCAATAACCTTGTTGAGGGGTATGGTATCCTCAGAGGCCTTCAACATGCTACTAATGTTGGATGGGAAAATGTTCTAGTTGATTCTGACTCTCAACTCATGATTAATATTTTGAAGACTCTTAAGAATCATAAGGTTGATTGAATAATAAAAAGAATTATTGAGAATATTCAGTTATTCAAGATGGGATTTTTGAAAGTTGATTACAATCATGTGGTAAGATATAAGAACAAGAGTGTTTATGCTTTGGCTAATTGGCCTTTGGACAAAGGTGATCTTACTTGCTATGGCCACCCTCCTACATGGTGGACTTTGCAAATAAGGGAAGCTCTTCTTTCTATCATTTCTTTGGATGGCTCTAGTTCTGGAGGTACCTAGTTTCTTCTTGCTTTATTTTTTATTCTCTTTGGATTGGTTGGGGTATTTTAGTTCCCTAGCTCAAACTAATATTTCTTTTGTTTCCTCTATTGATTCTTGCCTTAAAAGTATTTTTGTCTAGAAAGGTCATTATTGTGTTCAATTTTTTTCTTTTTTGTTTAGTTTTTTGAGGTGTGTGTTTTTTGTTTTGTTTTTTTTTTCATGTTTTTTGTGTTTTTTTTTGTTGTCCTTGTATTTTTTTGTTTTGTATTTTTTTGTGATTTCTGTTATTATTCTTGTGTTTTTGTGTTTTTGCGTGTGAGTGTTTTCTATGCTTTTGTTTTTGTTTGTTTTCTATTGTTGGTTGTTTTTTTTATTTTTTTGAGGTTTTGATATTTTTTGTTTTTGTTGTTTTTGGTGGTTGTGTCTTTGTAGCGTTCTGTTGTTTTTGTCATGTTTGTGTTTTGTTATGTTGTTATTGTGTTTTTATGTGTGGTTCGTATTGTTATTTGTTATCTTATTGTGTGTCTGTTTGGTTGTGCTTTATCTTTTTTGACACACTCAAGGAGCATGTTTTTTTATTTTTATTGTGTGTTTATGTTTGTGTGTTCTTGTTTTTTGTTGTTTCAGGTTTTCTCCTTGAGTATGTCAAAGGTGGTAGGTTAGGTGCGAGCCCTAGGTGATTTTTGCGGAAGAGATACCCCTACCTCCTTGGGTCTTACCCGAAAGTGGCATCCCTTCTAGGATGTTTTCCACACAAAAAAAAAGTAAATACTAAATTAATCTAAAGTTGTCTAATAACTTTATAAATTATCTTCATATTTTGCTTCTCTATAACATCCTCTACATAAGTAAGAAATAAATCATACCATACCATACATATTTTACCTCCTCAATATTTTCTAATCCATTCTTCTAATTGATCTATGAATAAACTATATTGTTAATAAATTTGCATAATTTGATATGATTGCATTCATCATAACAAATATATTTTGCTAGGTAGGAAACCACTAGTAGTAGGATCAAATATGAAGGACCAATCACTTCATGGATATAATTTATCACATTGGTTCATGAGAATTTCTACATATTACATCACTATCAAGATGAATACATGTGATTTCAAGAATTATACCAAACAAGAGGCTAGACTATCAAATTATATACTAACAAATTCAATAAATGTATTTATTACTTATGCATAAAAAATGATAAAAATCATCAAGCATTTGAGTATGTCATTACAGTGTACTATTATCTTTTCTTGGAGATCAATTTCCTTCTAGTGGACACCTTGGCACAAGCATTCCACTTTGTATCAAATCTAAAAGAAAGATCATGAGCCAAATAAAAGGGCTTAGCTTTACCACCATATAGAATACTAATAACAAAATAGAATTCAACAATTACATCACCACCTATGGTGCTAGTGTCTAAGGGACCCTTACTATTATCTAATCCCAAATACCCTTTAGCAGGCACCTCTATCCCTCACTCTAATATGAATTATAAGAGCATAAGTTTTTAAATTGGTTATATGAGATTGAAATCTAGATTAAAATGAAAAAAGTTCCATTCATATTATAGTAGCTTAAGGACGGAGACTTATGTACCTCTATCCGTCATTTAGTATGAATTATAAGAACATAATTTTTTAAATTGGTTATATGTGATTGAAATTTAGATTAGAACGAAAAAAGTTCCATTCATATTATAGTAGCTTAGGCATGGAGACTTTGGAAATCTTAAGCATGGTTTAACATTTGAATCCTAAAGGGAATAGGGTTGTACATCATGCTTTGATAATTAGAGTATGGTTAAAGATAACCTTATACTTGGTAAACAATATTTCGTCTCATATAACCTATGGGATGGTCGACATTAAAAAACTACTTTAGCATTTAGATAGCGATTTTACATCTATCCAACTATTATGCATGTATTAAGGCACAAATTTTGACGAGCACCTTGAACCCTCATTCAAACTTTTTACGGATCTCTATCTCATAACATGAATTATTAAATTATAGGTTTTAAATTGATCTAAACTTATAATATTATTATACTATAAAAATATAATTTTCTAATTTTGTTACATGAGATTGAAAGCTATATGAGATTCAAATGGGTTACATCATTATTATAACATGACCACATCCCATACAATGACATTATAACAACTTAACTACCATATACATGTTGTATAGGTCAATCCAATATAAATATCTATTCAAATTATATATTTATATTTAAATAAAATATTACATCTACATTTATATGGTTACCCAACCATACTTCAATTATTGAAGCATGGTGTACAACTGTATCCTACAAGATTAAAACCTTGGACTTAGTTCTTACTTGAATCTCTAACCTTATAGCATAGATATTTAAATTGATCTAATATTATAATATAATTATATTATAAAAAGAAAAATATTTAAATTAATTATATGAAATTGAAAGTTAGATGAGATTAAAACTTGTTACTTAATAGTATAGCATGGCTACATCTTATAACAATTTAACTCGTATGTATGCTTATAAATCATTCCAATATAAATAATGATTCAAATTATATATTTATATTTAAATAAAATATTAGATCTATAATTATATAGTTATCCAACCATCCTTACTGCATAAAATTTTAACCTTAAATCTCTTACAAACCTAATACAAATTCTAACTTAAATGTATAAATATTCTATGCCATTTAATTATAATACATCCTGTCTACGTCACCACAAAATGATTGAGAAAATACGATGATTGATAAGTTTTCATCTCCCCAATATATGCCTTCATATAGGGCGTAAAAAACTGGAATGACTCCTACTTGACTCACGATAGGTGGTGTCAACCAAGACTCGACCTTTATTAAAATTTACACCTCCAATTCTACTTATCTCAAAGTATCCGTATCCGTTTACCTTCCACGCTGTGCATCTTTGGAAATCTCCGTCGTCATACGGCACTCACGAGTCACGACACAAACATTAGACGACAATAAATGTTGTCGGTCCTGAGACACCAAAGAAAATACGCTTTGCTCTACCCTTCCATGATTTCATTTGTACGTATAGACGCCATGTTCACAGCTTAAAACGCCCAAGTTGAATTGATAAGGATGGAAAAGGGCAACTGGGTGAAGGTAGAAGCTGCCGCACTTGGACGACGTTTACTTGTGGGAGGCCGACGAACATCGTCAAGAAATTCATGGCTTCGGAGGCCTTCCACTTCAAAGACGGAGTCGCCGACTTCTTGGTGAAGGCGGTGATCTATCAACCCTTGTTCAAAACCACAGGCTTAGATGGCAGCCCCATTGTCCACGTGGTGCTCAAAGAGGGAAGCGGCAATCAGATCTGTCGATAGGAGTTAGGCTACACTGTTTCCAAGCAGTATTGGAAGTTGGAACTGGAAAGCCTGGTGCTTCTGGAGAACGCAGCGTCCGCAAGAGGTCTGCAGAATTACGTTTGCGTCCGCGACTACATTTTGTGGGTCTTTTCATTGGCGAAGTTATTAACGATAGGTTCTTGCAGCTACGCGATCAGATTTAAATTTCTGGCAGCAATCCTCGGAGCTTGAGTGTTTCTTAGGTTCAGCAGAAAAGGATTTCAGGAAGAGGTTTGAACTCAAGTCGAAATGAATTTGATATAAAGAAATCGACATTTTTCCTTTACTTTTTCTAAGCAGGTATGCGGATAGCAGTTATGCTCGGCACATCCGCACTGCCCTTTTTCTTTCGTTCTATTTGTATTTAGTTATTTAACTGGGATAGGGAGGACTACCCTTCTCCTATATAAGATTTAAAAAAAAAACATATAACTCAAAAAAATCTGAAAAACAATAATCATCTGATCTTAAGGTTGGGTTCTTATATTCAGAAAAGCTTGTGCTATATTATAGCAAAATTGAAGCCCCACCCTATCTCGCAACATACTTTTCTTTCTAATTAATTTAAATAAAAAATATGGTCAAATTATATTGTCTTGGGTAGTGTTATCACTAAACACTACTTCAAGTGAGGGATACCCATGCTAGTACCGCCGTCATTAAGCTGCAGTACACTCAGCGATTTAAGTCAGACTATTACCTTTACCCTAGATTGGGCATGCTGGCTAGGTTTGAACCTAGGTCTCCTCATGATAAGTGCCTAACTTCTTACCAATCAACCAAGCTTTGGTAGACTATTATAAAGTTTTTATGTTTAATCTTTTGATGGCAATAGTTTAACTTTGATTTTTCATTGAAAAACTCATATTCAAAATACCATGAATATGTGTGAATATTTATTTAGAAAATAAAGCTATGTAATGTGTAACATTATATATATTATATTTGTAAATTTATTAATTTATTAATTTATAATTCTAAAATATTAAAAAAATAGATTTATTATTATTGTTAAAAAGTTAATTTATTTTAGCATGTTACTATCTTGTAAGGGATGTGTTGAATTAACTTTTATTTTATTTTATTTTTTAAAAGATCAAGATTAAGTAAATGGTTTATTTTATGTTTTTTTTTTATTATTAAAAAATTTATATTATATTTTGACTATTTTATGTATTTATATTTTTTAATAAAAAACATGTTAAAGTTAATATATTAAAAATTGTGACTATTATAAATATTAATTTTTGTAGTGAAAAATATATAATTGAATTTTTTTTTAAATTTATATTAAGATAACAATGTATTACAAATTAACATTAGCCTTGTTTATATTACATCATATTCGTATTATTATTTTATATCAATGAATCATTTAGTGATATCATATTATCTAATTAATTTGAATCTAGTTTTTGCATTAAAATTTTATACTTTTAACCACTTGATCTCATCTCATTTTATGGTAGACATAGATTGTAACATTTTTAAAAGTGTGAATTTCCTATCCCTTAGTTTTAAAACATATTTGGATATTTAGTTGTTTATACCAGACTTATAAGGAAATAGATACAAGTTATAAAATATCTTGAAGGTTATCCATGAAATGAAAATAAATGAATGGACTAAAATAAAATAAAATGATTTTAAGTGCATTCAAAAGACTAAACCAATCTATCAAAGCAAGCGATTTAAGGCAATATGGGATATGATTTACAAATTTACTCTCTTTTGGATTCAAACCTTGGACCTCCTATTTAGAGTTTCAAATTTTAACAACTTTTAAGAAAAAAAATGTTCAAGAAAGTAAAAAAGATATGTTAGGACATCATGGTTATAGTATATTAAAATTTATAAATAATTGGATTGATAAGTGATCGAGAAAATAACTAATATAGGGAGAATTGGTTGGGATTGGTACTTATATAGTCTATCTTAAGTAAAGTAGTTGAGTTTGGTCAAATTTTTTTGTTAGAACAATAATCTATCTTCATATTTTTGGTTCAACTTAATATTAATAAACTATATTGTATAAATATGATTATTTTATTAATAGATTTTTTTCATTCTCATGGTCATCCTAGCATGTGGTATTAGAGCATGAGAAATAAAAATAATATCCAATGCTCCTTCGGATCCACTTAATTATTTTTAAACTTTTAAGGAAGAATTATTTTTAAACTTTTAAGGAAGAGCTCCAAGCATTCCTTCAGGTTCAAGAATATTGTATTCAAATTTGAAATGTATTCATCAATTATTAAGTAGTTCTAGAAATTTGAAAGGAAATCTAAATTATTTTCTTTGAAATACTGGATTGAAGAACTGAGGTACAAGATGGAGATTTTGTGACATTGGTTGGGGTGGCCCGTGGATATTTTTTTGTTAAAAGACATAAATGTGGCATCAATTATGGAACTTAGATGCACTTGTTTCATGATTGTACTACAAGGGGTCAAAATGGTTACCTAGAGCACTACTATTTTCCATATCAGGATTTCAATAGGAAAATCATATGTGTTAAAGGGAGGCACAATGTTACTAAGATGCTCAATTCCTATGGATTCACATGGCTAGAGTATCTTCCTTTGAAATTTATTCTTATGATACAGTTTTCATTTGTAATAAGATACTTATTGGGATTACCACAACCCATGAAACTCACCATTGTCATGGAATTATAGATGGAAAATTGGTTTGTGGTGGTAGAAATATTTTTTCTTTATCATAATGGTAGTATCATCAAATTGATGGGCTCCTAGATTGATAATGTCCTATGTGTTGCCTTAGATCATGAATTATAGGTGAATCTTCTTAAATACAATGACAACACCATGTGTTTCCATAGGGCCATGGTCTATCATAGGGGCCTGGACCACATGCCACTCCAAAAGAGGCTCATGTTGTTTGACATGATTTACTACAAAGCAAAACAATTTTTAAAGTCTCAAAATGTTGGGAGGATGTCAATAGGGCTCAAACTATAAACTTGATGTTTTTCATTTGAACAAGGCCCATATAGTTCAAAATGTATTGCTTTTCACTTTTGTAATTGCAAAGGAATGCACTAAGGTTACTAGTTATCATTTCTAGCATCAACAAATTATTAATCTTAGATTTTGTGAGCTAGACAATGATGAGTCATGAGGGAACTTATAGTGGCACCAAGGGGCTCGACTACCCAAATATATAGGAAGGGAGAGTTCCTTACTTTTTCTTTTACAAGGATAGCCAAGTTGGTAACAACAAGTGCATAATGGATGCCAAATGTGCTTTGAGAGTTTTGAAACAAGACCAACCATAGTCACCAAGGCTTTGAAAACAACTACTTGCCCTTGTGATTAGTTTTTGATTTCTTATAGGTATATTTCACCACATTTGCAATTGCATTTATTTCAAAAATTTATTAGTAAGGCATGCTCGATATTGGTCCAATGGTAATTGAAAGCTAAGATTTGCAATAGTTATATTCATAAGTTAAAATATTGACATTGAGTCCCCAAGAGGCTAATATCTTTGAAATTTAACATTAATTGATTCTAATGAGATATGGTTTGCACTTTCTATCCATAAAAGAAAAAAACAAGGCCAAGGAGATTTTATTATTTTAAATCAAGCATTTTTCCTAATCTTCACATTCTATTTTGGTTAAGGTCTTCCTACAACTTTAAATTGTTGTGCCATATGAAGCATTGGATTCCTTATTTGAATGGATTTGAAATGAGTGGTTGTATGACTATCACTATAGTTAAAAAAAAAGAAGAAATATCTTGTGAATGGCTTTGAAATGAGTGATTGCATGACTATCTCTTCAATGAAACAGAGCAAAGATATATTGTTCAATACTAATATATTATGTAGAAAGAGTAAATATGTCTTTGAATAAATTATTTACTCTTTCTACATAATATATTAGCATGACTATCTCTTCATGACTATTTGAGATGAGTGCTTGCATGATTATTTGTTGAGATTAATATTAGTAAACTATATCGAATGGATATGATTATTTTACTAAAATAATTTATTCAACCTCATGGTTGTTCCAAAAATCTCAACATCCTCTTATCATTTTTTGGAGTGTGTTTCTTCTATTGTTGATTTTGATGAGAAGTTTCTCTATTTTTTCTATTCTCAATTCTTCAAAAAGTTCCATTAGTGAGTTTAATTTTAGAGTGTCTTGATATATAATTATGATGTCCTTGTAGGGTTCACATTCCATGACAAAATATGTTTTGATCTCCACTATTGTTATATAAAAGATACATATTAATTCTAACCATGCCTATGAGGAATTGTCCATCTCCTAGTTTTGCATATGAGATGTTGTGAACTGGATTTTTTGTGAGCTATAAGATGTTTTTCCTTCGATTTTATCTTTGTATCTATGTACTTCTTTTGGTTGTGTTCATTGTTTGGGTTAAACACTTTGATGTATAATTTTTTTTTCCTTCCTAAAATTTTAGTCCATGTAACAAGTTTGAATTTCTCCATCACATATTATTTAATTTCTTTTTGGAGTTTTAGAACTTGATAAAATTTAATGCTTCACTTTTCTATTCATTTGTTGTTTTGTTTCATCCATATGTCTTTTCTTCTATTCAATGTTTCTTTTATTACCTATTTTAACAACATGCTATCTTCCATTCTTTCTAATTTCTTTAGGTACCTCAATAACCTTATCATAAATTTTGTTTCTAGTGGAAAAATCCTTATTTTAACAAGTAAAATCTTATATGAGACTAATACTTTAATTATAAAAATATTTGTAATACTTTTTATATATATATATATATATATATATATATATATATATATATATATATATAAAATGATTATTCAACTACACTTCATTAATATACAACCTTGTCCTACAATATCAAAACCTTAGAGGGCAATAAATGTTGTCGGTCCTGGCACATCGACCAAAACACTCTTTGCGAATGGAAAATGGCAATATGGCGAAGCCTGAATACCAGTGGGCGGTTCAAAACCAGGATCATATGGCAGCTCCATTGGCCACGTGGTGCTCAAAGAGCGAAGCTGCGATGAGAGCTGTCGATAGGATATAGGCTACGCCGTTTCCATGTAGTATTGCAATACTTGGAACTTGATGCTTCCCTCGTAACCAGTCATAACCGCTGCTAAACTGAGGTTCCAAGGAGTTGCAGAGATGGAGAGGTTGGAACTGGAAAGCCTGGTGATTCCAGAGATCGCAGCATCCGCAAGAGTTCCGCAGAGGGCCGGGTTTATCAACGAAGGTATTCTGTGTAATTACGTTTGCGTGCAGAGTTGTAATAGACTGTTTGCTCTTCAGCTACGATCTAGCTTAGGAACCGCTTAGAATACATAGACTTTTGAGTTTGCGGTCTTAACATAGTAGATTAAATATTGTATGACCCTGTAGAATTCTAACTATGTTCTTAAAGATTTGGCAAAAAAATTGAGTGACTGTTTTTTTTCTCTAATTGATAAGTTTCTAATTTACGAAATCTGTTGTTAATATTCAAATAAAATTTAAAAGAAAAAAACTACTGTGCTGGAATTACTTTTGCTCAATGGCAGTGAAGCCTATACCTGTTACTACTGTTAAATTATTTTGGACTCTAGAACAGATTGTATAATGTGGCGACCACATTTTGTAGGCCCCTTCATGGCAGAAGTTTATAACGATAGGTTCTTGTAGCTACGGAAACAGATCGGAAATTTTGGCAGCAATCCTCGGAGCTTGAGTGTTTCTCAGATTCAGCAGAAAAGGATTTCAGGGTGTGTTTCTCAGATTCAGCAGAAAAGGATTTCAAGGAGAGGTTTGAACTCAAAATCGAGATTTTTCCTTTATACTTTCTACGCAGGTATGATCTGCACATCCGCACTGCCCCTTCCCTTTCGTTATGTCTTTGTATTTAGTTATGGGGATTTTGTGATTCGAACTTAAATTTTTTTATGAAAAACATACTATCTTAGATACTTGGGACAAAGACAGTTACCTAATCTTTTAAGTTGGAGTTCTTATATTCAGAAAACCTTGTGCAATATTTTAGCAAAAATGAAAGTCCGCTTCTGTCCGGTTAAAAGACTTAATACCCTTACAACGTACATTTCTTTCTAATTAATTCAAGTTTTTTTTTTTTTTAAATGACATTATGTCCAGTTTTGTGTCAAGTTTTCGTTTATAAATACATTTTTATAAGAGATTAAGATTAAGTAAATGGTTTATGCTGTGTTTTACTTTTTATTATTAAAAATTTTATATTATATTTTAAGTTATTTTATATTGTTTTTATTTTTAATAAAAAGTATGTTTTCTTATTTTGGGTAAAAATATAGGGTTTTGAAAGGGGTCCTTACCTTTTTACAAAAGATCCATGATTATATTGGAAAATAAAAACCACAGGTTAACAATTTTTTTTTTAGCAAAAAATACACATCTTTCCTCTTAAGAATGATGATGCTAAAGAAACATTATCAAAAGAAACAAATTACAAAGATATTGCCCAAATGGACTGGACTTATATTAAGCATTGTCTTTCAACTCAATGTCCTTGATAGAAATTGATAACCCACTTCATTCAATTTCTAATATTATCATTCTAATAGGCTAACTTTCAGCCTCCAATTCAACTATTCTTTGTAATGACAGTGAAAAGTTGTCATCCCAAATTCTGTTTTGACCACTATCCACCCTCATATTGGCCATACCATCAACAACATGATCACCTTATCTATAGATATGATTGATTACAACATCACTCATCTCTTTTAGGATCTTTGAAGTGTCATTTATAATGTTAAGTATAAACCTATTCTTTGTTTCTCCTGAATTTAAATCTCTAATAATGTTTAGAGAATCCCCTTGGACCATAAATTTTCTATAACCTTTATCATATAATTGTTGAGATCCTAAAAAAAAAAGCTTTGGATTCTACCATATGGCTGAATTGAATTCCATAATCCTCTGCATAAGCCCATAAAATTTGTCCTTTATCATTTCTAATCACTTTGCCCCCTCCTGCTCTTCTTGGATTTCCTTTGGCTACCCCATCAAAGTTAAGGATTATCCAACCTTGTCTTGGTTTCATCCATATTGTGTTCAATATTTTTTGGGTTGAGTCCATTATGCATGGTTTGGATTGTTTTACCTTCCACCCTTCAACAATAATTATTTCTTCTCTTTTGTCATACCCTTTAACCTCTGGTAGAATGGATAGATTGACTTTAATAGCAACTTTGATTCTTTTGAATATATATACTTCATCCTTCATCTCATTCCTAAATATATGTTTATTCTTTTCAACCATATGCCCCATATATAATGAGGGAGAATTAGGCTCCATAATCTCGTCAAGCTCTCACTTACAAAGGGATATCTCCATTGGTTAAACAAATTTCTAAAGGTTTGTGGCATGCTCCACTTGATTTAAATAAAGTTCATTATAGCATAGAAAAATTTATTTGAACCCTCACAATGGTTGAATAAGTGGTCTATTGATTCAACATCCTCTTGGCACAAAGAACAAATATTTTTCATTTGGAATCCCCTTTTGCATAAATTATCTATTCTTAAAATCTCATTCTGAAGGCATAACCAAAGAAAGAAAGCAGACTTTGACACAAAATCAAGGGACCAAAACTTCTTAACTGGATAATCTCCTTCTATAGGGGGAATATGAGCTTCATAGGCTGATTTGATTGAGAAGAGTCCTTTCAGAGAATGGTTCCATAACAAATAATCCTCCTTGTTGATTTGGGAGATGTGGAAGCTCCTAATGAGGTTATTTAAATTTAAGAGACCCTGCTAGATACGAACTTCATCTAAATCTAAAGAAATTTTTATTTTTTTCTACCATGAAGACATTCTATATAATCCTTAACTTTTACCTATATTTAGTTGCTAGTGGAACCAACAAATCTTGAAAATATTGTTTATTTATTAAAGGTTCCTGAAGGATCCAAGAATATTTCCAAAAGAAAACTTCCTTCCCTTTTCCTACTTACCATTCTATATTGCTCCTTAGAAATCTTTTTATTTTTAGAACTACATTCCATATGGTTGATCCTCTAGGAGAAATTACACTTCTAAAACAGGAATGTGATTTTCTAAGTACTTCTCTTTCATAATATTTTGCCACAACAAACTTCCTTCTGTGCAAAGTTGTCATGTTATTTTTTAGATTAAGACTTTTTTAAAGAATTGTAAGCTTTTTAAGTCTAATCCCTCAAGTTTCTTTGGAGTGCAAACTCTATCCCAAGCCACTAAAGGAAGTATTTGCTTGTCTTCATCCCCAATCCATAGGAATATTTTAAATATATTCTCCATATTCCTTCTAACCTTGGAGGGTATTTTAAATAGAGATATGTAATAAATTGGCGTGCTTTATAAGGTTGCTTGAAGTGGCTGCATTTTTTCTACTTGGCTATCTTTAAATTGGTATGCTTTATAATTGTTTTCTTGATTCGATTTGCACTCCTATGTTTCAACATTGCTTTAGACAAGTAGGAAAAATGCTGCTACTTCAAGAAACCTTATAAAGCATGCCAATTTTTTCTACTTGGCTAAAGCATGCCAATCTATTACATATAGCATACCATTTTCCTAGCTGTATTTTTATTGATTCAATTTGCACTCCTATGTTTCAACATGGACAAATGAAAAAAATTTGTATTTCTATGTTCATCCTTCAACCATGAAGATCTTTATTTTTTCCACCAAAATGTCTCCTCCCTAGCAAGTAGATTATGAAATTTAGTTAAACTACCTTTTCCCATCATGTCTAATTCCTTTGATCTTCCCTTATTCTATTATTTCTTTTCAATTTCATGTAACTCTTTCATAATGTAGCACTTTATTTAAAATATATTCCCAAATTCTTCTTTGTTCCATTTCTTCAAATTTCTTTTTATGATTTTTGAGTTTCTTTGATACCTAAAACATCTTTGTACCATAAGTGTTCAATGTCCACCATTTTTTAATCAAACCTTCTAGATCCTAATGACTAAACCACATAGCCTCAAATATAAAATAAAGTCATTTTGATTTCCTTTCCTCCAATAATTCTAGCAAAACAGGGCTATGATTCGATGCTACTCTTAGCAAAGTTTTCAAACTATAACCATGAGCATTTGAGATCCAGCTTACTGAAGCTAGGGCAATGTCTATTATGGATTGAATCAATCTTGCTATGATTCTTCTATTGGACTAGGTATATTTGGATCCTTGAATTTATATCTCCATCAACCTATCAACCCTAAGTAAGTGATGAACTCACCAAACTCCTCCATGCTATTAGAGAGAATTTTCGAACCTCCTTGTTTCTTCCCTAGAGAAAGAGTAGAGTAGAGTAGAGCATTTTCAAAACCTTGTCACACACTGTAGCAACCATATTGTGTGCACTATAGCAACCTTGTCACTATAGCAACCCTATCGAGCACTATAGAAATCTTGTTGTGCGCACTGTAGCAACCCTATTGTGCACTCAAAAGTATGTTGACATTAATATAATAAAGAAAATTTATAATAATCATAAATAAATATTATTTTTTTGAAAAAAATTGATTTAAAAGTATTTTAAATCTATATTAATATAACAAAGCATTATGAATTAAAACAATCCTTGCATAAATTACATCATCTCCATATTACCATTTAAAAAAACATGTAGTAATATCATATTACCTTATAAACCGTCTAGTAATACCATATTACCTAATAAAATTTGAATCTAGTCTTTTTTTTTAGAGGTCCACACTTTTAACCACTTGATCTCATGTCATTCGATGGTAACATACATCATATTATGCATGTGTCGATTGTAACTTTTCTAAAATTTAAATATAGTGAATTCCCTTTCCATTTATTTTAAAACATATTTTGATATTATATGCTTATACCAATTTTATAAGAAAATATATACAAGTTGTGAAATATCTTGAATCTCATCCATGAAATGAAATAAATGAATAAAATAAAATTATTTTAATTATCCATGAGACCAAAACAATATATGGGACCAAGAGCTTTTATACATGAGATATTTAATACATGATGGGGTATAGTGTATAAACTTACTCCCTTTTCTTATTGAAACCTTGAACTCCTATTCAGAGTTTCAAAGTTTAGCATTATCTAAGAAAAAAAATAAAAATTCAACAAAAATCTTTGTTAGGAATTACTACATCATGGTTATAGTATGTATAAATGCATAAATAAGTGGGTGGTTAATTGATTGAGGAAATCACTCGCATAGGGAGAATTGGTTGAGGTTGGTACTCATGTAGTCTATCTTAATTCAAGTAGTTGAATTGGGTCAAAGTGATATGTTACAACAATAGTCTATCTTTGGACTATTCGTTAAAATTAATATTAGTAAACTATATTGTATAAATATAATTATTCATTTAATAGAATTTTTTTTATCCTCATGCCTATTCCAATATGTGGTATCAGAGCAAAGAAATTCAAAGAGTATTCAATGCTTATTCTAAAATTTTGAGGAAGAGCTCCAAGCATTCCTCAGGATTCAATAATGGTATAGTAAAATTTGAAATGTGCTCGTCAATGACTGGTTAGTTTTAGGAATTTGAGAGGTAATCTAAATTATTTTCTTTGAAAATCTCGATTGAAGAATTAAAACATGATATGGAGATTATGGGATACTATTTGAGGTATTCCATGATTTTTTTATCATTAAAATATAAATATGTGGTGTTAATTGATGTTTTTTGACACAACACTTTTTCCCGAGAGCACTAAAATTGATAAAACAAAAAGTATTCAGAATTCCATGAAAATTTCAGGGTAGATACTAATCAATAATGGGTACTCAAAAAAATTATTTTATGGAAAAATACTAACTACAGAAAAAGATATGAGGTTTGCAATGCATTCAAAAATTTGGGCAAAAAAGACTAAAAACCTTTTTTCAGAGGTAAAAACAAACTGCTTAAAATATGTGAAATGGGTAACGTGATATATGTATGAAAATTTATTGGTAATATATTTACAATGGTGTATCACATTCAACAACTAGAGCAACACAAAAGTAAATATTAAGCTCCAAAATTGGTTGTTAAGACTATTTTGTAAAATCTGGACTGCACCATACAAGAATACGTAGCAGGTTGGAAAATATGGATTTTTCACCTTCAATTCATGTTTTCACACACTCAAAACTTTTACAATGCAATATTAATGATATTAATATATTTTGGAACTCAAACCTAAAGAATCTATGGTAGTTACAAACAAGTTAACAGTTCAAGACTGTTACAACTGCAATATTCCTACACCTACATTTGTGCAAAACCGTTACAAAGTGGTTACATATTATCTTGTACCTTATAATATGAAAATGCACACATGTCAATATGATTTTACAATATTCTCCCTGTTGATGCTGAAAGGCATCACAAGACTATTTCTCAGTTTAAGAAATTGAGCTTTAGAAACACCTTTAGTGAAAACATTAGCCAACTTAATCATGGGTGCTGCAATACCTCAACTCAACTATATTTTATTTTCGACCATATCATGAATTAAATGGTACTTCTTGTCAAAAATCTTAGATCTTCTATGGTGGATAGGTTTCTTTGCCAACTATATGACACTCAAATTATCATAAAAATTGTGGTAGGACCATTTGGTTTCTCACCTATCTCCTCCAAAAATTTCATAAGCCATAAGACCTGAGCACTGGCTAAAGTGATAGTAATGTATTCATCCTCTGTTGAAGAGAGTGCTACCGATACTTGTTTCCTTGAGATCCAAGTTATCAACCCAGATCTAAGAGAAAAACAATTACCAGATGTAGACTTATGATCACCCAAGTTGATGACCCAATATAAGTCACTGAAACCAACCAACTCCATCTCTTTAGTAGGATAGTAATGTATGCCAAAGTCAATAGTACCTTTTATATGCCTCAAAATTCACTTTGTAGTCTTCAAATGCAAGAGATATGGCTCACTCATATACATATAAATAAGTGAGACAACATATGCAATATATGGTCTGGTATTTGTGAGAAACATCAAGCTCCCAACAATGCTCCTATAATTTGTCACATTCACATTTTTAGCCCCATCATATTTGCATAACAATTCACCATAAGCAATGGGAGTAGGCACTTTTTTGCAACTATACATGCCATACTTTTTTAGCATATCCTTGGCATATTTAGTTTGAAAAATGAAGATTTTATCCTTACTTTGATGCACCTCCATGCCAATAAAATAGTGCATAAATCATAAATCCTTCATTTCAAACTCATTCATCATGGCAGCCTTAAATTCATCTTTCAACTTACAACTACTACCCATATAAATCAAATTATTAACATACAAACAAACAATAAAAATATCATTACCTTATTTCTTAAAGTATAGGGTAGGTTCACGTTTGCTTCTCTTGAATCCACTCTACTGAAAGTATCCATAAATCCTAGAGTACCATGCTCTAGGTGCTTTTTTAAGGCCATACAATACCTTCTTCAACTTGTGGACATGTTCTTATTTACGTTTCACCTCAAAACATTGAGGTTGTTGTACATACACTTCCTCATCTAATTACCCATTCAATAAGGCACTTTTTACATCTAAGTGATGTATAATCCACTTCTTTTGGGAAGCCAAAGCAAGTACCATCCTTATTGTTTCTTATCTAGCTATAGGAGAAAAAGTTTCTTCATAGTCAATTCCATACCTTTGTGTGAATAATTTAGCTAAAATTATAGCCTTGTGTCTTTCAATGCTACCATCACTGTTATACATAGTCTTATAGACTCACTTAGAACCCACATGTTTCTTTCCCTTGGGCAGTTCTACAAGCTCCCAAGTGTCATTTTTCTCAATGGAATTGATCTCCTCTTGCATTGTTTGCATCCAAACACCATTAGTACAAGCTTCTTCATAATAATAAGGTTCAAAATAAAAAATAATCATGAAATCATATTTAATATCTCCTTTTGGGTCACCTTCATATTCATCACCATACATGTGCATATTCTCAAGCCTTTGAACAACTTGGATAATTTCTTGAGTTTGGCTTCTAGTAAGTCTTCTATGGAAATTGTTGTCCAAAACTTGAGTAGGAGGATGAATTTTAAGTGCCTTTTTCCTTATTTTTGTCTTCATAACATCTAAAAAGGTGTTTGGAGAATCATCACTTGAAGAGGGACTAGAACTATTTTTTTTGGGACTGTTTGAAGAGATGGTTGGTGGACTTGGTGGGACTAATTTTAAGTTGGGTTGCACATTAGAAGAATTGGACTGCACATTAGAAGAACTTCCACCACTACTACCATAATCAAGATAAATTTTTTTATGACCATATACTCCCCTTCATCAAAAATCACATCTCTAGACACGACCTATTTATGAGTTTTTGGATTGTAAAACCTATAGACCTTAGAATTTTCATAGTAACCAATAAATATACATGCTTCACTCTTAGGATCAATATTATTCCCAAGTTCATCAACCACATGTGCATAATACATACAACCAAAGAATTTGAAGTGGTTAACATTAGGCTTATTTTCATACCATACCTCATAAGGAGTCCTCTTCTACAATGAGCTAGTGGGACTCCTATTCAGTATGTAGACTGCTATACGGATTGCATCAGCCCAATATATATTGGTAAGTCTCTTATTTTACAGTATAATTCTTACCATCTCAACAACTATCCTAATTTTCCTTTATGCCACTCCATTTTGTTGTGGAGTATAGGAATTTTTAAATTACCTTTTAATGCCAACATTCTTGCAAAATTATTTAAACTCATTAGAACAAAATTCACCACCATTGTCTGTCCTTAAATATTTAATGCTACAACCACTTTGATTCTCAACAAAATATTTAAATTCCTTGAAATAATCAAATGCTTCATACTTATGCTTCAAAAAATACAACCAACACATTCTAGAAAAATCATCAATAAATGTAAGAAAGTAAGAGTTGTTACCCAAGCTTTTGGTTTGCATACGCCCACAAATATCAGAATGGACCAATTAGAGTGGGTATGAGGCCCTACATGCTTTCCATTTAGGAAAATTTTTCCTTGCATGTTTGCCCATTGCACACCCCTCACAAACACTTTTATGTTCTTGCATTTTTGGTAACCCATAAACCATATCTTGGGAAGTTAATAACTTTAAACTAGTGAAGTTCAAGTAGCCATATCTAAGATGCCACAACCAACTCTTATCTTCTACAACAACATTAGCAAGGATGCTCCTTTGACATCCAAAATTTAAAGGAAAACCTATTGCTGGACATAGGGACTGTTGTAACAATCCTATTGCAATTGTTCTTATCATATATGGTGCATTTCTTATCATCAAAAACTACCATGTACTTATTTTCACATAGCTGCCCTAAACTTAACGAATTATGTTTCAAATTTGGTGTGTAATAAATATCATGAACGTGTTTCTTACCTTATTTTATGTTCACTTCCATTACACCTTTGGCATCCACCTCCAAAGCCACATCATCTCCAATTTTGATCTTGGACTTGAAGGACTCATCCATGGAAGCATGAAGCTCCCCATTTCCTGTCATATGATTGGAGCAACCAGAATAAAGTATCCAAGTCTTGTGAATATTCTTATCAGCCTTATTATATGATAAAAATATATTTTGAACAATAAAATCTTCTTCACCATAGTGGGCTATCTTGTTTTCTTTTCCAGCCTTCTATCTACATTCTCTCTCATAATGCCCATACCTGTTGCAATGGTAACATTACACATTCCTCTTCACATTTCTACCTTTACCTCTACCTATTGCTCATCCTATTATACCACCTCTTCTTATTTAACAATTTTGATTTTGGCCTCTTCCTTGGCCATTTCCATTTCCACTAGATTTTGCTCCATCATCCTTTAAAATTGTAGCTTTAGAAGCAAATGCCTTTTGATCAACTACAGTAATAGTTTCCCCTAGCCTCTCCTCATGAGACATAAGATATCCTATAAAACTATCAAACTCAAGAGTAGATAAATCTTTACTCTCCTCAATAATAATGGCTACATGATTCCACTTTGGGGTAAGTGTTCTGAAAACTTTATTAACAACAACCACTTTGTCCAGTGCTTCTCCAAGAGTTGCATTTTATTCACAACAACCTTTACCATTCCACAATAATCACCAACACTCTCAAACTCTTGCATTCTCAAATTTTAAAACTCTATTATAAGAGTTTGTAGCTTCACTTGATTGATTTGGTCAATCCCTTGGTAACCATATTGTAAGGCCTTCCATGCATCAACAACCTTTTTACAGCCTATTATTCTTGGAGATGGTAAAGAGCCTGGTAATTATTCTTCTAAGCTTCCTTCTTTTTTGTTATATCTACTACTACAAGTGTGCTCCAATCTGCTGGTTCTGTTTACCCATCTTCTACAACATCCCACAGACATTTTTCCATAAGCAAGGTCTTTATCTTAAGGCTCCAGTATTCATAATCAACTCCATCAAACTCAGGGATTGGCAACGAGTTAGTGTTTTTAGCCATTACACCCAACAAACAATGATCCTGCAAAAAATATTACAAAAAAAATAATAAACATTTATCAAGACCACAGGTGACTCTAACCCTCCAACGGAACCTCACTTTGATACCAAATGAAGTTTTTTGACCCAACACTTTTTCCAAGAGCACTAAAATTGATAAAATAAAAAGTATTCAAAATTCCATGAATATTTCAAGGTACATTCTAATCAATAACGTGTACTCAAATAAATTTATTTCACAAAAAAATACCAACTACAAAAAACATTATGAGGTCTGCAATGCATTTTGAAATTTGGGCAAAAAATATTAAAAACCGTTTTTCAGAGGTGAAAACAAAATGCTTAAAATATGTGAAATGGGGCATGTGATATATGGATGAAAATTCCTTTGTAAGAGCTTTCTAAAAGTGTATCACATTCAAAAATAATAGCAACACAGAAAGAAATGTTAATCTCTAAAGTAGGTTGTTCAGACTTTTTTGTAAAATCTAAACTACACCATACAAGAAAATACAGCAAGCTGGAAAAATGGATTTTTCACCTTCAATTAATATTTTTACACTCTAAACTTGTACAATGGAATAGTAATGATATTAATATATCATGGAACTCAAACCTAAATAATTTATGGTAGTTACAAACAAGGTAATAGTTCAAGACTGTTACAACTGCAATATTCCAACACACACTTTGTGTAAAACTGTTACAAAGTGGTTACATATTCTCTTGTGACTTCTAATATGAAAATGCACACATGTAAACATAATTTTACAACATAAATGATAGAACTTGATGAAATATGGTTCATGATCACATTGTGGAGAAGGGGCCAAAGTGGTGACCCAAAACACTACTCTTTTCCATCCTAGGACGCCACCAAGAAAATATTATGTATCAAGGGGAGGTACAACATTATTGGAATGCTCAATTCCTATGGATTCTAATGGTTGGAGTATCTACCTTTGAATTTGAATCTTCTCATGGGGTTTTCATCAATAAAAAATAATTATTTGGATTACCATAACCTATGACACAATAGGATGACACTTTCCATTGTATTTGTATGGTAGATAGAGAATCAATTTGTGATGTTGGAAATATTTGTTCTTTATCACAATGATAAGATTGGTTCCTAGACTAATAACATGCTATGTGTCACCTTTGACCATGATGTACAAATTACTCTGCTTTAATATGATGATCAGCTCATGTGCTTCTAGAAGGTTATGGTCTACCACAAGGGCTTGGGCCACATGTCATTCCAAAAGAAGTTTGTGTCATTCAACATAATATACTAAAAATTGCAAAAGTTATATGAAGTCTTAAAAATATAGGAGGACATCAATGGGACTCAAATTATGAAACTTATGTTGCTTACCCAAACTTGGTCTAGATCATTAAAAATAAGTCACTTATCACTTTTGTGATCACCAAGGATTTTGCTAGGTTACCTAGTTATCATTTTTATCTTCAACACATTGTTAATCTCAAATTTTGTGAGTTGGACAAGAATGAGTCATAAGGGAACTTGTAGGGACACCAAGGGGTTTTATTACCCAAATCTAGAGGAAGGGAGAGTCCCCTACATTTTTTTTCACAAGGATGAATAGGTCAACCACAATGAGACATTCCTAGCATAAAGAATGACTAATGTTATTCAAGGTGTTTTGATTAAGAACAACCATAGTCACTAAGGCTTCAAAACCAAATACTTTCCCTTGTGATTTGATTTATTACAAGTATCTTTCACTACATTTGTATTTGCATTTAATTAAAAAACTATTAGTAAGGGGTGTTGGATCTTTACCCAAAGGTGCTTGAAAGCTAAGCTTTGCAATGGTTGGATTTATAAGATATAAAATTTGTAGTGAGTCTTCAAGGGGATAATATCTCCAAAATATGACATCAAACAACTTTAATGAGATATGGTTTGCACATTATACAAAAAAATACAAGGCCAAGAATATTTTATTATTTTAATACATGTTTTTTCTTAATCTTCACATTCTATTTTGGTCATAATGTCTTCATATGACCTCAAATTGTGGTGTCATCTAAACTGTTGGATTCCTTATTTGAAGGGCTTTAAAATGAGTGGTTGTGTGAATATATTTGAGTTATATCAGAGAATAAATATCTTGTCCAATGCTAATATATTATGTAGAAAGGGTAAATAATTATTTTTATTTAAAAAATTTAGTTTGGTCTTGTGTACTTGGAGTGCATGATCAATGGTACCCGAAACTCCTAAATATTGTGCAAGATAAGTTTAAATTGAAGGTGTAGGTAATATTTATTTTTATCAACACTTAATGTTCCCATAAGATTTATAATAACACCCTTAATAATAACGATTTTTAATAGTATTTGGTAAGAACCAAGTGACCAAAGATTGATAATATTTTTCAAGAGTAGTAAGAATCATCCAACTACCCTATTGATCATATAGACAAGTGAAGGTCCATGCCACACTCAAGGTGAATGGTTGAGTTTTTGCTCTTTCATAATATGATGTAAATTAGTAAGGTCTAGTTTATTTTATTGTCTATGACTAGTTGTGTATGTCCATAATCACAAGTTTTATGAATAATAGTGCATCCATATTTACAAATTCGATGTTGGATATCATGTGTATCACTATCCAACAATGTTGTAGTACCATGGATTATCGAGTGTGTCTCTATCCTTGGTTAAGAGTCTAGTGAAGCCATTCCCACTATTTCTTGTTGTAAATATATGAGTGTGTCCCTATTAGTACCCTAATTGCATTTGATGAACTATTGGGTGTATCCTAGTTCATCATATTGTTAGAGTACTATTCCATTATTTGGGATATTTACCCTTTCCCTAAATTGGGTAGAATTTATTTACCGCATGGTAAAAAGTAGTTTGTTACTTTTTACCACTAGTATTTACTTTTACCATTAGGTATTTACTTTTACTATTTACCTAGGTTAGTTACTTGGTTTACCGATATTTGTTTGGTCGTCCGATATTATGGATGGCAAGTGTCTGTTAGTATGATAAGTTAGTTGTTTCATTTAATTTCTCTCGTGCATCTCTAAGGTTGTTCTTAGACTATACACATTGTATTTAAACACTTTATTATTGAATAATAATCTAATGTTGGCTTACCATATTTCATGGTAACAAAGCGAATTTCTTGGGAAGGGCAAGCACAAGGTTGAACTTCGATAGAATAAGGCAATATTTTTGTTGCTCCTGGATTGGACCTATGGGGCACAATTCCTGAATCGTTGCCCCCTAGTTGGGACACATTTCCCAAGGTGCACAACTCCTCAACTCCCTCAACATGAAAATTGAGGTAGTGAGGAATTTTCTTTCTATTTACTCAAAACGGTTCTTGAGGCATGATCTGCTAAAACATGCACATATCTTGAGGCAATTTGACTAGTGGGCATGGAAATATTTGATGACGCTAATAGCAACTTATAGATCTAACAGGATGCTAGACCTGACAGGTCCTGTTAGACCCACATACTATGTAAACTCTCTACAGGTGTAGATAGCCAGAGAGGTTGTTTCCCTCTATCGATGATAGCCCACTGACAACTCTCTAACAAACCATACCTACACACCACATAACAACCATCACACACATTACCACCAGCACTCTACATGTAATCCAAGATTGTAACTGGACCGAAAAAGTGGACACTAACGTGGAACTGGGATGAACCACTGATGTGGACTCTAACGTGACTCTGGCATGGTGTTGACGTGGCAAACACCTAACGTTGATTTGGCGAACGACATGTAGAATGAGAAATATTACATGTCGCATAGCGATTGGTCCACTATGCTGCTGACATGGCTCCCTCTGAGTGGCTGATAGTACCAATGTGAATATCGATGCAGTCGATGATGTGGCAGTTGGTGGGTTATTATTCGGGTGTGATGTGGCACTTGGTGATTCATTATTTTAGGTGGAAAAAACTCCATGTGGTTGGATGATTACTCGAAGGCAATCAGAACTTACAGTAAGTTATTTGTTTTTTAAATAATGCATTCATCCCCTACGGGATGAATGTGGGACAATTGTCCCGAAGTTTTTTTTTTAAACCTTCACACAGAGCCTTTATATTAAAAGGAATCAAGGCTTCCTTTATTTCCATTGGTGCAAAGGAGCATCATGGTAAGATAACTCCTTAAGAGGTGCGAGATCTCGATTTTGAGGCTTCGTGCCATTTAAAAAAAAAATCCTAAGTTTCATTTTTTTTTATGTTTATTTTTTAATTATTTTTAGTTATAAATATTCATAATAAATTTTTAGTTGTTTAAAATCATTTTTTTTCTTTTAATTCAAATGACTTTAGCACATTTTTTTTATTATTGACATATTTATGCTAAGATTAATTAGATATTTGCATTTAAATTAAAATTTAAAAGGCTTTTAGAGACATATTTGGCAAAGGAATAATATTTTTTTATTTTCTCCAAATCCAAAAAGGGGATCAAAGACAAAATTCAAAACACAATTCCTTTGAGAGTACAAGTTTTCTTTCATGAAGACAAAGCCTTGGATTAAGAAAGCTCTTCATCATCAAAGAGTTATAAGAAAGAGGAACGAACTTCGATGACAAACAACAAGATCTCATTTTCATCGTATGCTTTGAGAGCATTGAAGAATTTTACCTCATTTCAACACTTACACTGATCCTTGGAAGGGCTTGTATCAAATTTATGGTCCTATGAATATTTGAGAACCTTTCAATCCTAATGCCCCTCCAATTTTTGAGTGTTGAAGCCTCAAAGGGTCCACTAAAACCAAGTCATATGTCGAATGGTTCTGGAAGCCTTTAAAATGTGAGTCCTGTGTCGACTTGACTTGAAAGGAGTGTTATTTTGTTAATTTTGCAAAACAAAGGGGGGAAGACAAGAAATTGTATTTCTTAAGTGAAGAGCACTTAAAACAAAATCAAAAGTTGTTAAATTTGCAACACAAACAGGAAAGACAATTTTTTTATGCCACATTCTTTGCAAATTTGAAAAACAAGAGGAGACAAAATATATCAATTTTTTTTTGCACAACACAAATCCAAATTTTGTTGCAAAAATTAAAAGGTGCATTTTCGATTTTTACTCTATACCTTTATTGGAAAATTAGGTGCATTTTTGGTTGCATCTGACACCTATGTGATAAGAATTTTGTGGGTATTCTTGTTTGATTATTGCATTATTATTTTGCAATTATAAGTCATAAAATAAAGAACACTCAAAACCCCAAAATTTCACAATAATTTGTGTAAATCATTGCTCAGGTTTAAAGCCAATTTTTCTTTATATTCTCTTTGAAATAAAAACCCCTAGTTCACTCTTATTTTTTTTGCTTAATTTCCTCAAACTGATTTTACCTCTTCAAGAGGATTTTTAGGCAGGTGCCATTAAATATATTTTTGAGTGAATTGTCTTTCATTTCTTATTTGTTTGGATTAATTTCCTCAAACTGATTATTCCTCTTTAAGAGAGTTTTCAGGAAGGTGCCATTAAATACCACTTAAGAGTGAAAGAAATATCATCTTAGTGCAAATTCTAGGACCTTCATCATGGCAACTATCAACAAATACTTAAATGATACACAATTGCTTAAAGGTCCTAACTATTTAGAATGGAAAACTAAGATGAAAGCCATCTTGAATGTAGAGGAAATGTGGGATTTAGTAGATGGCACTAAATCAAGACCCGCATCAACAGGAGCAGATGAAAAATCATGGGACAAAAATAACAATCGTCTTCTCATGTTGATCCTCCTAGCAACTACTAATGAGATCCAACCTCACATAAGTGAAGCTAAAAATGGTAAATATGCATGGGATGCACTTTGTACCATTTTTTAAGGTAAGAATCAATCGACTATTCTAAACCTTCAAACACAACTTCATACACTCCATATGAAGTAAGGAGAATCAGTAGAACTATTCCTCTACAGAGTGGCATAACTGAAGTCAAATCTAAATGCTTTAGGATCCAAAGTAGAAGATACTATTTTGACTTCAATAATATTGAGCACTCTTCCCAAATCCTATAAAATTTTGATTACATCCCTTAATGTATCTGAAATATCAGTCACCTTTGTGGAGTTAGTCAATTTGCTTCAAATAGAGGAATCAAATCAACTCCAAAGTGATGAAGTGTCGAAAAATGCACTTTCTCAAACAATCACGGTGAAAAGAAGAAAGAAAACTTTCAAAAGGGAGGATCATCTTCAAAAGGTAAGGGAAAGAAAACTCATAAGAGGTTTTTGTCATATTTTAAAAAGGATAACCATGACACCAATCGGTGTTGGCTTAAAAATAAGAAAAATAAGAAAGGCAAAGGCACATCACAAAAGCAAAACAAAGGCAATTTTTCTAGTGAAGTGTCTAATTCCGATTCTGATTTTAGTTCAGAAAGAGCACACAAAGTGCTCATGGCTAAGATAGTATTGTAGAGGGAAAGCAAATTTGTCACCTTAAGCAAGCACCATTTACTCTCTCCTTTTTTAGGCTTCATAAATAACATAATTTTTTGTTTGAAGTACTTGCAATAAATGGGTGATTGTACCTCTTTTAGGCTTCATAAATAGCAAACTCTCATTGTTTGAAGTACTTGTAACAAAACGAGGGTATTTTTTGGTGAAAATTTTGCCTAGGAGGTAATCTTTGTACAATCCTTCAGAAATATTCTTGAGTTGCATATCTTTTGCAATTAAGGGGGGATAAAAATTTCTTTTCTTACTTCACACAATTTTTTGTAAAAATGTAAGAAGACTTATAAGGGTGCATTTTTAGCAACGACCGACACCTTAGTCACACTTCTTTCAAAAATTTCATTACAACATGTTTTGCAACAAGGGGGGTAAACTTATAAGGGTGAATTTTCGATAGCGATCAACACCTTAGCTATCTTATCAAAACTTTTGCTAAATCATATTGTAACCGAATGAACCTCGTATGAAGTGATATACTCTACTACACCTAGCGGTTGCAATGGCTAGTTACCCATGCAATTCAGTTTGATGATAAGATTACAATACAGACATTCGTTGATGTGAATACAAAGTGAGGAAGACCCATTTTTTACTTAGGAGGCACCAGAGCACTATGACAGAGCCTGAGAAAGAGCAAGAACCAACAAATCAGCATATTTTTCACTGTATTAGAAAAATTATATACATTACCCAAATAATGTAATAAGGGGGGATTTTAGAGTAATATTCCATCATTTGGGATATTTACCCTTTCCCTACATTAGGTAGAATTTATTTACCGCATGGTAAAAAGTAGTTTGTTAGTTTTTACCACTAGTATTTACTTTTACCATTAGGTATTTACTTTTAACATTACGTATTTACTTTTACTATTTACCTAGGTTAGTTACTTGGTTTACTGACATTTGTTTTTTCGGCCGATATTATGGACGACAAGTGTTTGTTAGTGTGATAGGTTAGTTGTTTCCTATAATTTCTCTCATGCATCTCTAAGGCTATTCTTAGTCTATACACACTATATTTAAATACTTGATTATTGAATAATAATCTAATTTTGGCTTACCATCTTTCACATATGGTAATTTGTATTGTTGTTATTATTCCTACCATTGTTTAGAACATGTTGTAATAAGAGGGGAATGTTAGGTATTATTGCATCATGGTTAAATATTATTTAAATGTATAATTAATTGGGTGGTTAAGTGATTGACAAAATTAGTCACATATTGAGAATTGGTCAAGTTTGGTACTAATATTGTTTATCTTAAGTAATGTAGTTGAGTTGGGTTAATGTGATTTATTACAATAATATTTTATCTTTGGACTATATGTTGAACTTAGTATTAGTAAAATATATCGTATAAATATAATTATTTGATTAATAGAATGTGTTTAGCCTTGTGGTTGTTCCAACAATCTCAACATCCTCTAATCATATTTTGAAATGTGTTTATTTTTTTATTTTTCATGAGAAATTTCTTGTTTATCTATTCTCAATTATTCAAAAATTTGCATTATTGAGTTTACTTTTAGAGTAACCTCATATGTAATCCTAATGTCCTTGTAGGCTTCACATTCCATGAAAATTATATTTTGGCATCAACTACTAGTGTCCAAAGGACATATATTCATTTTAACTATGCCTCTTAATGAATTGTCCATCTCCTAGTTTCATCTATGAGATGGTGTGAACTAGATCGTAGTTGGGTTATAAGCAAGGTTTCCTTCCATTTTATCTTTGCATATATGTACTTATTTTGGTTTTGTTCATAATTTGGGTTGAGCATGTTGATGTATAACTATTTTTCCTTCCTAAATTTTTAGTCCTCGTGATAAATGTGAATTTTTCCCTCACATACTATTTTATTTCTTTGTTGGCATTTGGGACTTCATAAAATTGAATGTTTTACTTTTAATCCATTTATTATTTTGTTTCATCCATGTGTCTTTCCTCCTATTCAGTTTTCCTTTTATTACCTATTTTGGAAACCTATTATCTATCATCCTTTCTATTTTTTGATGGTACCTCAATAGCCTTGTCATAGCTTCTACTTCTAGTGGAAAATTCTCTATTTCAATAATTAAAATCTCATATGGGAGTGATGCTTTAATTTTAAAATTATTTGTAATTAATCACTTTTAGGGTTATGCATAAGGGGTAGGACCCGAAATGTACTTGTAAAAAATAGAGCAGCCATTGCCTTGACACAAGATGAATTGAAGGTAATCAATCCATATTTGACAATCAAAATGTATTTTATATTTTAGTACATTTTCATTTTTAAATTTTTCTTTTCATCTAAATGCAGGGTAGGGCAGCCACAATAAGGAGTAAACAAGATGCTGCCAATAGGAGTCATAGGCCAGAGCAAACTGGTGATTCTGAGGACACTGGATCAAAAAATTCACCATTGCAAAGGGCACCAAAATGTCCAAGGCAAGCTCCTTCACTTGGTGGATCTAGTGTGGCCACACCCTCCCACATTGGTGCCCAAATTCATCAGATTTCATCATCTTAAGGTAAAACAATGTGTATTTACTTTGAATTAATTATTATGGATGTTCTCTATTTTATTTTTAGAATAATGTAAACAAAACTTTTTTATGTTTTCAGCCGCCTCTCAATGCCAAACTACGAGAATGAGAGGCCATATGGTGCCACCACTTCCACCACAGCTACCGCTTCTTCCACAACAACAACACCAACAATAACAACAACAACAATAAAAGTAGCAACAACAACAATCGCGTTCACTGGCACATCTTGGGCCTACACAGATGAGAGGTCAAACGCAGATTGGAAAACAACTTTTTTCACAGAGATCACAACTGACTCAAAGTTTTGGGCCTGGGTTCTCATATTTTACATTTCACACTTCTTCACAGGCACCATAAGTTTCATCTATTGGGTTGGATAATATCCAACTTGATGACGATTTTCTATTGCAGGGAAACATTTTAGGTTTTAAAGCAACAAATGTGCTTCAAGATCCACTAGGTGAAGCACAACAATAGGAAGCCCCTGTAACTGAGCATAGTTCATTTATAGCTCCGGAGGGAAATGACCCTCATCCTCAAACTGAGGATGATATTGTTAATTTTGATGAAAATATTTTAATGGTTGAAAACATAGAAGCAACAATCAAAGAATTTGTCCTTCAAGATTTGGAGAAAATGAAGGATTGGGAATATCGGGCCAAGGTTCTAATCAAGCAAATAAATGCCCGATATAAGAATTATGCAAAAAGAGATTCAATATATTCTTTGGTTCAATATGAACCAGAAAAGCTTAGTGGTCTACTGAGTCAGGCCACAACAGGAACAGTGAAGTCTGAAATTATTTTTGATGATGATGTTTTAAATATTGTTGTTAGCATATTAGAGAATATTAATGTTGAAGCCCAAGCTTTCTATAACCAATGGGCTTTCGATAAAGAAAAAGTTGCACTTGTTGAGTCTGCTAGGGATGTGGCTGAGGTAAGAAAATCTTTATTGATTTTTCATTTTGCTTTTGCACTTTATTTTTCATATTTCAATTTTCTTTAAAACAAGTAATAATTTTTTATATAGTTATTTTGAATGATTTCGCATTTTCTTTTTTGTAGTCAAATTTTGAAAACTTAAAAAAGCAAGTAAACAACATGCAAGTTAATATCAATGCGGCAAAATTTTTTTTTGCAAAATGCAATGGAAATGAAGAAAAAAATGCAATTAAAAGTGGCAGATAATAATATTTTGAGAAGATATATCAGGGAGAAGCTCCATGAAGATCCGGACGTTGTACTACAACACCAAAAGGAAAAGAAAAACTTCCAATAATACACGAAGATCCAAACTAGCAAGAAAGTGCATTGTTGGGAAGTATTGTGAAAGGTCAAGAAAATCTAGTCAGACTTGGTGCACTGCCAGATCAAGGAGTCAAGCAAGGAGATAAAGGAAAACAAGCCACTGTTGAAAGTGAAAGTGATGTTGCTACGAAAAAATAAAATATTTTACAATGTAAAAAAGTTTTGAAGTTGACTGTAGTCAACGATTTTGTACAATGTTATATATTTTCAATGATATTAATGAATACTATATTTTCTAAATTTGTGTCTTGACTTCTTCAATTATTCAAAGGTTGTTTGCATTTGTGATTTTGTGTTGCTATTATTATTTACTATATTTATCTCAAACATCAAATGAGTATTTTTGTTGATCATAAATGATAACACTTGTAACTGCTAAGAGCAGACACATATCACATATGCAATATTTTTGGATCGGATGCATAAAGAGATCCTAGAGAGAGATGCATAATCATCATTCGATCATAATCGGATGCATAAAGAGATCACCACTATGGATGCATAAAAAGATCACCGCAATAGATGCATAAATATATTTGATCGCTAACCGGATGCATAAAAATATTTGAGTTGCTGATCGGATGCATAAAGAGATCCGAGTCTATACCGGATGCAAAAGGAGATCAGGCCATGGATCGAATGCATAAAAATATTCGAGCCTGTATCAGATGCAAAAGGAGATCAAGTCATAGACCGGATGCATAAAAAGATCTAGAATCATCTCGGATGCATAATGTGATCTGATCACCCTTTGCAAATGTTCACCCTTTGACTGGTTGCCATGTGTCACACGTTCGATCAGTCACACTACATGTCCATTATGATGGTGCCACATGTCAACTCTGCCTCTTCCCTCTATAAAAGGTCATCAACGATTCAACAATCATTTTTATAGTTCATTTCTACGAGTACAACCAACTAGAGCTAACCTTTCCCAATTTTCCCAATCCAATTTCTTCTACTACAAACTTCTTACAATGGCCACCCCTTCGAACCTTGCACCAAAGTTCAAGAACCTTTCTTGCACTTTGATTTCAGATTTAATAACAACCCTAGGTATGAAATTTTCATGGCTCGATAACGTAGGTTTGACAACCTTAGTTTCGATGCCACAGTTCAAAATTGATAAAGTCCTATTGCAACATGTCATCATCGGTTATGACCATGATAGTTCTATAGTCAGAATCAAAATCAAAAATCAAAATCTGAATTTCACCATCACGCCTGCAGACATTCACAGATTAACAAATCTTCCTTTCACTGATTGTCCTCAAGTGTCAACGAGGTTGCAACTGACTCTAGATCACAAAGCATACCTCGAGAGGAACTATGGACTGACATCAAAAGATTTGGTAGGTATAATTTTTGTTATTTATATTCTATTACTTTTTTAAGTTTAAAATTTGTAAATTCTCATCTAATTTTATTTTTCCAGCTTTTGCCACCAAGTCAAAAAGGGGATTAACTATCAACGATGTTAACAATGAAACTCTGAGGGCCATTATCGAGTTCTTCCAGGAAAGACTGATTCTGCTCGAAAGACCAAAAATTCTATTTTGGGCACTGGCCTATATTGTTCTTTCTGAACATAATCAGAGGTTTGATTGGTGCACGTACATCTCGGATCGCATCAGGTCTGAGTTGCATTGCATTCAAATGCAAACCAACAAGACACAACCCATTGTGGGCACTATTAATTTTATTTTATCACTCTATTATGAGTCTTTTCATGATTTGCAATCTACTCCTGTACCAATTGTAGTGCATGCAACACTACAAGCTATTGCTATGACAGAAGAGGAATTGAAGGTGATTCTAAATTTTATTTTTTATCACAATGAGTGTTTTCATGATTTTATCACATTTTTTTTTTTAAATTTTATTTTCATCTAAATGCAGGGTAGGGCAGCCATTACAAAGACAAAATAGGTTGCAGCCAATAGGGGTCATAGGCCAGAACAAACTGGTGATTCTGAAGACACTGGATCACAAGCGACACCATTGGACAGGTCGTCTAAACGTTTAAGGCAAGTCGCTACTCTTGGGCATTCTCGTACACCTAGGTATGCACAAAATGTGTAGCCTGAATCTAGTGCGGTCAACCCTTCACCTATTGGCACCCATATTCAACATATTTCATCATATTCAGGTAAATCTATGTTTGTTAAATTTTATTAAGATTTTTTTCTATTTTATTTTCTAAAAATTTGTAACAAAATATTTTGAAATATTTTCAGTCGATTCTCAATATCAAGAGCAAGTACAACCTTCAAGAATGAGAGGCTATATCCCACCTCCACCTCCATCACAACCATCACAACCACTATAGCCACCACTCGCACCACACCCACCGCTTCCACCACATCAACGATAGGCACAACCTACGCAAATGCGAGGTCATGGGTGCTCTAGAAAATAATTGTTTTCATAGAGATTACAGGGGCCAGCACCAGGTTCTAGGCGTGGGTTCTCACAGAGATCATAGGCACCAGCACCAAGTTCTAGGTAGGGTTGGTCATCTTTTACATTTACAACAAATTCATAGGCACCTGAAGCTTCAACCCTCGGATTGGATAATATCCAGCTCGATGATGATTTTCTTTTGTAGGGCAACTTTTTAGGGTTCAAGGCAACATATGTGCTTCATGAGCCACAAGGTGATGCAGAACAAAGAGGAACCCCTACAGTTGAGCAGATGCCATTGCCATCATCTCAAGGAAACATCCCTAATCCTCAGGGTCCTCCAACTGAGGATGATATTATAAATTTTGATGAAAATATTTTAATGTCTGAGAAAACTAAGGCAACCCTTAAACAGGTTGTCCTTAAAGATGTGCAAGAGATGAAGGATTGGGAATATCGAGCAAAAGTGCTTTTAAAGCAAATTAATGCTCGATATAAAAATTATACAAAAAGAGATTCTCTTTATTCTTTGGTTTAGTATGAACCAGAAAAGCTTGATGGCCTTCTAAAATAGGCCACATCAGGATCAGTGAAGCCTGATTTTGATTATGATGATGATGTTTTAAATGTTGCAATCGGGAGATTAGAGAACATTAATGCTGAAGCCCAAGCTTATTATAACCATTGGACTTCTGATAAGGACAAAGTTGTAGTTGTTGAGGCTACAAGGGACATGGCTGAGGTAAGTAAAGTTATTTATGTTTCAATTTTCTATTGCAGTTTTATTTTTATATTTGTGAAAAACATGTAATAATTTTAATATAACCATTTTGAATTATGTTTTCAATTTTTTTTTAATCAAATTTTGATAACTTAAAAAGACAGGTTAAGAGCATGGACATCAATATTCATAGGGTGAAGACATTTTTGCATAGTGCAATGGAATTGAAAAATAAAATGCAATAAAAATAGTGGACAATAATCGTTTAAGAAAATACATCAGGGAGAAGCTCAATGAAGATCCAGACCATGTTCTAGAGCAACAGAAAGCAAAAGAAATGCTTCCAACAATACTTGAAGATCCAAACAAAGAGGAATCATCATTGGTGGCAAGTATTGTTAAAGTACATGAAAACCTAGTCCGAGCTGGAGCACTGCCAGAAGAGAGCATCACAGAAGCAGATAAAGGAAAAGAAAAGGCAACTCCAAGCGATATTGAAGTTGGAAGTGCAAACCCCCAATCAAATGTTTGACTATAAAATGCTCTCAAGTTGATTATTGTCAACAATTTTGTATGATGTTATAGATTTTCAATCGTAGTCAACAATTTTGTACAATGTAATATATTTTCAATCGTATTAATGAAAACCTTATTTTCTAAATTTGTGTCTTCAATCATTCAAAGGTTGTTTGCATTTATAATTTTGTGTTGCTTTTCTAGTCTAAATTGTCAATATTATTTACTATCATCATTTCAAACAACAAAAGAATATTTTTGTTGATCAATATTGATACATTAACAATACAATACCAATACTATGATATAAAATAAAAGACAACAATTTATTAAGGCAATTGAAACAATATGATAAAAAACATCCAATTTTTAAAAGCATAATGTGATATACAACGTACAATTTTTATAAGCTTAATGTGAAAAGTAAATTTTTGAAACATTGTACATCTCAAACAACTTTGTGAAATCTAGAATGAACAGTTGTGAAATCTGGAATGAACATTTGTGAAATTTGGAATGAACATTTGTGAAATATAGAATGAACATTTCTCAACTTGTGAAACAACATTGTGAAATCTGAAATGAACAGTTGTAAAATCTGGAATGAACATTTGTGAAATCTGGAATGAACATTTCTCAACTTGTGAAACAACATTGTGAAATATAGAATGTCAAAATGTTACAGTGTTGTGAAATACTAGAAAAATCAGAATTTAGGTAGCTGAAATGAACACGTTTCAACTTGTCCAGAATCAATTTGTGAAGACACCATTTGATCACTAAAAGCATCTTTATCCTCCTTTTCAGTCATATTCGTAATACCTCTTCTATCTGCAATTGAATTCCAGTAAGCTAATGCTCTATCATATGGAAATTTGTCCAGCTCATATGATGACACATAAATTCTTAAACAATTTTCTAGATTTTTGTCCAACTTATTGTGGAGCTTAGATTTAACAAAATATAGTGCACTAAAAACCCTCTCATCTTCTACAGATCCCAAAATCATTGTTTGACATAATTCATATAAACAAAAGTATTCACTAATTGTATCTTGTAAGATACTACTTGGATACAACTTTTGCCACAAACGTGCAATGGAACCAGTCTCATGGATATTACTCAAAAGTGATGCTTGATGAACCATTGTTCTTCCAAAATGTTGTGATTGTTGTCTTAAAATATCTTTGTTGAGTATACCTTTTATTACAACACCATTGACTTCCACACTTTTATTGAAATGCTCAATAAGGTTACCCATATATTTAATAAACAACTCTTGTGTAGACTTTTGATCATTGCAAGAACCCCAAAACAAAGGGTTAACAACACCCATGGCCTCGAGCAATTCATGTCTTTGAAACCGATCTCTTATCTCCTTTGTCAATGATTTTGCTATGTTGAACAATTTTCTTTTTGTATTGTGTAAAACAACTTCATACCTATTGTGTGTTACACAAACTTTTTCAACATCGTCAATAGCTACACTTGAATGCCTTTCATAACAATATAAAGGTATCATATTTTCATGAACATTAATACAAATATTATCATTAATGTCAAACTTCAAAAAACTATTTGCATCTTTCACATTCATCAATGTTCTCCAACTTTCAAATAAAGGATCTGTAAAATCTGGTTTGGACACATATAACCTATCAATAATCAAACATATTTGCTTTCTCATCCTCATGAAATCAATGATATACATGGATCTCTCTTGTGCAAGTTTAGTCAATCTGTTCATTTCTTGTAACATTGGAAGAATACCACATAATGTCAAAAGAGTTTCCAAGTTAGTCAAACGAAACAACATATCATTTGCCTTATCATTTGCTCTACTATTTGCATACATAAACCCTGTTAAAGATTTATATTCTATAAAAACTTTGAGTGCAGGTTGATACAATGAAATCCACCTTGTATCCACATCTTTCAACATATTTTTTCCTTCTGTAACTCCTAGTGCAAACTGTTGAAACTCTGCAAACCTTTTAGGACTGCAAGAAAAATAAGAATGTATATCACGAATGAGATCTTCCACTTTAGCAACATTTTCAAAAGTGCTCATGATTTTATAAGCAAGATTCACTCTATGAGCCATGCAATGAATGGGTATCATATATGGGGCAACTGAAGTTTGGAGTCGAACACATAGGTCATTCCTGTGCCCTTGCATTATAGCAACACCATCAGCTCCAATGCAAATTAACTTTGTGGCTATGTCAATATCATTCATTCCCACAATTTCCTTTAAACTGGTCAAAACAACATTGTAGATGTTTTTTGCATTTGAAATTTCAACCATCTTATGTAATCCTAGCAAACTAGGCCTTCTTACATGATTTTGAAATGTGTACACATGCATGCAAATCCAAGATGTGTTGTCCACAATCGTCACCTCATCAATGGAAAGTGAAATGAATCTGGCATGTTTTACCTGCTCCCTCAGGTCTTCCTTCTCAACTAATGATAGACATTTTACCATTTCCCAACCACTTCGATCTGACCAATGGGAACTAGGAAGGTTTTGCACATCAACTAGTTGATAAAGTTGCTTATAATCAATAAAATCGGACATGGGTCTACCCTTTTTGAGAATACTAAATACAACAACAAACTGCAAACTTTTTGAAGTTAAAATGTTCTTCTGCATTTTATGAAATTGGGTTTCAATCATTCCACCTTTCTCAACAAGGGATTGTTGTTGCTTTAAGTGATTCTCATAATCTATTGCATATCTGACATGCATACATTCTGATGCATCCTTCCACCTAACAAATTTTGTAATTTTACCATCACTTCCTATAACTTTTACATATACTTTGCCAACATGTTTTTCTATTGTATCTTTCTTATTTTGCAGCCTATGATCCTTACCTAGTTTCCAACTACAAATTTTGCATCTACATTCTTTTTTATTGACTTGGTTGTCTTCAGTCAGGACCGCCTCAATCCAGGGAAATTTTTCTACCCATTCATTCTTAAATGATCTTCCAATAATCCAATTAGAATATGTCTTCCTCTTTTTAGGTGTTTTGCTTGAAGATTCAAGAGAAGTTTGTAGTGTATTTGATTTATCGCTTTCATTTTCCACTTGCATATCTTGGCTAGCAATATCTTCAAGTGATTGTTGGATGTCATTAGTAAGAGGATTTTCTATAGAAGGCATCTCTTGGTCAATAGGGTATTCTGCATAGTAGCATACAATAATATTCTTTACTATTTTTGGATTTAAAAAAATTATAGAAAAAAATTCATATCATTGATGGTTGAGCAAATACTGACAACTAAATGTTCGAGGAAGAAAGAAGTATTGAAAATTATTATAAAATATACAACTAAATGTTTATAAGTCAAAAATCATTTGTACCTAGAATTTGTACCGATGTCGATGGCTTGTTTGATTTCGACGTATGACAAAAATATTTGAGGATACTCTTTTCAGCAGAAGATTTGCCCCCATTCATTTCATTGTCGGTGGGTGACATTTTACTTGTAAAGAAAGTGTTTTTCATTTTAGACAAGTAATACAATGTTAAAGAGATGTTACTTCTCATAGGCCTCAAGATAATATTGTAATTAGAATCAACAGATGGTCATCGTTAGAAAATAAATACCTGTTTCCTGCCATGTTTTATTGTGATTTTGTTAGTGTATGCCACTACTACCTTTTTTGGTGATGACACTTGTAACTGGTAAGAGTAGACAAATATGCAATATACAAATTCAAATTAAATTAAATAAATAACTTCTCTATGCAAACAATAACTAGAGATACATATTTTCAGAAAATAAGCATTTACCAAATTATTTACCCATTTATAATCTTATAACATAAAAGCAGATCTGAATAGAAACAGAGAATCAAAGAATTTTTAAGGCACAAAAAAATCGAAGACAACATTCAGAACAGGGCAAAATAGAGAACCTGGTGTAGACCGCGTTCCGATAATCTATTCTAGTATAGAACAACATCCGGATATTGGTGTTGAATACATGCAGAACAGGGCAAAATAGAGAAAAGCATGGGAAATAGAGCATTGAAATATTTTCAATAAATGATAGAAAAATAGTAGAAGAAAAACCTACAACTAGTTGATAGAAAAACAAATCTTATTACTATATTCAGAATGTCTTAAGAGAAATAGAGAACCTAGTGTAGAAGGTGATCTATTGTAGAAATGGTCTGGGTATCGGTCTATTAGAGAACTGGTTTCGGTTATCGATCTATTGCAAAATTGGATCCGGATACCGAGCTATTGCAGAACTGGTTCCGGATATGGTTCCTGTTGGTTTCAAAACTTTCTTCGCAAATCGATCTGTTGCAGAAATTGATTCTATCACCGGATGGTTGCAGAACTGGTTTCGGATACCGGTCTATTGTAGAAATCGATCCGTATACCGGATGGTTGCATAAAGTTTTTGGATACCGTTCTATTGCAGAAATGATACCGGATGGTTGCAAAAATTGTTTCGGATATCGATCTGTTGCATAAATTGATCCGGATATCGTACGATTGCAAAAATTTTTGAATACCGCTCTACTGTAGAAATGAATCCGGATGGTTGCAGAAGTGGTTGCCGAAGTTCGGTAGAATTATCGATTCTGTAATAGTTTGAATGTTTTAAGTGGAAAAGTATTGCTGTCGTGTTAGTTTTATATAGTGGTATACTCGGTGAACTTGGCGGGATAATTTTAAAATTTTAAAATTTTTGGGTGAAAAGTGTCCTCATTCTGGCGAAAAATGATGGCGAAGTTTTATAAAAATCCGTAATACTATTATAAATGGATGACGAACCGACATCTTAAAAAAAAATCCAAAAATTTTGGGCGAAGGGGCCGACCTCCGGGTTCCCCATACTCGCCAATTTGAGTTTTCAAAAATGCAAATATTAGCCCAAATGGTGAATATTCGTCGCTATGCATAACCCCTGGTCGCTTTTGAATTCTTTCTATTTTTCTCCATTTAATTTTTTAATGTAATTCTAGCCCACACCTCACACCCATATAGCACCACTAGAATAACTAATATCCCATAAAGAATCCTAACGATTTTCCAATCCCATAACTCTTATTTCTTGCCCCTATTTCATAATGAGTAGCATGTCTTTCATATTGCTTCTATTCATTTCATCTAGCATATTCCCTAATTTAATTTGCTTTGAAACCCTAACCAAAGGTATTTGTAATCTATTACTACCTTTAAATTATTTCCTTAAGATCAAATATATGGCTACTTTTGTTCTCTTTGAGTAGAAAAAACCATAATTTTAGTCTTGCTAGTATTTATCTACATCCCAACTTCTTTACAAAAATGCTCTAAAGCATTTATATGTTCTTTTAAAATTTCAAGTGTCTTTCCAATCAAGATGAGATCATCAACGTAGAGGAATTTTCACTATATAATTAGCCAATTATATTCCCTCTCCTCCCATCCTTTCTATCCATTTCTCCAATTTATCAATGTAAAGGCCAAATAAAGTAGGTGACAATGGAAAAACCTATTTCACCCTCATATCACTCCCAAAACACTTTGATAGACCTTTTGGTGTTCTGGTTTTTGCCACCACCTATTGCTAAAGTCTATGTACAATTGCTACGTAGTTTTTTGGCACACCATTTTCTTCTATCTTGCTCTATAATTTACTTCTAGGTACTATGTTAAAAGTCATTTTAAAGTCCATAAAAAAATAATAAACTTCTCATTTTTCATTCCATGTCCTCACTATTATATGCCTTAAATTAATGCCATGATCTATTATTGAGTACATTAGTCTAAACCATGCTTGCCATTTTGTTGTATTTTTTTTTTATTTTTACCCATTAATTGATTTTACTTTGTACTATGCTACCAAATAATTTTACAAAAGAGGATTAATCATGATGGTGTGATTACTTGAAGGATTTTTGGTATCTCCATTTTTATGCAATGGTATGACTAGGATAAATTATCCATTTTTGTGGAAAGCCTTATTTAATGATGCGATTGAAAATATTTTGGATGTATGGTGCTAAGATGTCAACCCAACACTTGATATTTTCAGCTTGCAAATTGTCTATATCCTGAGCTTTACATATTGATATTTTATTAACGGGAAGAAAATAGAAAAATAATATTAGATTTTATAGATAATATTAAAAAAAAAAACTTGGTTGCAATTTAATTCAATACTCCTGTTACATTTATCCAAAAATGCCTTTTATATTTTCATTTATTTTGATGTTCCAAAGTGTCCTTATATATGGCAACCTTCATACTTGTATAATATACTCAACTTATTTTATTGCAACAAGCGCTTCGATCTTAGGTAATACTATGGAAGGAATTGCATCATATGTTTCTCATCCTTAACTTATACTTGATTGCATATTAAATGAATGTGTTCTTAACTAATATTTTTACATCCTTATATTTCAATTATAAGATGTTAAGAACTTAGTCTAAATTTATCAATAGTATATTTTTTATTAATATATTCTTGCAGAGGTGATCTTAGTTTTAGTACGCGATCATGAGATAAACATTATATTTATTTTTTATTTATGTATACAAAACTTATTTTCTCAATAGGATCTTGCCAAAGAGTATATTGTTTTTAGGTCTCATATTAGAATGTCTATTGGTAGATAATTATCATTATTCCTTTATTTTTTATTCCATTTCAAGTTATGTCATTGTCAATTATTTTCCTTAGTTGCAGGTATTGTTGATATTGTGATTTATTTTTGTCCATATGCTTTTGTATTACTATTTATATCATAATTTAATGAGTTTGAATGGTAAACCCTAGTTCTTCTACAAAAAATTTGTTTGGTGCTATCTCAATATTTTTATAGACTTCTTTAGACAAGCCAAAAACTTAGAGTATTACCCATGTAGAATTGTTTTTCATATTAGTATTTTAATAATGGATTTTTTAAATTTATGATTCCATATTTATTTTCATTGATGTTTATTTAGCATGGAATTAAGATCTTCTACATGTCCTATAAACATTTTAGTTGGATCTTAGAATTAAATTCAAGTCTAGAGTACTTGTATGAATGAACTACTTCTAATTTCACATTCTTAGATGTGATACACTTCTATTTGTATCTCAAGAAATAATAACCATTACTTTCATTTTTATTACATTAACATTCATTTTAAATTATATACAAATTTAATCTAATTTTGTCAAATATTCTTGTAAATTATCTTTGTATTTTATTTCTCTATAACATCCTTCACATACATTAGATATGAATCATATGTTACAATGGATTGTCCTCCTCACTATTTTTTTTTTTTTTAATCTAGTATTCTAAATTATCCATGAATCAACTATCTAATTTGGAAATTCAATATCTTGCTAAAGAGTTTTAAGAAATCAGGTTTACACATATATTAAGGGAAGGAAACAAATGTGCAAATAAACTAACCAATAGAGGGGTTTTGGTTAGAAATTAATATCTCCTTTACATGGTTACAGGAAGTAGAAATTTTAGTTGAAGCTGAAAAAAATTGTTGATTGCCTAAGTCAATTAATAATTAAGATTTATAGCAAGGGTTGGTAGCCCGAGTGGCAAGCGGGTCTTGCATTAGTCATTGGTATAATCCGCCCATGTAGAGGAGTTGGAGAGCATGTGGGTAGTTAAACCTCTCTAGTTGCTGAGAGGCCCAGGTTCTAATCTCTCGCCTCACATGTTGCGGATATGTTATGTAATGGTTCCCTCGTGGTCACAGTATATTTACCCCTTGTGGCCACCACCAAAAAAAATAATAATAATAATTAAGATTTACTTTTATGTTTTCATTGGTAATATCTATTTTATATTGTAATAATAATGTATGTTCATTTAGACTATTTATTATAATTTTTGTGGTTGCACTTGTGTTTCAGGAAGGAATCTAGCAATCCAGACTTTGGTAAAGCAAACTATGTTAGTGTCATGTTTTGGAAACTTTACTCTACTAAGATGCAAGGCATAGATAGTAGAGGTGAAGTTTTGGTATTGTGAAGGATGCTATAATAAAATGTCAAGAAAGATGCTAAATTATGGATTAATTGTATTCATACAAATATTTGAAAAGATCCAAAAATTTAAAATAAAGAATTTAGAAATTTATATAAAATGATGTAGGTTTCTAACTATAGCATCTCAATTGAGATTATAAGTTTATATATTTGTAAACTCTAAAACTCTAAATAAGATATGTAATTTGTTAAGGGTGGTGGACCTGAGTACAACCCATTTTTATTATGCAAAAAAAAAAGATACAAATTTAATCTAAGGCTATCAAATATTCTTGAATATTATCTTCATATTTTGTTTCTCTATAACATCCTCCACATAAATTAGAAATAAATCATATGTTACAATGGATCGTCCTCCTCACTATTTTCTAATCCATTCTTCTAAATGATCTATGAATCAACTGTGTAACTTGAAGGTGATAGGGGAACCTTGTTTTACACATCATTACTATTGATAGTGGCCTTCTTAGTTTTATTGTTAGCATTTAATAGTACTACTAATTTGAGTAAAACAAGTGTTGTTTAGAGTCCCGAGGACCATGATTCCAAGTCCATCACAACTTGTAGAACTTGGTTCTTATTTGGACTTTACATGAGATAAGTTAGTGGTTAGTCACAATGTGACATAATAATATTTTTGGCACCACCATGTATGGCACCAATCCCAATGAATTTAATACATATAATATGGAAATCCACTAGTGCCAACCCCACATGGCATTATCCAACACTAGATTGACAATAATTATTATAGCACTAGATGCTTGACACATATATAGTAGACTAATCTATCAACCTCTACACCCATAAACTAAAATCTAACACAAAGGACAATGAAGATACATATAGTAAATCATTTATTGATTAATTGAAAACTTAAGTGGTTGATCTTGCAACATATTTATAACTTATTTATAAAACCTATGTAAACCATAATCTAAGAACTCCTTTTTATCTTCTCAGTTCATTCTTTATCTCCTCTTCTTTTTTCCCATTTATTGTAGTCATCTCCCTACAATATATTCCTATCATGATAAAAAAAAATGAGTTCGCTACACCCTACAATGTCCCACATTTATATTAAACATTTTTATAGTTTCTTCATATTTACCAAAATCTTATATTTCATAGTACATTTGTATCATCATTTGTAATTATGTTTATATTATATGTACTTCTTCATCAGTTCTAGAGGGAAATACCATTAGGTCTTGCTTCCTATAGCATAACTTTGAAAATAACTTACTGGCATCACAAACTAGTTTTATTAGTTATCCTTTATGCCACCCCTAGTGTTATCTAATCCTAAATCACATCTAGCACATGATAAGTCTCAATAGAAGTAAAGTAACAAATGTACTACTATATGAGCCACACTCACAATGATGTAAAGTGTTATGTATAATAAAATATGCTTGTGGTAAATCTAGATGTGAATGACTATACATCCTTATTAGGTGGATAATAAGAGGGATACACCACATGATTGAGTTCCAAAGATAAATAGGTAGGGAATTATTTAACACCAAACCCCTTCAATGATGAGAGCATCTATTTCATACTCTCAAAATCATCATTGACAATGGAAGTGAAATTTTTTTCACATAGAGAACAACCAAGTGTCTTGGATTCCAAAATGACACATCCTCAACCTTACTCTATAGGTTAATCACATATAGGGAAGGGTATTGAGGTTCATCCCCAATTAAATCTCAAGCATTGTATCAAACCAATGCACAATGCAATCCCTTATAATGTGGTTCCATTAGATATTTATGATGTCCTATGGGGAAGACCTCTCTTTTTATTGTCAAGCAACCTACCAAGTATGTCTATAGAAATGGTAAGTGTGCATTGAAGAGATGGTGTAAAAATTTGATAAGCATTAGCCACTAGGTGACCAAAGATCGATAATATTTTTCAAGAGTAGTAAGGACCATCCAACTACCCTATTGATCATATGGACAAGTGAAGGCCCATGCCACACTCAAGGTGAATGGTTGAGTTTATCCCCATTCATAAGATGATGTAAATTAGTAAGGCCTAGTTTGGTTGATTGTCTATGACTAGTTGTGTATGTCCATAGTTAGAATTTTTGTGAATAATAGTGTGCCCATGTTTACATCTTTCATGTTGCATAACATGTGTATACCTATCTAATTTTTTTGTAGTACTATGGATTATTGAGTGTATATTTATCTTTGGTTAAGAGTCTAGTGAGGTCATTCTCACTATTTATTGTTGTGAATAGATGAGTGTGTCCCTATTAGTATCTCAACTGTATTCGATGAACTATTTAGTGTGTCCTAGTTCATAGTATGGTAATTTATATTGTTGTTATTATTACCCCTTATTACATCATATTGTTATTGAACTATTGATGTAATAAGGAGGAATGCTAGAAATTAGTACATCATGGTTAAAGATTATTTAAATGTATAATTAATTGGGTGGTTAAGTGATTGAAAAAATTAGTCACATATGGAGAATTGGTCAAGGTTGGTACTAATATAATCTATCTTAAGTTATGTAGTTGAGTTGTGTCAAAGAGATTTGTTACAACAATAGTCTATCTTTGGACTATATTTTGAACTTAGTATTAGTAAAATATATTGTATAAATATAATTGTTTGATTAACATAATATTTTTAACCTCATGGTTTTTTCAACAAGTTCCACATCCTCTAATCATATTTTGAAGTGTATTTCTTTTGTTGTTGTTTTTGATGAGAAGTTTCTTATTCTTCTATTCTCAATTATTCAAAAAGTTGCATTCTTGAGTTTACTTTTAGAGTGACCTCATATGTAATCCTAATTTCCTTGTAGGCTTCACATTCCATGACAAAATATATTTTTATCTCTATTGTTGGTGTACAAAGGACATATACAATTCATTCTAACCATGCCTCTTAAGGAATTGCCCATATCCTAGTTTCATATCTAAGATGGTGTGAACTATATCTTAGTTGGGATATAAACAAGTTTTCCTTCCTGATGAGCACCATAAATGTTCATTTTATATACACTATTAAGGGGCATTATCACTGATTTAATTAGCATGTGAGGTGTATTTTTATATAACTTATGCATATAATTGATAGAAAATCTAGAATTATGATTGATTGGTGTTTTTAGTGGAAACTGTATATAAATGCATGTGTTGGTACTAATCTGGCATTTTCCAATCTACATCCACTTGGACCTGGCATACTTCTTCTTTTAGAGACTGAGATATGATAATAGGAACCTTCCTGATGGAGAATGCGCCCAACAGAAGTAGGCGCCTTCCTGATGGAGAAGGCGCCCAACAGAAGTAGATGCCTTCCTTATGAATAAGGCACCCAACAAAAGTAGGTGCCTTCCTCATGAAGAAGGTGCCTCCAGGCCTCCATACTTTGCAATATTTACCAAGTCAGCTTTGACTGGTTGACCAGTGGGCTAAGGAGGAGGTTGCACGTGAAGACAAAAAGGGAGATATTCTATTCTTAAAATAGAATGCTATTATTTAATTGGTTGGATACCTTTGTAACGTGAGCATTATTCTTTCATTTTCATAGATGAACCAAGAGCAACAATTTTTCCAACGATCAATGTGGGAGATATTTTATTTTATGCAATGTTATTAAAATAGAATAAATCATCCATTATTTTTTGATTCGGTGGTTCACTTTGTAAGGTGAATATTTTTTCTCATGCTCACGAACCAATCAACATAGTGATTTTTCGGAAAATGATATGCATAGCAGACAACGGGATGAACCAAATCCATTAGTCGTTAAGAAGGACAACCACTTGAATAGATTTTTTTTGCCAAACATATTTTGTTATGATAAAATAGAACATGCCTACTTTATCCTGCAAGAGGGTAAAATTAGTGTGTGATTTTTTTAATTAATATATGATTGTTATAATTGAATGGCTATAATATTCATTGCATTTATACTATAACTGCAAGTCTAAAATAAACTTGTCTAAGTTTGTAACAGAGGAAGGTTGTGCATTGTATAAATGCATAGGTCTTCCATGATGAAAGGGATGATTAATTTTATGGAGAAATTATTCTATTTTATTTCTTTTCAAATTTATTAAGAGTGCAATTCCTCTTATTTGAGAAAGCTCTACGCAGCTAGCTGGGAAGACTATCTACTGGAGCTTGGGCCCACTCCCTGAAGTAGTCCTCCCATGTTTCATTTATGTTATTTGTTTTCATTAGATTAGATTTATTGCTTTATTTATTTAGCTGTGTTTTCTTTTCAACACATTTATTTTTCTGTACATTTATTTTATGTACTTCATTTCTAGTATTTTAGTTTGTAATTTATTTTCCGCACTTAGTTTATTTAGTTTGGATGAAATCAAAATGCACATACATCTCCCACCAAACTAAATAAGGTACAACCAAATTTATTCCCCAACACTGCAGGCATATACTGTGTGTGACACTCATAAGTTTATTGATTTATCAGAATGATAATTTATGGAAGAGAAATGAATTTTTTTCATGACATGAATTTTTGCTCACCATTTTGGCACCGTTGTCGAAGAGTGTCTAAAATATAGTGTTCTAATTTATAGGTCAGATAAAAAGACTATTTAAAATTACCTGTAGATATTTTACCTGAGAAGTGTGAGTCCACCAAGAGCCTTTTTATAAAGGCAAAAAAAAAAATAGTTGCCAGCACAGTCAGAGCCAAATCCCATAGGCAACTGTTTACATTTTCTATATTCTTAGGTAAACATGGGAATGAACCTGATGTACCAAATTAAGTGTAGAAGTAGGAATAAAATGCATTGTTGAAAAAAATTAGAAAAATCTGGCATTGAATTATTTAAATCATATTTTCAATGGTTTCAAGAAATCAACAAAATAGCACATCCCAGGTATGATAGTTGAAAATATTTAGGGATGTATTTTTACATAGAAACCATTGGAAAATTATGCCTAGTTTTAACGATAAAAAATGTTACAGGCAAAACTTTTTGCAATGTATTGGTAAATGTTTTTTTAATGATGAAATTAATAGCAAGAAAAATGACAGAGCAAAAATTTTTAAAAGAACATCTTGTTATGGATTATATTCTTTGCTTGCGCTTAAGGCGACTTGGTGAATCATAAAATAGCATGTTTGTTTTTTAAATGATAGAGCAGAATTTTTAAAGAACATATTGTTATGAAGTATGCTCTTCACTTGCGCTTAAGGTGACCTAGTGAATAAAAAACTAGCATGTGTTTTTTAAATAATGCTATGACATGTTTCCTCCAAGTTTCCAACCCGTAGATAGTCATTTTCCAGCCTGCACATTTTGCCAATATGTTAAAATATATATATATATTGGTTTTGAGGTCAAAGGGGGAAATTGCTCTTCTCATGCTACAAACTAGTTGATAATGAAATTGATGATTTTTTAGAAGACTAGTTCAAATGTAGGCATGGGGGAGACCCCACCTTCATTATTGCCACCAATAACACAATGAACACTATTTATAGTGTTCATGAAAAAGAGAAAAAAACAAATTGAAAAAGGCTCCAAGATAAAATGCAGATAAAAAAATAGAAGCTTTTTTTTTGTTACTTGGAAGAAAGTATCCTCTTTCCTTAGGACCAGGTTAGTCCAGAAGGGAAATGAGAAATATCCAAACGGTCCCTAAATAAAGCAAGGGAGGATCCTGGAAGTAATCAGAAGATAAAAAAAGAAAATTATATATATATATATATATATATATATATATATATATATATATATAATGAAAAATAAAAAAATTAAATTAAAAAAAATATATTAGTTAGAATTTTATTTTAATGCCTTTAGTTTAGATTTTTCTTTTATTTTTTGCAGGACAACATGAAGTGTGATGTAGACAAATAAGGAGGTGTTTGTGAAGATTTCGTGAATTGAGATTTATATGTGGAGTTTGTAATAACACTATACGAACTATCTCGTGTACTTGATCATGTAACATCCAATCTAGCAGGTGAAAGCTAACAAAGTTTTACCTTGCATATCTACTGTAACTGCAAGTCTAAAATAGACTTGCCTAAATTTGTAACAAAGGAAGGCTATGCATTGTATAAATGTACAGGTCTTCCATGATGAGAGGGATGATTAATTTTATGGAGAAATTATTCTATTTTATTTTTTGTCAAATTTATTAAGAGTGCAATTCCTCTTATTTGAGAAATCTCTACGTAGCTACCTAAGTGAACTATCTGCGGGAGCTTGGGCCCACTCCCTGTAGTAGTCCTTCCTTGTTTCATTTCTGTTATTTGTTTTCGTTAGATTAGATTTATTATTTTATTTATTTATCTGTGTGTTTTCTTTTCAGCACATTTATTTTCTATACTTAATTTCTAGTATTTTAGTTTGTAATTTATTTTCCACACTTAGTTTATTTAGTTTGGATGAAATCAAAATGCACATACATCCCCCACCAAACTAAATAAGGTACAATCAGATTTATTCCCCAACACTGCAGGCATATACTGTGTGTGACACTCATAAGTTTACGGACTTACTGGATTGATAATTTATGGAAGAGAAATGAATGTTTTTCGAGATATGAATTTTTTCTCACCACTTTCGTTTGATATTTGGATATATGTACTGCTTTTGGTTGTGTTCATAGTTTGAGTTGAGCTTGTTGATGCATAACTATTTTTTCTTTCTAAATTTTTAGTCCACATGATAAATGTGAATTTTTCCTTCACATACTACTTAATTTCTTTGTTGGAGTTTGGGACTTCATTAAAATTTAATGCTTCACTTTTCATCCATTTATTATTTTGTTTCATCCATGTGTATTTCCACATATTAAATGTTCCTTTTATTACCTATTTTGGTAACCTATTATCTTTCATTCTTTCTATTTTTTTAAGGTACATCAGTAGCCTCATCATAGCTTCTACTTCTAGTGGAAAATTCCCTACTTCAACAAATAAAATCTGATATGGTAGTGATGCTTTAATTTTGAAATTATTTGTAATTAGTCACTTTTGAATTCTTTCTATTTATCTTCATTTAAAATTTTGATGTATTGCTAGCCCATATAACACCACTAGAATAAATAATATCTTGTAAAGGTGTTAGAATATATTACATTAATTTTTATTTAAGTAAAGAATATTTTGAGGTATACCAATGGTCATTTGTAAAATCTATATTATGGACTCTTAGATCCATCTTTCATTCTACAAGTTTATATAATAAATATCAAGCTATGAATATTTTTTGGCTTTCTCATGTGCTTTATTATTTTATTTATCTCATTAGTGTATAGAATAAATAATAGAGTTTCTTGATTAGATTGTATGCTTCTAATTATATCAGTGGTATTAGAGCACAAGAAATGACTACAAAGTGGTCATTGGAGGAGATTTGAAGAAAATCTCAAGGTAGAATATTACAAGAAGGAGAAGCTCCTAGAAAAAATATTTGGGGAAATTTTTGCCATCTGAAAACAATCCCAAAAGGAAGAAGGATTTTGCAAGAAGTTTGCCAAATTATGGAAAGCATTTTTTAAGGCCTCAAGACATTCAAATTCTTAAGGAAGAGGCCAGAAAAAGAGGTCATATATGAAGTAATATTTCAGTAAGATATATAAGGAGAAAGAAAAATTAAAGAGGGCACATATTTGAGAAGTTTGAGGATAGCCATTAAGATCTTGAAGGCTGATTTGAAAATAAGGAGATTGCTGATTTTTGCAGTAGAAGTTGAAAGGTCACAAGACAACAAACTGAAGGTGACATAGAGCTACAAATTAAAAAATATTTGAGCAGCTTTTGAAGTGCCTTTGGAAAACAATATAAAGGAGAAAAATTCAAAATTTTTGGCTATCAATTTAAGATGTTTGCGCTGCGAAATTAAGGCTAGAAGGTAGAAAATTTGGGCAGCAATTAGATCTACAAAATTGATAATTTGTGGTAGCAAAATAAAATAAAGTAGAATTGCAAATTTTACAAAATTGGAACATCAGAAAGGTGAATCAAAACACCAAGGATATTATATACAAAAAAAAAATGCCAAACAAGTGTGTAATAGTGGTGCTATAAAATTTCATTATTTAAGTATTAAAACTAGTTTATTATAAGGTTTTTAAAAGCACCATATTAAAGTTATTAAATCCAACAAAATATAGTCTAAGTTGAGTGTCTCCAATCCAAGGAAGAAGGCATCATTATCATCCTATAATCTGTAGAACACAACAACAAATATTAGAGTTAAAGTATTGCTTGAAAAGGAGTGATAAGAAGTAGCATATGCTATTTTTTTATTAAATAAGTGTAGTTTTTTTTTAAATCCCTACTAAATAAAATAAGGTTAAATAGTGATCAAAGACTACAAATTTAAGGTGTCTAAAGATACCGAAAGGAGCATTAAAAAGTGCATAACACATTGGTGAAGAAAAGTCACCAAAGTAGTGGTAGAACCACCAAGAATAAGTGAAGGCAATACTATATTGAAGGAAGAGCCACCAAACAACAAAGTCTGAGCACCATAGGAGATAAGCCAAGGTGTCATTAGAATGAAGATAAATAGTCATAAAATAGAGAGGTAAGCATCCAAGAGTTGCCTAGAAAGAGCCACCATGCAAAGGATATAAGCCACAATGCAAGGTAGAGTAGCCACCATAAGCGTTGATAGAAGAAGCATAAGTATCGGTTACATAAGTCTAAGCACCAAAATATGAAAGACACATTGAGAACAACTTGGAAGAAGGTAAAGTCACTTGAGCACATAACTATTGTGAGGAAGATGAAAGGGCTAATTTTTGTAATCACCATTGAATAAATAACACACTACCATTAGAAAGAGGAGCACTAAATAAAAACATAGAATTTTAATAGCCATTTTAGGAGGAGCTAAAGAGCCATTACGTAAAAGAGAATCGTCATCAAATAAAATTTGAGTGTCGTTTCATTTGGTACAGTTACAAAGCTCCCAAATTAGTATTTACATAGGTCATAAAAAGTCATAAAGGAAATAATCAATTTTAATGAAAAGAGGAATCAAAATTATAACGCTCGAACATTGAGCACTACTTGATAAAGGTGTTATTGTCATAACCCTCTCTTGGCTGATTTTTCATTGGATGGATTCATGATTGGCTATGTTATATTGTTGATGGAATGACTAACTATTTCATGATTAGTTTATGCAAGACATATATTTTATGGAAAAATATGATGTATCTTATCAGTGGAATGATTGACTATTTCATGTTTAATTTTTGCAAAACATATATTTAATGGAAGAATATGATGCTACTAATGGATTTGCACTCTTGCAAGAACAAAAATTCTCATGGATGGAAGGAAATATTAACCATCGATAATAGGATGCAAAGAAATAAATGATGTGATGAGTTATTTATTTAACTTGGACAATATGGATGAATACCTTTTGTTTTTCATATAGTTGCATATCATGTATTTGAATGAGGACAATTATATCAAGTTTAGGTAAAAATTGGTTGTTGCATGATAACCTTATTTTTTATTAAACGTTGCTTGATATAAGGAGATTCATAACATAAGGATGAAAATATTATAATCATGTTTGTTTGAATTGAATATTGACCAATGATTTTTATTAGTACTATCAGAATGGACTCTTGTTTCCATCCACAAAGAGATATACACTTGTGGTAGAAATTCATTAAGTAGGGGTTTAATAATTCTGTTGGGTTAATCAAATTATTATTTAACCTTAAAGTGGATCCTATTGCTTTCTAGAAATAAAAAATGAATAGAACCAATATTTCAATTTATGACTTTGGTAAAATCTTTGGGATTCAAATATGTTAAGTTAATAATTGTTGGTAGCTTCTTGACGGGTATTGCTCCAATATGCTCAAATAAAGTGGGGAACATACCTAGTGAATGTTGTGATAACACATGTCTTCATTAATGCCCAAGTTTTTTCAAATTAAGGGGGTAAAATAAGTGGTTGTTCTTCGAAATATTGGAAGGAGGCAAACATAGAGGGAGAAGGAAGGTATGGTGGAAGATGTTGGGGGTGAAAAAAATGAAGAAACTGAAGCTAATCTAGTCACCTATTTAATTTGGTTGGATTCATACTATGATATTTAGATAAGCTACTAAAAACTTACTCCTATGTTAAAAGGTTTAAGGTATTGCTATTAAAATATTTGTTTGGTTGAGGTGAAGCACAATGGTTCGGAATTTTGGTTGAAACTCTCTTTTAAATTTCGGACTAGTCATGTTTTATCCTTCAACTTGCTAAAGCATTGGTTTGTAATATGTAACGAGTAAGTGTGTACTAAAAGTAACTTCCTAGTGAAAATTTCTCACTAATCTTTCGAGTTCATGTTATCTTTCAATATTTAAGGTAACAAAAAATCTCTTTAGTAAGGAAAATGAGATACTAGAGGTCTGCAGAGTTGTTGGAGTTGCTAAAGTAATTCGGTTGATTAATAAAACCTTCAAAGTGTTAAAAACAGATAGATTTATTATTATTCCTAGGTTGATATCCTTTTTCCTATGTAAAAACTATAATATTTGGATGTGTCTCGTTATTATTGTGAATTGATAAAATCTATGTGGTGTTTTGACTACCGAAGGCATCTATTTTGCAAGAATATTTTAGGTTCACCTATTTTTTTATGTGCTTTGGACTCAAAAACAAAGAACTAATTGATCACCTTCATGAGAGTTCATTAGGCAAAAATAGGTCCGTCATATTGGCTTAGTGTTTCCCCAATAACGAATTAATCCCAAATAATGTAATATAGGGGGTGTTATAATATAAGACATTATTTGTTATGTAAGTAAAGAATATTTTGAGGTAGACCAAAGGTAATTTTGTGGGAGACAAAAGGTCATTTTTAAAATCTACATTATGGACTCTTAGTTCCATATTTCATTGTACAAGTTTATACAAGCAATGTCAAGCTATGAACATTTTTTTTTTTTCTCATGTACTTTATTATTTTCTTTGTCTCATTAGTGTATAGAATCAGTAATAATTTCATGATTATATTGTATGCTTCTGATTCTATCAAAAGTATCCTAATGATTTTCCAATCCCACAACTCTACTTTCTTACCCTTATTTTGCAATGAGTAGAACGTATTCCATCTTTCTTCTATTCATTTCATCCTACATTTTCCCCAATTGAGTTTACTTTGAAAACGTAGCCCAAGGTATTTGTATTATGTTACTACCTTTAAATGATTTTATTAAAATAAAATATGTGGATCCTTTTTCTATATTTGAGTAGAAAAACAGTAATTTTATTCTTACTAGTGTTTATCTACATCCCAACTTCTTTAAAAAAATGCTCTAAAGATTTTATAATTTTCTTTTAAACTTTCAAGTGTACTTCCAATTAGGATGAGGTCATCTATATAGGAGAATTTTCACTATATAATTATCCAATTGTATTCTCTCTCCTCCCATCATTTCTATCCATTGCTCCAATTTGTTAATGTAAAGGTCAAATAAAGTAGGTGGCAATGGAAAAACCTATTTTACCTTGATATCACTCCCAAAACACTTTGATAGTTCTTTTGGTGTTCTAGTTTTTGCCACTACCTATTGCTAAAGTCTATGTACAACTTTGTAGTTTGTTGGTACACCAATTTCTTCTATTATTTTCTCTAATTTACCTCCAGATACTATGTCAAAAGTCATTTTAAAGCCCATAAAACAACAATAAACCTCTCCTAATTCATTACAAGTCCTCTCTATTAAATACCTTAATGTAATGCCATGATCTATTATTGAGTACATTATTTTATGTAAGGAACCTACTATTGAAATAAAGCTCACACATATAAAATATAAAAAGATAACTAAAATACATGCAATAACAGAATAGCACTATGTAGAAATTAATTGGAAAATTGAAACAATCTCACAAATAACTCAGAATCATAGTCTTCTTTGAGGGGGAAACCTCCTTCAAAATTTCATTAGCTTGCAAAAAGATACATTTGTATATGGTTGCATGCCTTTTAAAGAGAAATCTACATGCAATCCTACCTAAAGTCTCAAGATTTGGCTTACACGCAAAATGCCACTTGGCTTACATGTAAAATACCACTTGAGCTAGAATCTTCTACCAAACATTGGTTACAATCTTGATAACGGTTACATTTGATGGCACCATCGGTTTGTTGTAAATATTAGGTATATTGGTTGTCATTGATGTCAAAGGTGAAATGGTTGAGATTTATCTTCAAGGTAGAAATATTGATGTCAAAAGGTATGATAGTCATCAAGGCAAAAACATTCTCCATGGTTGAGTTTGCAAGAAAAAGAACAAGGTTTAAAGTTGATTTTATTTCTATTGCTTGAAAAATATTTATAAGACCACCAAGGGCCAAAGGTTTAAGGTTTATAATATTTAAATCTAAAAATATTTAAATATTCCAAAAATAAATAGAGGTTTGAGCGCCAAATCGTGGAAGCTATTTGAAAAGGAATAAAAACAATATCAAATTTTGAGCACCGATGTCATGGCAAGAGGAGGATAAAATTCATATAAATAAAGTTTCAAAACCTTTGCAAAGCGAATGTTGTGGGATGAATTTTTGAAATCCACTCGTGCTTGGAAACGATGAATCGTAGAAGAAGAGGAGCACGATTTTTGGTGAAAGGGACAACAAGGATAAAGATGAAAGGTTGCACAATTTGGTTCCAGTTGGCAGGCTAGCGCAGCTGGTCGCTGGGGTAGTGCTAAGGCATTATGAGAGAGGTGATCGCTAGTTTGAATCATGGGAAGGATAGTTTTGATGGTAGAGATAGTGTTTTTATTGGCAGCATGAGAAGAGGTTTAAAATCATGTTTGTGTATCACTATTGCTACCATTGGGGGCAGCCCAGTTGGACGCCTAGCAAGCGCTAGGGCACCATGGAGAAGGAGGTCATAGGGTCAATTCCTACGAGCACTTTTTGCAAGGCAGCGAAGGGGTAAATCGTGGGCTCATGAAAGGTATGAATTTTTTATTAAAAATTAAGTGGTTAAGGTGTTTCATTCACTGTGCATGATTGAATATTTCTGAGGGTAAAATATTTTAATTTGATATTTTAGTTAGAGGGAGCCATAAGGTGTAACAAAGGATATTTTATATTGTAATTTGAAATTCAATTTAGAAGGAGTAATAAGGTGTTAAAAGAGTATTTGATATTGTAAAGTTAGCATGAAATAAATTTGAAGGTTGTGATATTGTATTTTCAGATAGGAGGAATAAGGTGTATTTGTGAGCATTGATTTTTGTATTATTGAAAAGAAATTTGAGGGCTTTTACAAGTATTATTTTTAGGTATTTTTGGGCACATATTTTTGAGAGAATTTCTAATGAGGATGACTTGAAAAAGGAGTTTTTGACTAACCTATTTTGAAAGAGGCACAAGAAAGGGAATTTCTTTTTGAGACAGGATTTGAGGGCACATCTTCATCAAAGCAAGTTAAGAGGTATGGTGATATTATTCCTTCCTTAGGGTGTTTGGTTGAGCAAATATTTCTGAATCATAAGGTGGAGAAATAAGGATTATGTATGTGCATTGTTGGAAATACATGAGCTAGGGTTTGAGAACAATTGTGCTTCATTATTGAAGGAATTGGAAACACATGTGCTAGAGTTTGAGAGCAAGTTTGTACATGAGCTTTGATTTGTATTGGGATAAATTTGCAAAGGTTATAGGGCAGATTTGTGAAGTAAATTGTGCATTGGATTTGAGTGATTTTTGGAAAGAGCATATTGTGAAATTATCTTGCATATCATTCTTTATATGTTCTTGAAGAAAAGGAATTCTGGGTAGAATATGTCTAAAATACTTTGATTAAAGAAAGAAATTTGAGCATGTGATATGAGCAGTTTTTGAGCATGAATTAGAGTAGATTTAAGCAGGTTTTTTAGCATATTTGAGTAGGTTTGTTGAGAAGATTTGAGTAGGTTTGATGAGTATATTTGAGCAGGTTTGGTGAGCATATTTGAGTAGAGTTGAGAGCAGGTTTTGAAGTAGATTTGAGCAAGCCTTGAGTGAAGGCTTGAAGCAGATTTGAGCAGAGTTGAGAGCAGAATTTGGAGCTAAAAGTGTTGAGGGGATTGAGGTCTCCTATGGATAGAGGTCCATGAACTTGAGCATAGGGGATTGGTGTCTCCTTTGGACAAAGGTCCATAAACATTGTAATAGGGAATTGGTTCCCAAGAGATTTGTTGAGAAAATTTAGAAGAAATATTTTCTCCATGGACGTAACCCACATTGGGTGAACCATATTAAATTTATGTCTCTCATGTGTGTGATGATTTGTGCATTGCTTTATTACTACTATTGATGATATTGGTTAATACTACTTTGGAAGGTTATTGCAAATTGATAACATTGGATAATACTGAATTGGAAAGAAAAGTAAAAGTTTATCTTATACTGTTCACCCCCCTCTCAGTATAAGCTTGTGTTCTTCAATTGGTATCAAAGCAGGTTCCTTCATGAAAGTCTAGCAGCTTGAAGGAAGATATTACAAGAACACACATGGCCACTAAAATGAAAGAAGATGCTTCTATGGTTGAAATCAAAGAAAACAGAGAAGAAGCCATGGTTGACATGAAAGAGGAACTTACTACTGCTCTTGGAAAATTGAAAAGAGTTAGAGAGGAGAAGTCAAGATTGAAGGCTCAAATTCAAGAGGATGAGGAAACAAAGACAAAGATTCTACAAGATCTCATAGAATTATAAGTGAAGGTTGAAGAGGCAAAGAGAATTGAAGAAGTTATGATTGAGAAGTTGAAAATAAAATAATTGGAATGTGAAATATTGGAACTTGAAGTTATCTCTCTTAGAAATAAAGTAAGAAAAGAAGAGCCCATGACCTATGTTGATGTGGTGAAAGGTAAAAGCATCAAGGTAGAAGAAAATAGTGAATCATCTTGGACACAAGTCAATCATAGAAAAGGCATGTGACCACATCATTCAAGGCAATCAAATAGGTTTCAATACTTCTTTCATGGTTATTGTTTCTCATGTAACAAATATGGTCATAAAGTTGTTCATTGCATGGTTGATATGAAAAATGATGTTGATAGAAATTTCAATTCATTTGCACCTCTCATGAACAATAGTATCATTTGTTACAAATGCAATAATCTTGGGCATAAATCTAGGTGGTGTAAAATAGTGTTTCCTAAATCAAGCAAGAAAGAGGAAGGTCAAATAGTTTAGAAAGAGATGTATCTAAAAGTTGGGAAAAAGAAAAAGGATCAAGAAAAAGAAAAATATATGCTATTCCTTCATGTGTTAAGTGAAGGAAATCAGTGGTACATTGATAGTGGGTGTTAAATCCATATGACAGGTGGAAAAAGTAAATTTCTTTCTCTTAAGAAAATTTAATGGGGAACAGTAAAATTTGGTGATAATGCTTCAGCAAAAATTGTCGGAAAAGGGACTTTGAGTTTGGATAATGGAAGATCAAAAATAGAAAATGTGTTATATGTTGAAGGATTGAAGCACAACTTACTAAGTGTAAGTCAACTATGTGATCAAGGGCATACAGTTACATTTCACTCAAAAGGATGTGAGGTCAAGAAATCCAAGATAGGAAAGCTTCTTGCAGATGCCAGTAGAACTACAAATAATCTTTATATATTGAGTGAAATCAAAGGAGAAAAATATTTTTTATCAAAATAATATGAGATTTGGTTATGGCATAGAAGGATGGGTCATTTGAACTTTGACAACATAGTGAAAATCAACAACAAATAGGCAGTCAGATATTTGCTCAAGATAGCAAAACCACCAAAAATAGTTTGTGCACAATTTTAGCATGGAAATCAAACAAGATCCAATTTTAGATCAAAGGAATTTTCTTCATCTAAGCCATTGGAACTAGTTCACACTGATCTATGTGGCCCTACAAGAACAAAGAGTTTACAAGGTGAGAGTTACTTCATGCTATTTATTGATGATTTCTCTAGAATGACTTGGGTAACTTTTCTAAAAGAAAAATCAGAAGCATTTGAAAAGTTCAAGACATTCAAGGCACTAGTAGAAAATGAAATAGGCAAGAAAATTAAGTGTCTAAGATCATATAGAGGAGGAGAATTCACTTCAGGTGAATTTATAGAATTTTGTGAACAACATGGAATCAAGAGATAATATTCAGCAGCAAGGACTCCACAACAGAATGGAGTAGTTGAAAGGAAAAATAGAACTATTGAGGGTATGGCCAGAGCTATGTTAAATGAGTCTAATATTTCAGATGATTTTTGGAAAGAGGTAGTTCATACAACTATTTATATCATCAATAGAGCTCAAGTAAGGGTAAACCATCACAAAACACCATATGAGCTCTAGAAAGGAAAATCAACTACTGTGAAATATCTCAGAGTTTTTGGAAGCAAATGCTACATTAGAAGAGAAGAGAAAAATTTGGGCAAGTTTGATTCTAGATGTGATGAAGGTATCTTCCTTGGATATTCCATAAAAATCAAAGCCTACAAATGCTATAATAAAATATCACATACAATTGTAGAAAGTGCAAATGTAAGAGTTGATGAAGAGATAGAGCCAAGAGAATCAACTCAAGAAATTGTATATCAAGAAGGAGAGAGTTGTAGAGAAGAAGAAGGAGAAGAAACAGAAGAAGAAGAGACACCAAGAATACCAAAAATACCTTCCAGATATGTGCAAAAGAATCATCCAAGAGAATTAATTATTGGAAATCCAGATGAGAGACAAACAAGGAGGAGGATAATAGGAACAAATGAACATGCAAATATTTCTCTACTATCTAAAATTGAGCCCAAGGATTTCAATGAAGTAAGAGAAGATAAATATTGGGTCAAGGCAATGGATGAAGAATTAGACCAAATAGAAAAGAGTGAGACTTGGGAACTTGTCCCACGTCCAAAAGGAAAGAATGTAATTGGCACCAAATGGGTCTACAGAAATAAGCTAAATGAAGATGGTCAGGTTGTCAGAAACAAAGCAAGATTGGTATGCAAAGGATATGCACAAGTTGAAGGGATTGATTTTGAAGAGACATTTTCTCCTGTTGCACATCTTGAGGCCATAAGAATATTTTTGGCATTCTCAAGTTTTAAAAATTTCAAGGTATATCAGATGGATGTAAAGTCAGCTTTTCTAAATGGTCACTTAGAGGAAGAAGTCTATATTGAACAACCAAATGGTTTTAGTCTAACAGATAAGCCAGACTATGTATGCAAATTAAATAAGGCTCTCTATGGATTAAAGCAAGCCCCTAGGGCTTGGTACTCAAGGTTGGATAAGTATCTTCAAGAATAGGGTTTCAGGAAAGGTATAGCCGATAGCAATTTATACATAAAAAATGATGGAGATGACTTGTTGATTGTAGTGGTCTATGTGGATGACATCATTTTTGGAGGTAGTGATGATAAGATGTGTCAAAAATTTGCAAAATGCATGTAGAACGAGTTTGAGATGTCAATGCTTGGTGAGTTGTCTTTCTTTCTTGGTTTGCAAATTTCACAGTTAGACAAAGGTATATTTCTCTCTCAGACCAAGTATATCAAAGAAATGTTGAAGAAATTTGTACTGGAGGATTGCAAACCTATAAGTACTCCCATGGTTATAGGATGCAAGTTGAGTAAATATGATGAATCTCCTGAGGCAAATCAGATATTGTATAGATCCATGATTGGAATTTTACTATATGTCACAACTACAAGACCAGATATAATGTAGGCAGTGGGATTAGTGGCAAGATTTCAAGCAGCACCAAAGGAAACACATGTACAAGCAATAAAGAGAATCCTTAGGTATCTAAAAGGAACTATGGAATTTGGACTATGGTATCCCAGGGGAAACAATTTCATTCTCACAGCATATACAGATGTGGATTGGGCAAGCAGTATTGATGATAGAAAAAGTACAAGTGGAGGAGCATTCTTTCTTGGAAATTTTCTAGTCTCTTGGCTAAGCAAGAAACAAGCATCAATATCCTTATCTACAGTAGAAGCAGAGTACATTGCAGCAGTTGCTTATTGTACATAGGTCTTATGGATGAAGTAAACTTTAAAATATTTCAAAGTAGAGCATGATCATCCCATATCCATACTTTGTGATAATACAAGTGCCATAAACATTTCAAAGAATCTAGTAATGCATTCAAGGACCAAGCACATTCCAATAAAATATCATTTTTTGAGAGAGCAGGTGATGGATCAACAAGTTAAATTGGAATATGTTGCTACAAAGGAATAGATTGCGGACATATTTACTAAGCCACTTCCAAAGGAAACTTTTGAGTATCTTAGAGGAAAGTTGGGAGTAGTCTTACTCCCATCCCAAACTTAATCACCTCAAGGAAAGGAGGTGGTGAGGGGGCTGAGCTAAGAGTCTTATTTTTAGCCCCAAAGGAGCCCTTTGCCATTGATGTCAAAGGGGGAGAGATTTCAGTAAGGGGGAGAGAATTCAATGAGGGGGAGCAGATATGGAATCCAGTTGCAAGAAAAGAAATTTTTTAAAAGGGTTGCCATCAATGACAAAGGGGGATATTGTTGGAAATATTAGGTATATTGGTTGTCATTGATGTCAAAGGTGAAATGGTTGAGATTTATCTTCAAGGCAAAAATATTGATGTCAAAAGGTACGATAGTCATCAAGGCAAAAACATTCTCCATGGTTGAGTTTGCAAGAAAAAGAACAAGGTTTAAAGTTGATTTTATTTCTATTGCTTGAAAAATATTTATAAGATCACCAAGGGCCAAAGGTTTAAGGTTTATAATATTTAAATCTAAAAATATTTAAATATTCCAAAAAGAAATAGAGGTTTGAGCACCAAATCATGGAAGCTATTTGAAAAGGAATAAAAACAATATCAAAGTTTGAGCACCGACGTCATGGCAAGAGGAGGACAAAATTCATATAAATAAAGTTTCAAAACCTTTGCAAAGCAAATGTTGTGGGATGAATTTTCGAAATCCGCTCGTGCTTGGAAATGACGAATCGCAGAAGAAGAGGAGCAAAATTTTTGGTGAAAGGGACAACAAGGATAAAGATGAAAGGTTGTACGATTTGGTTCCAGCTGGTAGGCTAGCACAGCTGGTCATTGGGGTAGCGCTAAGGTGTTGTGAGAGAGGTGATCATTGGTTTGAATCACATGGAGGATAGTTTTGATGGTAGAGACAGTGTTTTGATTGGCAGCGTGAGAAGAGGTTTAAAATTGCATTTGTGTATCACTATTGCTACCATTAGGGGCAGCCCAGTTGGATGCCTAGCAAGCACTAGGGCACCATGGAGAAGGAGGTCGCAGGGTCAATTCTTGTGAGCACTTTTTGCAAGGCAACGAAGGGGTAAATCGTGGGCTCATGAAAGGTATGAATTTTTTATTAAAAATTAAGTGGTTAAGGTGTTTCGTTCACTATACATGATTGAATATTTTTGAGGGAAAAATATTTTAATTTGATATTTTAGTTAGAGGGAGCCATAAGGTGTAACAAAGGATATTTTATATTGTAATTTTAAATTCAATTTAGAAGGAGTAATAAGGTGTTAAAAGAGAGTTTGATATTGTAAAGTTAGAATGAAATAAATTTGAAGGTTGTGATATTGTATTTTCAGATAGGAGGAATAAGGTGTATTTGTGAGCATTGATTTTTGTATTATTGAAAAGAAATTTGAGGGCTTTTACAAGTATTATTTTTAGGCATTTTTGGGCACATATTTTTGAGAGAATTTCTAATGAGGATGACTTGAAAAAGGAGTTTTTGACTAACCTATTTTGAAAGAGGCACAAGAAAGGGAATTTCTTTTTGAGACAGGATTTGAGGGCACATCTTCATCAAAGCAAGTTAAGAGGTATGGTGATATTATTCCTTCCTTAGGGTGTTTGGTTGAGCAAATATTTTTGAATCATAAGGTGGAGAAATAAGGATTATGTATGTGCATTGTTGGAAATACATGAGCTAGGGTTTGAGAACAATTGTGCTTCATTATTGAAGGAATTGGAAACACATGTGCTAGAGTTTGAGAGCAAGTTTGTACATGAGCTTTGATTTGTATTGGGATAAATTTGCAAAGGTTATAGGGCAGATTTGTGAAGTAAATTGTGCATTGGATTTGAGTGATTTTTGGAAAGAGCATATTGTGAAATTATCTTGCATATCATTCTTTATATGTTCTTGAAGAAAAGGAATTCTGGGTAGAATATGTCTGAAATACTTTGATTAAAGAAAGCAATTTGAGCATGTGATATGAGCAGTTTTTGAGCATGAATTAGAGCATATTTGAGCAGGTTTGTTGAGAAAATTTGAGCAGGTTTGTTGAGAAAATTTGAGCAGGTTTGATGAGCATATTTGAGCAGGTTTGATGAGTATATTTGAGCAGGTTTGATGAGAAAATTTGAGCAGATTTGAGAGTAGGTTTTGGAGCAGATTTGAGCAAGCCTTGAGTGAAGGCTTGAAGAAAATTTGAGCATATTATAGAGTAGACTTTGGAGCTAAAAGTTTTGAGGGGATTGAGGTCTCCTGTGGATAGAGGTCCACGAACTTGAACATAGGGGATTGGTGTCTCCTTTGGACAGAGGTCCATAAACATTGTAATAGGAAATTGGTTCCCAAGAGATTTGTTGAGAAAATTTAGAAGAAATATTTTCTTCGTGGACGTAACCCACATTGGGTGAACCACATTAAATTTGTGTCTCTCATGTGTGTGATGATTTGTGCATTACTTTATTACTACTATTGATGATATTGGTTAATACTACTTTGGAAGGTTATTGCAAATTGATAACATTGGATAATACTAAATTGGAAATAAAAGTAAAAGTTTATCTTATATTTTTCACCACCCTCTTAGTATAATCTTGTGTTCTTTACGGTTATAATCTTGATAATGGTTACATGCAATGACACCACTTGGCTAGGTGCCTTATTTACAAAATACATTATGAGGTATTAAAAAATAATATTACAATAGAATCCCTCCTCGTTGGAAGTGGATCATTACATAATAATGAGAATTAAAAAGTAATGTTAGGATGGGATCCTAACATTTTCTTCCCCTTCAAAAATATTTGTCATCAAAGATGAAGGTGAGGAAACTGGTTATGGAGTTGATGAAGAGACTCTCATGTAGCATCTTCTAGCTAGATTCCATGATACTAAACAAAGACTTCAATAATGGTGCGGTTGTGGAGAGTATGAGTCCGACGATCCAACAACTGTTTGGGTTCAATCAAGATAGAACCTTCTTCATATAACTATGGAAGTGTAGATTGAACCTGTACATGATTGCCCACCACCTTTTTGAGAGAGAAAACATGAAAAATTGGATGGAGCTTGGATGTAGGTGGAAGGGCCAATTTGTATGTTATGGCACCAATCTACCATAACACCTAGTATGACCCATAGTATTTTGTAGCAAGTATATGAAATCTACAAAGCTAGAGGGATAACTATTTGTATGGTTGCAAGAAAATAAAAAGCATATCATGCACATAAAAACTATGCTTAGAATGGTATTGGTTAGCTTATTGGTGCATCCAATTCTGAGTTGCATCCAAATTCATCTTCAGTTGATGGAGGACATTAGCATGATGATTGAGAGTAGTATCAACTGCATGGAAATTGGAGATACTTGGAATGTAGGAGGAAAAAATGGGTGGAGGGTTCCCATAAACTAACTCAAAATGGGTAACCTTAGTTGTGGAATGATAAGAATTCTTGTACCACCACTTGGCCAAGGGAAGCCATTTCACCTAGTGCATAGGATAATTCGAGGTAAAGCAGTGAAGGTAGGTTTCCAAATATTTGTTGACAATCTTTGTTTGACCATCCATTTGTATATGATAAGCTAAAATAATTTTGATCTGAGTTCCTTGCAACTTAAATAATTATTTCCAGAAGTGACTAGTAAAGTTTGGATCAAGATCGGACACGATGGAGGAGGGTAGACCATGAAGATGAAAGATAGAATCAAGGAAAATCTGGGCAATGGTGGATGTTGTGTAAGTATGGAATAGGGAATAAAAGTGAGCATATTTCAAAATATAATCCACTACCATGAAGATAACATATTTGCCTTCGTACTTAGGTAATCCTTCAATAAAATCCATAAAAATATCCATCCAAACCTAGTCAGGAATGGGCAAGGGTTGAAGAGTGCCTTGAGAACGCACTGTTTCACCTTTCATCCATTGACAGGTATCACGAGATGCCACAAAATCTATAATGTCATTTTTCATACCCTTCCAAAAAAAAATTTCATAAGTCATTCATATGTTTTGAGAAATCCTAAATGGCCAGCATATGGGGCAACATGCAGTTCTATCATGAGAAGTTCTCGTAGTGGGGACTTGTGGGGAACAACAAGACATTGGTGGTAACACAAATCATAGCCACTACAAGTGTAACCTGGACATGAAGTAGGCTCAATGTGTAGTAAAGCAACCAAATTTTGTAATTTAGAATCCTTAAGTACCTCTTGGCATAAGGAATCAATCCATTGGGGAAACAAAAATGAAATGGCACACAACATACTAAGAGCTTTAAATTGATGAGAGAGAGAATTGGCCACAAAATTCTCCTTGCCCTTCTTATAGGTGATATCACAATCATAGCCCATGAGTTTAGAGACCCATTTTTGTTGTTCAAGTGTGGCAACCTATTGCTTCAAAAAGTATTTGAGATTTTTATGGTCTGTTTTAATGGAGATATTATGCCCAATGAGATACGGTCACCAATGGGTTACTACATGCAAAATTGCCATCATCTCCTTGGCATAAGTGGATTTTTCCAAATTATGGCTGGAGAAGACCGAGGATCTCCCTTCTTGCATCAACACTACACCAATACCATGATCTAAAGCATTGCTTTCAATGACAAACGGTTTGGAGAAATATGGCATGGCCAAAATAGGCATAGTGGTCATAGCATACTTCAATTATAGGAAAGCTTGTTCAGTGGGTCCCATACAAGTAAAAGAGTCCTTATTTAACATGGAATTCATAGGAGCTATAATTTTACCATAGTTACAAATAAATTTATGGTAATAACCTGTAAGCCCTAAAAAGCCCCTAAGACATTTTAGAGTGTGAGGTTTCGGCCATTTCTAAATCACTTGGATATTCTTGGGGTCAACTTTGATGGCCTCCTTAGAGATAATGTGTCCCAAATATTCCACTGTTGACAATCCAAAAGAACACTTAGAGCACTTAGCATAGAGTTGATGTTGTGCCAATAGTTGGAGAGTCTTATTTACATGAATAAGATGCTCTTCCCATGAGTTACTATACACCATAATGTCATCAAAGAAGACCAGGATGAACTTTTGAAGGAATGGTTAAAAAATATTGTTCATGAGGCTTTGGAAAGTGGAAGGGGCATTAGTCAAGCTGAATGGGATTACAAAAAATCATAGTGACCTTCATGAGTATGAAAATAAGCCTTAGGAATATCCTCATCCTTGATTTGGATTTGATGGTACCCCGAGCAAAGGTCAAGTTTAGAAAAATACATAGTCCCATGAAGTTCATCCAGTAATCCATCCACCATTGGAATAGGAAAATTATCCTTGATGGTGAGTTTATTGATCTCTCGATAATTGATACACAACTACCAGGACCCATATTTCTTGTGCACCAATAAAATTGGAGAAGAGTAAGAATTATTTCTTGGTTCAATGAAACTGGATTGTAAAAATTCCTGTACTAATTTCTTGATTTCATATTTAAGAGCATGAGGGTACCAATACGATCAAATGTTGGATGGTAAATTGCTAGGTAACAAGGCATGGTCATGAAATTGGTAAGGTAGTAAATCTATTGGCTTAGCAAAAATAGGGTTGTGCTTGGTAAAAATGAGTTGCAAATATTTAGTATTAGCATCCACCTATGAAGGATGAGGTTGGATCACAAAAATCTAAGTTATGATACCTCGAGATGATGTTTTTATCAACTTCTCCATCTGAATGGAACTAACAGTCTATGAAGGCCCTAATTTTAAGCCATGGAGAGTGTAGGACTATCAATTCTATGAAAATAACATCCAAAGTTTGGTAACGTGCCATGATATGACTCTCAATGTGGCCAACCATTAAGCTCTCAACATGATATCACACCCCCTAGTTGAAGTGCAAACATATCCTATTTTATCTCATAATGCCCAATATTAACCTTAACATTATGAAATTTACCTTTGCAAGGTAAGGTCCCCCATTTGCTACCATAACCTCAAAGGAATTACATGAATGTACATAAAAAATTTCCTACTGGGTAATGCGGGGGTCAATAAAATTGTGTGCAATGCCAAAATAAATCATGATGGTAAGACACAGGCCCTTGAAATACTCCACAACTTTCATTGTTTGGGTAATAGTAATGCTATCAAGAGCATGAACAAAAATATCAACTTGTAGTTCATCTTGGTTTTCTTTCATTGGATTGGATGGTTCCTTGATTTATTTTATGTCATCATAATTGTGGTCACTAGTATCATGCTCATCGACATCTATGAGGAACAACTTATTCTGGGTGCACCTATGCTCACAATAAAACTTTTCATCACAGTAACACAACCCTTGGATACGTCACGCATCCATCTCAGTAGTGGTTAGACATTTGAATTTGGAATCTAGGAGTAAAAAATATTTTAGCCTGTGGAAAATTAGATATCTACCTCTGAGCTACAAATTTGAATTTGACCAAATGATCCAATTTGATAGCCTCCATCATGGATTTTGGTTTAAACATAGTAACCTCAGCTTGGAGATCCTCCCTCAAGCCACTGAAAAAACAACTCATAAAGAGCCCATCATTCATTCTTGTGGTTTTGTTGGCCAATTTCTTAAATTGTATTTGGTAGTCTCTGACTATCAATTTTTTTTTCAACTTTGTCAACTATCCTATAAAATCATCATACTCACTAGGTCCAAAGCGAGTGAGTCATTGAGACTCAAAGTCTTCCCACGAAGGATTAGGATGATTTTTTCACAACCATTGGTACCACTGCAAAGCTTTATATTTCAAGTTGAAAGAATCTATTTGAACTCGATGATATATGGGGACATCATGGAGGCTAAAGTATTGAGAAACATGACATAACCACCCATCCACACCTTTCCATTAAATTTAGGAAAGTCTAATTTGGGTATCTTATAGGTAGGATCACGATCATAGGGATAATTAGAGTCATATGTTGGCATTCCTTTACTTTTTTTATAATACAAGTGTTCAATATGGTGTTCAATCTTGCTGGGACCATTTGCCAATTTGGACTCAACATCTACAAGTTTTTCTTCTAGGCGGGCTCTAGAGTTAGCATGATCAATTTAGAGATTTTGAATCTCTGTCATCACATATTGATTTGAGTTTTTTATGTCATCAATGGTGTTGTGGAGTTTTTAAATCATTAAGGTGATCGGATCTACCTATTTATATTGTACTCGAGTGCCACTAGCCATTTTGGATAGTCTTGAACCTTTGTAACTGAATTACTAAAAATAGAAGTGTAGTTTTCAAGGGTTACTATTTTTAGTAAGGAGGCCAAAAAAGTGCTTGGATGTGATATATCAAAATTATCAGTGCAACAAGCTTTACAAAATGGGTTAGGACTTAAAAAAATGTTTTCAAGATAAAATTTTGTACTTGTGGAATTTTTGGGCAAGGAGGAGTCATGGAAAATGGCAAATTTGAGATATTTCATGAAGAAAAAGGATTTAAGACTCAAAAATTTTGTGAGAGGTGCAAGAGGGGCTAACTAAGATAAAAAAACAAATTTGAGGATCATTTAGGGTTTCTAGGGCCTTTTATAACTTTTTTAGTGCTATTTTCCTCTTTTTTGGTTTAAAAATACTCAAAATAGAGTAAAAATAAAACCACTATAACTTCTTCATTATAGCTCTGATTTGCATTATTTGTTTTGAGTGCAAAATCAAAAAGTGGAAAAATACTCTTTTTTTATTTGGAGCTATAGTTCAAAGTTGTAAATGGGATCAACTATCTTTGATATGTGCATTCTATCGAATAACCATGCTATCACTATCCTGTCACCTATACTACAGTTACTGACACTAACGGTTTTGTTTCTGATCCTAACCACCTGTATTTTTTGACTGTTACAGTTTCCTATTGCTGACCTGGTTATTACTGTCACTAACCCGAGTGGTACTAGAATATTTTGGACTATATAGACACTTGCAAACTTTGTCCTCATTGTTGATGCATGCAAAGTGTGTTCTTCTATGATAGGGAAGTCTTTCTCCGTATGCTCACTTTTTAGGACCATGAAAGCAGGTTCAATAGAATAAGGATATGTGAGTATTTTGTAGGTTGATTTTTTTAATAGAACCAGGGTATGCTAGGTAGAGGAGTATGTAACAACCATAGAACCTTTGTTATACTGCAGTGATGAACAATAGTGGTCAAACCATATTTTAGGCCACTACCCAAGGAGAAATCCACACATACCCTTGAGCAAACTATCTACATATTTAATAGTACGAGAGGGTAATCATCCAGGATGCTATTTTTTATGGACTAGGGATGATACAAGGCTGAAAAGCTTCCTACTGGATATAATTTTTTCACCCTAGAATGGTCTCCCAATACTATGGGAGATTGATTCCGTGCACAAGTGTTGTCTGAGACCTGGGTATTGGAGTCTGATCGCCCCTCACTTCACTAGACGCTTTATGGGCTATCTAGCTTAGCTAGTAATGGCATCTCCTTCACAATATTTTAGAACACTTTATACATGATTTCTAGCCTACTCAACTATGACAAAAAACCTGTATTTTTTGGGTTTTTTTTTATTTTTTTGGCTTTTGAATAAAGAAAAATAGAATGAAAACACACAAGAAAATTATACCTAACAAGTTAAAATGGATGAGCAATAATTTTCACAGTCATAGCAGAACTTGACCTTGGAAAGTGCTTTGATATCACTTGTAAGGAACCTACTATTGAAATAAAGCTCACACATACAAAATACTAAAATATAACTGAAATACATGCAATAACAGAATAACACTATGCAGAAAGTAATTGTAGAATTGAAACAATCTCACAAATAAATCATAATCATAGGCCTCTTCGAGGGGAAACCTCCTTCAATATTTCATTAGCTTACAAAAAGATACATTTGTATATGGCTTCCATGCCTTTTAAAGAGAAATCTACATGTAATCCTACCTAAAGGCTCAAGATTTGTCTTATATGCAAAATGCCACTCGAGCTAGAATATTATACCAAGCATCGGTTACAATCTTGATAATGGTTACATGCGATGGCACCATCGATTACAATCTTGATAATGGTTACATGTGATGACACCATTTTTTTAGGTGCCTTATTTACCACATACATTATGAGGTATTACAAAATAACATTATAATATAATCCTCCCACGTGGGAAGTGTGTCATTACATAATAATGAGAATTACAAAGTAACATTAGGATGGGATCCTAATAGTCTAAACCATGCTTGTCATTTTGTTTTCTTTCCTTGATATTTTGCCTATGAATTGATTTTGCTTTGTACTATGCTACCGAATAATTTTACAAAAAGAGGATTAATCATGATGGTTTGATAACTTGAAGGATTGTTGGTGTGTCCATTTTTATGTAATGGCATAACTAGGAAAACTGTACATTTTTTTGGAAAGCCTTGTTTATTGATGCCATTGAAAATATTTTGGATGTATGGTTCTAGTATGTTAACCCAACACTTGAAATTTTCAGCTTGCAAGTCATCTATATCTTGAGCTTTACATATTGATATTTTCTTAATGGGAAGAAAATAGAAAATAATATTAGATTTTATAGATAATATTTAAAAACAAAAAATTGGTTACAATTTAATTCAATACTCTTGTTACATTTATCCAAAAATTCTTTTTTTTATTTTCATTTCTTTTAATGTTCCAAAGTGTCCTTATAGATGGTAAACTTAATACTTGTATAATATGCTCAATTTATTTTATTGCAACAAGTGCTTCGATCTTAGATAATAGTATGGAAGGAATTGCATCATATATTTCTTATCCTTAACTTATACTTGTTTTCATATTAAATGAATGTGTTATTAACTAATATTTTTCCATCCTTCTATTTCAATTACAAGATGTTGAGAACTTAGTCTAAATTGATCAATAGTATATTTTTTATTGAATTTTTTTGTGGAGGTGATCTTAGTTTTAGTAGGTGACCATAATATAAACATCATATTTATTTATTATTTATGTATATAGAGCTCATTTTATCAATATGATCTTGAAAAATAGTATAATTATTTTTAGGTCTCATATTACAATATCTATTGATAAATAATTATCACTATTCCTCTATTTTTTATTCAATTTCATGTTATGTCATTATAAATTATTTTCCTCTATTGCAGGTATTGTTGATATTGTGATTTATTTGTGTCCATATGTTTTTGTATTACTATTTATATCATAAGTTAAGGAGTTTGAATGGCAAACCCTAGTTATTCTAGAATTTTTTTGTACTATCTCAATAATTTTATAAACTTCTTTAGACAAACCAAAAACTTAAAGAGTATTAACCATGTAAAATTATTTTTCATATTAGTATTTTAAAAATGGATTTTTTAAATTTCTAATTCCATATTTAAATTCATTGACATTTATTTAGCATGGAATTAAGCTCTTCTACATCTCCTATAAAAATTCTGGTTAGAGCTTAGAATCAATTCAAGTCTAGAGTACTTGTATGAAGGAACTACTAATTTCACATCCTTATATGTGATACACTTATATTTGTATCTCAAGAAATAATAACCATTACTTTCATTTTTCTTACATTAAATTTCATTTTAAATTAGATACAAATTTAATCTAAGGTTGTCAAATATTCTTGCAAATTATCTTCGTATTTTGTTTCTCTATAACATCCTGCACATTAATTATAGATGAATCATATGTTACAATGGATAGTCCTTCTCACTATTTTCTAATCCATTATTCTAAATAATCTATGAATCAACTATCTAATTTGGAGGCGACATGGAAACCTTGTTTTACACATCATTACTATTGATAGGGGCCTTTTTAGTTTTATTGTTAGCATTTAATAGTATTGCTAATTTGAGTAAAACAAGTGTTGTTTAGAGTTACAAGGATTATGATTCCAATTCCATCACAACTTGTAGAACTTGGTGCTTATTTAGACTTCACACAAGATAAGTTAGTGGTAGGTCACAATGTGACATAATGAAATATTTGGTACCATAAATTATGTTAGGATCTCATCCTAACCCTTAATGTAATAACTTCCTTGATGTAATAATTCCTAGTGAACGTGGGTAGTACCCATTATTAATATTTTGTAATGTTCTAAGTTTTAGCTTAGGTAGTGCCTATGACAAATGGCACCCTTTTCTATGTAACACATGGTAGATAGGTTAGGTAAGGTGGCATTGTGCATGTAATTCGTGTGGCATTATGCATGTAATTCGAGTGGCATTGTGCATGTAATTCAAAGTGGCACTATGCATGTAATTCAAGTGTCATTATGCATGTAATCTAGGTGGCATTTTGAATGTAAGCAAACCTTAGAAGGAAACTCTTTAAATACCCGAAAAGGCACCAATGTAATCATATTTTTGCAAATTAATGAAGTGTTGAAGGAGGTTGCCCCCTCGAAGAGGCCTGTGATTCTATCTATTGTGAGATTGTTCCTTTTAAGTAATTTATGTTATCATATGCATTTAATTCTGAATATTGTTATAATGTTTCTATGAGTTTATTTCCAAGCAAATGTGTGAGAGTGTGTTTATTTGAGTTGAGAGTGTGTTGTTTAGTATATTTTATAGTAGGATCTTAACAAGTGGTATCAGAGCACTTTCTAGGGCCAAGTTCTACTATAACTGCAATGATTCTTGTCATCCAATCCACCTGTTAGGTATAAATTATGTGTGTTTTTTCCGTTCCTATTTTTCTTTATTAAAAAAATCCAAAAAATACAGTGCATTTTTTTTCCAGACCAAAAAAAAAAAAAAAATCTTTTAGTTGAGTAGGTAGAAACCCTGTGCTGGGGGTTTTAAAATATCGTGAAGGATCTGTCATTATTGGCTAAGATAGATAGCCCATAAAGTGTCTAGTGAAGTGAGGGGCGATCAGGCTCCAATACCCAGGCCTCAGACAAAACTCGTGCATGGACTTGAGCTCCCACGTATCTTCGGGTATATCGGGAGACCATTTAGGTTTAAACAAACTTTTAGCCATTAGGAAGCTTTTCAGCCTTGTATTACTCATAGTCTATGATACAGAACATCCTGGATGATTATCCTCCCGTATTGTCAGAGAGGCGGGTAGTGTGCTCAAGGGTATGTGTGGAATCCTCCTTGAGTAGTGGCCTAAAATATTGGTTCGAGCACTATTTTTCATCACTATCGGTATATTAGAGGGCCTATGGGTGGTACATACTCCTCTACCTAGCATTCCCTGGTTCTGTTAAAACTTCAACCTATAAAAAATGAAAAAAAAAAACCAAACCTCCCTATTCGTAAACCTGCATTTCAAATCCCCAAAAAGTGAGCATATGAGAAAGGAGTCCTCTACTAAAAAAATAACATAAAGTACATGCATTCAAGATAGACCATGAGGATGAAACTTACGCTGACAATATAGAGAATAACAGTAAAATTTACAGTGGCAATCACAGTCAGGTCAGAGAGGTCAGCACAGTTAGGTCAGAATTTATAGTTTTTAGGGTCAGAACAGAACTATCATAATAGTCACCTACAAAATATAGAGAATATTGGATCTAGTGAAGTCAGGACTAGACCAACCAGTGAGGGTATGACACGAGGCCAGTTATAGATAGTGCTCTAGTACCCAACTTTTGCTCTATAGATCAGAATCAAAAACTGTAAACACCGTTAGACTCAGTAAAACAGGATATAAAAAAAAAAAGTCTAGGGTGCCAAAAAGTAGTGTTGAGAGATATAGGTCATTGTGGCCACCTCTTCGAGCTGATTTTTTTGATATATAGCACCCAAGAACTTTTTTGGGCACTTACTAAAAATAGTAAGTCCTAAAAACTCTTCTATTTTTAGTAACTGGTCACAAAAGGTTTCAAAATGGCCCAGGGTACCCATGGACATCAAAAGGAACTAGACCACTTGGAATCCTTAACAAAATCCATTGAGAACTTGCACTCAGATTTTCACTCCATAAGGGAAGAAGTCCAAGGTCTTAGCCTAGAGCATGAGGCCACCAGTAACCGCTTAGAAGAAGCACTGACAAAAGTAGACAGTAAACTAAAAAGAGGACCACCCAAAATAGAACACCAAGCTGAGGGTTCTGCAAGGAATCATGACCATGATCCATCCTTTAGAATGCCCAAATTTAGTGGGAAGGATGTTGATGGGTGGCTATGTAGGGTTGATCAATTCTTTCGACTTCATAATGTTCCCATATTTCATCGAGCCCAGATGGATTCCTTTAACTTGGAATCTAAGGCTCTACACTAGTTTCAATGGTTACATATTGCCAACCCAAATCTCTCTTGGGAGAATTTTGAATCCCAACTACTCACTCGATTTGGTCCTAGTGAGTATGAGGACTTTACAAGGGCCTTGACCAAACTACAACAAATAAGGTCAGTCCGTGAATACAAAGATCAATTTGAAAAATTGGCCAATAAGACAAGAGGATTGAATGAAGGGTTCTTCCAAAGTTGTTATATCAATGGGTTGAAGGTGGAACTCCAAGCAGAAGTAAGAATGTTGAAACCATAAACTATTATGTAAGCTATCAGTTTGGCCCATTTGGTCGAATCTAAACTCTCTGCCCAAAGGCACCCATCAAAGTTTCCTCAAAATAGACCTTCATTTCCCCCTCGATCCCAACACCTAGTTGATAATAAACCTGCTGCACCCAAGCGCCTAACCACAGAATATATGGATGCACGTCATGCCCAAGGATTATGCTACAATTATGATAAAAAAAAAATTTAAAGGGCATAAGTGTGCACACAAAAAATTGTTCTTGATAGATGTTGAAGAACCTGATAACTCTGACCAGAGTGATGAGGATGAGGACCCTCCGAAAACACCTTCTCCATAAGAAGAAGTGAAACAGGAACCTAATATAGCAATTACAATTCATGCTCTTGCAGGCATTACTACTTCACAAACCATGAAGGTTGCATGATTTTTCAAGGGCCAACGTCTTTCCATCCTTATGGATTCTTGAAGCACACACAACTTCATTGACCCTAGAGTTTCTCAGTGGGAAAATTGCTATATCCACACTTGTAATTCCTTTGAGGTCATGGTAGCCAATGGGGGAACCTTACCTTGTAAATGAAAATGTCACAATGTTAAAATCAAGATAGGGGACTATGAACTCAAGCAGGACATGTTTGCCCTCCAGTTGGGCGGATGTGATATTGTTTTGGGATCTTAATGGTTGAGTACGTTGGGCACTATCAGTTGGAACTTTGCCAAAATCTGGATGTAGTTATCCCAAAATGGACAAACACACATCATCAAGGGCTCCCCAGTAGGAACACCTCAAATTATTAGTTCAAATGGCATGGAGAAATTGCTAAAGAAATCATCACGTGGGTCATTGTACAACTATTCTCCATCCAACCATCCACCTCTAAAATGGGTGAAATCCCATCAGACCTGCAACATATTCTCCACAAACATGAGGCCATATTTTTGGAACCAACTACACTACCACCGCATCTCTCCATGACCATGCCATTACATTATTGCCAGATAGTGCACCTCCCAATATCATACCATACAGGTACCCTCATGCCATGAAGTCAAATATTGAGAAAATGATACAGGAATTACTCAAGGCGGGTATCATTCGACGTAGTACTAGCCCCTACTCTGCACCAGTCTTATTGGTCCTCAAGAAGGATGGCTCCTGGCTACTGTGTATTGACTACCGAGAACTCAACAAGATAACTATCAATGATAAATTTCCTATCCCTGTGGTTGATGAATTACATGGGACCATGTACTTCACCAAGCTAGACCTTCACTCTGGGTACCATCAGATACGACTCAGGGATGAAGATATTCCTAAAACTTCTTTTTGCACTCATGAAGGTCATTATGAATTCTTGGTAATGCCATTTGGTCTCACAAATGCTCCTTCCACATTTCAAATCCTGATGAACAACATCTTTCACCCTTTTTTGTAGAAGTTCATCCTTGTGTTCTTCATTGACATATTGATTTACAGTCACACATGGGAAGAGCATCTCAAGCATGTAGATCAAACCCTACAACTATTGGCTGACCATCAACTATTTGCAAAAATATCCAAGTGTCCCTTTGGTTTGACTGAAGTGGAGTATCTGGGACACATTATCTCAAAAGATGGTTTCAAGGTTGACCCTAAGAAGATCCAAGTAGTCCAAGAATGACCAAAACCTCGCACTCTCAAGGGAATTCAAGGATTTTTAAGGCTTACAGGCTATTACCATAAATTTATCTGTAATTATGGAAATATAGCCACCCCCCTCACCTCCATGTTGAAGAAGGATTCTTTTACTTGGATAGGGTCAGCTGAGCAAGCATTTATGGAACTCAAGCATGCCATGACCACCACTCTAGTTTTAGCCATGCCAACCTTCTCTAAAAAAATTGTCATTGAAAGTGACACTTCTAGTCATGGTATTGGGGTGATATTGATGCAAGAAGGATGCCCTTTGCCTTTTACCAGCAAAGCCCTATCTGATCACAATTTAGGGAAATCCACATATGCCAAGGAAATGTTGGAAATATTGCATGCAGTCCTACAATGGCGACCTTACCTCATTGGGTGCTATTTCTCCATCAAAACTGACCACCAGAGTCTGAAATACTTTCTAGAACAATGGGTTGCCACCCCTGAGCAACAAAAGTGGGTATCAAAACTCATGGGCTATGATTATGACATCGCGTACAAAAAAGGAAAGGAGAATCTTGTTGTGGATGCTCTCTCTCACCAATTTGAGACCCTTAGTATGTTGTGTGTCATTTCTTCACCATTGCCCCAATGGATTGAGCCCTTACGTCAAGAAATACTTCAGGATGCAGATTTGAAAAACTTGGTTGCTTCACTTATGGATGATCTAGATTCTACACCAAGATATAGTTGGGATGGCTAGGATCTGTGTTACCATCAATGCCTGGTTCTTCCTCCTAAGTCCCCAATTCAAGATCTCATCATGAAGGAATCACATGCTACTCCATCTGCTAGCCATTCAGGGTTCCTAAAAACTTATGAGTGACTCAAGCGCACATTCTTTTGGAAAGGTATGAAATAGGACATTCACTTTTTTGTAACTGACTGCAACACATGTCAAAGGATGAAAGGGGAAACAGTGCACTCTCCAGGCACTCTTCAACCATTTTCGATTCCAGAGCAGGTGTGGACTGACATCTCCATGGACTTCATAGAAGGGCTACCTAAATCTGGAGGCAAGTTAGTTATTTTCATAGTAGTGGACCGCCTTTCAAAGTATGCTCACTTTTGTGCCCTAGCCCATCCTTACACAACATCCACTATTTCCCAAATTTTTCTTGACTCCATCTTTCACCTTCATGGCATGCCAACCTCCATTGTATCTGATCGTGATCCCACCTTTACTAGCAATTTTTGGCAAGAGTTGTTTAAGTTGCAGGGAACTCATCTCAAAATGATTTCAGCCTACCATCCACAAATGGATGGTCAAACAAAGGTTGTTATTAAATGCTTGGAAAACTACCTTCACTGCTCTGCCTTCGATCATCCTACTCATTGGGTAAAATGGCTTTCCTTGGCCGAATGGTGGTAAAAAACTTCCTATGATACTGCCACCAAACTCACACCATTTGAGGCAGTTTATGGGAACCCTCCACTCACACCTTCCTCCTACATTTTGGGCAGCTCCAAGGTCCAGGCCATTGACAATGCTCTGAGTCAACACACCGAGGTCCTCCACCAACTCAAGTAAAATTTGAACATGGCCCAGAATCGGATTCGCCAACAAGCTACTCAGCATCGTTCTGAGTGCAGTTTTGATGTGGGTGATATGGTCTTCCTTCACTTACATCCATACAAACAATCATCCCTACAACTTTGTAGGTGTCATAAGCTCACTCTAAAATTCTATGGTCCTTATCAGGTTCTACAACGGATTGGCCCTATAGCTTACAAATTGGCTCTTCCCCCCACTTCCAAGCTCCACCCTATTTTTCATTTTTCCCTTCTCAAGAAATTTATGGGCACAAAGGTACAGGTTCAATCAACACTACCAAATTGGATGAAGAATACTCCATATTACTCACACTTGAGCAGCTATTGGATCATCGAACTCGCACTCTGTGCAACCGTACCATTACAGAGGTCCTTGTTTAGTGGCATGGGCTTCAACCTGAGGATGCTACATGGGAGTCTCTCCATCAACTCCAACAATAGTTTCCTCACTTTCAACTTTGAGGACAAAGCTTCTTCGAGGAGAAGAGCATGTTAGGATCTCATCCTAACCCTTAATGTAATAACTTCCTTGATGTAATAATTCCTAGTGAACGTGGGTAGTACCCATGATTAATATTTTGTAATGTTCTAAGTTTTAGCTTAGGTAGTTCCTATGACAAATGGCACCCTTTTCTATGTAACACATGGTAGATAGGTTAGGTAAGGTGGCATTGTGCATGTAATTTGTGTGGCATTATGCATGTAATTCAAGTGGCATTGTGCATGTAATTCAAAGTGGCACTATGCATGTAATTCGGGTGGCATTATGCATGTAATCCAGGTGGTATTTTGTATGTAAGCCAACCTTGGAAGGAAACTCTTTAAATACCTGAAAAGGCACCAATGTAATCATATTTTTGCAAATTAATGAAGTGTTGAAGGAGGTTGCCCCCTCGAAGAGGCCTGCGATTCTATCTATTGTGAGATTGTTCCTTTTAAGTAATTTTTGTTATCATGTGCATTTAATTATGAATACTGTTATAATGTTTCTGTGATTTTATTTCCAAGAAAATGTGTGAGAGTGTGTTTATTTGAGTTGAGAGTTTGTTGTTTAGTATATTTTATAGTAGGATCTTAACAAATTATGGCATCAATCCCAATGGATTCAATACATAGAATTTGGATATCCACTAGTGCCAATCCCACATGTCATTATCCAACACTAGATTGACAATAATTATTATAGCACTAGATTATTGACACTTATATATAGTAGACTAATCCATAGACCTCTAAAACCATAAACTAACACCTAAGACAGAGGACAATGAAGATATATATAGTAAATTATTTTTTGATTAATTGAAAACTTAAGTGGTTGATCTTGTAATGGATTTATAACTTATTTATAGAACTTGTGTAAATCATAATGTAATAACTCCTTTTTATCCTCTTAGTCCATTCTTGGTCTCCTCTTCCTTTTACCCATTTATTGTAGTTTTCCCCCTACAATATATTCATACCATAATCACAAAACTGAGTTCAATACAGTCTACAATGTCCCTCCTTTGTATTACAATTTTTATAGTTGCTTCATTTTTACCAAAAGCTTATATTCCATCATACAATTGTATAATAATTTATAATTATGTTTATATTATATGCAATTCTTCATCATTTCTATAGGGAAACACCATTAGGACCTACTTCCTATAGCATAACTTTAAAAATAACTTATTGGCATCAAAAACTAGTTTTATTAGTTGTCCTTTGTGCCACGACTAGTGTTATCTAATCTTAAATCACCTTTAGCACATGAAAAGGTGCAATAGAAGGCATGTAAAAAAGGTACTACTATATGATCCACACTCACAATTATGTAGAGTGTCATGTATAATAAAATATGCTTGTGGTACATCCATATGTGAATGACTATACATCCTTATTAGGTGGATAATAAGAGGGATACACCACATGATTGAATTCCAAAGATAAATAGGTATGGATTGCTTCATCACCAAACTCCTTTAATGAATGATAGCATGTATTTCATACTCTCAAAATCATCATTGATAATATGAGTGAACCATTCTTTACATAAAGCACAACCAAGTGCCTTGGATTCCAAAATGATACATCCTCAAGCTTACTCTCTAGGTTAGTCACATAAAGGGAAGGGTATTGAGGTTCACCCCCAATTAACCCTCAAGAATTGTATCAAAACAATGCACATAAAATACCCTATGATGTGGTTTGATTTGATATTTATGATGTCCTATGGGGAAGAACTATCTTTGATTTTTAAGCAACCTACCAAGTATGTCTATAGCAATGGTAAGTGTGCATTGATGATATGGTGTACAAAATTATATAGTGTCTTCCATAGAAAAATGTAACTCTAGATTCAAAAAAGAAATGTGAGATGCATATTTTACATGCCCATAATTTTATTTTATTGATGGTTTTCTTATAGAACTATGATACCAAGAAGTTAGCCCTCGTGTATCGCCCAAATTTTTCACACCCTTGCCTTCGGGCTAAAGGATCCATGCCTTGGAATGGGGATGCGAGAAGTATGGGACAATACCTCAGACGCAGAGGCCCTTTGAAGGTTGCGCCTCTCGGGGGAGGGGTATAAGGGTGAATTTTAAATGGATGGTGGGGTTCACTAGGAAAATTTAAGTGGCAGTTTCCACGCCTAGGTTGAGAATGGGTTTGATGTGTTCATTTTATATTCAATAATTCATATTCCTAGGTTTTCCAGAATGAATCTAAGCTATTCTATATGAAATTTTGGGTTTATATGAAGACAGCAAACATGAATGAATCCTAAATACAAAGATTATATGAAATAGAGAGGAATACACCTGATTCCTGATGTTTGATGAATATTCTGAAGCTTGTAGGAGTCCAGATCATCTCGGATATGATAGGATCATCTGTAATTGTACATAATCATCCCAAATCACAGGTGATCATCTGAGATCAGACAAGATCATCGACGACCTAACGAATTCATTAGCCGAATTCATCATAAACCTACAATCATGGAAATAGACACCAAAAACCAAAAATGCAATTGCAAGAATGATGTAAAATGATAGAAATAATGTTGAGCAAGGTTCAAAAATAGTATTGTCATTATTGTCAACATAGATAGATAGATCAGTTGATGCAGTGGACAGGTGTTCAGAGGTCAGTCAAAGCATGTACAGTGAATTTCCAAGACGATAGAAGAGGCCAACATTCAAAAGATCAAAGAAAAAGACAAGTAAGAAAACTGTCGCGATATCGTGACATGTTTGGCCAGAAAGAAAAACTGTCATGATTTCGTGACATGTTCGAAGAGAGAGAAAGCGCAAGGAAAACTATCACGATTTCACGACATGTTGGAAGAGAGAGAAAGTGCAAGGAAAACTGTCGCAATTTCGTGACATGTTGGAAGAGAGAGAAAGAACAAGGAAAACTGTCATGATTTCATGACATGCTGAAAGAGAGAGAAAGAGCAAATAAAACTGTCACGATTTCGTGACATGTTCAAAGAGAAGGCGCAAGAAAGGAAAATTTTCACGATTTCGTGACATGTTGGAAGAGAACGAGGAGAGAGAAAAAGATGTCACAATTTCACGACATGTTTCATTTTTACGATCCGAAGTGAAGAAGAAGGCAGCGAAAGTGTCACGATTTCGTGACATGTTCTATTTTCACGAGGTCAAGACAAGAAAAGGCACAAGGCAGCGAATGTGTCGTGATTTCGTGACATGTGTTTTCGTAGGCGAAAGACAGAGAAGAGCACAAGGCAGTGAATGTGTCACAATTTCGCGACATGTGTTTTCGTGGGCGAAAGACAGAGAAGAGCACAAGGTAGTGAAAGTGTCACAATTTCATGACATCTCATGTTTTCGTAGGTGCAAGTCGAGAAAAGGACAAAGAGGTGAAAAGTGTTGCGATTTCACGACATGTCATGTTTTCGCAGGTGCAAGCCAAGAAAAGGACAAAGAGGCGAAAGTGTCATGATTTCGTGACATGTCATGTTTTTGCAGGTGCAAGCCGAGAAAAGGACAAAGAGGTAGAAAGTGTCGCGATATCGTGACATGTCATGTTTTCGTGGGTGCAAGCTGAGAAGAGGACAAGAAGGCGAAAAGTGTCGTGATATCGTGACATGTCATGTTTTCGTGGGTGCAAGCTGAGAAGAGGACAAGAAGGCAAAAAGTGTCGCGATATCGCGACATGTCATGTTTTCACGGTCAACAGCCAAGAAAAGGTCAAAGGGGCAAAAATGTCATGATATCACGACATGTCATGTTTTCATGGGTAAAAGGCGAGAAGAGTACAAAGAGATAGAAGTGTCACGATTTCGCGACAGGTCGCAACAGCACAATTACGAATAGTTAACTGAAGTAGAACGACACGATTACAGGGCGATTGTAGAGGAAAATCATACAGCCAATATAAGAAGAGTCAACTGAAGTTAGTGCGACGATTACGAGGGCGATTACTGAGATAGAAATCATGCAAGCTAAAATAAGCACAGTGCATTAAAGATAGAATGGCAGTTACAGGGCCCATAAAGTAGTGTAACCGTCGAGCGGTAGTTATACTAAAATTCCCACACAAGAAACAGAGCTATTAATAGAATGCATGTACAAATTACTGTGTGATAAAGGAGTTACTTTTAGAATTGTCTATTAATAGGGTGGATGCAGGATTATGGAAGTCACAGAAGAACAAGTGTTTCAAGATGAAAATATTGTTATAAAAGGGCAGTTGCATGGAGATTTAGGTTACCGCTAAATGTGTGAAAGTGCTACCAAAATAGGGTTAGAAGAGTGTTGTAAGAGAGTGACAAGCAGATCCGTAAGTGTTTACTGTGTTTTGATAAATTGTAGACCAGTCAGGGTCTTGTAAAAGCGAAGGCATTTTTATGTCATTAATATAGTTTTCAAAACTGTAATCCAAGTTGGTGCTTGGATAGGGGTTGGTGTTCCTTTCTGTTGGTGTAGATAAATCAGGGTTTGGTGCTCCTTCCAGTGGGTGTTGGTAAACGGATGGTAAAATTGGTGTTTTGCAAAGGTTGGATTTGGACCGTAGTCCAAGCAATCATTCTTGAGGAGTAGCCAAATTGGTGAACCTCGTTACATTGTGTTTTGTGGTGTGCTCTCTTGTGATAATTGCTTTATCTTTTTTTAAGTTCTCTTTGCTTCAGCTTTAAGAGTTGTATATTTGAATTTAAATAGCTACACTGATTCACCCCCCCCTCTCAGTGTCATTGTGAGAATATCAAATAACAGTATAGATGCTTAAATAATGAATCCAGATAATAGATCAAATGGGATGCACTATTTTAATAACCTATTTTAAGTTTTATCATGCAAATATGCTAAATGAGGTGAACTCCAGGATGCAGAATAGAAACAAATCGATCTAATGCATAATTAAATACAAGAGATAGGTAGAAAACACAAACTCAGGGCTCTTGTTGCCCCTAATCTAGACTGTAATCAAAATCATCTGCAATCATACGAGATCATCTCCGATCTTGATAGGATCATCCAAAATCATTTTAGATCACCTACGACGATCTGGGCTTCCTTCGGTTGAAACACAATAAAATCCTGCAATCAAACCTGTAAATACAAATGCAAATGATAGGGGCGAGGATTTTATAATACAGCCAAAAACTAAAGTTGTAGGGAAATGATCAGCCAGGGGGATAAACTAGGAAAATCCCAAGTTTATATAGGATTAGGGGGAGGTTAGGAGGTTGGGGATCAACCCAATCTAGGAGATCTCCAACGTAGGAATCTCCAACCGCGCAGACATGCTTCTGCCCAAGTTGGAGAGGTTGTTGAAACAAAAGCTAATTATAAAAATTTAGTTTTGGGATGAAATCTTCTGGATGTTCTGTCCTGGACGAATTTGTCTAATCTAGGATGATATCATCAGATCGGCGATGATATCTTCCAACGGTAAAAAAAAATTCTAAAAATAGCACAAAAAATGAGGTGAGCGGTTAACGGGCGGTTTTGGGGTTAAAATTCAATTTTTTTATCTTTTTACTGATGGTTTAACTATGCAATTTTAGGATGCTACATTTTTCCCCCTCTTTAGAAAATTTTCCAAAGAAAATGCATTAAAGACGAGTTCTTCATGCTTTACAAGAAAGCAAAAATTTATTCAATTTTTTAGACAAAAATTTTAGGTCGAATCGTACAACTGCTTACTATGGTGCCCCCTCGGAGTTTTTACCCAAATCGAATGTTTGAGGTAAAAGCGCAGAAAAGCAAAAAAATTAAAATTTTGTTATTTTTAAATAAAATTAAAAAAATAGGGTAAAACCCTAATTCTTTACTATTCACTTTCACTGTTTCAGAGCTCTGCAGGCGAAATGGTGGAAACATCACACAAATCGACAGAGGTCCAACGCGGGTTGCGGGTAAGGTTCTAAACTTGATTTATTATGTTTTTAACTTGATTTATTTAATTTTTTAGTTGAATTTTGATTTTTTTTGGTCATCATGGCCATTTTTAGGTCATCGACGACCGCAGGATGAAATCGTTCGCTATTCTACCGAATTCATCTCTAGATCGTCGATTTCGTTCGAGGAAGAAATAGGGGAAATAGGGGCGATCTCGTTCAATAAGGGGAGATTTCCAAATTGATGAATCGAAGATGATTTTGTTCTATTAAGGACGATTTTGCTAAATTTGGTATGATATCGTCCAATAATGGGCTATATCATTTTTTTTATGAGATGAAATTAATTTTAATTGATTTTAATGATTATATACTAATGATTATTTTCTTTTTTTTATTGTTTGTTTTGCAGAGAGGGGTTACTAAAGAGTCGGGAATGGAAATATGAGGGGCTCAGAGACGATGTAGTCATGCTCGATCAAGCTGAGCGAGATAGGCTAGCGGAGGTTGGACTATAGCATGTGGCATAAATGCCACAAATTCCTACAGACATGGGGCTACTGACATCCCTAGCACAGAGATGGTATCCAGGATCATCCTGCTTTTGGCTATGAAGAACATAGACTTATACTGAGAGGGGGGGTGAACAGTATAAGACTTAACCATTTATCAATTTTTACTTTAGATAGCAGTGGCATCATCATAGCATTAATCATCACAGAAAACATCACACAATGAAGACCCATTTTAACGTGGTTCACCCAAGGTGGGCTACCTCCACTCAAATATTTTCTCTAAAAGCTTTCTCAAAGTTCTTTGGGAATCCTTCCCAATTACAATGTTTATGAGCCTCAGCCCAAAGGAGAAACCTTCCCCTACTCAAGTATTTATGAGCCTCTGCCCAAAGGAGAATCCTTCCCCTCCTCACGAAATTTATGATGGGCCTCTGCCCAAAGGAGAATCCTTCCCCTCCGGAGAATCCTTCCCCTCAGCTCTGGAAATGATACTTCAGAAGATCACCTGCCTCTTATTCCGCTAGCACGTGGAACTCCTTTCCATAGAAGACCTCCTGTCCTCAATGCTCAGCCTCAAGAGACCTCTGTCCTCACTGATCACCTCCATAGCAACTCATCAACCTGTACTAAACATAGTCAGTCGGTCCAGCACAAGTCTTCCTCACTCTGTCAGATCTGTCCCAAGCTCAACTCATAAAGCTTGAACAAATCAATCTCTGCTGCACACAAGCCTTCTCAAAGACTTGTCAAAACTATCCTTAGGTTCTTCTCAAAGAACCACTTCAACTCTGTCCTCAAGTCCTCTGCTAGGACCTATCCAAATCAGCTCACAAGTCCTCCCTAGAACTTGTCCAAATCAGCTCACAAGTCCTCACTAGAACCTGTCCAAATCAGCTCACAAGTCCTCACTAGAACCTCGTCCAAATCAGCTCACAAGTCCTCACTAGAACCTGTCCAAATCAGCTCACAAGTCTTCACTAGAACCCGTCCAAATCAGCTCACAAGTTCATCAAGAAAAACTTGCTTAGCATGAACCCACAAAGAGAATTGTTAGAGACCCAATGTGATTCATCAACCTCATAGAAGCATAAAGAGAATTGTTAGAGACTCAATATGTTCTATACTTAACTCCCAATCTCAATCTCAAATCTCATAGAAACATAAAGAGAATTGTTAGAGACTCAATATGTTCTATACTTAACTCCCAATCTCAATCTCAACTCAATCTCAATCTCAAAAGAATAAGATAGATGTAGTATGCTTTTCTCAAGAACATGAAACACAACCCAACAATTGCCAACCATGCAATATCTCATATAACAATGATACTCATGTTCTTTCCACAACCAATATCTTTGCTCAACCAATTAGGGCTTTAACAACAATGCTTATAGACAAGGTTTAACCAACATCATTCAACTCAACATTAACCTTGAAGCATTCAACCAATCACTACATGAAAAGGAAACTAGTAGACATCCTTTTCCCTCCAAAGGTATTTGAACAAAACAACCACCAACATAAATCACCAATGCAAAGAATAACTTGCTCAAATCAATCTCAATGGAGTAAGCCCAAATCATGTATCAAGTAAAGCATTAACTTGATCAAAACAACCTCTATGGAAGCAACTCAACCATCAATCTCAAAACAGCCAACTAAGGGTTTCACCATCTCAATGCAAGTAGCAAGACTTACTAACATAAACCCTAGTGCAAAATGCTTCCTCTTCCTCAACCAGAATTATGCATTCACCCAAAAAACTCATCAATGATTTTAATGCATAAACAATCTTCAATATCCAAAAAATGGGATTTACACCAACAAGAATACCTAGTAGACAACCTTTTCACTCCAAACTCAATTTCAGAAAATACACCATCAACAATATACATGGAAGAAGTTGCCCATACCTTTGTTTGAGGAAGAAGAGAATAGTTCTTCAACCAAAAAAAATGCTTCCAAAAATCACGGGTCAACAGTGCCTCCAAAAAAATCGGAGCGCAAAAACTCTTCTCACACTCCACGGTGGGAGTCGAACGCTTGACCTCCCTTCAAGCGCCTTCGTAGAACAGTCGTTGCCACTAGGCCAATGGCGCTAGCTTGAAGGCTAGCAAGAGTCTCCTTCTCCTTAACCCTTTGGCGGCGGATAAACGTGGCAAAAAAAATGATAGTCGTAGCTTTTACTTCCCAACCTTTGCGCAATTCGAATTTCTTTTACACAATTTGCTTTGGACTATAGGTTATGGCTTATATAGCCAAACTTCCATGCTATGCACGACGTCGGTGGGAGGATAATTCGAATTTTTCGAATTAATATTATTTTGGCACCTTCGAAACAACTTTAGGGTTTATGAAACCCTTTTGATTATTAAAAAATAATCACAGGTCTTTTAGACCTTAGACCTTAGGTGGAGAACCCATTAAATTATTAAAATAATTTAATCACTAAATCAAATAAATAATTAATTAAAAAACCTTAAAAAGGTTTTATTAATTAAGTTATTTAATTAATAAGTGTCTCCAGCCTTTGCATTAAGCTGAGAGTGGTTTTGAGAAAAACCCTTAATGCATCCACCGGGTTTTAATAAAAACCCTTAAACCTGCCATGGTTTTGATAAAAACCTTTTCATCTGCCACATGGAATTTCTCCGAAATCTTCTAGAAAATATTCTTTGGAATCTTCAACCTTTGAAGCCAATAAATCCTCTTGACATTAATGCCAGTTCCTTTTGACATCAATGACAACTCATAGACAAGAAGCTAGGATCTCAAACCCAAAATTGCCAACAATCTCCCCCTTTGTCATTGATGGCAAACCATGCTTCTCAACAACACTGAAACTCAAACTGTTGTATAGAAATCAGCTCCCCCTGACTTGAGGCTCTCCCCCTTTGTCATCAATGGCAAAGGGTCACCTTTGGGGCTTGGGACTAAGAATGAGCCTCTTAGCTTAGTCCCTCCCCCACCTCCTGTTGAGGTGATTAATTTTGGGGTGGGAGTAAAACTCCCAATTTCTCCCTTAAATACTCAAACGTATCTCTTGGAAGAGGTTTGGTGAAGATATCAGCAATTTGTTCTTTAGTAGGCACATACTCTAACTTAACTTGCTTGTCTTGAACTTGTTCTCTTAGAAAATGATACTTGATAGGAATATGCTTTGTTCTTGAGTGCATTACCGGATTCTTGGAGATACTTATGGCACTTGTATTATCACATAATATGGATATGGGTTGATCATGCTTTATTTTGAAGTCTTCCAAGGTGGTTTTCATCCATAAAACCTGTGTGCAACAAGCTACTATTGCTATGTACTCTGCCTCTACTGTAGATAAAGAAACTGAAGGTTGTTTCTTACTTAACCAAGCAACCAAACTCCTTCCCAAAAAGAAAGCTCCACCACTAGTGCTTTTCCTATCATCAATACTTCCTGCCCAATCTGCATCTGTATAAGCTATGAGAGTAAACTTATCACCCTTGGGGTACCAAAGTCCAAGGTCCATAGTGCCCTTCAAATATCTGAATATCCTCTTGACTGCCATAACATGAGTTTCTTTTGGAGCTGCCTAAAATCTTGCTACTAACCCAACTGCTGCATGATATCTGGTCTGGTAGCTGTAACATATAGTAAACCGCCAATCATTGACCTATACAACCTCTGATCTACTGCTGGAGATTCATCATCTTTGCTCAACTTGCACCCTGTAATCATTGGAGTACAAACTGGTTTGCTATCCATCATACCAAATTTTTTTAACATCTCTTTTATATACTTTCCTTGAGAGAGAAATATACCATCTTTTGATTGGGAAATCTGAAGACCTAAAAAGAAAGATAACTCTCCAATCATAGACATCTCAAATTCCTTCTGCATGTTGTTAGCAAAATCTTTACACATTTGAGTATTGTTTCCTCCAAAAATAATATCATCAACATAAACAACCACAATCAACATATCATTGCCTTCATTTTTAATATATAGATTGCTATCTGCCATACCTTTTCTGAATCCCTGTTCATGAAGATACCTGTCAAGTCTTGAGTACCAAGCCCTAGGAGCTTGCTTTAACCCATACAAAGCCTTTTTCAACTTGCACACATAGTCTAAATGTTCTAAAAGTAAAAATCCTTCTGGTTGTTCTATGTAAACTTCTTCTTCTAACACACCATTTAAGAAAGCTGACTTAACATCCATTTGATACACTTTGAAAGACTTGAAACTTGAGAGAGCTAAAAACATTTTGATTGCTTCAAGACGAGCAACTGGAGCAAAGGTCTCTTCAAAATCAATACCTTCAACTTGAGCATATCCTTTACAAACTAACCTTGCTTTGTTTCTGACAATCTTACCATCCTCATTGAGTTTGTTCCTAAAAATCCATTTGGTACCAATGACATTCTTATCCTTAGGTCTTGGAACCAATTCCCAAGTTTCACTTTTCTCTATCTGATTTAATTCTTCATCCATTGCTTTTGTCCAAAACTTATCTGCACAAGCTTCACTGAGATCCTTTGGCTCAATCTGAGATAGTAAGGAGATATCTGTGGAAACATGTGAGGAAATAACTCTTCTTCTTGTTTGTCTGCTATCTGGATTACCAATGATCAAATATTTTGGATGATGTTTCTGAACATACCTGGAAGGAGTTTTGGGGAGAAGTTGTTGTCTTTCTTCTTCTTCATCTGAAACCTCTCTCGAATTCCTCTTGACAATTCTCATCATCAAATTCCTGTACTGACTCTCGTATTCCTATCTTCTCATCAACTGTCACATTTATGCTTTCTATGATAGTATGAGTTCTTTTGTTGTAGCATCTGTAGGCCTTGCTTTTGTTGGAGTACCCAAGAAAAATCCCTTCATCACATCTAGGATCAAACTTCCCCAAGTTCTGATCTTCCCTTCTGATGAAACATTTACTACCAAACACTTTGAAATATTTCACTGTAGCTGGTCTCCCTTTCCATAGTTCATAAGGAGTTTTATGATGATTTACTCTTAACTGAGCCCCGGTGATAATATAAACTGTTGTACTAACTGCCTCTTTCCAAAAACCGTCTGAAAGCTTTGATTCATTCAGCATAGCCCTAGCCATATTTTCAATAGTTCTGTTCTTTCTCTCAACTACTCCATTTTGTTGAGGAGTTCTAGTTGCTGAAAACTCTCTTTTAATTCCTTGTTGTTCACAATACTCCACAAATTCATTTGAAGTAAATTCTCCTCCTCTATCTGATCTCAAACATTTTGTTTTTTTTTCCCCTTTTTTTTTCTCTCTTTTCTTTTAAAATTTAAATTTCTCTTGAGATTTTTTTTTAGAAAAGTGACCCAAGTCATTCTAGAAAAGTCATCTATAAAAAGCATGAAGTAGCTTTCTCCCTGAATGCTTTGAGTCCTGGTGGGGCCACATAAATCAGTATGAATAAGATCCAAGGGTTTGGAAGATGAGTACCCCTTAGATTTAAAACTAGTTTTGGTCCTGTTTCCCATGTTGACAAGGACCACGGATGGTGTTTTGTGGTCTCTTTATTTTGGGTAAGTCTATAACGACCTTCTTGTGACTAATATTGACAAGGTTATCAAAACTCAAATGTCCCATTCTTTTGTGCCATAACCAACTCTCATCTTCTTGAGATAGACAACACTTTTCCCTTTTTATCTCACTTAACATGTAAAGATTGTTAGGAGTCCTTTTAGCACTAGCAATGATTTTTCCATTCTTTTCTTTACTTATCTCACATCTATCTGAAAAGAAGGATACTATGTGCCCTTGATCACAAAGTTGGCTCACACTCAGAAGATTATGTCTAAGACCTTCTACATAAAGCACATTTTCTGTTTTGGTTTTTCCATCCAAACTAAGAGTTCCTTTCCCACAAATTTTTGCTGACCTGTTATCTCCAAAACTAACTGTCCCTCTATTTGTTTCTTTCAAAACCAAAAAAATTTCTTTTTCACCAGTCATATGTTTGGAGCAACCACTATCAAGATACCATTTTTCCTCTTTATCTTGAGCATGAAAAGCATTTTGAACTATCATAGATCTAGATTTGATTTCATTTCCTTTCCTAGTAAACTCTTTGCTAGATCTATCCAAATTACACATTCTTGCTACATGCCCAAAATTATTGCACTTGTAACACATGATATCTTTATTCACAAGAGGTGCAAAAGAATTAACATTTCCCTTATCATGGTTATTCACAAACTTATTGCAATGCATAGCTTTGTGACCAAATTTTTTGCAAGAAAGACAATAGCCATGGAAAGTATTATGTAACCTGTTTTGATGCCTTGGATGATTGTTCTTCTTGTGATCAACTTGAATCCATCACTCTTCTGTTTGAAAGTTGATCTTGCTTGAAGTTCCTATTTCTTGAATGGTGAGACTATCCTCCTTTTGCTTTCCAAAAGGAATATTCTGTTTGAGAACCAGCTGTTCCAACTTAACTCTAAGAGACACCACTTCTTCTTCAAGTTTCTTGCAATCAGCTTCCTTCCCTTTGAGAACCTCTGTTAAAACCTCGTTCAACCTTCTTCCCTTCTTCAGCTAGAATCTTAAAGTCTGTGAGACTTTGAGATAGTTCTGATCTTACTATCTCTTCTTCCTGACTTTGTTGCCTTAGAATAGAATTCTCTTCCCTGATTTTTTCAAGATTTCTTAAGGCCAAAAAGAATTCACCTTTTAGATCAAATTCAATCTCTTCATCACTTTTTGTATCTGTATGTTCCTCTGTTGGATCCTTCTCCAAGCTGTTAGGCTCTTCCTGGAGAGACCTGCTCTGATACCAATTGAAGAACATAGACTTATACTGAGAGGGGGGGGTGAACAGTATAAGACTTAACCATTTATCAATTTTTACTTTAGATAGCAGTGGCATCATCATAGCATTAATCATCACAAAAAACATCACACAATGAAGACCCATTTTAACGTGGTTCACCCAAGGTGGGCTACCTCCACAAAAATTTTCTCTAAAAAGCTTTCTCAAAGTTCTTTGGGAATCCTTCCCAATTACAATGTTTATGAGCCTCAGCCCAAAGGAGAAACCTTCCCCTACTCAAGTATTTATGAGCCTCTGCCCAAAGGAGAATCCTTCCCCTCACAAATTTATGAGCCTCCTGCCCAAAGGAGAATCCTTCCCCTTAGCTCTGGAAATGATACTTCAGAAGATCACCTGCCTCTTATTCCGCTAGCACGTGGAACTCCTTTCCACAGAAGACCTCCTGTCCTCAATGCTCAACCTCAAGAGACCTCTGTCCTCACTGATCACCTCCACAACAACTCATCAACCTGTACTAAACACAATTAGTCATTCTAGCACAAGTCTTCCTCACTCTATCAGATCTGTCCCAAGCTCAACTCATAAAGCTTGAACAAATCAATCTCTGATGCACACAAGCCTTCTCAAAGACTTGTCAAAACTGTCCTCGGGTTCTTCTCAAAGAACCACTTCAACTCTGTCCTCAAGTCCTCTGCTAGGACCTGTCCAAATCAGCTCACAAGTCCTCCCTAGAACTTGTCCAAATCAGCTCACAAGTCCTCACTAGAACCTGTCCAAATCAGCTCACAAGTCCTCACTAGAACCTGTCCAAACAGCTCACAATTCACTAGAACTTGTCCAAATCAGCTCACAAGTCTTCACTAGAACCTGTCCAAATCAGCTCACAAGTTCATCAAGAAAAACTTGCTTAGCATGAACCCACAAAGAGAATTGTTAGAGACCCAATGTGATTCATCAACCTCATAGAAGCATAAAGAGAATTGTTAGAGACTCAATATGTTCTATACTTAACTCCCAATCTCAATCTCAAATCTCATAGAAACATAAAGAGAATTGTTAGAGACTCAATATGTTCTATACTTAACTCCCAATCTCAATCTCAACTCAATCTCAATCTCAAAAGAATAAGATAGATGTAGTATGCTTTTCTCAAGAACATGAAACACAACCCAACAATTGCCAACCATGCAATATCTCATATAACAATGATACTCATGTTCTTTCCACAACCAATATCTTTGCTCAACCAATTAGGGCTTTAACAACAATGCTTATAGACAAGGTTTAACCAACATCATTCAACTCAACATTAACCTTGAAGCATTCAACCAATCACTACATGAAAAGGAAACTAGTAGACATCCTTTTCCCTCCAAAGGTATTTGAACAAAATAGCCACCAACATAAATCACCAATGCAAAGAATAACTTGCTCAAATCAATCTCAATGGAGTAAGCCCAAATCATGTATCAAGTAAAGCATTAACTTGATCAAAACAACCTCTATGGAAGCAACTCAACCATCAATCTCAAAACAGCCAACTAAGGGTTTCACCATCTCAATGCAAGTAGCAAGACTTACTAACATAAACCCTAGTGCAAAATGCTTCCTCTTCCTCAACCAGAATTATGCATTCACCCAAAAAAACTCATCAATGATTTTAATGCATAAACAATCTTCAATATCCAGAAAATGGGATTTACACCAACAAGAATACCTAGTAGACAACCTTTTCACTCCAAACTCAATTTTAGAAAATACACCATCAACAATATACATGGAAGAAGTTGCCCATACCTTTGTTTGAGGAAGAAGAGAATAGTTCTTCAACCAAAAAAAATGCTTCCAAAAATCATGGGTCAATAGTGCCTCCAAAAAAATCGGAGCGCAAAAACTCTTCTCACACTCCACGGTGGGAGTCGAACGCTTGACCTCCCTTCAAGCGCCTTCGCAGAACAGTCATTGCCACTAGGCCAACGGTGCTAGCTTGAAGGCTAGCAAGAGTCTCCTTCTCCTTAACCCTTTGGCGGCGGATAAACGTGGTGAAAAAAATGATAGCCGTAGCTTTTACTTCCCAACCTTTGCGCAATTCGAATTTCTTTTTCACAAATTGCTTTGGACTATAGGTTATGGCTTATATAGCCAAACTTCCATGCTATGCACGACGTCGACGGGAGGATAATTCGAATTTTTTGAATTAATATTATTTTGGCGCCTTCGAAACAACTTTAGGGTTTATGAAACCCTTTTGATTATTTAAAAAATAATCACAGGTCTTTTAGACCTTAGACCTTAGGTGGAGAACCCATTAAATTATTAAAATAATTTAATCACTAAATCAAATAAATAATTAATTAAAAAACCTTAAAAAGGTTTTATTAATTAAGTTATTTAATTAATAAGTGTCTCCAGCCTTTGCATTAAGTTGAGAGTGGTTTTGAGAAAAACCCTTAATGCATCCACCTGGTTTTAATAAAAACCCTTAAACCTGCCATGGTTTTGATAAAAACCTTTTCATCTGCCACATGGAATTTCTTCGAAATCTTCTAGAAAATATTCTTTGGAATCTTCAACCTTTGAAGCCAATAAATCCTCTTGACATTAATGCCAGTTCCTTTTGACATCAATGACAACTCATAGACAAGAAGCTAGGATCTCAAACCCAAAATTGCCAATAGGCTACTGACAGGGGAGATGGCTCCCACTCTAGAGGATGTATGAAGGATCTTGAGGATCCCCATACATGAGCGACTTATGACTCCTTCGGCCAATCAGGGCTATGTTATGATGAGACTATGCGTTGACCCGAGCTTTGCCCTGGAGAATGGCAGAGTGAACATCGAGTCTTTGCAGAAAATGCCTGGGGCGTCTCGATTGACTCAGGTTTTGGCAGGGGTGGTAGGTGGCCTACTTCTATGCCACCAGAGTGGTTGCAGGTTACCGTGGCTCCTTTCATATGTGGTCTACGACATGAGAGACCATGGCTATAGGTTTTCTTCGGGCAATTTTGTACTATGCCACTTACATAGGATCCTCTATGAGGTCATATACAAGGGAGGTCGATGTCTGGTACTGACATCGTTACTATAGGTTTGGTGTTGGGAGCACAATGTGGTACGGATGTCAGTAGGGCTTCCACTGATAAGAGTTTATCGGGAGAGACCCCAAGTTTTCTATTGGTGGCTCCAAATAGGGTCACAGTGGTGGATAGATCTGTCGATGTCTCAGAGGTTGCTAGAAGACCTCATCCCAGATTAGATAACCTAGATGCCATGGATAGAGCATCCAGGGTGTGGAGAGGATGGACAAGAGCTGGCTCACATCAATCGAGTCTTCTAGTTGAGGATGGAGCGGGGAGAGGTAGAGCTTCACTGCTATGATCGAGTTTTGAGGTAGTTCGGTCTAAAGCGGGGGATCCCTTCTCTCAGGGATTACGAGTACTCCTGGACTATCCGGGATAACACTACACTGAGTGAGGCAGACATGTAGTGGTTCTAGAGTCAGGACATTGATGATGCCCCCATTTAGCCAGTGGATGGGGATGACATAGGAGCAGTATATGGATATGATGTCTGGTATGCAGGCATTTGCCCTCCTCGAATGACAAGGGCATAGGGTTCGATGCACGCTATTATGTAGCAGATGGGGAGGCAGTTCTAGGCTACCATCGATGCAACAATGAGTCATGGAGGGTGGTATTAGTGACAGCCTCCTTAGGAGAGATGCCAAAGAGTGCCACAGGCTCTGAAGAGACCACAGCAGCTAGAGAGGATGGATGAGGGGCTCACTTATCAGTAGAGGGAGAGGCCACCATCGCTCGATAAGGGCAAGGGTATCGAGGTTGGGGAGAGCAGCGAGATGGTGGATCTTCGAGCAGAGAATGCTCACTTATGATCTCAGGTGTAGATGCTACAATATGAGGCTACATGACTCAGGGCTCAGATCGGAGGGGCGAGCATGCGGGAGTTGGCACAGGCTATTGATCAGACTACGTTCTATTAGGGAGCATACTTCCAACTAGTTCTAGAGGGCCAGAGGTTATAGCTGCCAGCCGACATTGCGGAGATGGTCAGGATGGGGTCATCAAGGAAATCCTCATGATCAACGTCAAGGACCCGCAACACAGGACAGACTGCAATGGGACCACCTCCTCCACCTCAGGGCGGGAGAGGAGATGAGGTGGAGAGCTCAAGGGCTTCTCGAGACTAGCTGCATATTGACTGTAGACTTGCATAGTTTTGAGAGGATTGAGTATGCCAGGGTATAGATTGTGGCATACCAATCTATTTTGATATGATGTACATATATTTATTGATATATATATATATATATATATATATATATATATATATATATATATATATATTATTTTTGTGATATGACTTGTGCATATGTTGTATGATGCTTTAATATTTTAATTTTTGATTGATTATTCATGTAATTATGTCATTGGAAATATTATAATTTTATGTCATGCCATAAAATTTAAATGAAATAATCTAATGTAAACAAATTGGTTTTTGTGGTGTGATTTAATAAAAAAATAAAGTGACTTCTAACAATAATTTCAAAGGACATTGTCGTTGTTACATGACCATTTCATGGAGTCGCCGCTCGCTAGGTCATTAAGCTAATCCCGATAGAGAAATATTGCTAAAAGTAAAAGGGGTACTTAAGAGACTTTCTTAAGACTTTTGTGTTGTGATGATGAAAAAAATGATGATGGTGATGATTTGTTTTCAGATGTCCATGAAAATATTATGCATGAAATATTAAAAATATGATTTTTGCTAGGCATAAAATTCCTAAGTGTGATAGAAATTTGAACAATTGCCTAGGAATTATACCATCATCGCAAAACTGAATGTTGACATAATAACATGAAATAGAAAAGGTTTTCGTTCTTTTTAAAGCATAATTGTGTAACATAATGATTTAAGCCATATGCTTTTATGGATTAAATAAATGGAGAATAAATTTAAAATGATGATTTGTGCTAGGCATAGAATATTTAGGTATAGACTTATACCATCATCGTGAAATCCCAAGAAGAAATTGATATAATAGTTTTATTGCATAGTGGATTTTGGAGTTTAAGATAAATAGAAAATATAAGATGAGGAATTGCACTAGGCATAAAATTCCAATTTAGGTTTAGGAACTATACCATCATTGTGAAAGTCGAAAATATATAAATGTGACTTTATTGCTAGATTTTTGAACATGTTTTGAAATAAATTTTTTAGATTGAAAAAAAATGTATGTAATTGTTTTTACGCTAAGCAAATGTTCTCAAGTAAGAAAATCAAATTATTCCAGAAGATTTGCATAAATATTTTAAATTATCTCAAAGACAAAATTTAGATTTATAAGGAACCCCATGTGCATATGTGAGTTCATTGCCGATCTTGATCTATCATAATGATACAAAATCTCTCAAAAACAAATGTTTGCGCAATTGTATTGTTCATTTACCAATTTTGAGCAAGATAAATTGATACAAGTAATTTGAATTAACCAGGTGAGTGTTCATTGATCATGATTTATATGCATATAACCGTACCAAACTACTATGTAAGTCAGGTCATCAAGAGCTAGTTGATCCATAAGCAGACATAGGTTTGTACAAAAGAAGGTTGCTAATGTAACAGACATATCACCACGCTAGGAGTTACCCAAGGCCAAGCGGGTTGGGCACAAACCACCTGTTATGGGGCTTACCTCATAGTTTTTGAATAATTGAGAATTCCAGGGATTCAAGCTCATTCACCCTTATTTTCTTTTCAAAGGGTGGGGGAAGGGATTTTATTGCTTTTTGCTTTTTATTTTATTTTCTCTTTTTCTTTTATTTTTTATTTTTTTGTTTGTATTTTTGCTTGACACTAAAATGATGCTGGAAATATTGCTGAGAAGGTACAAAATGATAATGCTTCTGAATAATTTTCTCTTTTTCTCATGATTTTTCTTGCTTTTCTTTTTCTCTTTTTCTTGCTATACTAGGGATACTTGCTCGGATTGGCTGTAGAGCAAGGGATTTTTATTCTGGGTAGGGGTGAGCTTGTCCTTTTGTCAATTCTCAAAGATTCTAGACCATGTGCATGATAGGATAGCAGGGGAAACTTTTCACTCAAGAGACCACTTCTACTGTGTAGCATCGTTTTGAATTTGCAATGAAATCATTTTAATGTGAAAAGGTATACTTGGTTCAAGTAAATAACAAGATCAGTTCTCTATGCTCAAAACTTTATTTAATTCAACTATGGACTTTGATATAAGAGAGATTAATAATCATACTAAAAATATCAAGATCTTTATTCATGTGAGTGTGAAAGTGAGGGATTCCAAATAAATGCTAATTTATCCAAAATAATTGAAAATATAACTACAATACTTCAAGAATTGACAAGTGCAAAAATAAAAGATGTTTGTGAAAATTTTGATTGATTTTGATTTTTTTAGATTTTGATTTTGATTTATGAATTGAGAGAATACATAATATGACTGTTTTTGAAAAAATTTATATGAATTTACTAAAATGAGACAAGATGTACAATATATACAGTGATGAAATTACCAGAATTATGCGTAATAGCGCTTAAGATGCATAATGTTCATAGGTTCTTTAAGATATTTACCATCTAAGGTAGCTAATCTATATGCTCTCGATCCAAATTTAGCAATGATAATATATGGCCCAAGCCAGTTAGGTTCAAATTTACCTTTAATGTCTTTAGTTGCATTAGTATTTTTTTATTTTCTTTTAATACGAGGTCATCGATCTCAAAGGATCGCTGATGAACTTTCTTAAGATATGCTCATTTGAGGTTTTTCTGGTAGGCTCGAAGATGTTCCAAAGCATTAATGTGCTTCTCATATAGGAGTTCTAGCTGACTAAATTTGCTAACATGATATTCATCTCCTACTTCGGTATCTTGAAGTAGCAGAGCCAAAGAAGGAACTTCTAATTCAAAGGGAAAAAAAGCTTCAGTGCCATAAACCAAAACAAAAGGTTAAGTGCCCGTGGGAGTACGAACGCTAGTTCGATAAGCCCACAAAGTAGGATATAATTGAATGTGTCAATCTCGGCTAGATTTATTGACCGGTATTTTGAGGATTTTAATTAATGTTTTATTAGATGCTTCGCTTGGCCATTACCCTGAGGATAATAGGGAGTGGACCAACGATGTTGAATTTTATATTTTTGGCATAGTTTCTTTACATCTTTATTTTTTAAACAAGTTCCATTATCCGAGATGAGATTTGCAGGAATTCCGAACCTACAAATAATTTGATTAAAAATAAATTTGGAAACTTGGGTTCCAGTGCAAGAAGCTAAGGGCATAGATTCAACCCACTTCGTAAAATACTCGGTGGAGGTTATAATGAATTTGTGTCCATCCGATGACATAGGATTGATTTTACAATAATGTCTAAGCCCCATTTTGAAAAGGGCCAAGGAGATGAAATAGCCTGTAGTTCTTGTGCAAGCGCATGGACAAGGTCAGCGTGTTTTTGGAACTTGTTGCAATGGTGCACATAATCATGTGCATCATTCTCCATGGTAGGCCAAAAATATCCTATCCTAAGGAGTTTCTTAGCAATGGCATTACCACTAAAGTGTCCCCCACAAGATCCATTGTGGGATTCACTCAAAGCTAATCTAGACTCTTCTAGATTCAAACATCTCAATAGGATACCTTCAAAAGATCTCCTATATAAGGTATTGCCAATTATGACAAAGTGACTTGCTCGTCTACGTAATAACCGATGCTGGTTTCTATTAAAACCTTTAGGGAAGGTTCCATTGTGAAGAAAATTGAGGATATCAGTGTACCAAAGTTTGGGAGTAGTTTCATTGATTAGAAACATGTCCAGAGGTTCCAAACATGTTTTAATTGAAGCAGGTTCTTGGAGTCAACAAATAATGATGGTAGAATATTCGTCATCTAACTCCAAGGGTAAAAGAGATGCAACTGTGGCCATAGCATCAGTCGCACGATTGCTAGTTCTAGGAATAGCTTCCAAGGTAACTTGATAAAATAAAGATATTAATTGTAATACATATGCTTTATATGGGCGCAATTTATCATCTCTGGTCTGGTAAAAATCATTAATTTGATTTATAACAAGTTCAGAATCATCAAAAACTAATAGATTTTTAATTTTTAGTGCCATGGCTACTCGTAATCCAAGGATGAGAGCCTCATATTCAACAGTGTTATTAGTACAAGCAAACATTAATTTAAAGGATAGAGGTATGAGTTGTTTCTGTGGAGATATTAAAATAATACCTGCACTAGCCCCACTCATGCATTGAACTCCATCAAAGTATAAGGACCATTGCTCTGAATGATCTGCCTCTAGTCTAAGGCATTCGTCAGGAAACTCAATGACGAGGGGATGGGTGGATTCCAAGGGTGCAACAACTAATTGATCTACTATGATTTAACCCTTAACAGACTTCTATCCTATAAATGTGAGTTCAAACTCGCTTAGTGCAATAACCCACTTTGTTGTGCGACCAGATAAATAAGTTCGACTCATGAGATACCGCAAGGGATTGAATTTTGCAATAATGTACGTTTTTTGACTGAGCATATAATGGCATAGTTTTTGTGTAGAACATATGACTTCTAAGCATAATTTCTCTAATGTTGTGTAGTGGGTTTCATAACTAATTAATGTTCTGCTAATGTAATAATTAGCACACTCTCTCTTCTCATCATCAAGTTGAGCTAACATAGCTCCTAAAGCAAAATTTGAAGCAGAAATATACAAGATAAATGGGCGATCAGGTCTAGGTGGTGAAAGTATAGGTGGGTTAAGAAGATATTGTTTGAGGAGTTCAAATGCTTCCTGACATTCGTTGTCCCAATAGAAAGAGACATCCTTCTTAAGAAACTTAAGAAAGGGTCTAGTTTTATCCGCCAACTTATCGATGAAGTGATGGATGGCTTAAAGCTTACCTTGTAGACTTCGTAATTCCTATATATTCATAGGTGCGGGCATATCAATGATAGTCACAATCTTGAGAGGGTCAATTTTGATGCCACGTTAAGAAACTATAACCCCCAATAACTTATCAAACTTAACTTCGAATATACATTTTTTTGGATTCAATCAGATAAGATATTCCCTTAGTCGATTAAATACTTTTCTCAAGTCATCTAAATGATCATCTTCTTCAATAGAATGAGCTATAATGTCGTCTACATAATCATGTAGTATATCATGCATCATATCATGAAATATATAAGTCATGGCTCGTTGATAGGTTGCACCTGCATTATTTAAACTGAATGGCATCACTTTCCAACAAAAGGTCCCCCAAGGGGTAATAAAGGCTATTTTATCCTGATCTTCAGGAGCTATCTTGATCTTATTATAACCAAAAAATCCATCCATTAAAGATATCATTCCACTCCTAGCAGTAAAATCAATGATCTGATCCATATTGGGAAGGGGAAAATCATCTTTAGGGCATGCAGAATTAATATCTCTAAAGTTTGTACAAACCCTAACCTTAGTAGCTTCTTTCTTAGTTACTGGAACTACATTCGATATCCATTCAACATAATCAATGGCCTATATAAAAATAACATTCAAGAGTTTTTCTAACTCTCCTTTGACTAGTAAGGCCACTTTAGGATGCATTTTTCTAAGTTTCTGTTTAACAGGTTTAGCATCCGGGTGCACTCCTCGGTGATGCATAACTACAGAAGGGTCTAAACCTGGCATATCTTCATATGTCCAAGCAAAGACATCTTCATATTCTTTAAGAAATGAAATGTATTTATCCTATTTTTCTTGACTCAATTCTGATCCGATGTTGATTATGTGGGGGTTATCCTCGGTTCCAATGTTAATTTTTATGAAATTTTCTACTTCCATGTGTAGATCTCTCTCAAAATTAGGTTGGGTGGGTGAAATTCCCAATTCTTGTAATTCTTCCAAGGTTATCTTGGATAATTCGTCTTGAGGATTCATGGCCTCAAGTTGGGCTATAGTAGGTATAGATCCATCAAAATAAAATTTGTTATGTAATAATTCCTCAACGGAGACATCATGGAAGATATCTCCCTCCAACTCATCGTCGGATTCATCGATCATCTTAGGATAAGCTATAGATAGCATATTACATGTAAATGGCTTATTCGTTAAATGCACGACATCCCATCCATCTAAAAGATCTTGGTAACATATAAGATGGTCATCATCCTCAAATTGGAATGGATGACCCTTACTAGAAAATAGGCCTACACCACATCGGGCGGGCCATGCTTCTACCTCAAAAGGTTCTTTCATACCATTCTGGAAATGTCCCAAACCTTTCCCTTTATATCCCAATTTCAGCATTATAGGTTTGGCTTTAGTATACTCATTAGTAAAATAACATCGAGCATATCCATAATAATGAGTTCTAATTTTTTTGGGTATTTTGCCCCAGTCATATCCCTTATAAATAAAGGCACAACTCCCAACTTGGTAAATACTTCTCATAGGCTGTGGGAGGCCCAAGGTACGAGGATATGGTGGAAATTTATTTAAAATGAGGGAATATTGCATAGAACGTTTGTTTCTTCTGATATAAGGATTTTAGATAGATCGGGTAAGAGCTCGTTAGTAAGAGCATAAGAGGTAGAAGGAATATTTCCTACGTCTTCTAATGCAGAAAATATGCATTTGGTAGATATAGACGGTGTAGAGGTGATAATAGATGGATCTATTATAGGTATGGAAGCTATAGGAGTAGAGCAAGAGACATTGGTTGTGGGATTAGGATCTTTCTTAGGTCCTAATGTGGTTTGTTTAGAATATGGTTGAGTTATATGTGAAGGTGCATCTGATGGAGAAGAGGTAGATGACATTGTGGGTTTGAGTTTCACACGTTTAGATGGGTAATGAGAATTAGGATGTGTGGATGACAAAGCAGGTCAAAATTGAACTCCAATAGGTTCTGCCAACGCACACATATCAAAGGGTCTTGGATCACCATGAATGGTAACCAACTAATTCTTAAATTCGAATTTAACACATTGATGTAAAGTTGAGGGAAAAAATCGCATTGCGTTGATCCAAGGGTGACCCGAGAGTATATTGTACGATATAGGGCAATGTACAATAAACATAGTCGTATCCAAGGTTCTCAAACCAACTTGTAATGGAATGGTAATAACTCCACACGTTTCTTGTGTTTCGTCATTGAAATATTTTATGATCATATCAGTTATTTTCATTTCCTCACTTCTAAACCCAAATATTTAGTAGAAGTCAAAAGTGCAAATATTTAAAGATGAACCATTATCTATCAAAACTCATTTGACTGCTACATCTCCAATTAAGGCGATAATATATAAGGGGTTATCTTTATGTAAACTATGTTGCGGTATGTCTCTATCCCGAAAGTCAATACAATCAACTTCATGAGTTATTATAGCATTGACCATGTCTTTAGGGTGAATGTCTTGTGGTACCATAATCTGGCTTAATCTAAGCATTAATTCATCTCTATGTGTAGGAGAAGATCTTAAGAGGTCCAAAAGGGAAATTCTAGCTGTAATATTTGATAATTGTTCATTAATGTTATAGGGAGGTTTAGGTTGAACATTAGGTGCGTGATTCCCTTTATTAGGAACCTTCAAAAAAAATGGAGTTGATCCACCATTCTGATTTTGATCTTGTTGAGAATTTTGAGCCTATTGTCTAGTAACAACTCCGATGGTACCCATAATATTATTTTGTGGATGATGAATGGGTCTTGGTCTAGCGTTTATATCTAACTCATTAGAAAGTAATTGGTGAGATGATGGTCTAATAGTTATTCTTCTTGGAAATGGTTCTTCTGGAACCATATGACTTGTGATAGGGTGAATAGTATCTGATTCATCTTCAAAACTATTCGATTGATTTGATGTGATTTCCATATCACTCTCAGTCTCATATTCTATATCACTAAGATCAGGTATTTGAATATTATATAGATGTCTAGTTGTAACCATGGATAAATTTGTGTCAAATATTTTTAGCTCATGAGCAAGTAAATGCCCACTAATAGTTTCGACATATCGGGCAGGAGGAGGAACATTATGATGTTCAATTTGATTAGCCACCTCCTTACCATATTTTGGTAAATGATGTTGAAATATGTCTAATGACTGATTGGCATTCTGATTCTGGTTTTGTGTGGTGTTCTATTATACGAGCATTTTTAGGAGGATTTTGCTTTGGTTGAAAGGCTTGTACCTCCATATCATTTTTATCAATCAAGTCCTGTATTTTATATTTTAATCACACAATAGTTGGTAGTATGTCCAGGTCCTCTATGGAAGTCACAATGTAAATCTTCTCTGTATCCGGGTATAGTTGGATCAGGTTCCCGAATATTTGGTAATTGAATCAAGCCTTGTTCTAATAATTGCAATAGAATAGTTGATAAAGGTTGATTTAATCTAGTAAATTCTTGAGGTCTATCATGAGGTTTTAGTACAAACTTCTCTATTGTATTTGCAGCATTAACATTAGCAATATTTCTGCTATCAGTGACTCCATCACCCACAACTTGTTTATTCTTATATTGATTTCTGTATGTTTTCACATCATATTTCTTTTTAAGCTATCCTCTCCTAATGAGAGCATATTCCACTCTTTGGGATAAGTCTATAGCCTGATCGAAGGTGGTCAAGGTAGTAGTTGACAATTCATAAGATAGTTGCTCTTGCAAATTATTAATAAATATGTCCAACATCTCCCTATAAGGTAACACAAAGTGCAATTTTCCTATCAATTGTCTCCACCTAGCTAGGAAATCAATAAAGCACTCATATTTGTATTGTTTTAAGTTATACAAATATTTAATGGTCACGTATTTCGATATAGGCACTAAATTGATGAATAAAAGACTCAAAAGTTTCTTCGAAATTCCTCAAAGAATTAGTGAGTAATTGGTAATACCACTCTAATGCCATTCCTCCCAAGCTCTTCGGGAACATTTTTAGTAATAACAAGTCATCATGTGATATATCATGACATATGAAGATGCTCTATGGGATCTTCTGTTCCTTTATATATGGGCAAGACAGGCATAGGAAAATGTTTAGGATACGGTTGTGCTACAACTATAGGATCTAAAGGCTGACTACACATCTCTCGATAATTGTACGAGGGATGGTAGGGATCTATCTGGTCCATGCGGGAAACTAAATGTTTCACCGTGGTTTCAAGATTACTAGGTTTTCCACCATATTGGTTTGGTGGGACATAGGTATGGGATTTATGAGTGTATGATGGTGTGCCATAAGGATTAGATGCTATATTGCTATTATGCAAAGTGTTGGTAGGAAGAGTATTATGAAAGAGATTTGTAATAGTATTATGTTGTATCCCAGATTGTTGGCAATTGGTGTTTGGTTTTTTTTTGGGATTTTGTTGATTTGAGGTATGTTTCTCAATAGTTTTTTGGAATAGAGCAATAAATGATGGTTTATTTTGTGTGGGAATGACCCTAGGCTTATTAACAGGCACTTTAGGTGGTTGGGTAACCTATTGTTGTTGCATGTTCCGGATCCCAGCTACTATATCCAAGTTGGATGGTCCAGATTGATCACTCTCTTATTCAATAAATGACAATGGATTAGTGTGTGTGTGAAATACGTCTTCTAGGGTTGCTTGAGTGTCACTAATTCGATCCTTGTCCATATGGACTGCTCTATTAAAAACACCAAGATTTGTGTTAATGAACTTCCAAAATTGTTCCATGTTTTCAAAAATGACAGCTCTTCCCGGAGACATTTTAGGGGATGTGGATCCTTCCTCTCTATTAGTTTCTTCTTGTTCATTTTCTACAGCAAGATCTTCTTACTGGTCTAGGATTTCTTCTTCCTGAACTTGGTCCTTAGGAGGGAAATTTTGGTAAATTAATGGTCTCCCTAACCAATCTTCATCTTCTTCGGTTTGTTTTCCATTCCTAAGTCTAGGCATTATGCTAAACTTAGGTTTTAGCAAATATATATACTTATATATATCTATATATATATATATATATATATATATATATATATATGCGACAGGGTTGAGAGGTATATATTTTAACTATATACCTACTATAATACTTAAAAATGAAATATTTTGTTTTGTTTTTATTTTTGTTTTGTATTATTATTTCATAAGTATAAAAATAACAAACAACATGCTAGTTGCAAGAAATAGTAAAAATAATGACTTAGTTTTCTATAAATAGTTTATGGATATCGTTGATAGGATCAAGTTCATCAGGAGTCATGAAATGCTTCTCTTCAAATTGGAAGTGGTTTTTCATGAACTTGACAAAGTGTTCTATGGTAATGTGATCTACTTCAAACTATGACTTATAAAAATGAAGTTCATGGCAATACTCTCGATACAACACAGCTCTAGTAACTCTATTCTATCTTTTTCTATCCGTAAGATCAACTTCTTGATCCTCTTTATGAGATAGAAACTTATGTACTACAACTGGTTTCTCGAGGTATTCCTCAAAGGTGTACAATTCTAAAGACACAAGTGCTCTTTTATCTGCTAACCACCTATGGCAAGCTCTCTGAAGTTCATGGTACAAGTCACCTGATCGGGATCTAGAATTCTATCTATGACAAACCTCTTAATTTACCTAAGTTCTGTAGATCTGGATTCAATAATACCCAGTCTCTTATCAAGTTCGTCCCACAAAGGTTGGACTCTATTTGCTTAAGGTACTCTAAGCACAGAAGTAATCTCTATGGCCATTAATTAATTTTCAACATTTATGGTGACAGTTTGTCTTCTATTATAATCTACAATCTAAACATGATGTGCAAATTTAATAGTTTTCTAATGATTCTAGATGTTCTTAACAATGTGTTTTTTTTTTTGGGGGATTGTTTTCAAAAGGTGTTTTAGTTTCACGTCGGGTTCACCAAAATGTATCACCCAAATTTTTTGCACCCTTACCTTCGGGCTAAAGGATCCATGCCCCGAAAGGGGGATGCGAGAAGTATGGGACAATACCTCGGACGGAGAGGCCCTTTGAAGGTCATGCCTCTCGGGGGAGGGGTATAAGGGTGAATTTTTGACGGATGGTGGGGTTCACCAGGAAACTTTAAGTGGTAGTTTCCACACCTAGGTTGAGAATGGGTTTGATGTGTTCATTTTATATTCAATAATTCATATTCCTAGGTTGGCCAGAATGAATCTAAGCTATTCTATATGAAATTTTGGGTTTATATGAAGACAACAAACATGAATGAATCCTAAATACAGAGACTATATGAAATAGAGAGGAATACACCTGATTCTTGATGTTTGATGAAGATTTTGAAGCTTGTAGGAGTCCAGATCATCCCATATATGACAGGATCATCTGTAATTGTACAGAATCATCCCAAATCACAGGTGATCGTCTAAAATCAGACAAGATCATCGGTGACCTGATGAATTCATTAGACAAATTTTTTAGAAACCTACAATTATGGAAACAAACACCAAAAACCAAAAATGCAATTACAAGAATGATGTAAAATGATAGAAATAAAAGTATAGATGCTTAAATACTGAATCCAAATAATAGATCAAATGGGATGCACTATTTTAATAACCTATTTTAAGTTTTATCATGCAAATATGCTAAGTGAGGTGAACTCCAGGATGCAAAATAGAAACAAATTAATCTAATGCATAATTAAATACAAGAGATAGGTAGAAAATGCAAACTCAGGGATCTAGTTGCCCCCAATCTAGACTATAGTTGAAATCGTCTACAATCGTACGAGATCATCGCTGATCTTGACAGGATCATCCAAAATCATGTTGGATCGCCTGCGACGATCCGAGCTTCCTCCGACTAAAACACAATAAAATCCTACAATCAAACCTACAAATACAAATGCAAATGATAGGGGCGAGGATGTTATAATACAACAAAAAACTAAAGTTGCAGGGAAATGATCAGCCAGGGGGATAAACTGGGAAAATCCCAAGTTAATATAGGATTAGGGGGAGGTTAGAAGGTTGGGGATCATCCCAATCTGGGAGATCTCAAACATAGGAATCTCCAACCATGTAGACATGCTTCTTCCTGAGTTGGAGAGGTTTTTGAAACATAAGCTAATTATAAAAATTTGGTTTTGGGATGAAATCATTTGGACGTTCTGTCCCAGATGAATTCTTTCGATCTGGGACGATATCGTCAGATCGGCGATGATATCGTCCAAAGGTCAAAACAAATTCTAAAAATGGCACAAAAAATGAGGTGAGTGGTTAACGGTCGGTTTCGAGGTTAAAATTAAAATTTTTGATCTTTTTACTGATGGTTTAACTGTGCCAATTTTAGGGTGCTACACCTTGTTATAAAAACTAAAGACTACTTTATTAAATCTTAGAAAATGTATGCCCTACCCCATTCATATTGTTATTTTTTTTAGGACATCATGGGAGTCCTAATGTGCTACTCAATTAATCATAAAATGGATTTGGTTTCAATAGTAGCTCTCTCTAATAGTCCCCTGTACTAGTGATTATCCTAGGATAAGAATGAGATTAATCAAATATAAGAGATGATTCATCAAGGGATGATTAGTCTAGCTCATCCCCATGTAACAATTCCATTGTCCTAATAATAAGGATGATACCTAGTGCATATGTTTTGACTATAGGGTGGTAAACAAAATCACTATGAAGAACATGTATCCTGTCACACATTAAAGGTTTGTTTAAGTAAATACAAGTGGAATGATAATTTTGCAAGATTGACCTCAAATTAGGTTATCACTGGGTGCTTTTCAACCCCATTAGCATATGAAAGACAACCTACAATATGAGGGAAGGACTAAAGAGTGGTTAGTTATACCTTTCAAATTGACCAATATCCTGATGAAATTCATGCACTTAATGAATGATATTTTATTCATAATATCTTTCATGATTGTCTACTTGAATGACATCCTAGTGTTTTATGCAAGACATGGGAAATCACACTTACAATACATGTTAAGTTCTAGACACTATATGTTAGTATAAATGACAAGTAGATTTCAGCAAGTATGCCTTTAGTATGACATTATTGGAAATTGTGGTTTAAAATTGATTAATTAATAATTAATAATATTTATTATTAATTATTTGACTCTTTCTTCTTGTAATTTGCTCTTATTTATGCAAAGAGTTGGAGAAAATAGAAAATAAATTCTAAAGATAAAATATAATTAAAAAATAATAAGAGAAAAAAGACAAATTAAAACAAATAAAAACAAATTCTAAAAATGGAAAGGCAATTGAAAAAATAGAAAATTGCATGTGAGTTGCAAAATGTAAAAGGCTCATAATTTTAAATGGGTGAGTGCTAAAAATAAAATTCTAAAAATAGAAAATAAAGGTAAAAAAGAGGAAACCAAATGTAGAAAAGTCATGTTATTTTTGGCATGTAAGATGTTTATATATTAGGTGTGACACACCTATTGTTATTAGGATTTAGGGAAATTCAAGGAGGATTCTAGTTGGCTATAAACTTTGGTTTTATGATCACAAATTAGATCTACAATATAATATAGCATAATTTCTATGTATATCTATGGCTATGAATTTTTTATTCTATGTAATAGATTGTTTATTTCATGATTAATATCAAATATTTATTGGTTATATATGCATTCTTTGCACACTTGTATTAACATTTGGTAATTAGAGTCAAGGGTTCTAGTTTATTGGTTTCTAGCTTACAAACTTGAAATTATTTCTTTGAGTTGTTGTTGGTTCTTTCAAGAAGGAAAAATAAGTTCTTAGTGAAAGATTTTATTTGGATAGTCCTTAACTAGAATTATGAAAAATCATGTTGGAGATAAAATTTCTACTTTAATTAAAGAAGCTTGTGTGGCTCTCAATTATACCTCCATGAACATCCCTTTGTTAAAAGTAAACAATTTTGAGTATTGGAAAGATCAGCTAAAGTATATCTTAGTGTGTAAATGCATACTCTATAGTGTAGTGATAGGTTATGTGGCTTTAGTTGATTGCAACAACTTGTCATAATATCAAAAATATAGAAAAAAGGATGAGGAGAAGGTTGATGCACAAAATTTTTCTACATTCAAAGTGTTATAGATCCTAGCATCTATGCTTTCATAATTGGTTGCAAAAATGCAATTGAAGAATGGATAAATTTGGAGACTTCTTACTAAGAAATGAAGAAAGTCAAGGTAGCCAAGCTCCAAACTTTGAAGATGAACTTTAAAAAATGTGAATGAAGAAGAAAGTGTATGAGACTATTGCACCAAGGTGAATGACATGGTGCACAAGATGTGGGTCTATGGTGAATTCATTGAAGATAATATGGTTGTCAATAAGATATTGATATTTTTTATACCCAAGTGAATACACATAGTTGTCACTCTAGAGGAGTTTAAGGACTTGGACAATATAAAAGTTGAAGAGTTGGTCAGTTCACTCTTGTCTCATGAAGACAAGATGAAACACTACACCAATAATTTGGATCAAGCTCTTGAGACCAAGACAAGGATTTCAAAATATCATTGAAGTAAGCTAACAAAGCATGAAGGTGGAATATAAGGAACCTTAGAGGTATCCAACCAAAAAAGGAAGGATAAAGAAAACTTAAAATGGAAGAATAAGTCAAATAAGAAGAATATTACTTGCTATTATTACAATATGAATAAACATATGAAGAAATAGCATTGCATCTTAGCAGCTAAGACTCAAGGAGATAAAATTAATGAAAGCAATAAGACCTACAATATGGAGTATAATTATGACTATGATATGTCATTCAATGGCTCTATGGAACTAGGTAAGTAATTTTAGTTTCTTGATAGTGGTTGCTCTAACCACATTTCTAATTGTAAATATTTCTTCAATAATATTGATGAGGGATACAAAACTCAAGTGCAATTGGTAGGCAAAAAAATCGTTTAAGTGGTGGAAAAAGGCAATATAGCTATCAACTCTAGACATGGAAAAGGAACCATCAATGATGTATATAATACTCCCAACATGAAATACAACTTGATAAGTATGAGAGAACTTGTTTAGAGAAGGTTCAAATTAGTATTTGATAGGAAAGAGTGTCTTATATTTGACAATAAGAAAGGAGACAAGTTGATTAGTACATATTCTATGAAAATGAATAGGATATTATCTCTAAAGATCAATATGATAGCCATCCATACTTGTTATGCCAATATTGAGGATACAAGTTTATTATGACATACGAGGTATGGAAAACTTAATTTTGGTAGTCTTCATATTCTTCACCAAAAGGAATAGTTCATGGGATTCCAAAAGTGCAAGTGGAGAGCAAATATGAAGCATGCAAGGAGTTCATTCTTGGAAAGCATAATAGGGACAAGTTTAACTCTAGCAAGTGGAAAGCTATCTAACCATTGGAGCTAGTCCATTCTGACTTATGTGGTCTTATGTCTTGCTCAATAATTGGTAAATATATATATATATTATTACATTCATTGATGATGCTATTATAAATGTATGGGTTTTATTTTTAAGGCTAAATATGAATAATTTTTAGCCTTTAAAACATTGAAAGATATGGCTAAAAATGAAAGTAAAAGACCCATCAAGACTTTGAGGACGAATAGAGGAGGAAATTTTTGCTCCAATAATTTCATTTATTATTGTTCCTCACATGGCATCAAAAGGAGGCTAACAACACCTTATTATCCATAGCAAAATTATGTGGTAAATATAAATAGTAGAAATATAGTGGAATCAAATAGAAGCATGATTAAAATAAAAGGCTTAGAGAATATGTATTGGGGTGAAACAATAAATATAATTGTTCACATACCTATACGAGTCCTACCATGGTGATCAAGAATAAAACTCCATATGAGGCTTGGCATGGTAAGAAACCAAGTGTTGCATATTTTAAAGTATTTGGATGCTTAGCATATGTACATGTTAATGATGAAAATAGAAAGAAGATAGACCCCAAATGTATACCTCATTTATTCATGGGCTATAGTTATGAGATCAAGGCATACAAGTTCTACAATCCTCAAAATAAGAAGAGTATTGTTTCCAGGATGTTATCTTTTTTGAGAGTGGTTTCTATGAAGATCACTCAAAAAAAGGGAAGAAGATTACGAGGGAAAGGGTACCATTAGTGGCTAAAGAATTAAATGAATAGGACATACAATCTAATCCATCAACACCTATTGAGGTATCACCTACTCTGAAATTAGGTGGCTAATATTTTATATCCTAAGTATGAAAGTACAAAAGTTTGTTGCTCCCACATCCACCCACACAAATGTTGGATTAGAACTTTAAGAGGATAAACTCAGCTTCAAGCATAAAATAATAATGAAAATCAATTAGCTTATTAATATGATGACAATTGACTTATTATGTGTTACCTTGTATTTCTAGTGAACCTAAAACATTTGATGAAGAAATCAAGAGTAATGAATGAGTTGGATCTATAGAAAAGGATATGGAGTCAATAGAGAAGAATGAAACATGGGATTTGGTACAACCACCTAAGGACAAAGATGTCATTGGAACCAAGTGGGTGTACAAGACCAAGTTCAATAGTGATGGCACTATTGACAAGCACAAGGTAAGGTTGGTTGCAAATGTTTTGCACAAACATGTGGTGTTTATTTTGAGAAGAGATGCTCCTATTGCAAGGCATGACACCATAAGGCTATTGCTAGCTATAGCAACACAAAAAGGATCAGAAGTATATCAACTAGATGTAAAAATTACTTTTCTAAATAGTGTCATAGATGAATATGTCTATGTGGAATAACCATAAGAATCTAAGTTTTATGGTAAGGAGATATGGGTATAAAAGTTGAAGAAGACACTATATGGTCTTAAGCAATATCCTAAATCTTGATATTCAAAGGTTGATGAATGGTTCTTAGATAACGTATTTATAAGAAGTAAAAGTCATATCACTCTATATGTCAAAAATACTAATACTAATGCTCTCTATGTTGATGACTTAATTATTATAGGTATTTCAAGGGACATGTTGAAGAGATTCAAGGAAGTTATGATGGTTGAGTTTGAGATGAGTAATATTGATTTGATGAAATACTTTCTTGGGATGGAGGCTCATCAATCACAATGTGAAATATTCATTTTTTAATTCAAGTATGTTCATGATATTATGAAAAAATATAGGTTATGCATTTACAAACTCATTGACACTGTGATTGAAAGTGGTGTAAAGTTAATGCAGGATTTTGGTAAACCTAAGGCTGATGAGAAGAAATAAAGAAGCATGTTTGGTAGTCTTATGTACCTTATGACTACTAGATTGAACATCACTTTTCTAATCTCACTAATATCAAGATTCAAGAGTAACCCCACTAAAAGACACCTTCAAGTAGTGAAGATGATCTTTAGGTATGTGAAGGGTACAAAAGATCATGGAATCCATTATAGACCATCCAAGAATGTATGGATGATTGACTTCACAGGCTTGGAATTGGGAGGTTATATTAATGATCAAAAGTCTACATCAGGCCATTGTTTCACTCTTGGTAATGGATTGAGCTCTTGGATTTTCAAGATACAACCTATGGTTGCTTTGTCATCTATGGAGGCAAAATATATGGTTATAGTATCAACATGCACTCAAGGAGTATGGTTGTGGCAAGTTATTGAATATCTTTGAGACGCTCAAGTAGAGCTAACTCAAATATTTTATGATAATGCATGGAAAATTCAATTGGTCAAAAGTACAACTTTTTATTAAAATATTAAACACATTGAATTGAAGTATCACTATGCAATAGATTTTGTGTGAAAACAATATGGTGAAGATTGAATTTTTGAAGGCTAAATACCAAGTTATAGATATCTTGACCAAGATATTGCTAATATAGTAAAATGCAAAGCTAAATATGAAGCTAGACATTTATCCATTTTTCATAAAAGGCAGAAGTGTTGGAGACTATGGTGGAAAATTGATTAATTAATTAATTTATTATTTTGTAACTGGATATCATTTATGAAAAGAGTTGGAGAAAATTAAAAAAAGCAATTCTAAATATGTTAAGGCAATTAAAAATAATAAAGGCTTATAAAAATAGAAAGGCGAATGAAAAATAGAAAGGTGTATATAAATTGCATAATGCAAAAGCCCATAATTACAAATGCGTGAGTGCTAAAAATAGAATATTAAAAATTGAAAACAAAGGTAAAATTAAAAAAAAAAAATAGAAAATTCATGTAAATTTTGGCATGTTTTCTATATATTGGGTGTAATGCACCTATTGTAATCAATATTTAGGGGAATTAAAGGACTATTCAACTAAATAATTCAAGGATATTTAGTTGTAAGATTCATGGAGAATTCAAGTTGGCTATAAACTCTAGTTTTATGATACAAAATAAGATCTATAATATTATGAAGCATAATTTTTGTGTATATGTAGGGCTATGAAATTTGTATTCTTTTTAATAAATATCTAATTTCATGATTAAAATCAAATATTTATTGGTTGTATATGCATTCTTTCCAAACTTGTATTAACAGATACAAGTTCCTTATTTAGATTATGTAATTGATCAATAGGGGGAGACATTTGAACCTAGAGAAGATCTACATCTTTAGGAATTACCCACACCCAAGAACCTAATAGAGCTCAAAAGTGTTAGCTTTTGATACTATAATACTTAATATAAATTACCATAGGAAATTAATCACAGGATTGAATATAATGAAGTTGCAATATAATGGATCCAATAATGATATTTTAACAGAGATAAATGAGACAACTAATATGTATTATCAAGGCTTAAAAATATGTGACTTATCCTTAAATAAAAATCCTGAAATATACAAATTAACAACACTTACAATACTAGTTTCCAAAAATGTATGTAAACTTGTATTACTCATCTTTGTGTTACAATATCTCGCAGAAAATCTCTCTGTAGACAATGTAGAATATGATAAGATATATGGATTTATATATAGCCTTTTTAGGATGACTCTTTGGTTACCATGACTCTTCCTTTCCATATGCCAAGCCTTATGACTCTTGGTTTCTCTACTTGACACTTGCATATACATGATACTATCTTGTATGAACACTTGGACTTGAATATTCACATAACTCTTACTAATCTAAGGACACATGTGCACACTTACATATTGGATACTTGTGCATATTAACACTCATAAAAAAATGCACACATATTTACATGACACTTTTGTATTTACTGCACATTATTACATTGTATAAAATATTAACTCACTCACCAATCTAGGACACAACCCTAATCTAATATTTACAATAATGTACCATGGTGGTACATTGGCATGTACCAAATAATGTAATATTTTCCAACACACCCCTGTATTACATTATTTGGTTATTTAAGACTTTAGTCTTGAATATAGTCTTCATATTTTTATCTTGGTCTGGTTCTTCTTCTTCTTGATTATCTTCATCCATTTCTTATTTAGTTTGTAGATGGCTTTGTAGTAAAACATGTTGTTTTCCTCTCATTTTTTGCATCTTGAATTTTGGTTTTACCCAATGTATTTGATATAATCTTGGTCCTTGAGCCTTCTCTACGTAGCCTTGTTGAACAAGAGATCTCATTAACTTACAATTCAAAATTGGATCATATTTAATCCATTTTATTTTACTTGGTTCTTTATATGACTTTCCTTCCTATTATTTAGAATTTCCATCCTTAAATTCAATGTTAGTATACTTCAGAAATGATAACTTGAAAAAGATAATCTAATATAAATATTAATGAATTTTCAAATATTTTGTAGTACTTGACTTTATGATAGCAGAAAATAGATGAGTGAGATTTTACATGGATGAAGATTCCAACAATTTGTTTTTCATGACTAGTCCTATTGGAATAAGCACATCTTAAAGCTATCTTCACTTCCTTGTTAATATCTTTTGAAATTTCAAGTTCATCTATTTTATTGATAAAATAGTATAACCACTTGTGTACAACTAAATATTTATTTTCTTTGTATATATGTTGTCGATGATGAAGGTTTTCAATATTTATAGAGAACTTCATTTTTTACTTTGGCTTTATAGTAGCAAAATTAAATAGTATGTCTACTTGATTATTATAAAATATTATTTCATCCTCAATTGATAGGGATTGATGTTGTCGTAATTATATTTTTAATATATTATTTGTATATGATAATATTGCCATAGATAATTGGATAAACATATGATAATGTTGCCATGGATAACTGGATAAGGTTTCTAATTATTTCAACCTTACCCAATCATTATATTGGCTATTTATTATTGATTTTGTAATGCAATTGGTAGTTCGATGTTGTCCAAAATCCTTTGTGTGCTTGCTTGTGGATTTATGGACTTATCTATATCAATTGGTATTCATATACAAAAACCTAGTTGTATATTATTGTGTCTTCCACCATTACAAAGGGACATGTTAGGTGCTTAAGGAGTTCAACATGTCTCCAATAAAAAAACACATAAGATATTGCTTTGGATATTCCTGTCAAGCATTCGATAAAGATGAGATACAACCATCCATTCATAAATCAACCTCATGCCATCTCATAAAACAACATATGACTTTCCTTCCTATTATTTAGAAATTCCATCCTTAAATTCAATGTTAGTAAATGCTTTAGAAATGAGAACTTGAAAAAGACAATCTAATCTGAATATTAATGACTTTTCAAATCTTTTGTAGTACTTGTCTTTATGATAGCAGAAAATAGATGAGTGAGATTTTTTTCCATAATATTTACATGGATGAAGATTCCAAAATTTAGTTTTTGATGACTAGTCCTATTGGAATAAGCACATATTGAAGCTATCTTCACTTCCTTGTTAATATATTTTGAAATTTCAAGTTCATCTATTTTCTTGATAAAATAGTATAACCACTTGTGTACAACTAAAACTATTCTATATTTATTTTCTTTGTATATAAGTTGTAGATGATGAAGGTTTTCAATATTTTTAGAGAACTCCATCTTTGAGATTGAATCTATAGCAGTAAGATTCAATGGTATGTCTACTTGATATTATTAAATCTTATTGCATCCTCAATTTATAGGGATTAGTGTTTCCATAATTATATTTTTTAATATATTATCTGTATATGATAACGTTGTTGTAGATAATTGGATAAGCATATGATAATGCTACCATGGATAACTGGATAAGGTTTCTAATTATTTCAACCTTTATTCAATCATTGTATTGGATATTTATTGTTGATTTTGTAATGCAATTGGCAGTTCGATGTTGTCCAAAATCCTTTGTGTGCTTACTTGTCAGTTTTTGAGTTTATTTGTATCAGTTGGTATTCAAAGCCAAAAATTTGGTTGTGCCTTATGTCTGCCACCATTAAAAAAATACGTATTAGGTGCTTAAGGAGTTTGACATATCTCCAATAAATAAAGCATAGGAGATATTTCTTTGGATCTCCATGTCAAGCATTCGATGAAGATGCAATACAACCATCCATTCATAAATTAGCCTCATGCCATCTCATAGAGGATCACCATTGGAGGAACAAAAAGGTTGAGTTTTGTTTAATCCATATATTTTCCTTTCTCAATTGTTCCTCTAAGCATTTGATTCTCAAATCAAGCTATTAAAAAATGAGGATCTCTATCCTCTTTTCACCATATCCAGTTGCTAATTCTTTTGACCTAATTCATAGAGCTCGGCTTATGCTATGTGGATACCAACTATGTGTAATCTAAGGGGTCAAGTTTACATTTTATAGTAGTTGTATTTTGCTGTGTCTACCACAAATCGAGCTACCTTGCCATAGATTCAACCACATAGGCACTTCCCACTAACCTATAAATGAGGTTTTATGTATAAATCAATCTCATTAATGGTGATGTCCCAACATGACAACAACCTAGATCTAGCTTACCTATGGACATTGCTTGAAGTGACCATTAATGTTGTGCATACTTGACTTAATTGTACAACCCTTGATAGTCCTCATAGTACCTTCTCTAGAACATGTTTTTTCCCATCATCACGGAGATCTACCATGTCCTTCACCCATGCAAAAAGGAGCCTAAGGCCCCACATCAAACTTGCTATGAGACGTTCATATCAAAGCCTATGAAAAATTAAGAGAGTTCTAAACTAATGAGATATAAATATGAAGGGGCCTAGGTGAACACTGGATGAATAGGAGATGACTGGTGTGAAGGTGTTTCAACCAATAAGGATCTCATACATGGAGATAAAATCCTATATGTCATGTTATTTTTCCTGTACATCATCTTACTATCATGCATTTCTCCACAGTCTTGATCGGGTGGTCGATACCTTCTCTACCATTGACATGTTTTGATCATTTTCATGGTGGATAGATAAGTTTCAACCTTCAACTATACTATCTTTCTAGGGCTTATAAGGGATATTCCTATTTTCACAACTTTATCTCTATTTTTTTTTATATTTCTATATTCTACCAACACATTTTTAGCAATCTCACTTTTTATGTTTGACCATTGTTTCTCTCATAACACATATATTTGCATAACCTTCTTGAAATGATCTATTACATAGTGTTAATATTGTGAATAGACATAGACACTAAATTGTTTAAAATATAAGGCACTTGCCTTTTTATTCTACTTTTATTGTCAACTAAACATTTTAGTTCAGTCAAACATATTCTTCTTGGCTTAAAATAGAAACATGGCCATTAATATGGCTTTAGAAGATAAGCTAGCCAAAGTTATGTCCTTAGTCACTTCTTTATCTAACACCATTAAGGACCTTAAAATGCAGATCAACTCCTCCTCCATTCATCCCCATGCAAATTGTGAATTCAACATTTATTAAGACTCTAGGGATTCTAATGTCCTCAATAGTTGGATTCTAGATATGGAGATTTGGTTTGAATTTAATCAAACATCAAACGATGATAAAGTTCCTTTTCCAAAACTCAAACTTTTTGGTATGGCTAAGGTTCTCATTATTGAACACTAAGAGACTCAAAATACCATCACAACTTGTGAAGCTTTGGTCATGACCTTGAAGGCCACTTTATATCCATCCAATTATGATGACAACTTGCTCAACCAATGGCTCTGCCTTCAACAGGGAAAGTTTTAGTCAATATAGGATTATGTTCATTAGTTCAATCGACTACACATATTGCTTCTTGTTTTCAATCCTATCGCTTCCCTCATCACTAATTTTAAAATTGGACTTCCAACATACTTCTATCGAGAGATAAAATACACTTTTTACACTACTCTTGATGATATTTTCAATAAAGCACATGTAGTAGAGGAGAATTTCAAGGGGACTCAATACTCTTCATGAGGTTCCAACCCACTACCTCATCCTTAGCACTAGACACCAAGGATATCTACTTTCTCCCCTTCTCACTCACCTCCTACACATTCTAATAAATCCTCTTCTTCTAGGCATACATTTTATGCTTCTCATTATTCTTCTCATGCCAAGTCTCAAAAATATTGTAATTACTGTAAAAGAAAAGGGTATGTTAAATTTAAATGTAGACAATTACAAAATAAAAATACCTTACTTGTATAGTTTGATGAGGGCACAAATAATAACCCCATAAAGACTACTAGAGAGGAGTAGGTTTATGAGGAGTTTGTTAGATTTACTATGGTAATTCTATTTATTACCTCATTTGGTTTGTTGGGTTAGTTAGTTATCTACCTAAGGTTCACTTAACCACTTTGTTAAGCAAATATTTCTTGTTAGTTGTTAGAACTATTTGGTTAGTGGTTGGCTATTCCTACGAGCTAACTATAGCCTAAGTTGTACTATTTAGTCTATGTTGATTAATGAAATCTAATTCCGCTTTCTGACATGGAATTAGAGCATCTAGTGCTCTAGGCTCATTCATAATCCGAGATCCGAGTTGAGCTTGTCGAAGTACTACCTGATCCATAATCGAGGATGAAGGTTTATCGGACAGGAGTGATGCATGGACCTGAGACTTCCTACAAGGAAGCGAACCCCGAAGCAGTAGCAGAAGATCTTTTGACAAGCTGGAGGATGGGACCTAATGAACATGTGACACATATGAGCTTTGGAGATATGGAATACCTGACCGTGATGATAAGATAAGCCTACGGGTAGCTAGGTGGACCTGGCGATGGATGGGAACTCCTACCAACCATCTACATGGCTAACCACTACTAGATGACTACCTGAATCGAGGACTGGCAAGCAAGATTTGATGGACCTGATGCACCTACAACGACCTAAACCAGACTTAGAGGTAAAAAACTATGCATACCTGGTGAATGACAAGGCACTGAGAATTGCACCAGGTTAACTCTAAGCATAGGCGAGAATTTTTTTTGCAATAGATAGATTACCCAAAGGCAATCGATTAACATCGTGTCCCTTGTTATTTTTAAAGTGCATAGGAAGTATCACCTATCCCATGTGGGAATAAATCCCTACCAAAATGCCCTATTAAGCTCGATGGCCATTGTAGGTGATCATCTATGCTTTGCATATTCGTAGCCCTATGGAGAAAATATAGTTTGTCTTGGGGATTTCTGGTGACAAGCTTTGTGTAGAGATAACGTTACACATGGTCAACCGGATTTGCAAACGAAATTCTTGCAGTAGCAGTGGCGATTTGCACACCCACTTGCAAGTTTGGTAAAGCCCATTGCATAAGCAAACATGGCAGCCATGGAGATATTGCACTATAGGATAAACCTACAAAACCATTATTCATTGAAGGCGCTTTTGTAGATAGCCTATTTTTCATCTAGTGAAAAACACAGATAACTCTTGAAGGTGCAAATAGAGCCAAAGGCACCAGTACAATGATTTGTAGACCTCCATAGTAGACAAGATCTACTAAAAAACATGACCAGAGTCATCACTTCATGGAGTACGAGCTGGTAGCCTCTATGTGTATCCGCTCAGGCTTGACATTTTTGTTGTATCATAGAACCTTGCCAAGAATTTGAAAAAGGGAGGTGATTTCGACGCTCGAAGATTGGAAACAGTGACAGTTTCTGAGTGAGAGAAATTGGTGGTATTGCTCTTCCACCAGAGCAATTGCCTGAATATTTTGCACACAAGTGGTGTCTACGTAGACTGCCTTATTTTGCAGATTCCATACTCATAGTAGATTTGCAAACATCTATTTGTAGTTGTTTGCACTTGGGGCATGAGGAGGTCACTTGTATTGAAGACTACGTTGGAGGCTTACAAAACTAGTGAAGCATAGTGAAGTCATGGTAGATCAAAGGTAACATTGTCTGATCCATTTGCATCGCACTCATAAGCATCTAGGAGAAAACATCGATGCAGATTGATTAGCAGATCACAGCGCAAGCAAAGAATCACTTATTGTTGCAGATGAGAGCTTTGGTTCCAGATTAAAGTTGATTGAATCATACTGCAAGTGGGGATAAGAAGGTTCATCTCCACTCGTAGAGGATCCACGGTGGAGTAGAGGCGACAAGGATGTCACACAATGGGACCCAATGCCACCGACACATAGCCACCTGCGGTGCCAAGCAGGCATCTACGAGACTTCATTGCTTCACATTCGAAGTAATAAGGGGGGGATACCTCCCCTCCATACTCGCTGAGGCAAGTAGCTCAACTGGTTGGTGGCTGAGCACCAAATATTTGTGATAGTTTGAGGTCGGGGGTTCAAACCCCGTTGACCCCAATCCCACAAAGGTACAAACTTTTTAAAGTTTGATAATAATTTTTTATTTCTAATGTTTTTTTATTAAATATTTTTTTAGTTTAATTAATTTTTTTAATTTATTCTTTAAAAAAATGGAAATTATTTTAGAAATATTTCTTTTTTTTAAGAAAAATAACTTAATTAAACTTTAAATTATTTCTACTAAACATTGGAGGAAATTTTTCTTTCAAAACTAAAGGGGGGGATAAAAAAAAAATTATCCACCATCTCCTATATTGCACACAGGGGAGATATAATTTTGTAAAACCAAGGGGGGAAGACTTATAAGGGTGCATTTTTTGGCAGTGACCAACACCTTAGTCAAATTATTTTGTAAAATTTTATTGTAAAAAGGTGCATTTTCGGTAGAAACCAACACCTTAAGAATGGGCATATCAAAAAAGAAATTTATCCCAAAACCAACTAATGTTGCTAAATTAGTTAAAGGCCCATACTTTTCCCCATTCATGGATGGGATATATTATCATGAATATGGCACATTTCTCACACTACGTAATGGTGTAGATGCCATAATCAATGATTCTGCGTATTGTGAAGACATGCAGAAAAATGGTGTTCTAATCCCTATTGGCGCTATAATGGGCATATACATGTCATTTGTTGCTCTTGAAATTGCTCAAAGTAAAGTGAAAAGGGACATTAGTGAGGAAACAGAGGTCAAACCCCTAATGGTCGATGCTTGTAGTGACACAAGTGACCTTCAACCCATGGTGGTGAATGCTTGTTGTGACACATGTGACCTTGAGCCCATGATGGCCAATGCTTGTTGTGATATAGGTGACTTCCTACCTTCTATGGTAGATATCAGTTATAGCACAAGTTATTTCATCACAGTAGTAGATTTTTCTTGTGACACTAGTGACTTAAAAATTAAACCTCCTAAAAATGAACTCCATAATCTCATCAATAGTGACAAATGCTATATTGTTAAAAACATTGATGAAGATGATGAAATTGGGTGTTTTGAAAAACACACCAAATGATATGGATCCAAACTAATGAAGAAAATAGGATTCAATGGTGAGATATTAGGTAAACAGGAACAAGGCATTAAAACTCCTATAATTTTAAATTTTAGGGTAAAGCATGAAGGCCTCGGCTATTCTGGACAAGCAAGTACCAGTGATTCCATGTTTGTAAAACCTAAATCTCCTACAACTCCTAAAAATCATTGATGTAGTCATTGTGGAAATATAGGATGTGTTGTAGCTAAGTGTTGGATATTACATCCTTGTGATTCATGTGGATGTACGAATCACTCTTCTTCTAGTTGTTGGTACAAAGTGAAAATGGCCAACAAGGTTCATATTTATTATGTATGGATAGATCTCACACAATGGACCATGATGAAAGAAATTTTGTATGGCTTCTACTCAAAAGGTAAAACCTATGGTAGACCCCGAGGCAAATCCAATGATAGACTAAGTGGTTGTCCCAGAGATAATGACCCAGAGATAGACCTAAAGATAGACCCAAAGACAAAGTTCCAGAGGCAGATCTACAGGTAGATCTAGAGGTAAATTCATAGGTAGATCTAGAGATATACCCAGAGGTACAAATCTAGAGGTACACTTAGAGCCAGAGCCAGAGCCATGAGCTAGAGCTAGAGCCTAAGACAAAGCACGAGCCACCATTCTTTCATTTCTATTATTATTCTTCTTCATTGTATTGGGGTAGTTATATACTTTACCCAAATATTGTTGTATGGGGGGATGATAGTGTAGCTAGTAGTTATATTATTACCCAAATAATGTAATAAGGGGGGATGTTAGAGTTACTATGGTAATTCTATTTATTACCTCATTTGGTTTGTTAGGTTAGTTATTTATCTACCGAATGTTTGCTTAACCACTTTGTTAAGCAAATATTTCTTGTTAGTTATTAGCACTATTTGGTTAGTGGTTAGCTATTCCTACAGGCTAACTATAGCCTAAGTTGTACTATTTAGTCTATGTTTATTAATGAAATCCAATTCCACTTTCTGACAGAGTTAAGGGTAAAAATCAATCTTTTCACTTTGATGAATCATCATTCCACCATTGGATACCATGAAAATATGTTTGTCATGCATGCTCACTTGCATTAATATTTTGTGGTTGATTGTATCATTGACAATGGCTCACAAAATAACTTGATCATGAAGTCCATTGTTGATAGGCTCAAGCTCCCTACTACACAAAATCCTCATCCTTAATCTTTTGAATGGAAGGATAGTCAGACCACTTCGTATATTACACACACATGCACCATTGCATTTGCTTTTGTCACTAAGTCCAGGGATAAGGTCACTTGTGATGTGATCCCCATGGGTTTTTGTGGTTTATTGCTTGGTAAACCCTATCAAAATTATAGGCATGCTCAATATTATGTTTACAAAAATACGTACACACTCTAACAAGATAATAAGCACTATCTCATTGAATATACCAAGGAATATACCAGGCACACCACTAATCTATTTATTAGTTACAGACACACAAAAAAAACAAAAAATCAAGTACAATCATTTACACTCATATTCATTCACCTCCAACATAAGCAATCTTCAGCACAAGATCCTAATTCCACTAAACCCAAAAGCACTTAATAAAATATTGTAAAAATATAAACGTGTTTGTCAAGAACCCACTTCTTTACCTTGGACCATTAATCATAGTATTGATATCATTCCAATAGCACCTCTCCATAATGCACCCATGTATAGGCAATCAATTTTGTAAAATGATGAAATTAGGAAAAAAATTTAGGACATGTTAGCTAATTGGTTCATCAAACCCAACATTTCTCCTTGTGCCTCTCATATTCTTCTTGTTCTAAAAAATGATGGTACTTGGTGTCTTTGCATTGATTTTCAAGCACTTAACAAAATCACTATAAAAAATAGATATCCACTCCCTCGCATTGATGATCTCTTAGACCAACTTTAGGGTGCTAATTTTTTCACTAAGATTGATCTTAAGAGTGGATATCATCAAGTTTGAATATAGGTTGAACATACATGGAAAATTAATTTCAAAATTAAGATGGATATCTTTGAGTGGCTTGTTATACCCTTTGGCCGGACTAATGCTATTGCTACTTTCATAAAGCTAATGAATAACATTTTTAGAGAGTGTTTTAATAGATATGAAATTATATATCTTTATGGTATTCTTATATTTTCTCCTACATGGCAAGCACACTTGGAGCATATTTAGCATGATATTTACATTCTACAATGACATAAATTGTATGCTAATTTTCCTAGGTGTTCTTTTGAACAAACTTCCATTTCCTACCTTGACTTCATCATAAATGAACAAGGTATTTAGGTGGATCCTATCAAACTAGAAGTCCTCCTTAATTGGCCTACTTCCACCAATGCCACTGAGTTACAGATTTTCCTTGGCCTATCCAACTTCTACCACTTATTCTAGGATATTCCACCATTGCTACTACTTTGCATAACTTGACTAAGGCAAAATTTGTATTCCATTGGACCCCTGATCATACCCATGCATTTTCAACTCTGAAATATAAGGTTTGTTATACTCCTATTTTAGTCATCCCTAACATTTGATAGCCTTTTGATATTGAAACCGATGCTTCTCAGTTTGCCCTTGGTATTGTCCTAAAACTAAATGGTCATCTTGTTTCTTATCATCCAAAGTCCTTTTCCACTACCAAGAAAAACTATTCCACATATGATATGGAACTTTATGCTTTAGTCCAAGCTATAAAATACTGGCATCCTTACCACCTTGGCAAATAAACCATTGTCTATATTGACCATTTGCCTTTACGGTTCCTTGAATTCCAAAATAAGATCCAAGAAGCTTGCCACATGAAAAGGGTTTCTTACCTTCAACAATTCCATCTAGTCATAAAGTACAAAAAGGTTAGTAAAATTTTTATGGTTGATTGTCTAAGTCTTCCTCCTTCATCTCATGCCTTGAATATTATAACTACCTTACACTTGGGTTTTTAGTCTTGGCCTTCTGAGTATCCTCATGATAATTAATTTGCATAATTTTACTAGCATCTCCAGAAGCCTTCATCCTCCAACTTGACTCCTTTTCAAGACTATCATATTAAGGAGGATTTGCTTTCCTACTTGGACAAACTTTGTTTACCCCATGATAATCGATCATCCCTTATTAAGGAGGCACATTCTACCCTATGTGGTGGATATTTTATCAAACACAAGACTCTCCATAACTTGCAATAATTCTTCTATTGCCCCACATGTAGCGTGATGTTTTGAGGTACCTACAATAGTGTGTCCCCTATTGCAGATCGAAGGTAGATAATAGAAATTTGGGTCTTAGTATGTCTTTACATCTTGTATTTAATTCTTGAGAAAGTATTTCTATGGATTTAGTTATTTGTTTTCCTATGACAGTCCATCAACATGACTGTGTCTTTTTCATCATCGATTGTTTTAGTAAGATGGCTAAGTTTATCCCTTGTAAAACCAATTTCACTACCAAATTAGCCCAAATTTTCTTTAACATTTGGTGTTCTTTTGGTCTTCCCACTAGTATCATGTCTGATTATGACTCTCATTTTGTTGGTCATTTTTTGGTGTTCTTTGTGGAAACTTTTAGGGGTGTCTCTTTTCCACCATTTTTCACCCATAATATAATGACCAAATTGAAGTCATCAATCGTACTCTTGGTATATATTCTTTGCATTTTCCATCATTCAACTTCATCTAAATGGGATTTAAAACTTACACACATTGAGCATGCATATAATAGGGTTGTCAGTTCCTCCACAGGCCATTTCCTCTTTAAAGTGTGTTTATATTTTCAACCATTAGCACCATATGAGTTACCATTATCACTTTCATCCCCTATAATTGTCCACATGTAGAAATAACAAGATAAATCCCAATCCTTCATTCAACATTTGTAGAAACTCTAGTCCATAGTTCAAATTTTTCAAAAACCTTAGTAGTAGCAGAAGGCCATGGAAAACATCATGTCCCACATCACTTCCAGGTTGGAGATAGAGGTTGATTTTACCTTGACCATCATAGGTTCTTGAAGAAGACACATAGCAAGATCAAACCTCTTTGATTTAAACCTTAAATTATCATACAATAGGTATCCAAGAATGATTTTCACATTGATATTCTAGCACACTCGGGCATTCATGACATCATCAATGTTGAATTACTCAGACCATACCATGAGTTTGCATTAGAGACAACACCTATCATCAGTCATCCTATCGATATCGTACCTAATTTTTAGCTTCCACTAGATAATCATCATCTCTTTGACACCAAGACATGCCACACCTACTAGTATTCTTCCACTTCCTACCTTGTTGCTAGATGAGGATAGCTTTCTCATCAGGCTCTATAGATCTCTCACAACTAGATGGTTCATGATTTTCCTTTCCTTTTGTATGCGTCCAATGCTCCTATGGTAGGGATGAATGATAAGGATTGATGTTGCCATAATTTTTTTTAATTTTTTATCCGTATATGATATTTTTCCAAAGATAACTCGATAAGCATATGATAATGCTGCCATGGATAACTAGATAAGGTTTCTAATTATTTTAACCTTGATAGATCATTGTATTGTCTATTTATTGTTGATTTTATAATGCAATTGGTAGTTCAAAATTATCCAAAATCCTCTATGTGTTTGCTTCTGGTTTTGTGGGTTTATCCATATCATCAATTATATTTCTAAGCCATTTTGGCACTTTCCTCTTAATTGAAATTTGTAGAATAAGACTTAAGTGCCTGCAACATGTCTTCACTATCCTTATAACAATTTCTTCCATGATATGTAAAATAATATTAAGAGTATATTTTATGTAGAGTACCTTATGTCTCCCTAGGTTTTGAATGATAAATTTTCAAGTTTATACAATTTTCAAAAACCTATGATGTTGAATTCCTTGTCTCCCTAATTTATTAGAAACTAGAAAAGTAAGAATGTTTGCAAATTTAAAAATGCTAATTTAAATTAGGCTTCCTTATCTCTTCAAAATTAAATAATTACAAATATTCTATATGCTTTGAATTTAAAAAATAAATAAAATCAAACCTTTCAAAAAAATTTAGAATTAAATATTCTCTACTTCTACTTATCACTCCAAAAACTTAAAGAAAAAATTTAAGATATTAATTACTCAAGTAATTCTCTTATCTCTCCATTAATATTATTAAACCTTAGAAAATGCAAAAAATAAATTATAATCACCTTATCTCTCCACAAACCTTAGCAATAATAAAAATATTAAATTATAGAACCCTAATATACCTCCTTGAAAGGTGTGGCTTCTTGTGGTAAATTTGGCACTGCAATTTCTAAGGTGACCATAGTTTGAATTACTTGGTACTCAACAAGTTTGAATTGCTCTAGTTCTCAACCATTTCTCTAACTTTCTTCTATACATTGAATACATTTGGGTGTTTCATTGTCCTCTGTAAGCTAGGATGGCTTGCACATAAGTGGGTACTCATGCATAAATTTATATTACCAGAAAAATATTTTAAGTCTACCATTTTATGTTATGTGGCACACATTAGCTTGTATGGATGCTTGGATTAGGTATTTGATGCTCCTTTCAAATACATTATATTTTTGTGACACTTGAGTGCTCCTTAATAATGCTTGGCTCGATGAATGATTCTTGAATGATGAGCTTAGCTATTCAACATCTTCTTGTTGGATACTCAACATTTTTTGTTTGAATTCGTGTGGTGCTTGGCTCTTTGGTTGTTGGTGCTTGATTCTCCAAACCCTAACACTTGACTCTCCAATTTCTAGCACTTTATTTATTTCTCCCTAGAAACAATATCTCTTGCACTTCTTTGATAGGTGTTACCCGAATGACTCTAGGGTTGATGCTGCATTTCTCTTTGCTTGGACAAGGTTGGCACTTGTGCTAGACTATCTTGAATGGTGCTTATGTTGGATTTATCTGTGTAATTGGGTATAAGATATGTTATCCAAGTTATATTTCTATGGCATTGCCTCTTTTCTATATTACATATAATGCTATGACACTTCCTCTTTTCCCCAACTCAATGCATTCCTTGGTGACTCCTAAGTGATGTTCGCTCTTATTGAATGATCACCTTGAAATTATTATTATCTTGTATATTGTAATATAGATCTTGTCTTTCTTCTCTTATTTTTGTAGGTGCAAGTATAGGTTCTATTGCTCATTGGTGTAGAATGCTCTTTTGAGATATAAATTTCATTTTTTGTAATATTAAACAACTTTAAAATATTCTTAACTTGCAGTGTGCTTTACCATTTAAATTTATCAAACTTGCTACCTTTGATTGTTGCTTTTTCTCTACCTTATTTCTAGTGTAGCTTCCTTGGTTGAATATATAAAGATATTCTATCTCTATTTCTCCTTGTGCTCCTAGTCTTCACAAACTTGTTATCCTTTTATTATTGCTATATCTCAATTTTATTGTATTCATTGTATACTCCTTTTTCCAAAGGAGTTTATCAAAGTCATTTTATCTTATCTTTAACTCTGAGGCTTTGGCCTTACTTTTCTGATAGTTGCATGTTTATGACAATGAATCACTAAATACACTTATCTATTCAATGGTTGAATAGATAACAATTTACAAGATTCTTATCATTTATTGTTGGAGCTTTCAAATATTTTTTACATGTTTCATCAAATCTCTATTTCCTTTTAATCTCTCCCTCAATGCTCGACTTAATTTTGAGTATCATTGTGCCTAACTAATATCTGCTATTCCTTGTTATCTACATAGATTTAGGTGCACTAATATGATGTTCAATAATTTTAAGATTTCATCCTTAATAAATATACTTAAAAATATTATCATAGGTACTTTCAACTTAACTCTTTCTTTGCTATGGCTATAGCTCTCCTTTAATAGTTAGCTTATGATATTCTATATTGAAAATAAGATTACTGTTGGAAATATTGAGTTTTCATTGATGTCAAAGGTGTATGGTACTCAAGGCAAAAATATTCTTCAAGGGTGTGAATTTGACAAGGTTGGACAATATAGCAAAAATGGACAATTATCCAAGGCAAGCATATATGAAGCAAAACAAGGAAAATATTTTTAAGTAAAGGATTATAATATTTAAATATCATATTTAAATATTATAATGCAAACATTTATTAAAATATAGGGACAAAGGTTTTTAAGGTTTGAAGGCTTGGAAAAAATATTTAAATAAAGGTTTAAAAGGCTTGAGGAAAAAGGTTTATTAAAAGAGAGGGACAAAGGTTTATATAATATTTAAATTCTAAATTTAAATATTATAATAAAAAGAGTTTAAAAATAAAAAGGTACCAAAGTGTATTGGGTTGACCTCCAAGGGTTGATAAAAGCAAGTGAAAATTGCACATATATATATATATATATCAATGTTGAAGTTCATTTAAGTGTGCATCACAGTTTTATTGAATACCTTCAATTGTGAAGTAATGATCCAGCAATAGATGAACACGACGATGAGAATGAAGGTTGAATCATTTGCACGAAATGTTTGATCCTGACACACCAACAATAACAAAGGTGGTGATATAAAAAAGTGATGTCACATGCTTGCCATCATTGCTGAGGGGATTTCCATCCAAATGTCACCATAGTTATTGCCTACTGATTTAAATATGATTAAATAAGAGTGTTCTATGTCATCAATGCGAGCATAGATTTTTGTTCAAACCTAGAAAAATCCAAATAATTTTTTGTTGAGTTCAATTGCTATTTGCAAAATATTCTAGCATTGTTTGAACATGAGAAGATACATTTTTTTGGATAACAATTTGAAGATATTTCATGGAGTTGTATGAAGAATTGTAAATATGAATGCACCGAAGAGAATCCAAAGAGAAACAACATATATTGGAATAGATTACATCGAAGATTTAATTTTGTTTGGATTGTGCATGAACAACAGTGACATCTACAGTGAGAAAGGATGGCGATAGGAGAATAGTGCCATGGATGAAGTAATAACTAGGCACTGGAAAACATTTTATGGTGTGTCATATTATGTACAAGGAAGTTAGAGTGCCACCAAGTTGTAAAGATTTTTGGATCCTTATGATGCACAATCGAAGGACGACAATCAAAGGATGATAGGTACCTCCAACATCATGAACAGTACAGTCATCAACGAGGTTATTCATCCAGAGAAGACTTACGCTATAGAACAAATGATTACAGACTTGCAAGCTATTACTAAAACAAGGATTCTTCATGGTATTAAAGTGAAAGGTACATGTGGATATTTTCACTCTTAGTAACATTCAAATAATGTGAGAGAATATTTGAAGTTCATTTCATTCAATCCTACTTTCAAAAATAAATCTGACATGAATAGGTAAAGGAAATAAGAACACCCAAGATGAATGATCGATTGAGCTAATTGTGACCAAATATTGCAAGAACAAGTATACAATTGGAAGATTTAACACCACCAATAAGTTGTGAAGTGTGTCAAGGTTCTATATTGCATAGTGTGATCACCTTGTATGATTGTGTAGATTTTTTTGACACGAGGATTGTAAAAATTGCAGTCGGGTACCATAGGTTGGAAATGTGGTAGCAGTAGAGGTGCAAGTAGACTACCGAGGATCACGATTTTGTGATGAAAGCACAACAAAGTGGCCAAGTAATTAGATTTTAGGGTTTGGCACAATAAATACTACAACAAAACTTGAGAATACTAATAAGGAGGCATGCAATGAGTAGAAAATAAAAGAAAGGAAAATTATTTTTGAGACAAGTTATGAAGGCACATCATTGGCAAGGTAGTTTTAGAGGTATGGTGATTTTAGTATTTCATAAGGTGGTTTTTGGTTGAAGAAAATATATTAAGTTGTCATATGTTTGGAGGCATAAGGATTGATTGTTTGAGCATTGCTTGGATTGAAATTGGGAAATATTATAGATCATATTTATGAGCAAACCTATGCATTGTTTTGAATGATATTGGGAATGAAAGTGCAAAAGTTATAGATCAATTTTGTGTGCAAATTTAAGCATTGAGTGTGATTTATTTTGGGAGAAAATTTGCAAGGGTTATAGGCTAGTTTTGTGAAGTAAACTTATGCATCATTGTTGAATGAAATTGGAATATATGTGCAAGGGTTTGAGAACAAAGTTGTGCATCATTTTTGAATGAAATTGGGAATATATGTGCAAGGATTTGTGAAGCAAAAGTGTGCATTGGTTTAGATTGGTTTTGGGAGCACATAAGAGGGTCAATCATCAAGTGCTAGACTAGAGCTATCTTGTGAATGCAATAAATGTGAGACATGTGAAAGTGATAGACTTAATGAATGTGAAAGAACATATTGAGTATTTGTAATGCATATCATTCTTCATATGTTCATGAAGATAAAATAATTTTGGGTAGAATATGTCTGAATTACTTTAGTCAAAGAAAGCACTTTTGAGAAGGATATAAGCATTGTTTGTATGCAATATTTGGGAATATTTGAGCAAGTTTGAGTAGTGATAGTGAGCAGAATTGAGCAGTTTTGGTGAGTTGATTATAGCAGGTTGAGCAGAGTTTGTGAGAAGATTTGAGTAGGTTTGGTGAGGATATTTGAGCAGATTTGAGTAGGTTGAGTAGAGTTTGTGAGCATATTTGAGCAGGTTTTATGATAAGGTTGGATATAGTTGGTGAGAATATTTAAGAAGAGTTTGTGAGTAGATTTGAGCAAGCCTTGTGAGTAGGCTTGGAGTAGATTTGAGCAAGACTTGTGAGTAGGCTTGGAGAATATTTGAGCAAGCCTTGTGAGTAGGCTTGGAGAATATTTAAGCAAGCCTTGTGAGTAGTCTTGGAGTAGATTTGAGAAGGCTTTGGAGTAGATCATAGTAGAGGATATTGGTGTCTCTTGTGGATAGCAAAGGGGGATTGTTTTCTCCTATGGATAAAGGTCCATGAACTTGAGCATAGGGAGATTGGTGTCTCCTATGGATAGAGGTCCATGAACTTGAGCATAGGGGATTGGAGTCTCCTTTGGGTGGATGCCCATAAACATTGTAATAGGGAATAGGTTCCCAAGAAATTTGTTGAGAAATTTATAAGAAATATTTCTCCATGGATGTAGCCCACATTGGGTGAATCACGTTAAATCTGTGTCTCTTATGTATGTGGTGATCTATGCATTGTTTCATTATTGCAAGTGAAAATATTGGATGATATTGCCTTGAAAATTAAAAGTAAAATTTTTATATTATACTGTTCACCCTGCCCCTCTTAGTATAAGCTTATCTTCAATTACATCTTTCTAATCTTTTCCTTGTTTTCTCTTGAACATTCTTTTGCCTTGTGTAATTCTTCAAACTTATCCTTTAAATTGAATTATCCTCAAGACTTCTTGATGTATTGAAGTTTGCTATTACTTATAAACTTCTGTAAAGATACTTATTGGTAATTTTGGGTATGTTTCCTAGCTTCATGTTTGTGAGTTGTCATTGATGTCAAAAGGATTTTGTGTTGATGTCAAAAGGAATTTGTGCTGATGTCAAAAAGAGTTTGGTGACAAAAAGATATTGAAAGTTCCATGATGTTTGTTTATGGGTTTTTAATTAAAACCATGGTGACAAGGTTAAATGTTTTTCTTAAAACCATCTGGACTCATTAAGGGTTTTTATTAAAACCATCTTAGCTTAATGAAAAGGTTTTTGCTCCTTGAAAAAGACCTTAAAAGTCCATTTTTATTATTAATAAATAAATTAACTCAAACCTTTGAAAAGGTTTTAAGTTAAGTTTATTATTAATAAAATAATAATTATTAATTTAATAATTATTATTGAAAGGGTTTATAAACCCTTAGCGGCGCTCATGTAAAAGACTTACCTCACCGATGTCAACTTGCATGGGATGAAAAATGCAATGTTTGAAAGGAGCGCCAACGTCAATTTGCATGGGATGAAAGACTATTAAAGGGCATTATTTCCTAAGGTTTTAAGCACCTTTGATTTGCGCGATTACCTTTGAATTTGTATTGCTTTGTGACCTTCGATTTTGGATTACGCTATGATTTTTGAGTCTCATTTTGCTCTGTGTTAATTTTTGATTTCGTGTGCCAGTGAGGAAGACAAATATGGTCTGTGTTAAATTTTGATTTCGTGCATAGTGAGGAAGACAAATTTGGTCTGTGTTAAATTCGGATTTCGTGCGCTTGTGAGGAAGGAAATTTTGGTTGTATTTTGTGAGCAAAGGGAAGGTAAAATGACGAGTAGCGCTTGAGAGTTTCATTGGGCACTTGTGCTCCAACGACGGAGGCAGTGGAGTGAAGGTGCTCATTAAGCAGAGGTGCCAAGTTCAATTCACAATAGGCATGTTTCAATTTTTTCTTGGTCATGATTATTGTGCACATGGTACAACGATTGCTTTGGGCCATGAGTTTGGAGGAGGAAGCACTTTTGCACTTATGTTGGTGTCTCCACACTTCTCCTAAGGTTGGAGAATTGATTTTTGGCCAAGGTAGATCTTTTGTTGATAATGTGGAATATTTGATTTGACTTGGCAATTATTGTTGGTAATTGGATGGAGGTATAAGGTTAAATAGAAATATTGCTTTGACATTGTTATTATTGATGCTTAATGTTTATGTGGTAAATGCATTTAGAAGTAAATGTATTTTATAAGGGTTTAAGGAATAATTGTGCTTAATGTCATATTGGGGTTAGAAAACCTTTGGAGTTATTGAGTGGATATTCTCTTGTAATTATTTTTTAGGTTGAAGTTATTTTGTGATATATTAAGTAGGAGTTATAAGGTGTAAAGGAATATTTTTGATATGTATATTTGTGAGTTTTGATTATTGATGAGTTGGAGTGATAAGGTGTTATTAGGACTCTTATCATTGTGCATTATTCCATTGTTGCTAACTCTAATTTGTGGCAAATTGAGAGTTAGTGTTGTGACATATTTTGAGTTCTACTTCTTCATCAAAGTAAAGGTATGGGCACATTCTTCCATGGTTATTATTGATTGATGGTTTTTTGAAAATAAGTTTGGAGAGAAAATGATTAAATTAAGTTTCCTTATTTGGAGTGGATCTTATTTTCTGAAAGTGGAAGTATTGATTATGCATTATGAGATCATGATGAGTTTATGAGTTATTGCATAATTCTGGTTTATGAGAGTGGAAGCATTTGAAGTTTGCTTTAGGGTTTTTGAGTGAGAAGCTTATGCCATTGCTATAAGTTGTTGAAACCCTAATTGAGTTTTTTGGTTGTTGAGAGTTTGGTTTTGAGATTGCTTCCATTGAGATTGAGTTGATCAAGTTATTCTTTACTTGATACATGAGTTGGGCTTGCTCCTTTGAGATTTGATTTTATCAAGTTGTACTTTGCTTGATAAACTTGGTTGTGTGGTCAAGTTGAGCATTCCCATTTGAGAGAAGTTGGAAATATCTTGAACCCCTTTTTGATGCTTAGAGAGATTGCTTTGAGTTCTTGAAAACTAACTTGGCTAGGGTTTGATAGCAAGTTATGGTTCTATGTTGGAGGAGTTGATTCCTTGATATTGCATTATTGGCAATTTTTGGGTTGTGGTTCAAGATCTTGTGAAAGTATACTACTTCTATGAGATTGATTTGAGTTGAGATTGAGAGTTGAAGGATAGAACATATTGAGTCTCTAAAAATTCTCTTTATGCTTCTATGAGATTGATTTGAGTTGAGATTGAAAGTTGAAGGATAGAACATATTGAGTCTTTAACAATTCTCTTTATGCTTCTATGAGATTGATTTGAGTTGATATTGAAAGTTGAAGGATAGAACATATTGATTCTCTAACAATTCTCTTTATGCTTCTATGAGATTGATTTGATATGATTGGATGAAACACATTGGGTCTCTAACAATTCTCTTTGTGTGTTCACATTGGGCAAGTTTCTTGGTAAACTTGCTTGAGATGATTTGGGCAAGTTCTTGGTGAGCTTGCTAGGAAAGATTTTGGCAGGTTCTTGTGGAGAACTTGTGGACTGATTTGGACAGGTTCTTGTGGAGAACTTGTGGACTTATTTGGATAGGTTCTTGTGGAGAACTTGTGGACTGATTTGGATAGGTTCTTGTTGAAGAACTTGTGAGCATTTGTGATTGATTTGTTCAAGATTTTTGCTTAAGCTTGGGACAGATATGACAGATATTTGATATTAGATTTGTGTTGGACTAGAGGACCGAGTTTGGTGCAGATTTGTGATAGATTTTAAGAGGACTTGTGTTGGACCGACTGACTATGTTTAGTACAAGTTTTGATGAGCAGTTGTGGAGGTGATAAGTGAGGATATAAGTCTCTAGAGCCAGAGCAAGGAGGATAGGATATCTTATGTGGAAAGGAGTTCCACCTGCTAGCGATAGAAGAGGCAGTGATATTCTAAAGTATCATTTCTAGATATTTGGGGGATAGGACATCTCCTTTGGGCAGGAGGCTCATAAATACTTCTTTGGGGGATAGGACATCTCCTTTGGGCAGGAGGCTCATAAATATTTGATTAGGGGAAGGATTCTCCTTTGGACAGGAAGTCCATAAACATTGTAATTGGGAAGGATTCCCAAAGGATTTGATTGAGAAAATTTAGTGAAATATTTTCTCTATGGAGTAGCCCACCTTGGGTGAACCACATTATATTGGTGTCTCAATTGTGTGATGACTTGTACACTGGTTTGATTACTGCTTTGATTTTTTTATTGGTTCATTGCATTACTTTCTGAAGTAAAAGAAAAAAATTAAAAAGTGGTCTTATACTATTCACCCCCCCTCTCAGTATAAGCTTGTGTTCTTCAATTGGTATCAAAGCAGGTTCCTTCAAAAGAGTTTCACAGCTTGAAGGAAAAGCTTGAAAAGAACACAATGGATTTTACAAGTGGTAATTCAGCACCTATTCTTTATGGGACATATTTTGGTCTATGGAGCATAAATATGAAGGTTCATCTAATGGCTCTTGGAAATGAAGTTTGGGAAGCAATTGAGTTTGGGTACACTATTCCAAAGCTCCCTCCTACTACTAAAGATGAGAAACTTCTACATCACAACAATTCAAGGGCAATGAATGCAATTTTGAAAGGTCTACAAAAGGCAGATCTTACAAAGATGATTCATTGTAATACAACAAAGGAAATGTGGGATCAATTGCAAGTGGTTCATACAAGTGATGCAAATGTCAGAAAAGTAAAATTGAGATATTACAAAGGTATGTTTGAACAACTCAAGATGAATGATGAAGAAAATATTAGTGACTATATGTTTCGTATGGATGATATTGTTAATTCCATGAAGGAACTAGGTCTTGAGCTTGCTGAAAATGATGTTTGTGATAAAATTTTGAGGTCTCTTCCAAATAGATTTAGTGAAAATATTTCAGCTATTGAGGAAGCCAAGGATTTGGATAAATTGAAAAAGGATGAGCTTCATAGTATACTTGCAGCTTTTGAGTTAAGAACTAAAGTGGTACCTGATCCTAAGAAGGAGGCATCTTTCAAAGCTACCAAGAAGTCCAAGGGTAAACAGCAAGAAGACAGTGATGAGTCTTCTAGTGATGAAGAAGCAAACTACAGTAGGAAAGGCAAGTTCTCAAGAAAGCACAAAGGTATGAAATCTATTAAATGTTTCAATTGTGGAAAGTTTGGTCACTATGCTACTAACTGTCCAAAACCCAAGGATGATTGTGATGAATAAAAATAGGATTATAAGCACAGGGAATCTGAGAAGCACAGGTATCAAAGGAAGAACAGAAATGAGCAAAATAGTCAAGGGAAGAGGTACTTCCAAAAACACAAGAAAAGTTTCTACATAGACAAAGCAAGTAAGTGTTATAGTAGTGATGATAGAAATGAGATGTTGTTTCTAATAGAAAAGGAAGGAAAAGAAAATAGGAATAGATTTGTTGTGCTTAAGTGCTTTAGATGTGGAAATTTTGGTCACCTTGAGGATGATTGTACAAATGATGGTTTGAATTCTGGTAATACTATGTATGAGGATGCTTCAAAAAATTATGAGGAAGATCTTCTTATGGCTTTAGATGAAGGTAGCACCTCTAGTGGTAAGAAATCAGAAAAGGATATTGATGTTTCAAAAGGTAAACAAATAGAGGATGTTTCAAAAAAGGGAGAAGTAGATCTTGAGGCTGAACTTTTTAATGCTCTTGATATGTTAAAGAAAGAAAGAAAGAAATATGCTAGACTCATTGATAGGTTTGATGAATGTCATTATGAAAGATATGAGCTTATAGGGAATCTTGATATCTCTATAGCAAAGACACAGGAACTCAAAGAAGAGTTGGTAGCTAGGTCTCTTGAGTGTAAAGAGTTAAAACATGAAGTAGCTTCCTTGAAAAAGGAAACTAAAGAGTACAAGGAGAAGCTTTACAAGTTTGAAGAAAGTTCCAAGAAGGTAAAATCAATCATCAAGGATCAAAGAAGGACAACAGATAAAACAGGTCTTGGTTTTGGAAAGAAACAAAAGGAACAAGTTGAGGAATCTAGTATGAGCTCCCAAGAAGAAGATGGTTCAGATGAAGAGAGTACTTCAGAGAGTAAGTTTTCAGATGGTAATTCAGATAGCATAGAATCATAAAACAAGAATCAACATAAGGGGATAAATACTAAAGGACCTATGAGGTCAAGGCAAGGAAAGTTCAATGGAAGATGTTTTGCATGTCACAGGTTTGGACACATGGCTTCACAGTGTAGGGCTCAAGCAAGAAAGGTTAATGGAAATTTTAGAAATGGTAATTTCTTTCAAGGGTATTGCTACTCTTGTAATCAATTTGGGCACAAGGCAGTTAATTGCAGGGTTAACAACAGGAACATGTTTGGTCCAATAGAGAGGATTCAGAAAACAGGTACATCTCAAAGGAATAACATTGTCAAATGTTATAAGTGCAATAATGAAGGACATACATCCATATGGTGTAGAGCTAAAGTTCCAAGGTACAGGTTTAGGGCTATGAATAGGAACAGGAATAATGGTAGGAACAAGAATAATGATAGGAATAGGAATAATGGCTTGGACAAAAACAAGGATGAGAACATGAACAGGAACAGGGTTTTGAACAGGAACAAGAACAAGGATATGAACAAGAACAAGAATAGGAACATGGACAAGGATATCAGGAAAAATTATGGAAAGGCAACTATGGACACTGATGATGATCAGTGCCTAATGGGAGTTTTACTCCCACCCCAAAATTAATCACCTCAACAGGAGGTGGGGGAGGGGCTAAGCTAAGAGGCTCATTCTTAGCCCTGAGCCCCAAAGGTGACCCTTTGCCATTGATGACAAAGGGGGAGAGCCTTGAGTCAGGGGGAGAAAAGCTTCAGAGGATGGTTTTCAGTTGGTTTAGTTTTGAAAATTGGCGTGCTGAAGTTTTCAGAGTGGTTTCCATAAATGACAAAGGGGGAGATTGTTGGAAATTTTGGGTATGTTGCCTAGCTTCATGTTTGTGAGTTTTCATTGATGTCAAAAGGAGTTTGTGTTGATGTCAAAAGGAATTTGTGCTGATGTCAAAAAGAGTTTAGTGATTCCAAGGTATAGGTTTAGGGCTATGAATAGGAACATGAATAATGGTAGGAACAAGAATAATGATAAGAATAGGAATAATGGCTTGGACAGAAACAAGGATGAGAACATGAACATGAACATGGTTTTGAACAGGAACAAGAACAAGGATATGAACAAGAACAAGAATAGGAATATGGACAAGGATATCAGGAAAAATTATGGAATGACAATTATGGATACTGATGATGATCAGTGCCTAATGGGATTTTTACTCCCACCCCAAAATTAATCACCTCAACAAGAGGTTGGGGAGGGGCTAAGCTAAGAGGCTCATTCTTAGCCCTAAGCCCCAAAGGTGACCCTTTTCCATTGATGACAAAGGGGGAGAGCCTTGAGTCATGGGGAGAAAAGCTTCAGAGGATGGTTTTCAGTTGGTTTTAGTTTTGACAATTGGCAGTTGCTTGAACATTTTTTTTCAGTAGTGGTTTTCCATAAATGACAAAGGGGGAGATTGTTGGCAATTTTGGGTATGTTGCCTAGCTTCATGTTTTTGAGTTTTCATTGATGTCAAAAGGAGTTTGTGTTGATGTCAAAAGGAATTTGTGTTGATGTCAAAAAGAGTTTGGTGACAAAAAGATCTTGAAAGTTCCATGATGTTTGTTTATGGTTTTTTAATTAAAACCATGGTGACAAGGTTAAAGGTTTTTCTTAAAACCATCTAGACTCATTAAGGGTTTTTATTAAAACCATCTTGGATTAATGAAAAGGTTTTTGCTCCTTGAAAAAACCTTAAAAGTCCATTTTGATTATTAATAAATAAATTAACTCAAACCTTTGAAAAGGTTTTAGGTTAAGTTTATTATTAATAAAATAATAATTATTAATTTAATAATTATTATTGAAAGGGTTTCTAAACCCTTAGCGGTGCTCATGTAAAAGACTTACCTCATCGACATCAACTTGCATGGGATGAAAAACACAATGTTTGAAAGGAGCGTCGATGTCAATTTGCATGGGATGAAAGACTATTAAAGGGCATTATTTCCTAAGGTTTTAAGCACCTTTGATTTGCACGATTACCTTAGAATTTGTATTGCTTTGTGACCTTCGATTTCGGATTGCTCTATGATTTTTGAGTCTCATTTTTCTCTATGTTAATTTTTTATTTCGTGTTCCAGTGAGGAAGACAAATCTGGTATGTGTTAAATTTTGATTTCATGTGCAGTGAAGAAGACAAATCTGGTCTGTGTTAAATTCAGATTTTGTGCACTTGTGAGGAAGGAAATTCTAGTTGTATTTTGCGAGCAAAGGGAAGGTAAAACGACGAGTAGCACTTGAGAGTTTCGTTGGGCACTTGTGCTCCAACGGTGGAGGTAGTGGAGCGAAGGCACTCACTAAGTAGAGGTGTCGAGTTCTATTCATGATAGATGTGTTTCAATTTTTTCTTGGTCGCGATTATTGTGCACGTGGTACGACGGTTGCTTTGGGCCACGAGTTTGGAGGAGGAAGCACTTTGGCGCTTATGTTGGTGTCTCCACACTTCTCCTAAGGTTGGAGAATTTATTTTTGGCCAAGGTAGATCTTTTGTTGATAATGTGGAATATTTTATTTGACTTGGCAATTATTGTTGGTAATTGGATGGAGGTATAAGGTTAAATAGAAATATTGCTTTGACATTGTTATTATTGATGCTTAATGTTTATGTGGTAAATGCATTTAGAAGTAAATGTATTTTAGGAGTTATAAGGGTTTAAGGAATAATTGTGCTTAATGTCATATTGGGGTTAGAAAGCCTTTGGAGTTATTGAGTGGATATTCTCTTGTAATTATTTTTGAGGTTGAAGTTATTTTGTGATATATTAACTAGGAGTTATAAGGTGTAAAGGAATATTATTGATATGTATATTTGTGAGTTTTGATTATTGATGAGTTGGAGTGATAAGGTGTTATTAGGACTCTTATCATTATGCATTATTCCATTGTTTCTAACTCTAATTTGTGGCAAATTGAGAGTTAGTATTGTGACAGATTTTGAGTTCTCCTTCTTCATCAAAGTAAAGGTATGGGCACATTCTTCAATGGTTATTATTTATTGATGGTTTTCTGAAAATAAGTTTGGAGTGAAAAGGATTAAATTAATTTTCCTTATTTGGAGTGGATCTTATTTTCTGAAAGTGGAAGTATTGATTATGCATTATGAGATCATGATGAGTTTATGAGTTATTGCATAATTTTGGTTTATGAGAGTGGAAGCATTTGAAGTTTGCTTTAGGTTTTTTGAGTGAGAAGCTTATGCCATTGCTATAAGTTGTTGAAACCCTAATTGAGTTGTTTGGTTGTTGAGAGTTTGGTTTTGAGATTGCTTCCATTGAGATTGAGTTGATCAAGTTATGCTTTACTTGATACATGAGTTGGACTTGCTCCTTTGAGATTTGATTTTATCAAGTTGTACTTTGCTTGATAAACTTGGTTGTGTGGTTAAGTTGAGCATTCCCATTTGAGATAAGTTGGAAATATCTTGAACCCATTTTTTATGCTTAGAGAGAGATTGCTTTGAGTTCTTGAAAACTAACTTGGCTAGGGTTTGATAGCAAGTTATGGTTCTATGTTGGAGGAGTTGATTCCTTGATATTGCATTATTGGCAATTGTTGGGTTGTGGTTCAAGATCTTGTGAAAGTATACTACTTCTATGAGATTGATTTGAGTTGAGATTGAGAGTTGAAGGATAGAACATATTGAGTCTCTAAAAATTATATTTATGCTTCTATGAGATTTATTTGAGTTGATATTTAAAGTTGAAGAATATAACATATTGAGTCTCTAACAATTATCTTTATGCTTCTATGAGATTGATTTGAGTTGAGATTGAAATTTGAAGGATAGAACATATTGAGTCTCTAACAATTCTCTTTATGCTTCTATGAGATTTATTTGATATGATTGGATGAAACACATTGGGTCTCTAACAATTCTCTTTGTGTGTTCACATTGGGCAAGTTTCTTGGTAAACTTGCTTGAGCTAATTTGGGCAAGTTCTTGGTGAGCTTGCTAGGACAGATTTGGATAGGTTCTTGTGGAGAACTTGTGGACTGATTTGGATAGGTTATTGTGGAGAACTTGTGGATTGATTTGGACAGGTTCTTGTGGAGAACTTGTGGACTAATTTGGATAGGTTCTTGTTGAATAACTTGTGGATAGATTTGATGAAGTCTTGGTGAAGACTTGTGAGTAGTTGTGATTGATTTGTTCAAGCTTTTGGATTAATATTGGGACAGATCTGACAGAGATTTGAGAGAATATTTGTGCTAGACCAGAGGACTGAGTTTGGTGCATATTTGTGATAGAGTTTGAGAGGACTTGTGCTGGACCGACTGACTATGTTTAGTATAGGTTTTGATGAGAAGATATGGAGGTGATCAATGAGGATAGAAGTCTCTAGAGCCAGAGCAAGGAGGACAGGACATCTTCTATGGAAAGGAGTTCCACCTGCTAGCGGTAGAAGAGGAAGTGATCTTCTGAAGTATCATTTCCAGATATTTGGGGGATAGGACATCTCCTTTGGGTAGGAGGCTCATAAATACTTCTTTGGGGGATAGGACATCTCCTTTGGGTAGGAGGCTCATAAATATTTGATTAGGGGAAGGATTCTCCTTTGGACAGGAAGTCCATAAACATTGTAATTGGGAAGGATTCCCAAAGGATTTGATTAAAAAAATTTAGTGAAATATTTTCTCTGTGGAGTAGCCCACCTTGGGTGAACCACATTTTATTGGTGTCTCAATTGTGTGATGACTTGTACACTGGTTTGATTATTGCTTTGATTTTGCTATTGGTTCATTGCATTGCTTTCTAAAGTAAAAGGAAAAATTTAAAAAGTGGTCTTATACTATTCACCCCCCATCTCAGTATAAGCTTGTGTTCTTCAATACTTTTCTTCCAAAAATACCATCTTCAAGTATTTGCTACTACCTTCAAGTTTTCTTCTTTACTTTCTATCTCTATAGAACAAGCTTTATCAATGGTCTCTTTTTTTTCAAAGGATCAATATATAAAGGACCTCTTTTTTTGGGTCTCTTATCTATCTCTGACTTTAATATTTAATGGGACCTTCTTTAGCTAGTCTCCAATCTTCTCTATCTACCATATGACCTCTTTTATTAGGTCTCCTTAATATGCCTTCAATGGGACATCTTCTAATAGGTATCTTTTGTCTGCTTTTTTATTATATGGGATATCTTTCCTCAGGACTCCTATTTGTGTCAATGTTTAGGTCTATATTCAAGACCTAAAACTAATATTATAGACAAACTTCTATTTTGAATAGATTTGTTGAAATAGGTTAACTCAAACTATCTTATAAATGTTTATTTCTTAATGATATGAAAATTTTATCAAGATCTATTTCTTAGACCTAATTACAACTAGAATCAATCCATATGAGGAAATCTCATGGTCTTCAAGCAATTTAATATGGAATTATTCTCTATATATTGTAGGAATATTATCAACTTTTGAAGATCAAATTTTCACTACAATATATATCTTAACTTTTTATAGCATAACTTAAGAATCCAATACATTCAAATTACTGAAGTAGAATGGCAATGACCAACTTTTCTTCTAAGTTGGTTCTCTCTTAATATGAAACTTATTCTTCACTGGTTATCCTTCAACTCAGTGGAAATAGTTATCTTCACTAGTTTTTCTTCAACCTAGTGGAAATACTTATCTTCACTGGTTTTTCTTACCCAGTGGTAATATCCTTAACTTCACTGGTTTTTCTTCAACTCAGTGGAAATACTTATATTCACTCAATTTTCTTACCTAGTGGTAATATTCTTAAACTTCTACAAATTTCAAACATTGTGCAAGCAACCTTGTTGTGGCTACCATTGTTAGGTTTTGATGCTATAATACTTAATATAAATTACCATAGGAAAATAATCACAGGATCGAATATAATGGATCTAGTAATGATATTATAATAGAAATAAATGATACAACTAATATGTATTATAAATTCTTAACAAGATGTGAAATAACATTCAATAATATGCTTAAATATGATTGTAAAGCCTAAAATATACAATATAACAACACTTACAATACTAGTTGTTCAAAATGTATGTAAACTTGTATTACTCATCTTTTTGTTATAATATCTCATAGAAAATCTCTTTGTAGAAAATGTAGACTATGATATGATATGAGATGATCTATGGAGTAATATATAGCCTTTCTAGGATGACACTTTGGTTACCATGAATCTTCCTTTCCATATACCAAGCCTTATGACTATTGGTTTCTCTAATTGACACTTGCATGCACATGACACTATCTTGTATGTACACTTGGACTTGATTGTTCACATAAATCTCCCTAATATAAGGATACATGTGCACACTTACATATTGGAAACTTGTGCACAATTACACACATAATACTTGAACACATATTTACATGAAACTTGTGTATTTACTGCACATTATTACATTCAATAAAATATTAACTCACTCACTAATCGAGGACACAACCCTAATATAATATTTATAGTAATGTACCAAGGTGTTACATTAGCATGTACAAAATAATGTAATATTCTCCAACAAAAAATTCCTTGGTTTCACCAACTTCTATCATATATTCCTCTTGATTTTGTCATAAGTCTCATAGCATTTGAACTAGGTCATGTGTGGAAAGAAATTCCACTAGGATTTACAATAGCAACAAAAATTCATAGGTATAAAATAGTACCTATATTAGGTGCTAGTGTTATCCATACCTAACATCAATCATCTATTTAATGTTTATATTCATAAAACTGAATTATCACCATATTGATCCAAAATAGGAATTCTATGGTATACCATATCTTGTTGCTATTCCACACACCAAAAGGATTTGTATTCTATTGTCGAAGTTGTACAATAGTGCCACCACTATATTATGTGTAAGTAAACCATTGTTCACTCAAATCACAGGTCTATGTAATTTCTTCACTATAGAGAAAATTTTAGAATTTTAGGCACATAAAATAGATGACTCCTACAATAGCATCTTATGGTCAAATATCACAAGATAAAGGAGAATCAAGTACCAAACTTTCAAAATTTCTTGTTGATAGATAATTTGTTGTAGAATCTTAGTGCCAAAGGTCTTGGTATATGTGACCACCAAAATGGCCTCACACCTATGATTCCTACTACGTGATATAAACAAGAGATACAAAAGAATGCATTGCAATATTGACAACAAATTGGAAAGAAAAGAACGCTTTTATTCCATTTAGAAAGAAGCCAATTCCGATTACAAATACATCCCTCTTAGGGATACCATTTTGATACTCTTATTACAGTAGGAAAAGCATATGAAATCCCTCTCAAGGGTGAATGTGAGTTTCAGGCCATTTGGGGTGACACGAACTGCTCTAGGGTGGAGTTGACCCTCTTCTTCGCATTGAGGAAGGAATTAGATGATTGAATCTCCTTCAAATATGCTTTCCTACGGTCAAGAAACAACACAAAAGCATTAATAGCATAGGCAACCTCTCATGATGAGGCCCTTTGAAGGATATGAACATAAAGATGCCATAACACTAATGAAATCAAGAAAATGAACAAAACATGCTATACTTATACCAAATTCATAAATATTGCTTGAAACATAGAAATGAAGAGTACTGCTCTCTATCTAATAGACTAATTGCATGAAATGATGCATGGAAACAAGAGATTAGTGCAAAGTTGCCTAAATGGAAAGAACTCACATAAAACCCTAATTAAACTGGTCAGTGTCTCTAAAACATGAAATAAACCACTAAAATGCTTAATCTAATCTAATAAAGCACAATGCAAAAGAAATAGTAAGGAGATCTATCACCGGTTGCAAACCGTAGCTCTGATGAGCGGTCTACACTGTACACCATGGATGTCAGCCATGATGAGCAATCAAGTAACTTTACCCTCCAAATCTAGGGTTGTGGGCTTGATCCTCCTTGTCCAATTGATGATCAAGGGTCGCCTTGGTGTCCTCTGACTGGTTTGGTGGTTGAATTGCATAGTTGGGCCTCTGTTTGCCCGAATTTGTGTTTCTTGGTGTTCTAGCTCCTTAGGGCATCCATGACACAAATTGACATGATGCTCGATGAATTGGCAAGTGAATAGCAACTAAACTCTCTCAATACACTCAAGTGAGTCTACAATATGATAGGGCTTCGCTGCTCAAAATGCTCTCTCTCTCTCGCTATTTTTTTCCCTAATTTGAAGGGGTACTTATAGGATTACCCAAGGGCTAGGGGTGGCTTCATGGAGAAGCCAAGATCAAGAAGAGGTGGTTAGGATAGTTGGATTGGAAGCTTCCATCCTTTAACCACCTTCTTCTAGAACAAATGGTCATTCAAACCGATTTGGCTCGGATGAAGGCCAACTAAACTTCAATTTAGACCACAGGTTACAACTGTAGTTTAGACTGTAGACCGTAGGTCTCAATCGCGGTTCAGAATGATTAGGCCAAGGAGCCCAAATTGAGTGGTTAGAACCATTGCTCTATCTTGGAGTCTATCCAAGATCTTCCATATGGTCTTGTAGCATGTCCCATATGAGTAGTCGCCCTCGACATGATGCATTTTAGGTGTCTACAGATGCCTCTTTTGAGATGCATTGTGAGATCGAACAACGCGTGAGCAAAAATACACCACCTAAAATGATGTCGAAGGTTGTATGATGATCATTGATTGGATCAACATTAGATGCCCCAGGTCCTGCAAAAAGGATGCGCATCTTGGAATCATTGCTTCCAACTGAATGAAAGGCTTAAATTTGAAAGAGTTTGCACTCATCATCAGGCATTCGGGTAGCTTTGGTGCTACAATAGGAGTTAGGCCTATATAACCGAAAGGAGGAGAGCTACAAACTAACTATCATATTTTCTATTTTTCCCAAGCAAAGGGGTAAGCTTATGATAGTTATTGATAATGATTCGCAAGGATGAACACAATTTTGACAAGATCAAGGGATCTACGATTTTAGGGATCTTCTATTGACTTTGATTATGATTTGAAAGCATGACTACCCCCTCAAGCGATGAGTCGATGAGGGTAATGATGATGAATGAAGTGACGAGGTCACTTGACCATTATGAATGATCTGAACAAGCTTAGAATTTAGCATTTAATTACTTGGCTAGGCCTAGTTCAGCTTATGATTACAACTATTAATAGTAATTGCACATTCCTATCCCATGGAGTGGTCAGGCTGCAATAGCCTTCTTAGGGAATCAAAATGATACAAATCCACTTAGATTTATGTTGAATCAATTTGTCGATGATCTGTTGAAAGGATGTCATAGGGGAAATGACATGAAATGCCTCGTTCCCATGGAGCGGTCCAGCCTTGAAGGCCTTCTTCGGGATTGAAAAGAAGCATGTCAAATCAATGATGACAATTTTACCCCAAATGTCCTTATGGTTATTTACTCATCTCATCGGATTGCATGGAGCATCAGTTGCTACAACCGCCAAGTGTCTAGGGTAAATAACTGAATACGAGGTGCATTTGGCCTTTTATTATTTGATTTTATAATTTTTTTTTACTTTTTGAATTTTTAATTGATCCTGGTGCTTGAACATCACCAAATTTGATAAATTGATAGCTCTTATTGAGATTCTGATCCATTAGGAATCATTAATTTATCATTTAAAACCTTCCCACGGTGGGATTTTAGTGCATTTAATGCTAGTTGCAAACCGTGTGCACGACCTACGGTTGGTATTTCAAATTTTGGGAACCATGGCTCAAGGCTACGGTCATAAAACCCTAATTTTGGGACCATGATTTTAAGCTACGGTCCGATGAAATTAGAAAAAGGTATATAAATTTTCCCATTTGAAAATTTCTTTATTATTCCTTGAAAGTGATTTGCAACTAGAGAGCTCTGAGAGGTGAGGAAGCATTACTGACGTGAGACACTGTTGAAACCACTTTTGACGACCTCACACACATCCCGATGGTGGACCCTTCACAGCCTTCATCCAGTAGAGGGATCAGTGTGGGAAAGGTAACCCTAAACCTAGTCCTCGCACTCCTTACCAGTTTAAAATGAACCTCATTAAGTAATGGGTTAATTAACTTCACTAAATTGTTGGTAAAGAACCTCACAGTAGTCTAGGCTAGATTAGATTTTAATTTTTTGGGTTCCAGGCTAGGAAGTGACCCAGAAAAGGTCACGTTCCTAGACCACAACTAGCAGATGCGGTTCCCAATTGTCATATTGGGGACCACAACTATCACCATGATGGGATTCAAATCCCAATGATAAAAAATTTGATCATTATGTGGACCGTAGATTTGACCTGCGGTTCCCAAATTTAGAAAAAAATTCAAATTTTATTGATTTTTTTTATTTTTCTTGGCAATTAATGCCATTTATTGCACTTCTGAGATGCATTTTTGAATTTTTTTGAAATTTTTGATCACTTTTTGCATGTTTTTATATTTTTAGCAATTTTTAGATTTGTTTGTCTTTTTTAAGGTCATTTTTTTAGCTATTTTTAGTTGTTTTTAGTTATCTTTTTCCTTATGTATTATTTCTTTTCAGAAATTGACCTCTAGAGCTAGGGAGCTGGATCTCCTACGCACCCTCCATGGATAGCTCACTGACCTAGAGTGGGAGTGGTTCGATGTGGTTGGCTTTGGCTATGTGCTTGATCTACCTATGATCAGGGTAGATCAGGCATACATGACTACGTTGGCCCGACGCTAGGATGCATGGACCAACACATTTCACCTACCCATAGGTGAAATGACTATTACATTGGAGGACGTCTACCGGATCTTTAGGATCCCGATCGATGGTGAGCCCATCACCTCCTCTCCCTTTCAGAGCAAGGAGGATGTCTTTGATGATATCTTTGGTGACCGTAGCGAGGATGCCCAGGGTAGGGCTGATCATGGGGGCATCCACATCGGATACTAGTAGGGGGAGGGTATCTTCTCCATCTGAGAGGCCATATTTATGCACCTAGTTGTTCAGATTGTGCTTCTAGACTCCTCGAGCATGAGGATCCCCTAGAACCTCCTAGATGTTATCAAGAGAGTTACATAGAGCTCCACATAGCAGCCACTGCTCTTAGCTTAGGGGAGCACTTTACTATGTCAGCTATACCAAGAGTTATACCAAGCTACATGTAGGAGCCGAGTTGGCATCAACTACAGCCTATTACTTTAGATCTAGGGCTGGCAGCATATCAGGATCGAGTGGTCGACCGACCTACTACTCATCATCACTACTATTCTTGATGCATGCCAGTGCTATGTGGCATGTTAGCCCCATGAGGAGGAGGGGTTCTAGAGTAGGTCCCATACTGGGGACGTGGACCACTATATCACTAGATTTGCATAGCTCCGGGTGGATGACATAGAGTGGCATCCATACATGGATTGTCCTGCATGGGAGGAGGCTGGCGAGTGACTATGCCAGGCTAGGAGAGATAGGTGGTTACTCGGCCACAAGGTCGAGATCCATGAGTATCAATACTACTCATGGGTCCTACGGTAGTTTGGGCTTGTACAGGATATTTTAGTGTTACCTACCATCTATCGGTGCCTAGTACTAGAGAGGGATTTGCCTTAGATTCAATCGACACCACTTGGAGATGAGGTTGATGACTTCCAAGAGTCGAGCATGGCTAGGGCTGGGACCACCCCAATGTATGATACTTGGTGGTCCCTACTACAATGGTAGGGAATGGAGCCCCTCGTAGAGGTGGACTATGGGGTAGAGGTTGATCTAGAGGGGTGCAATGTGCACCAATGGACCGAGGGTAGATGGGATGTAGAGGTAGCCATAGAGGATGCTCCATAGGTTGAGGCTAAGGAGGAGGCACTAGAGGAGGGTGAGGCACCTCCAGAAAGTGAGGTGGGGTAGCTACTAGCTCAAGTTGTTGATATTTAGAGTCAGGTTGGGAGGCTACAGACCTAGTAATTACAGTGGGACACTTCTATCATCATACTAGAGGTAAAGCTATCTCATAGAGAGAGGTAGCTATAGTAGGCCTAGGAGGAGATCATAGCTCTCATAGCATAGGCTACAATGGTGGAGACACAGGTCCATGATCTCACCAGTGCACGTGATCTAGCATAGATGCAACTGAGTGTGGCTATTATAGAGAGAGATCTACTTAGGGTACAGAGGGGGATCCTTCATCCTCCTAGGCCATCATGGGACCTCCAACCACACCATATTCATTGCTACCAGGAGGTCATGACCCCATGGCAGAGATCCAATGCTTATAGTCCCTCGTGGAGGAGGGCAATGATAGGCACATAGGTAGGGTAGCCCGCATAGACCAGCTAGAGGGCTACATCAGGTTGATTGGTGAGCAGGTCCCAGAGGATCCACATGCTTTAGGGTCATAATGGACTAGGACTAGGACGATAGGGTAGTCCTCTACTAGTTCGAGCCATCGGACCCATAGGACCGAGAGGACACATAGGTCCTCTAGCACACATGGAGCTAGCTCTCATAGGAGCCACAGGGATGGTAGGGGTGATGGTGATGACTCTCAGGATTGGGGCATAGGCCCCTAGTATAGATCTTTAGAGATATTTATTGTACTATTTTTGAGTGTAAGGTCGAGGACCTACATAGTTGTAGCCTACGAGTATTTTGATATACCTCTATGTACTCATTGATACACATATTTATATATGATATTTGATCATTTTGGCTCATTATGTGTACTTGTCATTTATATATTTTATGTTTTATGTTTTATGTTTATGCACATGGATGCAGATGTTTTATATTGATGCTATGTTTATATGATGTGATGTATGGATGACATGCACTAGATAGCTATTTTTAATTTATGATGATGATATGCAGTGATCTAGATGCTTAGATGTGCTATTTATGATGGATGCATATGGATGTGATATTTACTTTTAAATGCATATTTAATTTTGCTTTATTGTATGCATTTAATTTATGATGATGTCACGCTATGCTAGTGTAATGTATGTAATGCTTTATTTACATGATGGTAATCTAATGTAAATGAACTTGTATGCTTTAATCACTTAAAACATAAGGAATGAATGTGATATGTGTTTAACAATCTAATGGATGACACCACAGAATGTGTAAAAATCATGAATGTAATTGAAAATCCTCATTACAAGAATTTAATCAATTAATCACCCATATATGAAATGCAATGATATGAAGTGGTATGATGCAAATGATATAATATGTCACTCTATATTTCTTTTTGTAATTTGAGAGATATGCACAATATAGTCAGTGGTCATCTAAATATCATTTCTGATATCCATCCGGTATCTATCCTATATCGTGAAAACTTTGTGCTCAATGTAATGATGTATCACTTATTAGATACTTTGCAATTTGATGATTGAATGACTTTTATTTTATATGGTTTGTGATATTTGGTATTTTGTTGCTATTAGAGAAATTTTTGAGGTTTTCCATGAGACTCAAACACCCTAGTAGACTTCTCAAATGTCACATACTAACTGTACAAGGCTTTTGTTGGACAAATATTTCATCACGAATGACCCAACTATTCATTACCCCTATGTGTGCACGTGAGTATTTTTAGATAGACCATAGGCATACCCCAGATGTCAGTCGAGACTCTTCCAACCCATATGTGAGATCGGGTTCCTCCTATGTTCGTATCATCCTTGTTTCAGACTTGATTGGACTATAATGCTAGACAACCCTAAGCACCTAGAGCTAGCTCATCTTGCAAATTGATCAAGACTACCCCTCCAAGAATAGTCGAGACTCTTTCAACCCATTGCTGTGATTGGGGATCACCCAATAGAACTACTACTTCAAAAGTAGGTGGGACTCTTTCAACCCATTACTGCAATCGGGGTTCACTCTATGGCTTTGAATGGTGAACAATTCAGGGATTCAAGTTCTCACCCTTCTTTTCTTTCTATTCATAGGGATACTTGCTCATGTGTAGTGATAAAAATCACTGTTTTTCACGTTTTACTTTGAGTGATAAAAATCACTATTTATTCCCATTTTTCTTGAGCAAGGGATTTATATAGTGCTTTTGATTCACTATGTAACTTTAGATTTGAATTTGAACTTGATTTTGATCTTCATTTGATATTTGATTTGAATATTGGGGGTTTTGAATTTTGAGATGTCAATTTGGGATATCAATTTTAGGATATCGATGTGGGGTATCAACCTCTGATGTTGATCTGGGATGTTACTCTAGGATATTGCTCCTTTATTTGTAAGCAAGGGAATGTATGGGTAGGGGAAATCTTGTCCTTTTGCCAAGGTTCACCATTCTAGACCGAACTATTTGCAAGATAAGTAGGTAATCAAACCCTTCTCTCTAGACACCCAAGATCACTTTCGCAGCTTTCATCTTCCCTCATCTTAGCAGGATTTTAAATGTTTCAATTAGTGACGGGATCCTGATATGCCAAGTACTATCACAACTAGTGACCTCATCTACAAAAGCAAAGCAAGCTTTCTACGACATCTGAGAAACCCACTAGGTATGGTTGAGTGACCGAAAAACTTTGGTATATATACATATTTCATAGCAACATTATAGTGTTGTGTTGAAAAACATAATTACTCACATGAATGATGGATTATGATAAATGCAGAGGTGCATGATTAAAACACAAACGTGGTGTCATTTGTAAGACTGACAAACACAATTCATTCTACTATGGAATGCAATGGATGACGAATGCCTATATGCAATGCAAAGATGAAATGCATGTGTGAATGCAAAATAAAAATGCATAATGCAAATGCAAATGTTTTTGGATTTTATGCTTTACCATTTTTTTTATGGATTTTGAGCCTTTATATTTGACCAAATGGTGAGTACATGCCTTTGGAGCCTTTAGGAGTGACCAAATAATTTTTTAGAAACCCTTGGAGCTTTTAGGTTGACCAAAGGGATTATGAGCACCTTTGGGGATTTTTAGGATGACCAAGCCATTTTTTAGAAACCCTTGGAGCCTTTTGGTTGACCAAGCAATTTTAAGCAAACCCTCAAAGCCTTTTACTATGCTCTCAAGCATAGAATGCCTTAATATGGATGATGTTGAGAGGTTCAAGCTCTTCAACACCCCCTAGCGACGTTAGGCGATAGGTACCTAGACCAATATTTTTAGATATGATATAAGGTCCTAGCCAATTAGCCATAAATTTGTCTCGCATATCAGGTGGTAAATTAGAGTTATGTTGGTTCTCTTTGAGCACAAGATCCCCAAATTCAAAGTCTCTCTGATGGACTTTGATATTATAAGCTCATTTTAGTCACTCTTGATAAATATGAAGGTGCTCCAGGGCATTCATATGATGTTCATCAAGCAGCATCAGTTGATCTAGGTGAGCTTGTCACACGGTGTCATCATCAATGAACTCTTTCAATGCGATGCACAGCATTGGAATTTCCAACTCTAAGGGCATAATGGCCTCAATGCCATATACTAGTGAAAATGGAGTTGCCCTAGTGGGTGTCCGAATGCTAGTCCTGTAAGCCCATAATGCAAGGGGTAGCTGGATATGCCAATATTTGTGGTGTTCTTGTACCATATTTTTCAAGATGGAAACCACTATCTTGTTTGAGGCCTCAACTTGACCATTTTCCTATGGATAGTATGGAGTCACAAAACTATGTTTGATTCTATACTTAGACGTCAAAGCTCTCACAATTTTGTTCTTAAATGATGTTCCATTATCCAAAACTATCTTGGATGGAATCCCAAAATGACATATGATATGCTCGAGTATAAACTCTGCTATGCGAGCTCCAGTAGTCATTGTTAAGGGTATTGCTTCCACCCACTTTGTAAAGTACTCAGTAGCCATGATAATAAATGTATGTCGACCCGATGATGGGGAGAGATCTTACCGATGAGATCAAATCCCCATTGAGAAAATGGCCAAGCCGCTTGGATGGGTTGTAAGGCCTATGATGGCAAGTGCGTAATATTAGCATGATGTTGACATTTGATGCATTTCTTGACATACACATTGCAATCCTTCTCCATAGTGGGCCAATAGTAACCCATTCGAAGGATGCGCTTGATGATGGCCATGCCACTGAAATGGCCACCGCACGTACCATCATGAGCTTGTGAAATCACCCAAGATGACTCTTGGGGCTCTAGAAAATGAAGGAGAACTCCATCATAACCTCGTCGGTACAAAATATCTCCTAGAAAGACATATTTAGTCACTTTTTACTTGAATGTGCATCTTGTAGCATATGACAATCCCTCTGGGATCAGACCAAGTTTTAAGAAGTCTTGGATTTGTGACATCCAGCTCTGATAAGCCTCAAATTCGACTACCAAGATGACTTGCTCCCCCTGCATATCTACATGTGCAAATGCAGACTGGGAAACAACCTTGTGGTGAATGGTAGTACCACTCCCCATCGGACTCTGAGAGGTTAATGACCCCCAAGGTGCCTTCTTTAGAAAGTCTTCAGCTCTACAGAACCATTCAACTTTTGGTTCCATGCTAATCATGTTGATTGACTCTTTATTATCAAAGGCTGCATGCTCTGCTGCAGGATGTGAGAGCATCTTAACATGGATGGTAGTGAAATTCGTAGATGGATTTTGAGGGATTAAGGATCCCAAAGATGCCATGGTGTCTGCGAACCTATTTGATGAATGAGGGATTGCCTCGATGTCATACCATTCCAACTTAGCCAAATATGTAGCAACAAGATCTTTATAAGCTTTCAGTATGGGACATCGACACTAAAAGAGCCCCTTAACTTGGTTGACTATGAGCAAGGAGTCACCAAAGATGTTTAATATTTTAATGTTCATGGCGATGGTTGTATGGAGGCCCAGAAGTAGGGCTTCGTATTCAACATTGTTGTTGGTGCAAGGAAAGTCTAATTTGAATGACAAGGGCATTGGAGCTCCTTGCGGTATGAAAAACACTATTCCTGCACCACCCCCTTGCTCGCACTTTGAACCATCGAAGAACAAGGTCATATCAGCATTATTTTATGGTTCTTCAGGTTTGGGAGCTTTGGATACGATGAAGACCACATCATCCGAAGCTCAATGGTAAGAGGCCTACTATTTGATAGTGGTGCCTCAGCTAGCTGATCAACTATGACTTATCCCTTAATGGAATTTTGGCTTATGAATTCCAGATCAAATTCTATCAATAGCATGATCCACTTTGTAGTACGTGTGTTATGATATGTCTTGCTCATCATATACTACAAAGGATTTTGTTTTGATATTACATATGTCGTATGACTTAGCATATAGTGCCACAATTTCTTTGTAGTGAACACTACTGCTAAACATAGTTTCTCCACATATGCATATCCTAGCTCATAACTCACCAAGGTTCGGCTAATATAATATATGGCTTGCTCTTTGCCTTGCACATTCTTTTGGGCTAACATGGTCCCTAATGCAAAGTCGATTATCGATATATATAGAAGAAATGGCACATCTAGCCTTGGTGGAGCTAGCACTAGTGACGTCGCTAGGTATTGCTTGATTTCAAAAAAGGTTACTCGATAGTCCTCATCCCAATTGAATGGGACCCCCTTGTGTAGCAGTCGATTCATGGGTCGACATTTATCCGATAATTGAGTGATAAATCACTTTATCGATGCTACCTTGCCCTGAAGGCTTCTTAGCTCTTTGATATTTGTGGGGGGATGCATCTCTAGAATAGCCTTGACCTTTGTTAGGTCAACTTCGATGCCTCACTTTGAAATGATGAATCCTAAGATTTTTTATGAAGTTATACCAAATACGCACTTCTTAGGATTCAACCTGACATTATGGTCTATCAGGTGATCGAAGACCTTCTTCAGGACCTCTGCATGCTCAGCATGTAGTAATGACTTGGCCAACAAGTCATCCATATAATCCTCTAGGATCTTATGCATATAGTCATGAAAGATATATGTCATGGCCTGCTGATATGTGGCACCAAAATTTTTGAGGCCAAATGGCATAACTTTATAGCAAAATGTCCCCCATGGCATTATAAATGTGGTTTTATGTTGGTCTTCGAGCTTAATCTGAATTTGATTGTAACCAAAAAAATCATCCATTAAGGAGAGCATCTCATGACCTGCAGTTGCATCTACAAGAGCATCAATATTCGACAATAGAAATGAATCCTTCGGTGTTGCCTTATTCAGGTCTCTAAAATCTATACAAATACGGATCCTTCCATCAAGTTTTCCTACAGGCACCATATTGGATACCCATTCTGGATAGTCGATGGAGATAACAAACTCTACGTCCAACAACTTTTGCAATTCATATTTCACCATTAAGGCTACTATTGGATGCATCTTTCTAAGCTTTTGCCTAATTGTCTTCTTTGATAGATCTAGCGAAAGGTTATGGGTAACCAATTTTGGGTCTAGACCTGGCATATCTTTGTAAGTCCAAGCAAAAATATTAGGTCTCTCTTTCAGTAGAGGGATGAGGGTGGCACGCTCATCGGGAGTGAGACTCTCTCCAAATTTAACCTTCCTTGGATTGGTGGGATCATTACTGATATCCACATCGAAGGTTTCCTCTACTGACATGTGTGATCCCTCCTCAAGCTGATGAGGCGTAGGGATCAAGTGGATGTCATCGACTGGGTTCATAGGTTCCGCATTGGAAGCATCCTCAGCATGATAGACATCATAAGCATAGCCTAGTGCAAAATGAAATGGTTGCAGCATTTCTTCATTAGGGAAGAAATCTTTAGGCTCAATAGGTGAGTCAGTGTGATCCCAATCGATAGCATCTACATTTAGAGGCAATGGTTTGGATGGATCGACTAGATTGTAGAGTGGAGTGGTCAAATCAATGGAGACCATATTGATGGAATGGAATTGATCTCCAGGACCACACGGACAAACTTCTACATCATCGATGCAGCTCCCATACCCGAGATCTAGCTCTAGTGGCACGGGCACAAATGGGTCCTCTCTATGTGGGCTATGGATGACTGGGTCCTCTCTATGCACTGATTGCAAGATTGGATCATTCAGCTCAATGAGCTCCATGTACATAGGTGGGTCGGGAAACACCATGTGATAGATCACATCGAAGTTTGGTGGTCTTCCCCTAAGGTGAGGGTTGAGATTGATCTCTCTATGCATATCCTCAACCATATAAGGTGCATTATGATGATGTAGGTAGGGAGGTCCTAGATAGGCTCTCTCTGTTTCATCCTCATCATCACTATCGTAATACAATCCTTCACCACTATCCACTAGCATGGGATGCTCTAGAAAATGTGGCCCCATATAGGCTATCTCCTGATCACTATCATCACTATCTAGTAAAATTAGGTATAAACATCATAAATACGATACTACCTCATAAATCGGCTCAACCTCATTCCTCGATTGATTATCGGGTGAGGACTCACTATCCACCAAGATATCCTCATGATATGTCTTGGGTGGTGCTATGGTGACGTAAGACACCATCCGATTATCCCTCTAGAACGTAGAAGGATTAGGGTGATATGGGTTGAAATCCACATCATCCCCTAGACTAAGGTACAAGTGATCTAAAGATGCTACAAGAAAATCATCCTATCCTCATATTTGCAACCCTAGCCCGAACCTATCAGTTGCCAATTGATAATGTGGCTCAAGCGGAGTCCTACATCCTTGCTCAAAAATACCAAGGCCATACCCATGCCAATGATATAATTCAAAAATGTGCATGGCATATTCAGGGTTGGATAGATAATGAACATTCACTATGAATGGTTCATCATCATCTTCATCCATGGGCATTCGAGTAGGAAGTTGATCCAACCCAGCATAGATGAAGTTCATTTGATTGGGTGGCTCTCCCAATGGCACTACTGATCCAACCAAAAAATGATGAGCATGGGGTCGGCCCATCTCTTGTGTAGTCTCTAGGATTGGTCCAAAGGTGACATTCTGCACAATATATTCACCTAACCCTATGTTGGCCAGATGAATAGTCACCCGTGGTGTGGATGACCCTGCTGATGATGCAGGTGAGGCAGGTTGAGGTACCTCCTCGACTTTATCCTGGGCTTCCTCTACTTCCATAGGAGTGGGAGCCTCATTGGTGACTGGTTCGGGCACATGCTTCTTTTCCTTTTTACCCACTTTCACCTTTAGCTTCCTTTCATCCCGAAGCATTGCTGATGCAGTTAGTTTCAAAGAAGTCGTTGTAGTGTGCTCAGATCTGTGCGATACAGATGTCGATGGTTGAGCATGCACTCTTTGTTTACCTCCTGGATTCTTAATCGATGATGCTGGTCAAATGTCCAGGTGCATTTATGGGAGTATGAAACCCCTAGAAAAATCAGCTATGTTCATGAATTTGAAGGGTTCTTCATCTGATGGCACCATGTGAACCTATCCCTCATGAATGTACTTTACACATTGATGTAATATAGAGGGAACACAATGCATTTCTTGAATCCAAGGCCTCCCTAGTAGGATGTTATACTGCATGGCACCTTCGATCACATGACACATCATGGGGATGGTCTTTAGACCCACCTAAATAGGTAGGATGATCGTGCCAACCATCGAACATAGTGCATCGTTAAACGCTCTCAATGTGAATGTGGTGGGCACAATATGTGACTTGGGAAACTTTAAAGGACTTAACGCCTTGGTCGTTATAATATTGATCGATGAACCAGTGTCGATCAAGACCCTCTTGAATGGCACGTGATTGACACATGCGATGATATGTAATGGTGGGTCAACCGTATCTATAGGAACCATCCTGATTTCATGATCATAGAATTGGATCGTAGGTTCCTGGCACTATTGTACATGTCCCACAAAATTGGTGAATGCTTGAGCATCCTGGGACTGTACCTCGATGGACCTCAGAATGTCCATGAGAGTCTCCCTATGCCTAGGGGACTATTGTATCAGCTCATAAATAGACAACTTCGTAGGAGTTATCTGTAGGTTTTGAACCAACCTGCTTCATATGGTCACCATCGGTCTAGTTGGTGGGCCTGGAATATTCTGAGTTGGTTGTTGATTCGGCGTAGCTTGTATCCTGATGGGAGCGTGAGGTTGATTTGGTTGCTCATATCTCCCATGTCTAGTAACAACATTAACCATACCTACGAACCCCTGGGTAGGTGGTTCGACGTGCACTTGGTTGACCTGGCCAACATTGTTGCATGGTACCTCATGGTTTGGCAATGGATTTTTATAAATCCCCATGTTTTGGTTGTTGGGTGCCAGTGGATTATTCGGCACTACAAGCTCACCTTTATCGATCATGTTTTGCACAATATGTTTGAAGGACCAACACACTTCGATGTCATGGCCCTTCGCATGATGGAAGATGCAAAATAGATCATCCTGATACCCCTTTGACTTGGGCTGGTTAGGATCGACCAGTTTAATCTCGGGCAACCTGATTGCCTTAGCCTCGCACAATTGATGGAATATCGATGTCAATGATTCTATCAAAGGCATGAATTGGTGAGGTGGGCGTTGTTCCTTATTTTTGCCCTTATAATTATTCTTGTGCTACTTGTATTGCATAGGAGGAGGTTGGGCCTGATAGTTCTACTTTTGTTGCCCCTTATCCTCTCTTTGGAGGTTTAACACCACTTGATTGACATGGGCCTACTTGCCCTGATGTTTCATGGAGCTCTTCTTGTGCCCCTCTTTCCTATTTTTGAGCTTCAAGTTGCCTTCTTGCAACTTGATATCCTCAATTACTTTGGCTTGCACCAAAGCTTCCTCAAATATCTGGTACTACTACAGTTGCAACAATAATGAGATGTGCTTGGCACAACTCTTTGTGAACATCTAGGTCAATTCTATAGTAGGAATAGGGAATGGCAACTTTACCATTAATCTCCTCCACCTCTTTTCATATTCTAGGATTGGCTCATCATCACGTTGAGCTAGCATAGCCAGATCGGAAAGGTTAGCTTGCTT